>CM026399.1:64217416-64262862 GCA_014843695.1 Archivesica marissinica | reverse complement strand
AAGGAAAGGGTTAAATGGGGTTTTTTAAAAACTGTTCATGAATACATTACATTGATTGTTGTATATTTAGCGGTTTGGTTTACCAACTCTTAAAGTGAAATGTCGGTAAAAATGTCTTAATATCAAAAATGTACATGTATGCACGACTGCAACCCCAAGAGGTCACAATACAGTTCACTCATACATGTGTGTACATATTATTTATACTCAAAGAAATACATATTGTTTAAACTAATACGGTCCGTCACAAAATATTTCTATTACGACATCAATACGTCATCGCGGCGGCATGAGGTTTTAGGTTTTAATCGCTCTATTGAGTTGCTATTAGTACCTTGCCGAACGGCTCAATCGTAACTGCTCCATCTGGGTGCGATCCTCGGACCTCTGCGCCATCACGACTCCCATATATCGCGCTATTACCAACACATGTACATATCTATTGTTTTATATTCTGATCAATTATGCTCGTACTTCAACAGATAAGGGGCCCTTGTGCATCCATACAATTATATGGAATGTATCACCAGAGACTAAATCGAATGTTTGAGTATCCGGAATAGGCCATTATGTTGAAATATCATCCTATTCAAGACTAAAATGTGTTCTTCCTAAAACTCATCAAAATGTGTTCTCTCTAAAACTCATCAAAATGTGTTCTTTCTAAAACTCATCAAAATGTGTTCTTTCTAAAACTCAGCAAAATGTGTTCTTTCTAAAACTCATCAAAATGTGTTCTTTCTAAAACTCATCAAAATGTGTTCTTTCTAAAACTCATCAAAATGTGTTCTTTCTAAAACTCATCAAAATGTGTTCTTTCTAAAACTCATCAAAATGTGTTCTTTCTAAAACTCATCAAAATGTGTTCTTTCTAAAACTCAGCAAATTGTGTTCTTTCTAAAACTCATCAAAATGTGTTCTTTCTAAAACTCATCAAAATGTGTTCTTTCTAAAACTCAGCAAATTGTGTTCTTTCTAAAACTCATCAAAATTTGTTCTCACGTATCAAACATTCATAACGTGTTGATTATTTAACGTTACGTAAGTGACTTGCGTACGTAGCATTTACGACGTGGGTAGTTTTCGGTTTGACAAATGACTTGTAACGAGGACGCGCCATTTTGTAATGACGGAAAAGTAATCTTATATAAGTGAGGATTTCATTTCAATCTGTTGCATATGCAATAAACCAACCGCTCACACTTGACTATGTATATAAGTAACTTGACTATGTATATAAGTAACTTGACTATGCATATAAGTAACTTGACAATGTATATAAGTAACTTGACTATGTATATACGTAACTTGACTATGTATATAAGTAACTTGACTATGTATATAAATAACTTGACTATGTATATAAGTAACTTGACTATGTATATAAGTAATTTGACTATGTATATAAGTAACTTGACTATGTATATAAGTAACTTGACTATGTATATAAGTAACTTGACTATGTATATACGTAACTTGACTATGTATATAAATAACTTGACTATGTATATAAGTAATTTGACTATTTCTGTACTTAACTCGATCCCCCAGGTGACCATAATAAAATTAACAGTCTTTCAGATGGGACTTTAAACCGAGGTCTCGTGTCGGTGCTTTACACCTAGCACGTACAAGAACCAGAGGAGACTCTGGAATGGGTCTATGTCTGTATCATTGCACTATCCTCCAACAATCTAAAAGGACTAATCTCTTCAAGAGGCGTCGCTCATATGGGCAACCGGTAGCGACTAAATAAATAAATAAACTATTTCTGTACGTATCTTAACTATGCATTAACAATTGTGACGTACGATATATTTGTACAAATATTAATCCTGAATATTGTTAATAAAGATACACGTACTTACATTAGTAACTCACAAATCGTAATCTTAATTGATTCCTTTATCATGGCAACGTGCGAAATGACACTTGTAAACACAATGAATGTATTTTATACGGATAATTCTCTCGAGTCTCGTGTTTACCGTATATTTGTGTGCGTGCGTGAAAGCATGGCCAACGGTCCGCTAGATTGATTAACAGAAGACTGATTGATTAAATCATGACAGCTAATATTCATTTCGTGTTTAACCATGATATTCTTGTACGTAATCAATGTAACCATACACAATAATGACCCTCAAATTAGAGCAGTTAGTGTACCATTTGAGGACATGTACCCATTAAGCAAACGTTTAAATAGTTTCCTTGTATACACATTTCGTCTTCTATTGTAAGTTTGGGCACTTTCAAAATAATGTTTATATCACGTGTCATAGGATAAAACAGTACTTCTAATGGCATATTTGTGAGTTTCATGTTGTTGATATATAATAAGACACCGGTTGATTGATCCAAAGGCCCATAGCGGACTTGCAGACAGACCAATACCAGGACCAGGACCAGGAGGACCAAGACCAAACCAAACAGGGGTGAAAACATAATCTTCGAACGGAGATATTAGGATAACCTCCGGAAGGAGTTAATAGGTTTTAACAACAAGGAAAGAAAGACACAGTTCTAAATGGGATTGTGTTTGTATATGTTGGTGGTTGAAGACAGCTCATTTTAAAGACATTTGGGCCCTTTCAAGTTGGTTATTCACCACCGAAAATGGGTACTTCACTCGTATGATCAAGTACACACTACAGTCATGAAATTAAATGTTCAAGTGAGTTTATACAAATGATATCACTTATCAAAATAAATAGTTCCAATGCAAAGTGTAATCTTCAACAATTGTTTTAGTGTAAACAAATAAAGACTTGGGTACTACTATATTTTAAAGTCATTCCGCGCACAGGGATTCGGCACGTTAGTGGAAACACATTTTATTGATAATGTTATTCACTGTTAAAACTCTCCCGTCAAAGATTTGTTGTTGTTGCTGACAGAACCCGTGTCCTAGTATGGAAATGTGACCTGCTATGGCCAGCTTAAAGTTGTGTTTTATTTGAAGAACAATATAAAGACTCGGGATAGGCGTTATATTTGGACAGATGTGTACAAAATTGTTTCAGATAGGGCCATTTTACTGATCGATGCGAAATCTGACATCCCACAGAGTAGAATCCCTGTACTTAAATATATATACTAGTACCCCCAAACGTGCCGAATCCCTGTGATTCCGCGCTGTATATTGGAATAGAAGAAGGTTGACAGTAAACAGGACCATGCATCAATCTGACATGACAACCAAGTGTTCATTAGCCATTGGTAATGTTTGTTGATGCTCAACAGTACGGCAACCAACCATATAGATCTAATATACGTCTAGGCCAAATAAATCACTAGAATAAGATTATGAAAGCACCATATCGCCCAAAATAACAGCATTAAAGCACCATATCGCCCAGAATAACAGCATTAAAGAACCATATCGCCCAGAATAACAGCATTAAAGAACCATATCGCCCAGAATAACAGCATTAAAGCACCATATCGCCCAGAATAACAGCATTAAAGCACCATATCGCCCAGAATAACAGCATTAAAGCACCATATCGCCCCAGAATAACAGCATTAAAGAACCATATCGCCCAGAATAACAGCATTAAAGCACCATATCACCCCAGAATAACAGCATTAAAGAACCATATCGCCCCAGAATAACAGCATTAAAGCACCATATCGCCCAGAATAACAGCATTAAAGCACCATATCGCCCCAGAATAACAGCATTAAAGAACCATATCGCCCAGAATAACAGCATTAAAGCACCATATCACCCCAGAATAACAGCATTAAAGAACCATATCGCCCCAGAATAACAGCATTAAAGCACCATATCGCCCAGAATAACAGCATTAAAGCACCATATCGCCCAAAATAACAGCCCAAAATAACAGCATTAAAGCACCAATTCGCCCAGAATAACAGCATTAAGGCACCATATTGCCCAAAATAACAGCATTAAAGCACCATATCGCCCAGAATAACAGTATTAAAGCACCATATCGCACAGAATAGCAACATTAAAGCACCAGGTGTTGTTATATCTGCTTGTCTAGTGATACTAATCGATTCAGTCTTACCTCCCCTGGTTTATTTTCCCTCATTTGTTTTCGAAAGAGGCGCAATTTTACAGCACGAGTTTTTGTGTTTCTGCAAAGTATTTCTAATTACCAGTCGCACACACACTAGTTAGTTTATGGCCTCATAGTGTAGGTTAAATTCTTGTTTTACTTTATATAACAATAATACATTGTATTTTCGTGTAATTTGACACTAAAGTTCTTTAAACATTATTCGATTCGCAACCTGTCTAGTTCGTACCCAGATATGTTGGACCACACTGGTTCGTACATTTTAGTATGTGAATATCATTTATTTACGCACCAGTTTTTGCATTAGTGACTGTAGTAGTATATATATATACACTGCTTTATCCGTGGTATTTGTTCATATTCATCTGTGTGTGTGTTTTACGTTTATCTATCATCGCTACCGGCTGCACATATGAGCGACACCTGAAGAGACGTCATTTTAGATTTTTGGAGGATAGTGCAATGATACAGAGAGAGACCCATTGCACAGTCTCTTCTGGTTCTTTTACACGCACGGTGTAAAGCACCGACACGAGATCTTGGTTTAACGTCCCACCTGAAAGACTTAATTTTATTAGGGTCAGTCGGGGAATCGACAATTCATCTGTTCAAACTCTCTCATTTATAGCTAACCAGTATGTTGCGAACCACCACTATGCTGTGTTTTCTATTAGGCATCTTGTTCATATATAGCACATGTCTACAACAGTCCATCACATGTATATACAATACGCTTAACACAGTCTTACAATACATCACATTGATGTACACTATGCTAAGCACAGTCTACAGTCCATCACATTGATATACAATATGCTAAGCACAGTCTACAGTCCATCACATTGATATACAATATGCTAAGCACAGTCTACAGTCCATCACATTGATATACAATACGTTAAGCACAGTCTACAGTCCATCACATTGATATACAATATGCTAAGCACAGTCTACAGTGCATCACATTGATGTACAATATGCTAAGCACAGTCTATAGTCCATCACATTGATATACAATACACTAAACACAGTATACAGTCCATCACATCGATATACAATACGCTAAGCAGTCTACAGTTCATCACATCGATGTACAATATGCTAAGCACAGTCTACAGTCCATCACATCGATATACAATACGCTAAGCAGTCTACAGTTCATCACATCGATATACAATATGCTAAGCACAGTATACAGTGCATCACAATGATATACAATATGCTAAGCACAGTCTACAGTGCATCACATTGATGTACAATACGCTAAGCACAGTCTACAGTCCATCACATTGATATAGAATACACTAAGCATAGTCTACAGTACATCACATTGATATACAATACACTAAGCACAGCCTACAGTCCATCACATTGATATACAATACGCTAAGCATAGTCTACAGTCCATCACATTTATATGCAATACCCTAAGCGTGGTAACACGCTGGACTGGTCATCCAGGGATCGCAGGTTCGATCCCCCATCTGACCCTAATAAAATTAACGGTCTTTCAGATGGGACTTTAAACCGAGGTCTCGTGTCAGTGCTTTACATTGTGCACGTAAAAGAACCAGAGGAGACTCTGGAATGGGTCTCTGTCTGTATCATTGCACTATCCTCCAAAAATCTCTTCAGGAGGCGTCGCTCATATGGGCAACCGGTAGCGACGATATATAAACGTAAAACACACATACGCATAATCTACAATACGCTAAGCATAGTTTACAGTCCATCACATTGATATACAATACTCCAGGCACCCATCAACAGTGTAGTCGTTACGATAGTGCCCTTAGGCAAGGCATTTACATTGCCTCGTCTCTGCCTCGTGGCGATGGATTACATCAGGAATGAAATCTCGAAAGTGATTAATACAAATAACTTGTTTCGCAATCGAGCTAAAATAAATTTGTAAAACTACCGTATTTCCAACAGGAGACTGAATTCAGTCTTTCAGATGGGACGTTAAACCGAGGTCTCATGTCGGTGCTTTACACCGTGCACGTAAAAGAACCAGAGGAGATTCTGGAACGGGTCTCTTGTCTGTATCATTGCACTATCCTCCAAAAATCTAAAATGACTAATCTCTTCAGGAGGCGTTGCTCATATGGGCAACCGGTAGCGACAATAAATAAACGTAAAACACACACAGAGACTGAATTGCAAGTACATGACCATACATTGTGTTTATCTCCGTTACTCTTAAAACGCATAGCAATCTATTAATACATTTGTGAAATATTAATCGTATGCCACATTTTACTTCCAAATAATTGAATTGGTCGGCAAATATAACATTTAAAAAATCAAGCTTTCAATGTAGGAGTCAATAAATATCAAATTCTACTTGACAAACTTATTCGATTTTTTAATATATTCTTTTTTCAAATTAGACCAGCCGAGTTAACATTTTCTATTTTAAAAGTGCTCAGCAAATAATCGGGTTTTAAAGAATGCAATCTAGTTGTTGTGTGTGTACAGATACAACATTGCAATCTCAAAATCACTTTCAATAATGTAATTTAAATAGATTTTGATCTGTAATATTTAGTTGTTAATTCGGTCTGCTACCTAGCGTTATTGTTGACCGTCAATTGCAATTAACAGTGTTTCCACTTAACCTACATTATCGACCGTATAGAATTGCACCGTAAAAATGGGATATTTAACTGGTAATCCAGGGATCGCAGGTTCGATCCCCCGTCTGACCCTAGTAAAATTAACAGTCTTTCAGATGGGACTTTAAACCGAGGTCTCGTGTCGGTGCTTTATACCTTGCACGTAAAAGAACCAGAGGAGACTCTGGAATGGGTGTCTGTCTGTATCATTGCACTATCCTCCAACAATCTAAAATGACTAATCTCTTCAGGAGGCGTTGCTCATATGGGCAATCGGTAACGACGATAAATAAACGTAAAACACACACACACATTTGCACTAAACAGACGGATCTGTAGTCCAGTGGTAACACGCTGGACTGGTAATCCAGGGATCACAGGTTCGATTCCCCGTCTGACCCTAGTAAAATTAACAGTCTTTCAGATGGGACTTTAAACCGAGGTCTCGTGTCGGTGCTTTATACCTTGCACGTAAAAGAACCACAGGAGACTCTGGAATGGGTGTATGTCTGCATCATTGCACTATCCTTCCGTATTATGCTTGTAGTGCATTGATTATTATGCTCCATGTGTACCTTATATTACCGAAGTATAATTATATTTTCCAATCAAGTTGTTCAATTAATTTCACGGTCCATGTAAACAGTGAGGCAATAAACACTCATTGCCATTGATTACGTTAGAGAACGGATGCCACTGACATCAAATTTGTATTGGACTATGGCAAAGCCGAAGCTATATTACCAATTTGAAACATTAATTATTAAAACAGGTCTATAGAACATATTAAGGTATAGATTATTTGAGATAGAATATTTGAAATTTAAAACTCACGATGTTGACGATTATACTGTTGCTTATTATTATTATGATGATGATGATGCTGATGATGATGATGATGATGATGATGATTGGTGGACCCTATGTTCGGCGTATTCCTATCCTCGTCGTAGTTTTCCATTTACATCCGTATTTAAATAGGTCTAACCAATTTTCGCTGACAGGGCTGGAGCATGGTCCAATAGCATTCCGTTGCGTGTACCTAGCCTGGGTTCCAGTCTGTCGATTTTTCACTGTTAACTTCTAGCCAAATGATATGATCAGAAACTCAATACGTCTCAATTAATAGTATCGGTGTTAAAATCTATGTATTAGACTGACCAGGCAAAATATATCGACGCCTGTTCCCAGGCTAGCGTGTACCGATAGCCTAATGAACTGTCACGTGACGGGTCCAGCAGACGAATATAAACAAACTAATCGTTGGGAGAATGTTTCCACCGAAACTGATACGGTTTATGAGCAATTCAGGTAGCTATCCGAATTTTTAAAAAATGTACAACTAACCAGAACAAGGTTTCTGATGACTTGTAATATTGTTAGTTATTACATAAATATAAATATTAATCTATTTGTTGTCATTATGTGCCTATCACAATACTATCCATAATACACTCATGTTGATATCCTGTATCTTCTAGTCTGATATTACGATTGCTGGTTTGATACGGTCACGAGCCCGTATCAAACGAGACCGGACCTAACCAGATAAAACCGTAGCATAACTAGTTCCTGTGAAAAGAACACATGCGCACTCGGTGCTAGCTTCTTTATTTCCCATATCGTCTCAGCGTGTCAAATTTGATAGATAACATAAATTTAATTGTCGTTTTGTGGTACTATTTCAGTCGTTTTCGTATATCTATCTAATTCAGTAATTGTGTTTTTATTTCTGATGTATGCATAATGTTTATTTATTTGTTGAAATAATCAGTTTTTGATGCAAATATTTGGGAAAACATTATACCATTATAGTACAGTACAAATAGGACATTGGGGTAGGAAAAATTTGAACAGAAATGGGAATACTGGTTTTGTTATGTCAAAGGCCTGTGTAATATGACACAATAAAATCTTTTTCTCAACTCTTGGTGGAAATAATTATTTTTGGCACTTTCACATATTTTCGAAATTTTTACCAGGAATTTCTGGAATTAATTTTTCTACAAAATATGAAGCAACGCATATTTGATTTAGAGTTTGGAAGTAATGAATATAATATATCTACATAGCAAAAATGCAATTTGAATGATATCTGAACAAAAATACTTGCCTTTATGGACATTTTACGCTCTTTAATGATTTTCAGAAATATCAATTTTTTTAAAAGTTGCGTACATATGCAGTGTTTTATTTGCAGATTGATTTGTGCTCTGTAAAATATCTTAAATTCCAAGGACAACTTCGTTACAATGTTTGTCTAAACATTTAGTGTTTACTACAACATAATTCAGGGATATAAATGGAACGCATTATCGGTCAGTGCTTTCGATTAAAAACCCTCAGCATGCTATAATATACATGTATTATGTGTTTGCAATATATTACTTTAAACGTATATCATTTTCAGCCATGTTTAAATTCGTAGACAATGTCAGGAATCATACCAATTATTAGTATAATGTGGTTAATCCATCAACTGTTGGTCACTGTCACTCGTTAATTTCATCAGGTCTAGGCCAGTTTGTACAAGACTGATTTCAGTTCCGACATACAACACTGCACGGTAACCCTAGTTTTCTGCAGCTACAACTTGAGGTTTTACTGCCCATCTTGCAGGAACAGCGTACTATTTTCAATTTCTCTGGAGCAGGTGGCATATCAGTTTGTCGGGGAACAAGCATGTTTCCGTGCAACTCCCAGCCATACTCAGTTGGATCAATAACGATTCCCTTCCATTCTAACATTTGTGCATATGCACGTAAACTGTGATACTTGCAGGCATTTCTTGTAGGTGGCAAAGACTTCGGGTCAATGTAGACATTGTTAGTGGCTACTTTCCGCAGAAACGAGTCAACACACAGTTGATTTAATGTAACTTGGTCTGGATTGCCTCCATATAAGCATATCATTGTAGCTTCACCTGCATTAATAATATCATCCTTGGTAATGTCTTCTAGATTTTCATTGAAAACTGAAGCACACTTACGAAATGAAGGACTTCTTTTGAAAGTCTTCAGAGCTGCTGACTTACCAATGCCACTAGGCTTGGACACTGTGTCGCAGCCCAGAAATGCATGTAGAAAAAGTATATTGTTACATATTTCAGGGCCAATATGTTCTTGGACCTCGCTGACATTGCAGCATTTGTTCTTTTTTCCTTCTGAAATGAGTTGTATGCTATTCTCAAGGTTCCTGGCATGGTAGCACAACATTACTAATAAATCAGTGTCCTCACCAACGACAAGTGTGTTCTGGCATAGCAAAGCATCTAGATTCCACTATTAAGTAGTCAGCATCTGACTTGGCATTAATCACATTCACTCCAGCCTCCGCCAAATAACCTGACAATAAGTTTATGAACTTCTGTCTGTTCCTTTTGTTTAGACGTACCTGATGTTTCTATGAACTCATTATCATATCCAGTTCAATTTTAATTTCAGCTCAAATTTGACCGCCTGTTCGTCTCATGTGTGTATTGTCTTTCGTTGATGCTCCATCTTCATATACATCAAAAATGACTGAGCATGACTTGTACTTTTCAATGCAAAATTTAACATACGTCTAGTATATGGCCTTGTATGTTTGACATCTCTCCCATGGGATCTTTTGCAATAGAGCACCACAATCTAAGACATAGCATACATTACATACATTTGCATTCTGGCCAGTTAGTTTGTGTTTGTGGCCAGTTAGTTTGTGTTTGTTGGAAACTGTCTTGAGCATTTCAGTTTGGAGAGCTGACTTTGCTTGACTTATCAGGCTGGGGCTCTCGAACAATGCTGGTGGGAAGGAACAAGTCTAAATCCTCCTCTGGGACTTCGTTGTGAGCTGCTGATATCATTCTTTGAAAAAGAAGCTGTGGGTCTACCATGATCATTTCATTTTTCATCTCTGTATTTGCATCATCACGCATAGGAATGTCTTGTTTGTTTCTTCTGAACACATTGGATTCTGTCGGTTTGCCCGTCATATCGGTGAGTATAACTTTACCGATTTCATTTGCCCTATCCATTGACACTCTTTCATCGGCCACTACACCACTTGATATGTTTCTCAGCTCAGGTTCCGGTGTAAACGGGTTTCTGTTCACCAAATACTCAGCCATCACTATTATATCATCTTTTGCAAGTCTAGACTTTCCGCAATCCCCATGTTGTTCGCTCGTTACGTTTTGCTTTCCAGTTCAACCAGGTCGAGACAAAATCCACATTGTCCTTTGTAGCTCCCCGAGTCAGTCCACCAACGGTTTTTATACTCCTCATCAGGACCTGTTCAATTATGAGATCTGTACTAAGACCTGCCCAGTATTTTTCATTCCGTCTAACAACATGTTTTTCGTCCATAAAGTGTTGATACGCATATGGATGCTTGTTCTGTATGTCAAGCATGTTGGACATGTAGATGTGTAATGATATTGTATAGGCATTATATCCAGATGCAGCCATGTATGGAAGCATATCCAAAACAGCTTGGAGGTGTAATCGCCAGTCTTGGTGTATTTCTTCAAGATGTCAAGCATTTCTATGTATTGTACCTATGGCCTTGATGTTCTTCCTTTACTTTTCATTTCTTCTATTTTAGCTTTCCATGTGTAACAATATCAGATCTCACCGCAGTCTTAATATCCCATGTTTTTGTTCATCTTCATCAGGTTGTCTAACACTTTCATTCATTAATTTCTTCACATACTTCTGTACTATCAATCACACCATCTTCACTTTCTCTTTCTCCATTTTCTCTGTCAGGATGTATTGCATCCACTTCATCTTCAGTGTTCTGATCTTCCAAATTCATAATCCATTCGCTATCCATCTGCGTCTGTACACTAATGTAGCTGGATAAGTCGATGTCAAAGTAGATAGACACAAGAATGATACCGAGTGCCAATTCTGCCAAGGCATGGCCTCGCACGGCTCGTGAAATTGCCTTGCCACTTAGCATGTGTGGAACAGTGTTATCTGTATACACTGTCTGAAATAGCTCTGTCATACCCGAGTCAGTCATAAGATGGGCTATGCAACCCATGTAGCTCATCTGCATATGAAGTCCACCCAACCATCTTCTTTACATGGCTATCTGGTGTCTCTGTCTCTATTAAGCATTGAGCCTTCCATCAAAGTGGCTGATCAAATGTCAATACAGGTGTGACGTTATATGTCTCTGGTTATTCTGCTACAAAGACAAGGGTGGAGTATATACACGTTTCATTTGATGGATCCATGTCAATCATCGGCATGAAGAATGTAGAGGAAGCACCCGGGTGACTTCCATCGTAAATCATCTGCATGGTGCCATTCCATAGTGGTGACTTCGGCCTTAGTACTCACGATATCTTCCAAAGTATGTCTATATTGTACGTCTTGTCTTCTGTGATAGACTTCGGCAAGGCTTTAAAGACTAACTTCATTTTTCATCGGGATTCGGTACGGTATTCTGATTCTTGTCATTTCCACAATATCAGAAATAGAAAGGTTTGCCCTAGGAATAACCTTTTTGGATCAGCTTTCTGGGGTAACAATCGCAATTATGCCCATCCCATGACATGTATTCAGTTCGTCAATTGTTCGGATGTTATGGCCAACAGTATCGGCCATGAACTGCACAAATGAGTCGTCAGTGCATATTGGAATTTCAAGATTTTGTGTCAAGGCTGCGTTCTGTTCATACCGTAGCACGTCCCGATAGGAACTACGAAATCCCTAGTTCATTTAATGTATCTAACAAAAAACGTGACATGTCATGATATAGAAGTATCCTAAGTTCGAAATGTTTAGAATAATTATGTATTACTGAAAATATGCTTAAAATATTACCAAAATGTTTGATTATGATTCAGATATATGAATTCTTATTATGTTCAGTAGTATTACTTACCTACCATTATTGATACAATCCCGGTTATGTATACTACCAAGTCTGCTTCAAACTGAGTTCTAAGACTACTGTTTACATACACAATATTAATGTATCCGAAAAAAGCTTATATAAATCGTTTTGAATATAATAATAAATATAACAGCAGTAAAGCAAGTGAAACTTTGTCAAAAATGTCAGAAGTTTGACCTTGAAAATGGGTGTCAAGGTCATCCTTAAATGACTGTACACTTTCTTAATTTGTTTACATCATTATACTCAAATGAGTATTTAGGGAGTATTAACTGTTTATGCCTACATATATCTGGCTAATGCTATATATCTCCACTTCATGCTTTTACCATTCCTGGTGACCTTGACCTTGAAAATAATTATATTTCCACCATGCTCAGAAAAAAAGATTTTATTTTTTCTGAAAGATGAAACCTTATAGATGATGGCAATATAGGTGCACTATCTGTTCAATTTTTTTCTCTCGTTCGGTCATTTTTTTGGCTAATTGTACTGCACTAATAATAGCAAATTACATTCTGCAGATATTTGCGTTTTCACCGATGTAGTTCCGCTTTAAAAATTCTAAAACGTGTTACATTTATACTACATAATTAGATAATTATAATTTTATAATTCAAGTTACATCTTGCTCGAGTATTTTGATAGTGACTTATTCATTTGCATATTACAACTGCCATACAAACCTAAACACAGGGATATCATATGCAGATTATAAAAGAGATAATGTCAATCGAAATTTGTAGTTCACGTTCAAATGTTTCAACAGTCTGGCAACGTGCAAAGTGTATGGTATGTCAGTAGGATCTTCTTGTTTAAGGCGCATAGCTTCTATAGGGTGTGCTCAATTTTGGCCCTCAATATATATGTATGTATACATTGAACATGAAAACCACGAGCACTGACCACGTTTGTTGTTGTTGTTTGTTTAATTAAATTAATAATTTTAGAAATAGAAACTTGAGTTTGAAACTGTTTGGTGAATCAATGAATCAATAGATATAGTATTTTATGTAACCAATATCTATCAATACGGAATGAATCATGTGCGTGCGTGCGTGCGTGCGTGCGTGCGTGCGTGCGTACGTGCACGTACGTGCGTGCCTGCCCTGCCTGTCGGTCGGAAATTGCTTTAGGCGGTTCTTTTCAACATATACTAGGCGGTTCTTTTCAACATATACATGTATAGGAATTGGATTAATATATATCACATGTTAGAAGCTACGCCCCCTCTTAACAAAGCACGTTTGATTATTTCAGAAAGAGTAACATTTATTTAACAGAATATTGCGTACTAAGTTGTTTTAATGTAATTTTTACAAACACAGATTTATTTCAGCTGAGGTAAGACATAGTTAAACCAATTACAACTCACTGTATTCTTGTATCCGTCAGCATAATTTCCCGGCACACCGGCGATCACTATCAGTAACCATCATTGTATATATATTGTAATTCTCTGTATTAAAAATACAGCCTAACGTTTGCTAAGCACCACCTCCATATAAAATAAACACCACATCCGTATACGTACCACATCCGTATAAACACCACTTTCGTATAAACACCACTTGCGTATAAACACCACATGCATATAAAGATCACTTATCTATCACGTGTCTCTAAATATTGTCATTGCATTTTTCAACTGCCATCGAGTCATTAACTATATGCATTGTAAACTGTTATAAGACACCACTTAACAACAACACTAGTGGTCTTTACACTCGGGTGTGATCGTGCTTGTAAGCAGAATACACGTACAACTGATCAACGCGACCGCGGAAACTATATATCTGACTCTATCTTACCCGATGAAACTGTATTTTGAAGTGGCTAGAAAAAAAATCAAGTTATTGATATGGATCACGTGTTCGCAAGAAGTATTGTTACATTACGGTTGATCATATCGAACCGACAAGCTGCGGAAGTAGGGGTTTACGTGTTATGTGAAACTGGACAACTAACTACTACTTGATGCAGTTGAAGATCGCGTGCATGGCATTCAATAACGGGTAATAATGTAGAATCTTCATTCTACTTTAGCTACACTCATGTGTGTGTGTGTGTGTTTTGTGTTTATTTATCGCCGCTACCTGTTGTCGCCTCATACGGTGATAATATACTAGAGGACATAGAAAACTCACATTTCGGATAAGTGTGTTTTTACACGAAAAACAATCACTATATAAATACATAGTTTTAAACACTTTGGAATACTTTTGTGTGTGTGTTTTACGTTTATTTATCGTCGCTACCGGTTGCCCATATGAGCGACGCCTCCTAAAGAGATTAGTCATTTTAGAAGATCCCCCGTCTGACCCTAATAAAATTAACTGTCTTTCAGATGGTACGTTAAACAGAGGTCGCGTGTCGATGCTGTACACCGTGCACGTAAAAGAACCAGAGGAGACTCTGGAATGGGTCTCTGTCTGTATCATGCACTATCCTCCAAACATCTAAAGTGACTAATCTCTTCAGGAGGCGTCGCTCATATGGGCAACCGGTAGCGACGATAAATAAACGTAAAACACACACGTAGGATAGCAACGGGCTCCACCTGTGTTATTTATTACAAACAATAATCCGTATGCTAGGTACATGTATCACAAATTGCATTATAACATAATTATGAGAGTATCAGGTTCCATTCTGATAGTTCTAGAATAAACACCTTGTATTTCTATCCAAACTATCAACGATCTGGGCATTGTGGTTTCTGAGAACACGACCATTAATGAGTTTTACTTTGTAAATTACGTGACCCCTACAGTGGGGTCAGATATGACACAAGGAACACCAGTTAAGCCAAGCTAGTTCTTGCAGCTTATATCTTATTTCCAGTTTTACGAGTTACTGTTTACATGTTTCATTGTGCTATTTCATGTTTTAATTTGTTGAGGGCCTCATGGTAGAATGACAACCATTTCCTTCATAGAGATTTAGGTTACTATACTATTATACCTCCATACAAACGACAGTCTTTATCTATCATGCAGTGGGTAAGTAGTCGCCATATCTATCCCACCTCCATAGATATTACTGGGACTATAATATATATGAGATTCTGGCCTTTATTATGAGCATTGGTTTGGCGACTACATTGTCAATGAATGTCGTATTGGTAATGGTTCAAATGAGTTCCCTCGTTAAATAAAGTCTTTATTATTATTATTATTTTTATAAGTTAGTAATTGTCCAATGGAAGATGCTTCATACAACATATCAATGCTCTGAGCATTGTGATTTTTGTGAAGAAGATTTTTAAAGAGTTGGACTCGGGTATTGTATTGTACATCCATATGCTACCGATTTTATAACTTGGCGATTGCAATACAACCTGAGCCATCTTATATATCCGAATGTGTGGTAATTCGTGTGGGAGGAAACTCGCATGTCTGATCTAACGACCACCGCAGGTTCGACCCCCCGTCTGACCATAATAAAATTAACAGTCTTTCAGATGGGACGTTAAACCGAGGTCTCGTGTCGGTGCTTTACACCGTGCACATAAAAGAACGAGAGGAGACTCTGGAATGGGTCTCTGTCTGTATCATGCACTATCCTCCAAAATCTAAAATGACTAATATCTTCAGGAGTCGTCGCTCATATGGGCCACTGGTAGCGACGATAAATAAACGTAAAACACACACACGACCACCGTACCATCTCACATACTTCCCAGTCCGAGGATCGAACATGGGTTGCAACAGTTGTATTGGAGTGTGAACTGTAGAGTAGAATAAGTACACCGTTCAGCATAGTTAGCTACCGTTTAGTATATGCGTCCACCGTTCAGCATAGTTAACTACCGTTTAGTATATGCGTCCACCGTTCAGCATAGTTAACTACCGTTTAGTATAGGTGTCCACCGTTCAGCATAGTTAGCTACCGTTTAGTATATGCGTCCACCGTTCAGCATAGTTAACTACCGTTTAGTATAGGTGTCCACCGTTCAGCATAGTTAGCTACCGTTTAGTATATGCGTCCACCGTTCAGCATAGTTAACTACCGTTTAGTATAGGTGTCCACCGTTCAGCATAGTTAGCTACCGTTTAGTATATGCGTCCACCGTTCAGCATAGTTAACTACCGTTTAGTATAGGTGTCCACCATTCAGCATAGTTAGCTACCGTTTAGTATAGGTGTCCACCATTCAGCATAGTTAACTACCGTTTAGTATTTGCATCCATCATTCAGCATAGTTAGCTACCGTTTAGTATAGGTGTCCACCGTTCAGCATAGTTAACTACCGTTTAGTATATGCGTCCACCATTCAGCATAGTTAGCTACCGTTTAGTATAGGTGTCCACCGTTCAGCATAGTTAACTACCGTTTAGTATAGGTGTCCACCATTCAGCATAGTTAACTACCGTTTAGTATAGGTGTCCACCATTCAGCATAGTTAGCTACCGTTTAGTATATGCGTCCACCATTCAGCATAGTTAGCTACCGTTTAGTATAGGTGTCCACCATTCAGCATAGTTAACTACCGTTTAGTATATGCGTCCACCATTCAGCATAGTTAGCTACCGTTTAGTATATGCGTCCACCATTCAGCATAGTTAGCTACCGTTTAGTATAGGTGTCCACCATTCAGCATAGTTAACTACCTTTTAGTATTTGCGTCCACCATTCAGCATAGTTAGCTACCGTTTAGTATTTGCGTCCACCATTCAGCATAGTTAACTACCTTTTAGTATTTGCGTCCACCATTCAGCATAGTTAGCTACCGTTTAGTATATGCGTCCACCATTCAGCATAGTTAGCTACCGTTTAGTATAGGTGTCCACCATTCAGCATAGTTAACTACCGTTTAGTATTTGCGTCCATCATTCAGCATAGTTAGCTACCGTTTAGTATAGGTGTCCACCATTCAGCATAGTTAACTACCTTTTAGTATATGCGTCCACCATTCAGCATAGTTAACTACCGTTTAGTATATGCGTCCACCATTCAGCATAGTTAGCTACCGTTTAGTATATGCGTCCACCATTCAGCATAGTTAGCTACCGTTTAGTATATGCGTCCACCATTCAGCATAGTTAGCTATCGTTTAGTATTTGCGTCCACCATTCAGCATAGTTAACTACCGTTTAGTATATGCGTCCACCATTCAGCATAGTTAGCTACCGTTTAGTATATGCGTCCACCATTCAGCATAGTTAGCTATCGTTTAGTATTTGCGTCCACCATTCAGCATAGTTAACTACCTTTTAGTATTTGCGTCCACCATTCAGCATAGTTAACTACCGTTTAGTATTTGCGTCCACCATTCAGCATAGTTAACTACCTTTTAGTATTTGCGTCCACCATTCAGCATAGTTAACTACCGTTTAGTATTTGCGTCCACCATTCAGCATAGTTAGCTACCGTTTAGTATAGGTGTCCACCATTCAGCATAGTTAACTACCGTTTAGTATATGCGTCCACCATTCAGCATAGTTAGCTACCGTTTAGTATATGCGTCCACCATTCAGCATAGTTAGCTACCGTTTAGTATATGCGTCCACCATTCAGCATAGTTAGCTACCGTTTAGTATATGCGTCCACCATTCAGCATAGTTAACTACCGTTTAGTATTTGCGTCCACCATTCAGCATAGTTAGCTATCGTTTAGTATATGCGTCCACCATTCAGCATAGTTAACTACGGTTTAGTATTTGCGTCCACCATTCAGCATAATTAGCTACCGTTTAGTATATGCGTCCACCATTCAGCATAGTTAACTACCGTTTAGTATAGGTGTCCACCATTCAGCATAGTTAACTACCGTTTAGTATTTGCGTCCACCATTCAGCATAGTTAACTACCGTTTAGTATAGTCTAGCATGTTATTCTAAACTAAATTCTCGTTATGTACAAAGTTATTTCCCTTTGCTTTATTTCTCCATTTGCCTTGCATGAATTGTGAAATACGAAAGTTTGAGAAGTCGGCATTTAGTTTGGCAAATATATGAATGGTTTCCTTCCGTCTGACAATGTATGTCGTATCCATATCTACAAAAACATTTAATAATGATGGGAAGTATGAAGGGTCCCGGGTTATTTCGCCCCAAATACACGTTCGCACTACGATAATGAGCTGAATGAGTACGAATTGTTTCGCCCTAGTTGTTCGTTCGACCTAAATATTATGTTCAATGTACATGTAGTATCATATAATCTTATATATTATATTTCCTGTCACGTCAGCCACGGTTTCATATAGAAATGTCCGCATGTAAGTCAGGCTAGTTATACTATACAGCTATATGGAACCATGTTACCAGCACGAGGAGGTGTGACAGGATGATCTACAATGTTACGAATGTATAACATATTAATTTGCGGAAGAAGACATATATACATTGCACATCATTAAGCCAGCTAAAAATATTTTGCACTGAGAAGGGCGATTCTCTTCATCTGTATCGGTATCCTCTTCACTCCTGCGGTGCTGTGACGTCAGTCAGCAGACGGTACAGGTGGGCACAGCGGCGTAGGAAGGTGGACGTTGTTGTCTCGTTCGCCATGTATCTGTCCCATGTGTCTTTGAAATGGGCGTCCAGTCGAATGGTCATTGGTCTCGGGTCTCGCTTAAGGTCCCTGGCATCGATGTTGCTTGTAACTAGTCAAGCCCCCGCTCTCAGCAGCAGCACAAGAACGTAAAAGCCGACCTGTCCTGCGTGATGGTTCATCCCATATATGTAGGCCTACATGTAGTAATATTTAATTTTGATAATTTACAATTAAATTATAGTTGCCAAATTTATGTAACCAAAATGGATGCATTTTAATACCTGTAGTGCATTGGTATTCACCCCTAACACGAAGTGAGTCGAAGAACGGTTGGATGTGGGCACTGGGGAGGAACGGGAGGGCGAGAAGCTGGCTAACATACCGGTGGGTAATCTTCCTCTGTCTGTAGGTGGGCACCAGACCATACTCCTGGATGTGTCGCCACACCGTCTGTGGAACATTTACACTGGAACATTTTGACAATATATATACCGGTAGTTTGTCATTTCTAGAGAGAAAATATTGACTTTGGGTCGAAACTACCCACCATACCACCATTACCTACTACCTAGGGCGAAACGACCCGATGTGAATATGTATTGAGGGCGAAACGACCTGACACTGTAGGAAGTGTCTATCGGCACGACTGTCACGCGGATAATTTTCTTTATCTGCACGACCGTCGGGCCAATAGAATTGTTTATTGACACGATGTGTGTGTACTAAATCACAGGTAATTAATACCCTAGTAGAGAATTGAATAGAGAAATTGGGTAGCGAACTTGACAATAGATTGTAGCGATCTGTCATGTCCGTAAGCAACACTATCAGCATAATGGTTGTGCAGATAGCCTCTGTCGGTCATCTAGCGAGAAAACACAGTGCTTGAGTGTGTAGCTTGTCTGGCATCTGACAATTTATCAGCAGGATACATACAACCTAATTTAAAGCAGCCCTATATTGTATGAAATAAAAGATATTTGAAAAATTCACATTTTACGTATGCTTACATTATAATTTGCATAATTATGTTCAATTAGTGAACTGTATTTTTTTGCGATAAAACACTCGAAACCGAAAGTAGGACTTTTCGAGTCGGTCGGTCACGCACTTGTTTACATTCGGAATACATCGTTCCCATTTGTCCCACGTTGTTTTTTTAAATTGAATTACTTGAGATGTTGATTCATATCTCTGTTATCTAAGTCTTTTAGGGACATGTCTACATCCCCATGAGTGATTCGACATTAGAGGAAGATAGATAAATAGTCTTACATGTTCAAAATATGTTGACATTCCAACGTGCGTTTCTACATCCGCTGTTGTGTCACTCATGCGAGCTGTGCGGATTTACATTTTGTTTGTTGATAAACAATTCGCGTATACGACGATATATTTATTGGATTTTTATAGTTTCTGAGCGACTATTTCGATTTTTTGTAAACACACATACATTAGTATTTATACTTTACCAAAAACATCCTTTATTATGATATAGTGCTGCTTTAAGTATAAATGCAAGATATTTTCCACTAATTTGATATATTGTTCCATGAGTAATATTAGCAAGCCCTGAACAAATCATATTGCAAAATCATTTTTCTGAGCATTCTGACAAATGTTGGGTTTGTCGATATCTTTAGTGATCAGTTCTAATTTATTAACAGGAAATGAAATAACTTGTTATCTTTTGTCAGATTCATGCTGTGTTCTTCGTGAGAAGACTTGTGAAAGATGTCTGAGGCTAGCAAAGTTTCGCTGAGTTCTGAGGCTAGCAAAGTTTCGCTGAGTTCTGAGGCTAGCAAAGTTTCACTGAGTTCTGAGGCTAGCAAAGTTTCGCTGAGTTCTGAGGCTAGCAAACTTTTGCTGATGAGCGATCCTCATGTAGATACACATATAGAGACATGCACATCACCCGGCGCCGAGGCTCATACAGTACCAGATACCAACACATGCAAATCACCCGGCGCCGAGAATCATACAGTACCAGATACCAACACATGTACATCTGCAGACACTGAGACATCCCCAGACATAACGGAGATATCTCCAGACAAAAACGACAACACAGAACATGATCTGTCAGCTTCTCAGAGAGCTCGTATTGAGAGGAACAGACAACGAGCACTACTCCTGAGACAGAGCAGACTGGCGGCCCATCCATATGCTACTGATGCTCTCGGGTATTGTATTATACATCCATATGCTACCGATGCTCTCCTGTATTGTATTATACATCCATATGCTACTGATGCTCTCCGGTATTGTATTATACATCCATATGCTACCGATGCTCTCCTGTATTGTATTATACATCCATACGTTACCGATGCTCTCCTGTATTGTATTATACATCCATATGCTACCGATGCTCTCGGGTATTGTATTATACATCCATATGCTACCGATGCTCTCCGGTATTGTATTATACATCCATACGTTACCGATGCTCTCGGGTATTCAATAATTGTATTATACATCCATATGCTACCGATGCTCTCCGGTATTGTATTATACATCCATACGCTACCGATGCTCTCCTGTATTGTATTATACATCCATATGCTACCGATGCTCTCCGGTATTGTATTATACATACATATGCTAGCGATGCTCTCCGGTATTGTATTATACATACATATGCTACCGATGCTCTCCGGTATTGTATTATACATCCATATGCTACCGATGCTCTCCGGTATTGTATTATACATCCATACGTTACCGATGCTCTCGGGTATTGTATTATACATCCATATGCTACCGATGCTCTCCGGTATTGTATTATACATCCATACGCTACCGATGCTCTCCTGTATTGTATTATACATCCATACGTTACCGATGCTCTCGGGTATTGTATTATACATCCATATGCCACCAATGCTCTCCGGTATTGTATTATACATCCATACGTTACCGATGCTCTCGGGTATTGTATTATACATCCATACACTACCGATGCTCTCGGGTATTGTATTATACATCCATATGCTACCGATGCTCTCGGGTATTGTATTATACATCCATATGCTACCGATGCTCTCGTGTATTGTATTATACATCCATATGCTACCGATGTATTTACCGGGTATTGTATTATACATCCATATGCTACCGATGCTCTCGGGTATTGTATTATACATCCATACGCTACCGATACTCTCCGGTATTGTATTATACATCCATACGTTACCGATACTCTTGTGTATTGTATTATACATCCATATGCTACCGATGTATTTACCGGGTATTGTATTATACATCCATATGCTACCGATGTATTTACCGGGTATTGTATTATACATCCATATGCTACCGATGTATTTACCGGGTATTGTATTATACATCCATATGCTACCGATGTATTTACCGGGTATTGTATTATACATCCATATGCTACCGATGTATTTACCGGGTATTGTATTATACATCCATATGCTACCGATGTATTTACCGGGTATTGTATTATACATCCATATGCTACCGATGTATTTACCGGGTATTGTATTATACATCCATATGCTACCGATGTATTTACCGGGTATTGTATTATACATCCATATGCTACCGATGTATTTACCGGGTATTGTATTATACATCCATATGCTACCGATGTATTTACCGGGTATTGTATTATACATCCATATGCTACCGATGTATTTACCGGGTATTGTATTATACATCCATATGCTACCGATGTATTTACCGGGTATTGTATTATACATCCATATGCTACCGATGTTTTACCGTATTGTATTATACATCCATATGCTACCGATGCTCTCCGGTATTGTATTATACATCCATATGCTACCGATGTATTTACCGGGTATTGTATTATACTTCCATATGCTACCGATGTATTTACCGGGTATTGTATTATACATCCATATGCTACCGATGTATTTACCGGGTATTGTATTATACTTCCATATGCTACCGATGTATTTACCGGGTATTGTATTATACATCCATATGCTACCGATGTATTTACCGGGTATTGTATTATACTTCCATATGCTACCGATGTATTTACCGGGTATTGTATTATACATCCATATGCTACCGATGTATTTACCGGGTATTGTATTATACTTCCATATGCTACCGATGTATTTACCGGGTATTGTATTATACATCCATATGCTACCGATGTATTTACCGGGTATTGTATTATACTTCCATATGCTACCGATGTATTTACCGGGTATTGTATTATACATCCATATGCTACCGATGTATTTACCGGGTATTGTATTATACTTCCATATGCTACCGATGTATTTACCGGGTATTGTATTATACATCCATATGCTACCGATGCTCTCATGTATTGTATTATACATCCATATGCTACCGATGCTCTCCGGTATTGTATTATACATCCATATGCTACCGATGCTCTCCGGTATTGTATTATACATCCATATGCTACCGATGTATTTACCGGGTATTGTATTATACATCCATGTGCTACCGATGTATTTACCGGGTATTGTATTATACATCCATATGCTACCGATGTATTTACCGGGTATTGTATTATACATCCATATGCTACCGATGCTCTCGGATATTGTATTATACATCCATATGCTACCGATGTATTTACCGGGTATTGTATTATACATCCATATGCTACCGATGCTCTCGGGTATTGTATTATACATCCATATGCTACCGATGCTCTCCGGTATTGTATTATACATCCATACATTACCGATGCTCTCCGGTATTGTATTATACATCCATATGCTACCGATGCTCTCCGGTATTGTATTATACATCCATATGCTACCGATGCTCTCCTGTATTGTATTATACATCCATATGCTACCGATGCTCTCCGGTATTGTATTATACATCCATATGCTACCGATGCTCTCGTGTATTGTATTATACATCCATATGCTACCGATGCTCTCCGGTATTGTATTATACATCCATATGCTACCGATGCTCTCCGGTATTGTATTATACATCCATATGCTACCGATGCTCTCGGATATTGTATTATACATCCATATGCTACCGATGCTCTCGGATATTGTATTATACATCCATGTGCTACCGATGCTCTCCGGTATTGTATTATACATCCATATGCTACCGATGTATTTACCGGGTATTGTATTATACATCCATGTGCTACCGATGCTCTCGTGTATTGTATTATACATCCATATGCTACCGATGCTCTCCGGTATTGTATTATACATCCATATGCTACCGATGCTCTCCTGTATTGTATTATACATCCATATGCTACCGATGCTCTCCGGTATTGTATTATACATCCATATGCTACCGATGCTCTCGTGTATTGTATTATACATCCATATGCTACCGATGCTCTCCGGTATTGTATTATACATCCATATGCTACCGATGCTCTCCGGTATTGTATTATACATCCATATGCTACCGATGCTCTCGGATATTGTATTATACATCCATATGCTACCGATGCTCTCGGATATTGTATTATACATCCATGTGCTACCGATGCTCTCCGGTATTGTATTATACATCCATATGCTACCGATGTATTTACCGGGTATTGTATTATACATCCATGTGCTACCGATGTATTTACCGGGTATTGTATTATACATCCATATGCTACCGATGCTCTCGGATATTGTATTATACATCCATGTGCTACCGATGTATTTACCGGGTATTGTATTATACATCCATATGCTACTGATGCTCTCGGGTATTGTATTATACATCCATGTGCTGCCGATGCTCTCCGGTATTGTATTATACATCCATATGCTACCGATGTATTTACCGGGTATTGTATTATACATCCATATGCTACCGATGCTCTCTGGTATTGTATTATACATCCATATGCTACCGATGCTCTCCGGTATTGTATTATACATCCATATGCTACCGATGCTCTCGGTATTGTATTATACATCCATATGCTACCGATGCTCTCTGGTATTGTATTATACATCCATATGCTACCGATGCTCTCTGGTATTGTATTATACATCCATATGCTACCGATGTATTTACCGGGTATTGTATTATACATCCATGTGCTACCGATGTATTTACCGGGTATTGTATTATACATCCATATGCTACCGATGCTCTCCGGTATTGTATTATACATCCATATGCTACCGATGCTCTCCGGTATTGTATTATACATCCATATGCTACCGATGCTCTCGTGCATTGTATTATACATCCATATGCTACCGATGCTCTCGTGTATTGTATTATACATCCATATGCTACCGATGCTCTCTGGTATTGTATTATACATCCATATGCTACCGATGCTCTCGTGTATTGTATTATACATCCATATGCTACCGATGCTCTCCGGTATTGTATTATACATCCATATGCTAGCGATGCTCTCCGGTATTGTATTATACATCCATACACTACCGATGCTCTCCGGTATTGTATTATACATCCATACGCTACTGATGCTCTCCGGTATTGTATTATACATCCATACACTACCGATGCTCTCCGGTATTGTATTATACATCCATATGCTACCGATGTGGAACAGACAGCGAGCACTACTCACTGAGACAGAGCAGACTGTATAATATATATATATAGTCAAACCTGTCTTAAGCAGCCAGCCAAGGGAATCACAGAAAATGACTGCATTAGCACTGGTGGCTGCTACTCTTGAGACCTCATTCCTGATGGAATCCATCATCACGAGGGAGAGAGAAAAGGCAACGTGGAATTTTTAATGCATTGCCTAAGGGCACAATTGTAATGTCTCCAGCTGGGCTCAAACTCCGGGCCTTTCACACCGGAAGCGAACGCGCTACCTCTGCGCTATCACGACTTCCACAAGATTTTGAGAGATATTTATAGATTTTAAAATGGATATCAGCTGGATATCTACTATTGAAAATGTTTTTCGCACAGACGGGGTTGAATGCGCAGCAGTGTAGCCTCCACGGTGTAATGGAGAAGATGTCTGCCTTGTATCTGAGAGGTTGGGAGTTCAAGTCCACATGAGAACCACGATGGTGTTGTCCTTAGATAAGACACTTAAATTCCACATTACCTCTTCTCTCTCCCTCATGGCGATGGATTACATCAGGAATGAGGTCTCAAGAGTGATTAATCTAATGTTGTAAAAATATGATAGTGTGTTCTCTGTATGTGTAATAATGCTCCTGATTTTGTTTTTTGTAGGAATCGTGTGCTGGGCCCGTCACGTGAGATAGACACGGGGGCAGGATTTTTCATTGATGACGATGGAGAGAGGAATAAAAGAGCTGTACGTGTTGTACATCCTGCAGGTACTGGTTGCACGTAGATGAACACTAGAACCCACTGTGGGTGTTGTACATCCTGCAGGTACTGGTTGCACGTAGATGAACACTAGAACCCACTGTGGGTGTTGTACATCCTGCAGGCAGGGCTCGACAAATCCACTCATCCGCTCGTATTTACGAGTGACTTTTCGATCTGGACGAGTAGAAATTCCAAGTCGCTTGCCCAGTCGGACGAGTGAAAATTTCAGCTAAATATCCAATACAAATCGAAGGAACAAAATAAAATAATATCCGTTTTACTTTCTTCGGAATGATTACCAGGCATGATAATGGGAAATCACCGAGGATATTTTAATGTGTTTATGCTGCCACATAATTGCATTTATTAATAAATTAAAGTGCAATTCTGACGATTTTTAATTTTCCTAAAATACATGGGACGAGTGATAGTCCAATCTGGACGAGTGGGACAGTGGCATCACTCGCCCAGTAGGACGAGTAAGAAATGTCGAGGCCTGGCAGGTACTGTTGCACGTAGATGAACACTAGAACACACTGTGGGTGTTGTACATCCTGCAGGTACTGGTTGCACGTAGATGAACACTAGAACCCACTGTGGGTGTTGTACATCCTGCCGGTACTGGTTGCACGTAGATGAACACTAGATCCCACTGTGGGTGTTGTACATCCTGCAGGTACTGGTTGCACGTAGATGAACACTAGAACCCACTGTGGGTGTTGTACATCCTGCAGGTACTGTTGCACGTAGATGAACACTAGAACCCACTGTGGGTGTTGTACATCCTGCAGGTACTGGTTGCACGTAGATGAACACTAGAACCCACTGTGGGTGTTGTACATCCTGCAGGTACTGTTGCACGTAGATGAACACTAGAACCCACTGTGGGTGTTGTACATCCTGCAGGTACTGGTTGCACGTAGATGAACACTAGAACCCACTGTGGGTGTTGTACATCCTGCAGGTACTGGTTGCACGTAGATGAACACTAGAACCCACTGGGGGTTTCGAAATCTTCCATGTGAGGAAGCTATCCAGCTGGCCTGCAGTAGGTCGGTGGTTCTACCTGGGTGCCTGGCTGTGCAGCAGAGGGGCATCTGGGGTCTTCGTCCACCGGTAATAGCTGGCGGGTTGCCATATGACCTTAGTTGTTAAACTTTAAACCCCGAACAAACGCAGATTAATATTATACTGAACATGTGTGTTTTACGTTTAATTATCGTCGCTACCGGTTGCCCATATGAGTGACGCCTCCAGGAGAGATTAGTCATTTTAGATTTGTGGAGGATAGAGCAATGTTACAGACAGAGACACATTCCAGAGTCTCCTCTGGTTCTTTTACGTGCACGGTGTAAAGCACCGACTCAAGACCTCGGTTTAACGTCCCATCTGAAAGACTGTTAATTTTATTAGGGTAAGACGGGGATCGCACCTGCGATCCATGGATTACCAGTCCAGTGTGTTAACTTACCACTGGACTACAGATCCGTCTGTTATATACTGAACATCAAACGTTTGCACCTTTATAAACCTAGAAATTGCTATGAATCTTTGTTGTCACCAAATTTGAAATTGTAACAACTGTGATTTTAGTCCTGGTAGTTTAGATTAGGGTCAGGACGATTGATGTAGAAAACTGGGGTCAGATTGTTAGCCAAGCCTAGTCCGCCTCCATGGTCGAGTGGTTAAGATCGCTGTATACTACTATAGTCCGCCTCCGTGGTCGAGTGGTTAAGATCGCTGTATACCACTATAGTCCGCCTCCGTGGTCGAGTGGTTAAGATCGCTGTATACCACTATAGTCCGCCTCCGTGGTCGAGTGGTTAAGATCGCTGTATACCACTATAGTCCGCCTCCGTGGTCGAGTGGTTAAGATCGCTGTATAGCACTATAGTCCGCCTCCATGGTCGAGTGGTTAAGATCGCTGTATACCACTATAGTCCGCCTCCGTGGTCGAGTGGTTAAGATCGCTGTATACACTATAGTCCGCCTCCGTGGTCGAGTGGTTAAGATCGCTGTATACCACTATAGTCCGCCTCCGTGGTCGAGTGGTTAAGATCGCTGTATACCACTATAGTCCGCCTCCGTGGTCGAGTGGTTAAGATCGCTGTATAACTATAGTCCGCCTCCGTGGTCGAGTGGTTAAGATCGCTGTATACCACTATAGTCTGCCGCCGTGGTCGAGTGGTTAAGATCGCTGTATACCACTATAGTCCGCCTCCGTGGTCGAGTGGTTAAGATCGCTGTATACCACTATAGTCCGCCTCCGTGGTCGAGTGGTTAAGATCGCTGTATACCACTATAGTCCACCTCCGTGGTCGAGTGGTTAAGATCGCTGTATACCAATATAGTCCGCCTCCGTGGTCGAGTGGTTAAGGTCGCTGACTTGTATACCACTGTAACCTATCATCACTGATGGTCACGGGTTTGAGCCCCGCTCAGGCCGTGTCTCATTTATTTGAAAAAGTTGGCAGTTTCTTACGGAGGTTGGTGCACCCAAGTACTGGTTAACCGCTGGAGCCTGCCCAGGAAAGGTGTTGTTAGGTAAACTGCCCGCCGGCGATATAGCCCAAAATGGTGCTGATGCAGGCGTAAAACCCGAAATATAACATAACATAACATGTATACCACTATAGTCCGCCTCCGTGGTCGAGTGGTTAGCTGACACTATAACCTATTATCACTGATGGTTTGAACCCCGTTCGTTTGAAGACCGTGTCTCTTTATATGAAAAAATTCTTACAGATGTTGGTGCACCAAGTACTGGTTAGCCGCTGGAACCTGCCCAGGAAATGTGTTGTTAGGTAAACACACTCAAATGGGCAACCGGTAGCGACGTTAAATAAACTTGAATTATTAGTATAAATTCTAAAATACATTGATGCTAGGCAATCGATCTCATTTTTATTGAAAAGAGAGGATCCACCATGGTGTATACCATGCCATTCCTCTATAAATGTTGAACACATGTCGAAAATATTTTAAATACATTATTGCATTTTGAAAAGAATCACATCTTTTCCATAAATTGTAAGTTTTACAACTGACATTTTTTATCATTTTTACAGCTTGATAAATTATGTTGCAATTGACCTTTCGTCATTACAATTTTAATACATACAGTATGTTATCTACATAATATTCTTAATTGTAGATACCTTGTATACAATATACTTAACCCGGCGCGATATAGCCTGAACTGTGCTGATGCCCTGTTAAACCAAATACTCACTCACTCATTCCTACAGTCTATACAATATACTTAACCCGGTGCGATATAGCCTGAACTGTGCTGATGCCCCGTTAAACCAAATACTCACTCACTTCTAGAGTCTATACAATATGCTTAACCCGGTGCGATATAGCCTGAACTGTGCTGATGCGCCATTAAACCAAATACTCACTCACTCACTTCTACAGTCTATACAATATACTTAACCCGGTGCGATATAGCCTGAACTGTGCTGATGCGCCGTTAAACCAAATACTCACTCACAAAACTTGAATTAAAAATTAACGAAGCTTGAAGGTGCACCCCCAAATACCACCCAAACATAATACAGAGCACAGTTGTAGACATGGGTGTAACATGTAGTATACCAAGGTATGTGATACCAAATTAACATGCTTTTCTTATACAGTTAAACCTGTCTTAAGCAGCCAGCCAAGGGAATGTCAGAATGTGGCTGCTTCACACAGGTGGCTGCTTAATAGAGGTTAAATGTATAATAAAACAACATATTGGGAATCTGGAAACTGGCTGCTTAATACAGGTTGGCTGCTTAATAGAGGTGAAATGTATAATAAAACAACATATTGGAAATCTGCCAACTGGCTGCTTAATACAGGTTGGCTACTTAATGGAGGTGAAATGTATAATAAAACAACACATTGTGAATCTGGAAACTGGCTGCTTAATACATATTGGATGCTTAATAGAGGTGACCACTCACACAGGTTTGACTGTATGTTTGTTGTGTTTGTTAAAACAGGCCCAGTGTTAGAAGTGGACAACTTACTCTGTGGAGCTTGTCAGAAAGAGTTCATGGACTCGTACTACTATACCAAGTTTGAAGAACTTATTTGTGATGCTTGCAGGTAAGACTTTGTGTTGCATGACGCTTGGTACATACATTGTTCTTCATTGTATTGGTGTCTTATACTAGGGTTTTTTCTAGATCGGAATGGCAGGGTGTGCTGCCCTTTTTAGCCAAGCCCTTTTTGCCCATTAGCACGCCCACTTGCATTTTAAATTTTTTGTTTATATATATAAGTCTCAACAGATGCCTTCGGGCAGGCAGACATATATAGAACTCGTCCGCGCTTTTCACCAACACATACATATCTACTGCCTCTTTGATCAATCACTGTAATCTAGCAAAATGTTCAAGGGGATAACCACAAAATCCACCATGCCCCTTTTCTGATCCACCCTGCCCATTTTTCCACTCTAGAATAAACTCTACTTATACACACATGTAATTTCACAAATATCCTATCATGCTAGTTTGGTATTGAACCAAAAAACAATTGATCATTCTGCTTGTCATTTCTCCTATGTGCAGTAATATGTTTTCATAGCTTTGCATATGTATGGCTATAAATATGCAAATGTTTAGTTTATACAAATTTATTTTTGCTGGATTGCGAAACAAGTTCTTACAACTTGTATTAATCACTCTGGAGACCTCATTCCTGATGGAATCCATCGCCACGAGGGAGGTAACAGAGGCAATGTGGAGTTTCAATGCCTTGCCTAAGGGGCACAATTGTAACGGCTACAGCGGGGTGCGAACTCCGAACCTTTCACACCGGAAGAGAAACCACTACCACTGCTCTATCACGTCTTCCTTCCAATTAATATTGTATTAATGTCCTTGTTTAGAGTTAACATGTTTTAATGTTTGTAGTGAGTTCGTATTTAAATTCAATATTTCTGTCAAACCCCATCAGGGAGCATCTAATGATAACATTAATATTTCTTGATTTTCAATTTTCAGACTTGATGACGAAAAATTTCCAATTATTACAAAGACGGAGGCAAAGAAGAAATACATGCTAAAAGATGTAGATTTTGATTTACGGGAACCGGAATTGAAGTTCATCTTGAGGAAGAACCCTCACAATGATCGATGGGGTGACATGAAACTTTACCTAGAATCTCAGGTACTACTAGCGTTCGCTTCAGGTGTGAAATGTCCGGAGTTCGAGCCCTGCTGGAGCCGTTACGATTGTGTCTTTAACCCTTTGCCTGCTGAGTAAATAAAATCACATTTGCAAACAACATAGATCCAGATCAGCCACGGCGTAATGCCGCATCTGATCAGGATCTATGTTGTTTGCTATTCAGCCAAGTGTTTTAGCTCCACTATCCGAATAGCAAACAGCATAGAGCATGATCAGACGGCGTTAAGCAAGGCATTTAAATTCCACGTTGCCTCTTCTCTCTCCATTGTGGTGATGGATTCCATCAGGAATGATGTCTCGAGAGTGATTAATATAAGTTGTAAATAAATTTGTATAAAGAAGGTCTGGAGGTTATAAAACTGTTTCTCAAATCTCGAAATTGATGATTTTTCCAACCAAGAGCATATCTCGAACTCGACCAATCATATTCCTTGTAACATCTGACCCTGGTCTCAGTGTGTTTTTACGTTTATTTATCGTCGCTACCGGTTGCCCATATGAGCGACGCCTCCTGAAGACATTAGTTATTTTAGATTTTTGGAGGATAGTGCAATGATACAGACAGAGACCCATTCCAGAATCTCCTCTGGTTCTTTTACGTGCACGATGTAAAGCATCGACACGAGACCTCTGTTTAACGTCCCATCTGAAAGACTGTTAATTTTATTAGGGTCAGACGGGGGATCGAACCTGCGTCTCAGATTCAATTACAGAATCCGCTTTTTGCCACACTTCAGTAACTGCAAAGCCGAGCCGACAAACACACTTACTTCTCTATGATCTAATGTTGAATGTGGAGCAGGAGGTGGAAGGTTCGAACATCGTCGGGGGTTCGTTCTGATATGGTCAGTTGGTGAGCCGCCAGCTAGTTAAATAATGGTTAGCGATTGCCTACCAGCCTGGCCTACATGGATATGGATTGGGAAGTACTGATGTTCATGAAATAAGGTGTCTCAGAAGTCGGTGTAAATGGCCCTTTCAATAGGGGTGACACTATAATAAACAAACACTTTGTTTTTATACTTTTTTTCGTATTATTAACCATTGTCAATTTTTCATTAAAACTGGGTTCCGGCTTCGGACAAAGTTGCACGTATTCCTTTGGTGTGTTGCACGTATATCTATATTAGTAGCATGTGTAGTAATACAGCATTGCTCAATGACATGTTAAACTTTAAATAAACAGTTTACTATCTGACCAGTACTTAATTGTACAAATATACAAATTAATGCCCTTTTAAATTGTTGAAACTTCAAAATCAATTACTAAGTTTTAACCCCTCTTGGATGGCGGATCGCGTTCGCACTCTGTTCTGGCGCTGCTCCAGGGATTTGAAAATGTAGAGTTGCATACAAGAAATTTAAATACACCCAGATAGTCTCTCCACCCAGATAATCTCTCCACCCAGATAGTCTCTCCACCCAGATAGTCTCTTCACCCAGATAGTCTCTCCACCCAAATAGTCTCTCCTCCCAGATAATCTCTCCACCCAGATAGTCTCTTCACCCAGATAGTCTCTCCACCCAAATAGTCTCTCCTCCCAGATAGTCTCTTCACCCAGATAGTCTCTCCACCCTGATAGTCTCTCCACCCAGTCTCTCCACCCAGATAGTCTCTCCATCCAGATAGTCTCTCCACCCAGATAGTCTCTCCTCCCAGATAGTCTCTCCACCCAGATAGTCTCTCCACCCGGATAGTCTCTCACTATCTCTCCCTCCCAGATAGTCTCTCCACCCAGATAGTCTCTCCACCCGGATAGTCTCTCACTATCTCTCCTCCCAGATAGTCTCTCCACCCAGATAGTCTCTCCACCCAGATAGTCTCTCCTCCCAGATAGTCTCTCCACCCAGATAGTCTCTCCACCCGGATAGTCTCTCACTATCTCTCCTCCCAGATAGTCTCTCCACCCAGATAGTCTCTCCACCCAGATAGTCTCTCACTATCTCTCCACCCAGATAGTCTCTCACTATCTCTCCACCCAGATAGTCTCTCCCCAGATAGTCTCTCCTCTGCATGTTGTTTTCCATCTCTTTGTGTTTTGTACTACATTGTAATTAATAGTATTATAAATGTGGGCGAAAAATTGTCGCCCTAAGAAAAAAAATATGTTTTGGTTTTTACGATTTTCAAACAAAATTGTGTCTAGTAAGATACACTGGCCCATTATAAAGCACTCCTTCTATTCAAATGTTGTATTTAATGTTGTACTGTGCATTTTAACCCTATTTTGCAGAAGTATATTAAAGAACACCATTTAAGGAAGCGATCACGTGCTTTCTCACTTCTCCCAAAAATTCTGACCTAGAATGAACGCTGATTTTGTGATTTAAGGTTATACGTATGTGATCATGCTCATTCTGTTTGCTTTATTTAAACATTATGCATGTATGAAATAAAAGTTGCATCCTTTACAACGACCTACTAGTACCTTCATCAAACTTTATATGAATGTTGTAGGTAGAAGACCTGGATTTTGGGGTCAAAAGTTAGATAACTGTAAAGGGAAACATTTAAACAACTTTTACTCATCTACAAGTTGTAGGAGTATTGCCAGATTCTGTATGATGCATCTTTGCAACAAAATCTATCAAATTGGGTCACTGGACTCAAAAACTAGGTCAACTGATATTGGAAGGAAGATTGTCAAGTTTGTTTCTCTAGGTAAAAAAGAGAAGTCTTGAGGTTTGGGAAACTGAAGAGAACATGGAAGAGGCGAGACAACATAGATTTGAAAAGAAAGAAAAGACAAAACAGAAAAAGTTTGACAAGAAAGTTAAAGGTAATAAATGTTACACTAATTTCTAGTCCGCCTCCGTGGTCGAGTGGTTACGGTTGTTGACTTGTATACCATTGTAACCTATCACTGAACGTCCGTGTTCAAGTATGCTGTTGTGTTTTGGCAGTTAAAAGATTTCTCTCATAGATTGATAAGAATTTAAAATGAGACTGGATGTGTGTGCGTGGCAACTCTTCCAAGACACCCAAACTTGTAGATGTTATATAGTACAAAGAATATTCAGAGATATAACAATAACACATTACTGGTAGCATGTACAATGTAGTGTAGTATTTACTCTGTGTATTACAGATTTGAGACTGGTAGCATGTACACTGTAGTGTAGTATTTACTCTGTGTATTACAGAGACTGGTAGCATGTACACTGTAGTGTAGTATTTACTCTGTGTATTACAGAGACTGGTAGCATGTACAATGTAGTGTAGTATTTACTCTGTGTATTACAGACTTGAGACTGGTAGTATGTACACTGTAGTGTAGTATTTACTCTGTGTATTACAGACTTGAGACTGGTAGCATGTACAATGTAGTGTAGTATTTACTCTGTGTATTACAGACTTGAGACTGGTAGCATGTACAATGTAGTGTAGTATTTACTCTGTGTATTACAGACTTGAGACTGGTAGCATGTACAATGTAGTGTAGTATTTACTCTGTGTATTACAGACTTGAGACTGGTAGTATGTACGATGTAGTGTAGTATTTACTCTGTGTATTACAGAGACTGGTAGCATGTACAATGTAGTGTAGTATTTACTCTGTGTATTACAGAGACTGGTAGCATGTACAATGTAGTGTAGTATTTACTCTGTGTATTACAGACTGGTAGCATGTACAATGTAGTGTAGTATTTACTCTGTGTATTACAGAGACTGGTAGCATGTACAATGTAGTGTAGTATGTACTCTGTGTATTACAGAGACTGGTAGCATGTACACTGTAGTGTAGTATGTACTCTGTGTATTACAGAGACTGGTAGCATGTACAATGTAGTATAGTATTTACTCTGTGTATTACAGAGACTGGTAGCATGTACACTGTAGTGTAGTATGTACTCTGTGTATTACAGAGACTGGTAGCATGTACAATGTAGTGTAGTATTTACTCTGTGTATTACAGACTGGTAGCATGTATAATGTAGTGTAGTATTTACTCTGTGTATTACAGACTTGAGACTGGTAGCATGTACAATGTAGTGTAGTATTTACTCTATGTATTACAGACTTGAGACTGGTAGCATGTATGATGTAGTGTAGTATTTACTCTGTGTATTACAGAGACTGGTAGCATGTACAATGTAGTGTAGTATTTACTCTGTGTATTACAGATTTGAGACTGGTAGCATGTACACTGTAGTGTAGTATTTACTCTGTGTATTACAGAGACTGGTAGCATGTACACTGTAGTGTAGTATTTACTCTGTGTATTACAGAGACTGGTAGCATGTACAATGTAGTGTAGTATTTACTCTGTGTATTACAGAGACTGGTAGCATGTACACTGTAGTGTAGTATTTACTCTGTGTATTACAGAGACTGGTAGCATGTACAATGTAGTGTAGTATTTACTCTGTGTATTACAGACTTGAGACTGGTAGTATGTACACTGTAGTGTAGTATTTACTCTGTGTATTACAGACTTGAGACTGGTAGCATGTACAATGTAGTGTAGTATTTACTCTGTGTATTACAGACTTGAGACTGGTAGCATGTACAATGTAGTGTAGTATTTACTCTGTGTATTACAGACTTGAGACTGGTAGCATGTACAATGTAGTGTAGTATTTACTCTGTGTATTACAGAGACTGGTAGCATGTACAATGTAGTGTAGTATTTACTCTGTGTATTACATACTTGAGACTGGTAGTATGTACGATGTAGTGTAGTATTAACTCTGTGTATTACAGAGACTGGTAGCATGTACAATGTAGTGTAGTATTTACTCTGTGTATTACAGAGACTGGTAGCATGTACAATGTAGTGTAGTATTTACTCTGTGTATTACAGACTGGTAGCATGTACAATGTAGTGTAGTATTTACTCTGTGTATTACAGACTTGAGACTGGTAGCATGTACAATGTAGTGTAGTATTTACTCTATGTATTACAGACTTGAGACTGGTAGCATGTACGATGTAGTGTAGTATTTACTCTGTGTATTACAGAGACTGGTAGCATGTACAATGTAGTGTAGTATTTACTCTGTGTATTACAGACTTGAGACTGGTAGCATGTACAATGTAGTGTAGTATTTACTCTGTGTATTACAGACTGGTAGCATGTACAATGTAGTGTAGTATTTACTCTGTGTATTACAGAGACTGGTAGCATGTACAATGTAGTGTAGTATTTACTCTGTGTATTACAGAGACTGGTAGCATGTACAATGTAGTGTAGTATTTACTCTGTGTATTACAGAGACTGGTAGCATGTACAATGTAGTGTAGTATTTACTCTGTGTATTACAGAGACTGGTAGCATGTACAATGTAGTGTAGTATTTACTCTGTGTATTACAGAGACTGGTAGCATGTACAATGTAGTGTAGTATTTACTGTGTATTACAGAGACTGGTAGCATGTACAATGTAGTGTAGTATTTACTCTGTGTATTACAGAGACTGGTAGCATGTACAATGTAGTGTAGTATTTACTCTGTGTATTACAGAGACTGGTAGCATGTACAATGTAGTGTAGTATTTACTCTGTGTATTACAGAGACTGGTAGCATGTACAATGTAGTGTAGTATTTACTCTGTGTATTACAGAGACTGGTAGCATGTACAATGTAGTGTAGTATTTACTCTGTGTATTACAGAGACTGGTAGCATGTACAATGTAGTGTAGTATTTACTCTGTGTATTACAGAGACTGGTAGCATGTACAATGTAGTGTAGTATTTACTCTGTGTATTACAGAGACTGGTAGCATGTACAATGTAGTGTAGTATTTACTCTGTGTATTACAGAGACTGGTAGCATGTACAATGTAGTGTAGTATTTACTCTGTGTATTACAGAGACTGGTAGCATGTACAATGTAGTGTAGTATTTACTCTGTGTATTACAGACTGGTAGCATGTACAATGTAGTGTAGTATTTACTCTGTGTATTACAGAGACTGGTAGCATGTACAATGTAGTGTAGTATTTACTCTGTGTATTACAGAGACTGGTAGCATGTACGATGTAGTGTAGTATTTACTCTGTGTATTACAGAGACTGGTAGCATGTACGATGTAGTGTAGTATTTACTCTGTGTATTACAGAGACTGGTAGCATGTACAATGTAGTGTAGTATTTACTCTTTGTATTACAGAGACTGGTAGCATTACAATGTAGTGTAGTATTTACTCTGTGTATTACAGAGACTGGTAGCATGTACACTGTAGTGTAGTATTTACTCTGTGTATTACAGAGACTGGTAGCATGTACAATGTAGTGTAGTATTTACTCTGTGTATTACAGACTGGTAACATGTACAATGTAGTGTAGTATTTACTCTTTGTATTACAGAGACTGGTAGCATGTACAATGTAGTGTAGTATTTACTCTGTGTATTACAGAGACTGGTAGCATGTACAATGTAGTGTAGTATTTACTCTGTGTATTACAGACTGGTAACATGTACAATGTAGTGTAGTATTTACTCTTTGTATTACAGACTTGAGACTGGTAGCATGTACAATGTACAATGTAGTGTAGTATTTACTCTGTGTATTACAGAGACTGGTAGCATGTACAATGTAGTGTAGTATTTACTCTGTGTATTACAGAGACTGGTAGCATGTACAATGTAGTGTAGTATTTACTCTGTGTATTACAGAGACTGGTAGCATGTACAATGTAGTGTAGTATTTACTCTGTGTATTACAGAGACTGGTAGCATGTACAATGTAGTGTAGTATTTACTCTGTGTATTACAGAGACTGGTAGCATGTACAATGTAGTGTAGTATTTACTCTGTGTATTACAGAGACTGGTAGCATGTACAATGTAGTGTAGTATTTACTCTGTGTATTACAGAGACTGGTAGCATGTACAATGTAGTGTAGTATTTACTCTGTGTATTACAGAGACTGGTAGCATGTACAATGTAGTGTAGTATTTACTCTGTGTATTACAGAGACTGGTAGCATGTACAATGTAGTGTAGTATTTACTCTGTGTATTACAGACTGACTGGTAGCATGTACAATGTAGTGTAGTATTTACTCTGTGTATTACAGAGACTGGTAGCATGTACAATGTAGTGTAGTATTTACTCTGTGTATTACAGAGACTGGTAGCATGTACAATGTAGTGTAGTATTTACTCTGTGTATTACAGAGACTGGTAGCATGTACAATGTAGTGTAGTATTTACTCTGTGTATTACAGAGACTGGTAGCATGTACAATGTAGTGTAGTATTTACTCTGTGTATTACAGACTGGTAGCATGTACAATGTAGTGTAGTATTTACTCTGTGTATTACAGACTTGAGACTGGTAGCATGTACAATGTAGTGTAGTATTTACTCTGTGTATTACAGACTTGAGACTGGTAGCATGTACAATGTAGTGTAGTATTTACTCTGTGTATTACAGAGACTGGTAGCATGTACAATGTAGTGTAGTATTTACTCTGTGTATTACAGACTGAGACTGGTAGCATGTACAAGTAGTGTAGTATTACTCTGTGTATTACAGAGACTGGTAGCATGTACAATGTAGTGTAGTATTTACTCTGTGTATTACAGAGACTGGTAGCATGTACAATGTAGTGTAGTATTTACTCTGTGTATTACAGAGACTGGTAGCATGTACAATGTAGTGTAGTATTTACTCTGTGTATTACAGAGACTGGTAGCATGTACAATGTAGTGTAGTATTTACTCTGTGTATTACAGAGACTGGTAGCATGTACAATGTAGTGTAGTATTTACTCTGTGTATTACAGAGACTGGTAGCATGTACAATGTAGTGTAGTATTTACTCTTTGTATTACAGAGACTGGTAGCATGTACACTGTAGTGTAGTATTTACTCTGTGTATTACAGAGACTGGTAGCATGTACAATGTAGTGTAGTATTTACTCTGTGTATTACAGAGACTGGTAGCATGTACAATGTAGTGTAGTATTTACTCTGTGTATTACTGAGACTGGTAGCATGTACAATGTAGTGTAGTATTTACTCTGTGTATTACAGAGACTGGTAGCATGTACAATGTAGTGTAGTATTTACTCTGTGTATTACAGACTGACTGGTAGCATGTACAATGTAGTGTAGTATTTACTCTGTGTATTACAGAGAGACTGGTAGCATGTACAATGTAGTGTAGTATTTACTCTGTGTATTACAGAGACTGGTAGCATGTACAATGTAGTGTAGTATTTACTCTTTGTATTACAGAGACTGGTAGCATGTACACTGTAGTGTAGTATTTACTCTGTGTATTACAGAGACTGGTAGCATGTACAATGTAGTGTAGTATTTACTCTGTGTATTACAGAGACTGGTAGCATGTACAATGTAGTGTAGTATTTACTCTGTGTATTACAGAGACTGGTAGCATGTACAATGTAGTGTAGTATTTACTCTGTGTATTACAGACTTAGACTGGTAGCATGTACAATGTAGTGTAGTATTTACTCTGTGTATTACAGACTTGAGACTGGTAGCATGTACAATGTAGTGTAGTATTTACTCTGTGTATTACAGACTTGAGACTGGTAGCATGTACAATGTAGTGTAGTATTTACTCTGTGTATTACAGAGACTGGTAGCATGTACAATGTAGTGTAGTATTTACTCTGTGTATTACAGACTGAGACTGGTAGCATGTACAATGTAGTGTAGTATTTACTCTGTGTATTACAGAGACTGGTAGCATGTACAATGTAGTGTAGTATTTACTCTGTGTATTACAGAGACTGGTAGCATGTACAATGTAGTGTAGTATTTACTCTGTGTATTACAGAGACTGGTAGCATGTACAATGTAGTGTAGTATTTACTCTGTGTATTACAGACTGGTAGCATGTACAATGTAGTGTAGTATTTACTCTGTGTATTACAGACTTGAGACTGGTAGCATGTACAATGTAGTGTAGTATTTACTCTGTGTATTACAGACTTGAGACTGGTAGCATGTACGATGTAGTGTAGTATTTACTCTGTGTATTACAGAGACTGGTAGCATGTACAATGTAGTGTAGTATTTACTCTGTGTATTACAGAGACTGGTAGCATGTACAATGTAGTGTAGTATTTACTCTGTGTATTACAGAGACTGGTAGCATGTACAATGTAGTGTAGTATTTACTCTGTGTATTACAGACTGGTAGCATGTACAATGTAGTGTAGTATTTACTCTGTGTATTACAGACTTGAGACTGGTAGCATGTACAATGTAGTGTAGTATTTACTCTGTGTATTACAGACTTGAGACTGGTAGCATGTACGATGTAGTGTAGTATTTACTCTGTGTATTACAGAGACTGGTAGCATGTACAATGTAGTGTAGTATTTACTCTGTGTATTACAGACTTGAGACTGGTAGCATGTACACTGTAGTGTAGTATTTACTCTGTGTATTACAGACTTGAGACTGGTAGCATGTACAATGTAGTGTAGTATTTACTCTGTGTATTACAGACTTGAGACTGGTAGCATGTACAATGTAGTGTAGTATTTACTCTGTGTATTACAGACTTGAGACTGGTAGCATGTACAATGTAGTGTAGTATTTACTCTGTGTATTACAGACTTGAGACTGGTAGCATGTACAATGTAGTGTAGTATTTACTCTGTGTATTACAGAGACTGGTAGTATGTACGATGTAGTGTAGTATTTACTCTGTGTATTACAGAGACTGGTAGCATGTACAATGTAGTGTAGTATTTACTCTGTGTATTACAGAGACTGGTAGCATGTACAATGTAGTGTAGTATTTACTCTGTGTATTACAGAGACTGGTAGCATGTACAATGTAGTGTAGTATTTACTCTGTGTATTACAGAGACTGGTAGCATGTACAATGTAGTGTAGTATTTACTCTGTGTATTACAGAGACTGGTAGCATGTACAATGTAGTGTAGTATTTACTCTGTGTATTACAGAGACTGGTAGCATGTACAATGTAGTGTAGTATTTACTCTGTGTATTACAGAGACTGGTAGCATGTACAATGTAGTGTAGTATTTACTCTGTGTATTACAGACTTGAGACTGGTAGCATGTACAATGTAGTGTAGTATTTACTCTGTGTATTACAGAGACTGGTAGCATGTACAATGTAGTGTAGTATTTACTCTGTGTATTACAGAGACTGGTAGCATGTACAATGTAGTGTAGTATTTACTCTGTGTATTACAGAGACTGGTAGCATGTACAATGTAGTGTAGTATTTACTCTGTGTATTACAGAGACTGGTAGCATGTACAATGTAGTGTAGTATTTACTCTGTGTATTACAGAGACTGGTAGCATGTACAATGTAGTGTAGTATTTACTCTGTGTATTACAGAGACTGGTAGCATGTACAATGTAGTGTAGTATTTACTCTGTGTATTACAGAGACTGGTAGCATGTACAATGTAGTGTAGTATTTACTCTGTGTATTACAGACTGGTAGCATGTACAATGTAGTGTAGTATTTACTCTGTGTATTACAGACTTGAGACTGGTAGCATGTACAATGTAGTGTAGTATTTACTCTGTGTATTACAGACTTGAGACTGGTAGCATGTACAATGTAGTGTAGTATTTACTCTGTGTATTACAGAGACTGGTAGCATGTACAATGTAGTGTAGTATTTACTCTGTGTATTACAGACTTGAGACTGGTAGCATGTACAATGTAGTGTAGTATTTACTCTGTGTATTACAGAGACTGGTAGCATGTACAATGTAGTGTAGTATTTACTCTGTGTATTACAGAGACTGGTAGCATGTACAATGTAGTGTAGTATTTACTCTGTGTATTACAGACTTGAGACTGGTAGCATGTACAATGTAGTGTAGTATTTACTCTGTGTATTACAGAGACTGGTAGCATGTACAATGTAGTGTAGTATTTACTCTGTGTATTACAGACTAGACTGGTAGCATGTACAATGTAGTGTAGTATTTACTCTGTGTATTACAGACTGAGACTGGTAGCATGTACAATGTAGTGTAGTATTTACTCTGTGTATTACAGATAGACTGGTAGCATGTACAATGTAGTGTAGTATTTACTCTGTGTATTACAGAGACTGGTAGCATGTACAATGTAGTGTAGTATTTACTCTGTGTATTACAGACTTGAGACTGGTAGCATGTACAATGTAGTGTAGTATTTACTCTGTGTATTACAGACTTGAGACTGGTAGCATGTACAATGTAGTGTAGTATTTACTCTGTGTATTACAGAGACTGGTAGCATGTACAATGTAGTGTAGTATTTACTCTGTGTATTACAGAGACTGGTAGCATGTACAATGTAGTGTAGTATTTACTCTGTGTATTACAGAGACTGGTAGCATGTATGTAGTGTAGTATTTACTCTGTGTTTTACAGAGACTGGTAGCATGTACAATGTAGTGTAGTATTTACTCTGTGTATTACAGATGACTGGTAGCATGTACAATGTAGTGTAGTATTTACTCTGTGTATTACAGAGACTGGTAGCATGTACAATGTAGTGTAGTATTTACTCTGTGTATTACAGAGACTGGTAGCATGTACAATGTAGTGTAGTATTTACTCTGTGTATTACAGAGACTGGTAGCATGTACAATGTAGTGTAGTATTTACTCTGTGTATTACAGAGACTGGTAGCATGTACAATGTAGTGTAGTATTTACTCTGTGTATTACAGAGACTGGTAGCATGTACAATGTAGTGTAGTATTTACTCTGTGTATTACAGAGACTGGTAGCATGTACAATGTAGTGTAGTATTTACTCTGTGTATTACAGACTGGTAGCATGTACAATGTAGTGTAGTATTTACTCTGTGTATTACAGAGACTGGTAGCATGTACAATGTAGTGTAGTATTTACTCTGTGTATTACAGAGACTGGTAGCATGTACAATGTAGTGTAGTATTTACTCTGTGTATTACAGAGACTGGTAGCATGTACAATGTAGTGTAGTATTTACTCTGTGTATTACAGAGACTGGTAGCATGTACAATGTAGTGTAGTATTTACTCTGTGTATTACAGAGACTGGTAGCATGTACAATGTAGTGTAGTATTTACTCTGTGTATTACAGAGACTGGTAGCATGTACAATGTAGTGTAGTATTTACTCTGTGTATTACAGAGACTGGTAGCATGTACAATGTAGTGTAGTATTTACTCTGTGTATTACAGACTGGACTGGTAGCATGTACAATGTAGTGTAGTATTTACTCTGTGTATTACAGAGACTGGTAGCATGTACAATGTAGTGTAGTATTTACTCTGTGTATTACAGAGACTGGTAGCATGTACAATGTAGTGTAGTATTTACTCTGTGTATTACAGAGACTGGTAGCATGTACAATGTAGTGTAGTATTTACTCTGTGTATTACAGACTGACTGGTAGCATGTACAATGTAGTGTAGTATTTACTCTGTGTATTACAGAGACTGGTAGCATGTACAATGTAGTGTAGTATTTACTCTGTGTATTACAGAGACTGGTAGCATGTACAATGTAGTGTAGTATTTACTCTGTGTATTACAGAGACTGGTAGCATGTACAATGTAGTGTAGTATTTACTCTGTGTATTACAGACTGAGACTGGTAGCATGTACAATGTAGTGTAGTATTTACTCTGTGTATTACAGACTTGAGACTGGTAGCATGTACAATGTAGTGTAGTATTTACTCTGTGTATTACAGACTTGAGACTGGTAGCATGTACAATGTAGTGTAGTATTTACTCTGTGTATTACAGATGGACTGGTAGCATGTACAATGTAGTGTAGTATTTACTCTGTGTATTACAGAGACTGGTAGCATGTACAATGTAGTGTAGTATTTACTCTGTGTATTACAGAGACTGGTAGCATGTACAATGTAGTGTAGTATTTACTCTGTGTATTACAGAGACTGGTAGCATGTACAATGTAGTGTAGTATTTACTCTGTGTATTACAGAGCTGGTAGCATGTACAATGTAGTGTAGTATTTACTCTGTGTATTACAGAGACTGGTAGCATGTACAATGTAGTGTAGTATTTACTCTGTGTATTACAGAGACTGGTAGCATGTACAATGTAGTGTAGTATTTACTCTGTGTATTACAGAGACTGGTAGCATGTACAATGTAGTGTAGTATTTACTCTGTGTATTACAGAGACTGGTAGCATGTACAATGTAGTGTAGTATTTACTCTGTGTATTACAGAGACTGGTAGCATGTACAATGTAGTGTAGTATTTACTCTGTGTATTACAGACTTGAGACTGGTAGCATGTACAATGTAGTGTAGTATTTACTCTGTGTATTACAGATGACTGGTAGCATGTACAATGTAGTGTAGTATTTACTCTGTGTATTACAGAGACTGGTAGCATGTACAATGTAGTGTAGTATTTACTCTGTGTATTACAGAGACTGGTAGCATGTACAATGTAGTGTAGTATTTACTCTGTGTATTACAGACTTGAGACTGGTAGCATGTACAATGTAGTGTAGTATTTACTCTGTGTATTACAGAGACTGGTAGCATGTACAATGTAGTGTAGTATTTACTCTGTGTATTACAGATGAGACTGGTAGCATGTACATGTAGTGTAGTATTTACTCTGTGTATTACAGAGACTGGTAGCATGTACAATGTAGTGTAGTATTTACTCTGTGTATTACAGAGACTGGTAGCATGTACAATGTAGTGTAGTATTTACTCTGTGTATTACAGAGACTGGTAGCATGTACAATGTAGTGTAGTATTTACTCTGTGTATTACAGAGACTGGTAGCATGTACAATGTAGTGTAGTATTTACTCTGTGTATTACAGAGACTGGTAGCATGTACAATGTAGTGTAGTATTTACTCTGTGTATTACAGACTTGAGACTGGTAGCATGTACAATGTAGTGTAGTATTTACTCTGTGTATTACAGAGACTGGTAGCATGTACAATGTAGTGTAGTATTT
>CM026399.1:64186026-64216416 GCA_014843695.1 Archivesica marissinica | reverse complement strand
TGTATTACAGAGACTGGTAGCATGTACAATGTAGTGTAGTATTTACTCTGTGTATTACAGAGACTGGTAGCATGTACAATGTAGTGTAGTATTTACTCTGTGTATTACAGACTGGTAGCATGTATAATGTAGTGTAGTATTTACTCTGTGTATTACAGACTTGAGACTGGTAGCATGTACAATGTAGTGTAGTATTTACTCTATGTATTACAGACTTGAGACTGGTAGCATGTATGATGTAGTGTAGTATTTACTCTGTGTATTACAGAGACTGGTAGCATGTACAATGTAGTGTAGTATTTACTCTGTGTATTACAGACTTGAGACTGGTAGTATGTACACTGTAGTGTAGTATTTACTCTGTGTATTACAGACTTGAGACTGGTAGCATGTACAATGTAGTGTAGTATTTACTCTGTGTATTACAGACTTGAGACTGGTAGCAAGTACAATGTAGTGTAGTATTTACTCTGTGTATTACAGACTTGAGACTGGTAGCATGTACAATGTAGTGTAGTATTTACTCTGTGTATTACAGACTTGAGACTGGTAGCATGTACAATGTAGTGTAGTATTTACTCAGTGTATTACAGACTTGAGACTGGTAGTATGTACGATGTAGTGTAGTATTAACTCTGTGTATTACAGAGACTGGTAGCATGTACAATGTAGTGTAGTATTTACTCTGTGTATTACAGAGACTGGTAGCATGTACAATGTAGTGTAGTATTTACTCTGTGTATTACAGACTGGTACATGTAATGTGGTGTTTTTTTGTTTGTGGACTGGTAGCATGTACAATGTATGTAGTGTAGTATTTACTCTGTGTATTACAGAGACTGGTAGCATGTACAATGTAGTGTAGTATTTACTCTGTGTATTACAGAGACTGGTAGCATGTACAATGTAGTGTAGTATTTACTCTGTGTATTACAGAGACTGGTAGCATGTACAATGTAGTGTAGTATTTACTCTGTGTATTACAGTCTGGTACATGTACAATGTAGTGTAGTATTTCTCTGTGTATTACAGAGACTGGTAGCATGTACAATGTAGTGTAGTATTTACTCTGTGTATTACAGAGACTGGTAGCATGTACAATGTAGTGTAGTATTTACTCTGTGTATTACAGAGACTGGTAGCATGTACACTGTAGTGTAGTATTTACTCTGTGTATTACAGAGACTGGTAGCATGTACAATGTAGTGTAGTATTTACTCTGTGTATTACAGAGACTGGTAGCATGTACAATGTAGTGTAGTATTTACTCTGTGTATTACAGACTGGTAGCATGTACAATGTAGTGTAGTATTTACTCTGTGTATTACAGAGACTGGTAGCATGTACAATGTAGTGTAGTATTTACTCTGTGTATTACAGAGACTGGTAGCATGTACACTGTAGTGTAGTATTTACTCTGTGTATTACAGAGACTGGTAGCATGTACAATGTAGTGTAGTATTTACTCTGTGTATTACAGAGACTGGTAGCATGTACACTGTAGTGTAGTATTTACTCTGTGTATTACAGAGACTGGTAGCATGTACAATGTAGTGTAGTATTTACTCTGTGTATTACAGACTGGTAGCATGTACAATGTAGTGTAGTATTTACTCTGTGTATTACAGACTTGAGAGGTAGCATGTACAATGTAGTGTAGTATTTACTCTGTGTATTACAGAGACTGGTAGCATGTACAATGTAGTGTAGTATTTACTCTGTGTATTACAGACTTGAGACTGGTAGCATGTACAATGTAGTGTAGTATTTACTCTGTGTATTACAGAGACTGGTAGCATGTACAATGTAGTGTAGTATTTACTCTGTGTATTACAGATGACTGGTAGCATGTACAATGTAGTGTAGTATTTACTCTGTGTATTACAGAGACTGGTAGCATGTACAATGTAGTGTAGTATTTACTCTGTGTATTACAGAGACTGGTAGCATGTACAATGTAGTGTAGTATTTACTCTGTGTATTACAGACTGGTAGCATGTACAATGTAGTGTAGTATTTACTCTGTGTATTACAGAGACTGGTAGCATGTACAATGTAGTGTAGTATTTACTCTGTGTATTACAGAGACTGGTAGCATGTACAATGTAGTGTAGTATTTACTCTGTGTATTACAGAGACTGGTAGCATGTACAATGTAGTGTAGTATTTACTCTGTGTATTACAGAGACTGGTAGCATGTACAATGTAGTGTAGTATTTACTCTGTGTATTACAGAGACTGGTAGCATGTACAATGTAGTGTAGTATTTACTCTGTGTATTACAGAGACTGGTAGCATGTACAATGTAGTGTAGTATTTACTCTGTGTATTACAGAGACTGGTAGCATGTACAATGTAGTGTAGTATTTACTCTGTGTATTACAGAGACTGGTAGCATGTACAATGTAGTGTAGTATTTACTCTGTGTATTACAGAGACTGGTAGCATGTACAATGTAGTGTAGTATTTACTCTGTGTATTACAGAGACTGGTAGCATGTACAATGTAGTGTAGTATTTACTCTGTGTATTACAGACTGGACTGGTAGCATGTACAATGTAGTGTAGTATTTACTCTGTGTATTACAGAGACTGGTAGCATGTACAATGTAGTGTAGTATTTACTCTGTGTATTACAGAGACTGGTAGCATGTACAATGTAGTGTAGTATTTACTCTGTGTATTACAGAGACTGGTAGCATGTACAATGTAGTGTAGTATTTACTCTGTGTATTACAGAGACTGGTAGCATGTACAATGTAGTGTAGTATTTACTCTGTGTATTACAGACTGACTGGTAGCATGTACAATGTAGTGTAGTATTTACTCTGTGTATTACAGACTTGAGACTGGTAGCATGTACAATGTAGTGTAGTATTTACTCTGTGTATTACAGACTTGAGACTGGTAGCATGTACAATGTAGTGTAGTATTTACTCTGTGTATTACAGAGACTGGTAGCATGTACAATGTAGTGTAGTATTTACTCTGTGTATTACAGAGACTGGTAGCATGTACAATGTAGTGTAGTATTTACTCTGTGTATTACAGAGACTGGTAGCATGTACAATGTAGTGTAGTATTTACTCTGTGTATTACAGAGACTGGTAGCATGTACAATGTAGTGTAGTATTTACTCTGTGTATTACAGAGACTGGTAGCATGTACAATGTAGTGTAGTATTTACTCTGTGTATTACAGAGACTGGTAGCATGTACACTGTAGTGTAGTATGTACTCTGTGTATTACAGAGACTGGTAGCATGTACAATGTAGTGTAGTATTTACTCTGTGTATTACAGACTGGTAGCATGTATAATGTAGTGTAGTATTTACTCTGTGTATTACAGACTTGAGACTGGTAGCATGTACAATGTAGTGTAGTATTTACTCTATGTATTACAGACTTGAGACTGGTAGCATGTATGATGTAGTGTAGTATTTACTCTGTGTATTACAGAGACTGGTAGCATGTACAATGTAGTGTAGTATTTACTCTGTGTATTACAGATTTGAGACTGGTAGCATGTACACTGTAGTGTAGTATTTACTCTGTGTATTACAGAGACTGGTAGCATGTACACTGTAGTGTAGTATTTACTCTGTGTATTACAGAGACTGGTAGCATGTACAATGTAGTGTAGTATTTACTCTGTGTATTACAGACTTGAGACTGGTAGCATGTACAATGTAGTGTAGTATTTACTCTGTGTATTACAGAGACTGGTAGCATGTACAATGTAGTGTAGTATTTACTCTGTGTATTACAGACTTGAGACTGGTAGCATGTACAATGTAGTGTAGTATTTACTCTGTGTATTACAGACTTGAGACTGGTAGCATGTACAATGTAGTGTAGTATTTACTCTGTGTATTACAGAGACTGGTAGCATGTACAATGTAGTGTAGTATTTACTCTGTGTATTACAGAGACTGGTAGCATGTACAATGTAGTGTAGTATTTACTCTGTGTATTACAGACTGGTAGCATGTACAATGTAGTGTAGTATTTACTCTGTGTATTACAGAGACTGGTAGCATGTACAATGTAGTGTAGTATTTACTCTGTGTATTACAGACTGGTAGCATGTACAATGTAGTGTAGTATTTACTCTGTGTATTACAGACTTGAGACTGGTAGCATGTACAATGTAGTGTAGTATTTACTCTATGTATTACAGACTTGAGACTGGTAGCATGTACAATGTAGTGTAGTATTTACTCTGTGTATTACAGAGACTGGTAGCATGTACAATGTAGTGTAGTATTTACTCTGTGTATTACAGACTTGAGACTGGTAGCATGTACAATGTAGTGTAGTATTTACTCTGTGTATTACAGATACTGGTAGCATGTACAATGTAGTGTAGTATTTACTCTGTGTATTACAGATTGAGACTGGTAGCATGTACAATGTAGTGTAGTATTTACTCTGTGTATTACAGAGACTGGTAGCATGTACAATGTAGTGTAGTATTTACTCTGTGTATTACAGAGACTGGTAGCATGTACAATGTAGTGTAGTATTTACTCTGTGTATTACAGAGACTGGTAGCATGTACAATGTAGTGTAGTATTTACTCTGTGTATTACAGACTTGAGACTGGTAGCATGTACAATGTAGTGTAGTATTTACTCTGTGTATTACAGACTTGAGACTGGTAGCATGTACAATGTAGTGTAGTATTTACTCTGTGTATTACAGAGACTGGTAGCATGTACAATGTAGTGTAGTATTTACTCTGTGTATTACAGAGACTGGTAGCATGTACAATGTAGTGTAGTATTTACTCTGTGTATTACAGAGACTGGTAGCATGTACAATGTAGTGTAGTATTTACTCTGTTTATTATAGAGACTGGTAGCATGTACAATGTAGTGTAGTATTTACTCTTTGTATTACAGAGACTGGTAGCATGTACAATGTAGTGTAGTATTTACTCTTTGTATTACAGAGACTGGTAGCATGTACACTGTAGTGTAGTATTTACTCTGTGTATTACAGAGACTGGTAGCATGTACAATGTAGTGTAGTATTTACTCTGTGTATTACAGACTGGTAACATGTACAATGTAGTGTAGTATTTACTCTTTGTATTACAGAGACTGGTAGCATGTACACTGTAGTGTAGTATTTACTCTGTGTATTACAGAGACTGGTAGCATGTACAATGTAGTGTAGTATTTACTCTGTGTATTACAGACTGGTAACATGTACAATGTAGTGTAGTATTTACTCTTTGTATTACAGACTTGAGACTGGTAGCATGTACAATGTACAATGTAGTGTAGTATTTACTCTGTGTATTACAGAGACTGGTAGCATGTACAATGTAGTGTAGTATTTACTCTGTGTATTACAGAGACTGGTAGCATGTACACTGTAGTGTAGTATTTACTCTGTGTATTACAGAGACTGGTAGCATGTACAATGTAGTGTAGTATTTACTCTGTGTATTACAGACTGGTAACATGTACAATGTAGTGTAGTATTTACTCTTTGTATTACAGAGACTGGTAGCATGTACACTGTAGTGTAGTATTTACTCTGTGTATTACAGAGACTGGTAGCATGTACAATGTAGTGTAGTATTTACTCTGTGTATTACAGAGACTGGTAGCATGTACACTGTAGTGTAGTATTTACTCTGTGTATTACAGAGACTGGTAGCATGTACAATGTAGTGTAGTATTTACTCTGTGTATTACAGACTTGAGACTGGTAGCATGTACAATGTAGTGTAGTATTTACTCTGTGTATTACAGACTTGAGACTGGTAGCATGTACAATGTAGTGTAGTATTTACTCTGTGTATTACAGAGACTGGTAGCATGTACAATGTAGTGTAGTATTTACTCTTTGTATTACAGAGACTGGTAGCATGTACACTGTAGTGTAGTATTTACTCTGTGTATTACAGATACTGGTAGCATGTACAATGTAGTGTTGTATTTACTCTGTGTATTACAGAGACTGGTAGCATGTACAATGTAGTGTAGTATTTACTCTGTGTATTACAGAGACTGGTAGCATGTACACTGTGGTGTAGTATTTACTCTGTGTATTACAGACTTTAGACTGGTAGCATGTACAATGTAGTGTAGTATTTACTCTGTGTATTACAGACTTGAGACTGGTAGCATGTACAATGTAGTGTAGTATTTACTCTGTGTATTACAGAGACTGGTAGCATGTACATTGTAGTGTAGTATTTACTCTGTGTATTACAGACTTGAGACTGGTAGCATGTACAATGTAGTGTAGTATTTACTCTGTGTATTACAGAGACTGGTAGCATGTACAATGTAGTGTAGTATTTACTCTGTGTATTACAGACTTGAGACTGGTAGCATGTACACTGTAGTGTAGTATTTACTCTGTGTATTACAGAGACTGGTAGCATGTACAATGTAGTGTAGTATTTACTCTGTGTATTACAGACTTGAGACTGGCGGTTCGGAGCAGTCTGTTAAAGAAGGAGAAAGGTACGCATGAACACGAGTATGGCGTGGAAAGTTATGATGAGGATGATGACATGTATTCTAAGACATGTAAAACCTGTAAATTCACAATGACGTATGAGAAAATGTGATGCACAATGAAACAAGACTATAGTTATAGTGATTGTTACAAATATACAACTGAAACAGTTGTCTGCCCTTGAAGTAAGCTGGTGGTACAGATATTAGCAGGGCTATGTCATGGAAACAACAGGTGTTATTGTCGAGAGACTATTGGGCATCTTTCCCCTGTTTGTCTGAAAACTTTAATGATTGCCATAATGACCAATACTTCTTCATTGCTAGACAGATATAGGATGTTCTCGCACACAATACTTGTATTCACATGTGTTCGATATTCAAGGTTAAACAACCAACAGACGAGCCATGGTACTGGTTGCCGTGGTACTGGTTGCCGTGGTACTGGTTGTCGTACCGGTTGTCGTGGTACCAGTTGTTGTGGTACCGGTTGTCATGGTACTGGTTGTCCTGGTACCGGTTGCCGTGGTACCGGTTGTCATGGCACCAGTTACTGTGGCACCATTTGTTGTTGCTCCTTCTGTATGAAAAAGGAAATAAGTTTACATTTAATGTGGATTTTGTTATTCCATGTTATATTGTAGACTATGCATATTTGTTTGAAATGAATTAGAGTGCTGTGTGACAAAATTATAGTGCTGTGTGACAAAATTAGTGTGTGTGTTTGTGTGTGGAATGCTGTGTGACAAAATTAGAGTGCTGTGTGACAAAATTATAGTGCTATGTGACAACATTAGAGTGCTGCATTAAATGAATTAGTGCTGTGTTTAAAGAATTATAGTGATGTGTGAAATGAATTTTTGTGTTGTTTGAAATGAATTAGTGCTGTGTTAAATTTGACCTTTCTGCAAACGCTACTTAGGCACGCCCCCCATAGTTACCGGTGCTCGCTGTAACCACGCAAGACAAGCTATCTAACAAAATGGCGTCTAACGCAGTCCTGCATCGAGTTAATCTAGATAAATTCCGTCGAATTTCTCGGTTTTATTTCACCCAGATAAGAATATCTCGTTGAAAGCAAGAAGGCAAGGGTTTTAGGTGAATTCAGGTGATTTCGTATAATCCCTTGTTCGTCTAATGGTAGTTTCGTATACTAGTGCATTCGTATAATCACAGGTTCGTATTTTATATATATATATAGTACTGCACGATACAGGCCCATTATAATAATGCTATTATTAGCTATTTAGGTAATTAGACACAATTATGAATGGGACTATGTAACGTCACCTATCAATCGATCTGGATATCTACATCACTGTCACACAGCCCGTAACTACATCTTTTCACTATTGTCAATGACAGACAGCATTAATTAATTTTAAATATTTTTCCAAAAATAATTTCAGATCACTCGTTATCAGATTTGATTAAAATTTTACTACATAACTCGTTTATCTAACAGAACGATAAAACAATGACTCGATGTAGTAATCAATTATATAATTATGTGCACACATTTTATAATTGACCAATTAGCACAATCAGTGCTAAATTCCGATGTGAAATACTTTGATCTTGATAGCAGTGGCCCCTATCGGGTATTATAACTAGGCGGTCTCTGTGATGTACCGTTAGTGGGATTGCTCCCAATAAACAGTGTGACACGCTTAAATTTGATTGCTGTGTTTGTGAGAAAAGAATGACTATATGGGGTCAGTCGGTGTTTTTATAGATGCATTGTTTTTAAAGCAGCTGTCTGGTATTTTGTGGTTCATATACACACTTTTAGATTTGTCCAAGGATTTTGAAATGGGTTGAATTTAACGTCGATCACCAGGATATCGACTAATTGTGTACTATAACTAACCCACACACCAAAGCTACACATTTTCAACATCATTAAAACAATTTTAAACCCGTATTTTCGATCAAATTCACGCCTTTTCAAATTTGTCTACTCGTTACTAGTGTGTCTAATATGCATTGTTTGTCTAACAAGATGGCGGCGATAAACCGTTGCCGGGGGTGTGCGCGAATGGTGCGATGCGATTGGCTAACGTCAGCTGTCAATCAAAATCGGCAGAAAGGTAAAATTATAGTGCTGTATACGGGTGAATCGGAAAGTATCCGGAAACATTTTTGTCCTCATGTAATTTAATATATGGAGTACTTTCACAGTTAAATAAATGACAGGTACAGCTAGACAGATATAGGACATGTGTATATGTACAGCTAGACAGATATAGGACATAGGTACAGCTAGACAGATATAGGACATATGTACAGCTAGACAGATATAGGACATGTGTACTGGTACAGCTAGACAGATATAGGACATATGTACAGCTAGACAGATATAGGACATGTGTACTGGTACAGCTAGACAGATATAGGACATGTGTACTGGTACAGCTAGACAGATATAGGACATATGTACAGCTAGACAGATATAGGACATAGGTACAGCTAGACAGATATAGGACATGTGTACTGGTACAGCTAGACAGATATAGGACATGTGTACTGGTACAGCTAGACAGATATAGGACATGTGTACTGGTACAGCTAGACAGATATAGGACATGTGTACAGCTAGACAGATATAGGACATAGGTACTGGTACAGCTAGACAGATATAGGACATGTGTACAGCTAGACAGATATAGGACATATGTACAGCTAGACAGATATAGGACATGTGTACTGGTACAGCTAGACAGATATAGGACATAGGTACAGCTAGACAGATATAGGACATGTGTACTGGTACAGCTACAGATATAGGACATAGGTACAGCTAGACAGATATAGGACATGTGTACTGGTACAGCTAGACAGATATAGGACATAGGTACTGGTACAGCTAGACAGATATAGGACATAGGTACTGGTACAGCTAGACAGATATAGGACATGTGTACTGGTACAGCTAGACAGATATAGGACATGTGTACTGGTACAGCTAGACAGATATAGGACATGTGTACTGGTACAGCTAGACAGATATAGGACATAGGTACTGGTACAACTAGACAGATAGAGGACATGTGTACTGGTACAGCTAGACAGATATAGGACATAGGTACAGCTAGACAGATATAGGACATAGGTACAGCTAGACAGATATAGGTACTGGTACAGCTAGACAGATATAGGACATAGGTACTGGTACAGCTAGACAGATATAGGACATAGGTACTGGTACAGCTAGACAGATATAGGACATAGGTACAGCTAGACAGATATAGGACATAGGTACAGCTAGAGGACATGTAACGCTGAATGAGAGTATTTTTATAGTTTATGTAATGAAACCTTTTTTTGGCTGTCCGTTTAGCGCAGTGGTTAGCACGCTCGCTTCTCACCAATGCAACCTGGATTTGATCCTCGGACCGGAAAGTATGCGAGATGGTACGGTGGTCGCCAGATCAGACAGGTTGGTTTTCTGCGGGTACTCCGGTTTCCTACCACATTTACGCTTTCATCCGCGCCAATGAGAGTGATTAATATAAATTTTAAAACTTGCTTCGCAATCGTTATAAATAAATAAAAAATAACTAAAGCTTTAAAAAAAAAACTTTTAAGATGCATGTATTCTTACATAATCCTGCTTGTAATTGTTGCTCTCTTGACAGACGGATCTGTAGTCCAGTGGTAACACGCTGTACTGGTAATCCAGGGAATGCAGGTTTGATCCCCCGTCTGACCCTAATAAAATTAACAGTCTCTCATATGGGACATTAAACCGAGGTCTTGTGTCGGTGCTGTACAACCGTGCACGTAAAAGAACCAGAGGAGACTCTGGATTGAGTCCGTCTGTATCATTGCACTATCCTCCAAAAATCTCTTTAGGAGGCGTCGCGCATATGGGCAACCGGTAGCGACGATTAATAAACGTAAAACACACATTTCTTGGGTTTGTCTCGACGGGTTCAACTAAAGAGCCCCGGTCCTGTTTCACTAGCGTTACCTCGGCAATATTAACTGCATTCCAAACTAGTTTCACTAACTTTACCCCGGCAATATTAACTGCATTCCAAACTAGTTTCACTAACTTTACCTCGGCAATATTAACTGCATTCCAAACTAGTTAATGTGTTGTTTGCAGATTAATGAATTCATCTTTAGTGTAATGATATTCAGCTAGAAACAAAATACATGTAGTAACAAAGTGTTCTGGATACTTTTTGATTTCACCTTATGATATTTTATGATATTTCTGTGTTTGTATTTAACCCATTTCATTCCGGGTACCATTCAAACAGTATTTGCAAAGAACATAGAGCCAGATCAACCACCACGGAATGTGCCGTCTGATCAGGCTCTATACTGTTTGCTATTCAGATGATCTTGCTTAAGACACTTGGCTATGTAGCAAACAACATAGATCCTGATCTACAGATGACGCTGCATGCTGTGGCTGATCTATGTTGTTTGCAAAAGCCCTTAAATATATCCAGAATTAAATGGGTTAAGCAATTTCACATAAGATATTTATGGTTTGTAAAATTGAAAATGATAAACTATGAATACATGCATGTTGTAGTATGTTTTGTAATGTGAGAAGGGGCTACTCCTCCAGCCCTTCTTCATCCTATGAAAGAGGTGAAAATAAATGTGGTAACCCAGTTCGAGTCCTGGAATAAAACGTTACCAACAATAGATTCCTATTGTTAGTTCATGAGAAGTTGTTGAAGGGGCTGTGGTGTACTGTTAGTTCATGAGAAGGGGTTGTGGTCTACTGTTAGTTCATGAGAAGTTGTTGAAGGGGCTGTGGTCTACTGCTAGTTCATGAGAAGTTGTTGAAGGGGCTGTGGTCTACTGTTGGTTCATGCTAAGTTGTTGAAGGGGCTGTGGTCTACTGTTAGTTCATGAGAAGTTGTTGAAGGGGTTGTGGTCTACTGTTGGTACATGAGAAGTTGTTGAAGGGGTTGTGGTCTACTGTTGGTTCATGAGAAGTTGTTGAAGGGGTTGTGGTCTACTGTTGGTTCATGCTAAGTTGTTGAAGGGGTTGTGGTCTACTGCTAGTTCATGCTAAGTTGTTGAAGGGGCTGTGGTGTACTGTTGGTTCATGAGAAGTTGTTGAAGGGGCTGTGGTGTACTATTGGTTCATGAGTTGTTGTGAAGGGGCTGTGGTGTACTGTTAGTTCATGAGAAGTTGTTGTGAAGGGGCTGTGGTCTACTGTTAGTTCATGAGGGGCTGTTGAAATGTTTGGGTACCAGAGGGATATGGAAATTTGGGGTACAAGAGAGGGTAATGTAAATTTGAGGTACCAGAGGGATATGGAAACTTTTGGGGTACCAGAGGGTATTGGAAAGTTGGGGGTACCAGAGGCATATGTCGACACCCTGAGAAGTCTTGACATACCTCGTCCCGCCCGCAGTGTCGGCACCCTGAGAGGTCATGACATACATCGTCCCGCCCGCAGTGTCGACTTCTTCTATACAGGGCTTCGTTGTATAGTGTCGGTGCCATACGACTGTGGAACAAGCTGCTTCCAGCTCTAGTTTCAGCAGCCAGTACCATCGAGGACTTCAAGTCCACAGTAAAGTACCACTTGCAGCATGGTTTTAGGGGGAAAATGGTGTGTGACCCAATTAGTAATGCTAGTCAACAAGCTGGTTACCTCCGTCTATATAAATGACCTCCCACAAAACATCAGTTCGAAAGTATGTATACTGCAGTCTACCTATCACCGACATCTGCAAATGAATCAATCACACTCCAAAACAATTTTAAGAGATTAGAAGAGTTGGAGTGGGATATGGAATTTAACACCTCCAAATGTCAAGTTATCCAAGTCACCAGAAGGAAACATCCTATTCCCAGTCAATATAAACTCCATGGAGTCCTTCTCGAGTCGTTCACCTCACCCAAATACCGTGGCGTGGATATCTCAAATAACCTGCCGTGGGACACACACATAAATAGTAGTACATAATACAGTGGAAGTCGTCATAGCGCAGTGGTAGCGCGTTCGCTTCAGGTGCGAACGGTCCGGAGTTTGAGCCCTGCTGGAGCCGTTACGATTGTGCCCTTAGGCAAGGCATTTAATTTCCATGTTGCCTCTTCTCTCTCGTGGCGATGGAGTCCATCAGGAATGCGGTCTTGAGAGTGATTAATTTAAGTTGTAAGAACTTGTTTTGCAATTGAGCTAAAATAAATTTGTATAAACTATAAATAGGTCAACAAAGAAAGCTAACGAAACATTAAGGTTTCTACGTAGAAACATCCAGGTCAAATCCGAGCCCCTAAGTCTATGGCTTACTAGACACTAGAGACGCCAGCTGGATTATAGCTCTGAGATTTGGTTGCCCCATACCCAAACACTGACCGAATTGAAGGTGTCCAGCTAAGAGCAGTCCGTTGCAAGGACACATAAATAATTTGGCAACAGTCCACAACGGTTCTGTTTTAACCCATTTGATTCTGGATACCGGTCAAACAGTATTTGCAAAGAACATAGAGCCTGATCAGCTGCCACGGAACTTGATGATCTTGCTATGACACTTGGCTATGTAGCAAACAACATAGATCCTGATCAGCATCACGCTGCAGCTGATCTGGATCTATGTTGTTTGCAAAAGCCTTTAAATGTATCCAGAATGAAATGGGTTAAACGGATCTAGCTTTTTGACCCCATTGATAGATGTTGTAGGGATGAAATCTTCCCTTTAAGTTGACCTAGATTTTTACCCTACTGACCCCATTTAAACAAACTTGGAAGAGGTTATTATAAGGATGCTACTGACTAAAATTGGGGACACTCCTATCACAGGTCCACGAGAAGAAACTGTAATAGGCTGACCTAATTTTTTGCCCCACTGACCCAATTTGGAATAACTTGATAAAAGATGTCGTAGTAAGTTATAGATGTAATTTCGAAATACATATCTACGATTGGTTCACGACGAGAAGTCAGTTTAATGCAATTGTTGCCAGATGTTCCTCTCACAAGAGCTTGCATAACCATTTAGTCGTGGAGATAATCTCAATAAGCTTTCTATTAAATCCATTTTCATTCTGTATACAATAGATATGTACTATACATTATTAATGAATAAATATGTTTAAACCAACCATTTAATCAGTTTGACCCAATAAGTTGAGTACATAAAATAGAGGATTTAGGAGCCCATTTTAAAGCATAATGGACGTAAATGCAGGGCGTTCATTTGACCCAAGCTCTCGGGTTTTTGACGCATGAAAATCACTAAAAACACTTGTTTGACTCTTGGTGAAATTGCGCTGTGGGTCAGCTTTGACCCGGGACGATGAGCGGTCATGCATCATCGAACATTTTCTCAACAGTGTAATTATCCTAATCTGCCTGTCAAATACGATCGGAGAGGGCGGAGTCCGTCTAAAAATATACACATATATCTTCCTGTAATGTCGAACCCCTCGCGGGGATGTAGATACGTTAAGCCAGTGATGGATATAAAACTTCTTTGAAGCCAAAACAAATTTATTTTACGAGTTTTTCTGATTTATTTCAATTCGTAACTAAATATATAGTAATTCCGAGTGTTCACGTCGTTATCTTACATTATGAATTAACATTTTCAGATTTGTTCCAGTTTGGGAACAGCTGATCAAAAATCTCGTCCACTTGCCGGAATTTTAGTTGATTTCGCAAATGATACTAATTATACATATTACATATGCATAAAATGTGCTTAAATTCAAAAATGCATAGCTATTGAATTGAATACGTTCCCTTTATATAAGAAATTCATGTTTTACAATGTCGTGGAACAGTACTCGATCCGTTTCGTACCAATTTCATGAGAGAAAAATGCAGATCAGCTAAAAAAATTGTATTTTGTATAATTGATATTTCTATTGGTTTGTCAATGCTAATCTGGATGCAGGGCCACAGAAGGCTCGTGTTGAAATCAACTACTCGTGATCATTTGGTGGCCTTCGCAACTGGGATACAATGTAGAACTTGGGATTGTACAAGTTGTATGTATGTATGATATATTTATGTCAAACCATTTGAGGGGACCTAGACATGTTTTCCTGGGCAGGCTTAGCCGACATGAGTGGTTAACCAGTACTAAGCAATGTGTGTGAGGTACCTTCTTGCTCAAGGACACTACCCACATGACCTGACCGAGTATCAAACCCGGACCGTTCTATTCTAAATCCGATGCTCTACATTGTACCACTGGATCACGGATGCCACAAAGTAACATGAAACTTAAATACTTTTAAAATTCTAAACCCAGATGCAAAGCTCAGCAAACTAGTCGATGTTTTCTCTAATTATGATAACAAAATTACTGATTGCACCCAAGACACACCTTGGTCCAGAGGTTATTATTTGGTCGGGGAAAAGTTATATGTACGGAAAGTACCAACATGCTCTTGAAAAATACAGCTCGACTCTTGAAATTTTGACCTCAATGGTCATTGACTCTTGACTTTCAATGTCTAGTGAACGCCCTGGTAAATGTGTGTGCAACACAGAATGCCATTCCCTGGAGACGTGGGTCAGACCGTGTAATGTTTCCCGGTAGATGTGGGTCAAACCGTAATGATTGCCTGGAGACATGGATCAGACCGTAATGATTCCCTGGAGACGTGGGTCAGACCGTAATGATTGCCTGGAGACGTGGGTCAGACCGTAATGATTGCCTGGAGACATGGGTCAGACCGTAATGATTGCCTAGAGACGTGGGTCAGACCGTAATGATTGCCTGGAGACGTGGGTCAGACCGTAATGATTGCCTGGAGACGTGGGTCAGACCGTAATGATTGCCTAGAGACGTGGGTCAGACCGTAATGATTGCCTAGAGACTGGTCAGACCGTAATGATTGCTAGAGACGTGGGTCAGACCGTAATGATTGCCTAGAGACGTGGGTCAACAGTAATGGATTGCCTATGACGTGGGTCAGACCGTAATGATTGCCTAGAGACGTGGGTCAGACCGTAATGATTGCCTAGAGACGTGGTCAGACCGTAATGATTGCCAGAGACGTGTCAACCGTAATGATTGCCTGGATACGTGGGTCAGACCGTAATGATTGCCTAGGACTGGTTAGACCGTAATGATTGCTGAGACGTGGGTCAGACCGTAATGATTGCCTGGAGACGTGGGTCAGACCGTAATGATTGCCTAGAGACGTGGGTCAGACCGTAATGATTGCCTAGAGACTGGGTCAGACCGTAATGATTGCCTGGACGTGGGTCAGACCGTAATGATTGCCTAGAGACGTGGTCAGACCGTAATGATTGCCTGGAGACGTGGGTCAGACCGTAATGATTGCCTGAGACGTGGGTCAGACCGTAATGATTGCCTAGAGACTGGGTCAGACCGTAATGATTGCCTGGAGACGTGGGTCAGACCGTATGATTGCCTGGAACTGGGTCAGACCGTAATGATTGCCTAAGACGTGGGTCAACCGTATGATTGCCTAGAGACGTGGGTCAGACCGTAATGATTGCCTAGAGACGTTGGGTCAGACCGAATGATTGCCTGGAGACGTGGGTCAGACCGTAATGATTGCCTAGAGACGTGGGTCAGACCGTAATGATTGCCTAGAGACGTGGGTCAGACCGTAATGATTGCCTAGAGACGTGGGTCAGACCGTAATGATATTTTGATGATTATTCTGGAAATTGATATGTTAATGATTTGTTTGATGATTTACAGCAAGACAATCATCTACACTCAACAACATTCCTAATCAGTCACCTCGAACAAACTAATAACCTCGAACAAACTAATAACTATATACATGTACTATCAATATTCATATTATCTTAATTAATAGATTTTACTAGTCTGGGTTCCAGTCTGTCGATTTTTAACTTCTGGCAAAATGATATGATCAGAAAGTCAATACGCCCAATTAATAGTCTCGGTGTTAAAATATATTTATTTGACTGACCAGGCAAAATATATCGACGCCTGGTCCCAGGATAAGATTTTACTACAGATCGTTAAACCAGGAATTGCTGTATAATCATCTGGAATAAAATGCCATAAATGACAAAATTTATATTGTACGATTATTAATTGGTCCAAATATTATTAAACACCAGAATCTGTAGTCCAGTGGTTAACACAGACTGGTAATCTAGAGATCGCAGGTTTGATTCCCCGTCTTACCATAATAAAATTAAGTCTTTCAGTTGGGACTTTAAACCGAGGTCTCGTGTCGGTGCTTTACACTGTGCAAGAACAAGAGGAGACTCTGGAATGGGTCTCTGTCTGTATCATTGAACTATCCTCCAAAAATCTAAAATGACTAATCTCTTCAGGAGGCGTCGCTCATATGGGCAACCGGTAGCGACGATAAATACAAAAGAAATAATAAACAGCAGGTGACCAATTAGGAATGTTGCCGAGTGTTCATCAATCGTCCATTCTGCACAGAATCAAAGAGTATTCATTCTATCTACATAGTCACATAAGACAGTAAAACATTTATTATGAAGAGATCAGAATTGTTCTTCCAGATGTGTCAATTTCATTACACACTGGATGCTTCCCTCCACTCACAGTCACTTTACTTATATTTCGGGTTTTTCGCCTGCATCAGCACCATTTTGGGCTATATCGCCGGCGGGCAGTTTACCTAACAACACCTTTCCTGGGCAGGCTCCAGTGGTTAACCAGTACTTGGGTGCACCAACCTCCGTAAGAAACTGCCAACTTTTTCATATAAATGAGACACGGCCTGAGCGGGGCTCGAACCCGTGACCATCAGTGATGATAGGTTACAGTGGTATACAAGTCAGCGACCTTAACCACTCGACAACAGAGGCGGACAAGTCACTTTACTATATAGAGTCTCATTCCGCTCATCTTCACCGACATCATTGCACATGAAATACTGCGACATCATTGTACGGGATACAGCAGACATCCTGTACGGGATACAGACATCCTTGTACGGGATACAGCAGACATCATTGTACGGGATACAGCAGACATCATTGTACGGGATACAGTAGACATCATTGTACGGGATACAACAGACATCCTTGTACGGGATACAGCAGACATCATTGTACGGGATACAGCAGACATCCTTGTACGGGATACAGACATCCTTGTACGGGATACAGACATCATTGTACGGGATACAACAGACATCATTGTACGGGATACAGCAGACATCATTGTACGGGATACAGCAGACATCATTGTACGGGATACAGACATCATTGTACGGGATACAGCAGACATCCTTGTACGGGATACAGACATCATTGTACGGGATACAGCAGACATCCTTGTACGGGATACAGCAGACATCATTGTACGGGATACAGCAGACATCATTGTACGGGATACAGCAGACATCATTGTACGGGATACAGCAGACATCATTGTACGGGATACAGCAGACATCATTGTACGGGATACAGACATCATTGTACGGGATACAGCAGACATCATTGTACGGGATACAGACATCATTGTACGGGATACAACAGACATCATTGTACGGGATACAGCAGACATCATTGTTCGGGATACAGCAGACATCATTGTACGGGATACAGCAGACATCATTGTACGGGATACAGCAGACATCATTGTACGGGATACAGCAGACATCATTGTACGTGATACAGACATCATTGTACGGGATACAGACATCCTTGTACGGGATACAGACATCATTGTACGGGATACAGACATCATTGTACGGGATACAGCAGACATCATTGTACGTGATACAGCAGACATCATTGTACGTGATACAGACATCCTTGTACGGGATACAGACATCATTGTACGGGATACAGTAACATCAATTTCCTTACTGAGCACACACACACCGCTGTATGTACATCAGTTTAACATACATTTGTGTACATAATGAACATTTTCAGAGATCTAGAGTTAGATGAGTGCCTAGCCACGTGCCCAGCACAAACACTGCATCATAATTCACTGGCTGGTATGGTTCGGCGAACGCGCTTGTAAATACTCTCCAACATCCTCGCCACTACATCCAACCATGTACGTGTATCCCATCAGCCACCTCACACGTCTAGATCATCCTCTGCTGCATATATATTGGTATGAAACTGCCATTTTATATTTCATCTCAATGTTCAATCACTGTCATAGTCGACTGCTAACACTTTCTTCCTCTTTTTCGCCCGTGGTTTGATGTTCTCCTCCTGAAAATACACAATATACGTGCGACCAGTCCAGAACTCAAACACCGGTCTCTTGGTAACAGGGAGATTGCTCTACCGACAGGGGGAACCCTGAAACTGCTCCTGCTTCAAGCACAATTATAATACTGACATAAGAGCTCAAACAGTTTATTTGTTTTGGGGGTTTAACGTTGCACCAAGAGCTTAGGTCATATGGCGGCTATTATTGGTGGAGGAAGACTCAGGATGCCACGTCAAGCAGTATTTCAGATACAAACAGACACACAGGTAGAACCACCGACCTTCCACAAGCTAGCTGCATAGCTTCACATGAAAGAATTGAACACCCCTAGTGGGGTTTGAACCGAAAATGGTTAGGGGCAAGTGATTCAAAGTCAGCGACCCTAACCAATTCAACACCAAGTAACTGACGTAGACTGGTGCATGATATTTTTAGACCGAAAAATTAAGAAAATTACATTTGGACCAGTTCATTTATCAAAATGGGTAATTTTGTCTAAAAATAGTAATATTACTGGCAAAAAGTGCAGATCCTGATGAGACGGCTCATCATGAGCCGGCTCATCTGGATCTACACTCTTTGTTAGCCTATTTAGAGGTCTGTAGTGTTGAAAGAGTTAACCACTCAGCCACATAGTTGAAACAGGCATATGTAAAATAGCTCTATAGTGTTAAGAAATCTAAACTAAAAATGTACCCATGGATATGGATGCCACCCACTATTATTAATAAGTGACCAGATAACTGGTGTGTTACATGCAACATATCATATTTTGGTAATTAATGAGACATCGCTGGTTTTTTCTATTACCTCCCTTGGCAGATAAAGTCATATTTACCCCGAAATGTGTATTTTTGTCATTGTAGTTGGAATCCTTTGTTTTTACTGTTGGTTCCTAACCAGATGTTGCGGTATGATCACTGTGATTTTCTCAAAATCGTGTTAATTAACTGATTACAAATGTTTATGGTAAAGTATCTAAACCTGTGTTAGTGGTCACCTCTAATAAGTAGCCAACCTGTATTAAGCAGCTAGTTAGCAGATTCCCAATATGTTGTTTTTATTATACATTTGACCTCGATTAAGCAGCCAACCTGTATTAAGCAGCTAGTTAGCAGATTCCCAATATGTTGTTTTATTATACATTTGACCTCTATTAAGCAGCCAACCTGTATTAAGCAGCCAGTTAGCAGATTCCCAATATGTTGTTTTATTATACATTTCACCTCTATTAAGCAGCCAACCTGTATTAAGCAGCCAGTTAGCAGATTCCCAATATGTTGTTTTATTATACATTTCACATCTATTAAGCAGCCACCAGCCAAGGGAATCACAGAAAGTGGCTGCTTAACACAGGTTTGACTGTACTGTAGGTTATGTTGTGATTTAATAATGTAATGATCATATCGAGAACATGAGAAAATGGATGAAAATTAGCATGTCGTGCAAAGGAAACAATGATAAAAACAGAGGAAACCAATAAAGAGGTGCTATCTTCTTTTAGGAGTATTCAGGGGCAGTATCTGTCTCTCACTGTGTCAAGTTATTTCATAAATCCTCAATGTATTTAAAAAAAAAAAAGTAAATTTATTTAAAGTCGCCACTGCATAAATGCATTTGGACGCCTGTGAAATTTGTTGGGCTGAAACCAATTTCCTTTTGTTGGAATGAAATCAATGTCATATATTTGGAATGAGTGATTTTCACCCGGGGATGTTGTATGTGCAGTTATTGTAAATTCTCCTCCAAGTGACGATGACTGAATGGAGATCACTTTTCTATTTATAGAAACAATGACCTTGACCCCGTGCGTTACATGTAACAAGTCATAATGCCATGGTGATCACCTGTGTAAAGTTCTTTCAAAATCCCTTTTCAATGATGACATCTTTGAGAGCAAAACATTTACTACTTATAGAAACAGTGCTCACATCAAAATCCCAGCATGTCCGACAATTATTGAGCAGAAGATTGATTGTTTTATTCTAAGTAGCAGTGACCTTGAAATTAGTATCATGTGTTTGCATGCAGTGCGTTGTCATGTCATGGTGATAATTTGTTCAAAGTTAATTCAATATTGGATTAAAGAAGTTACAGGCACTTTTAAAAGGCTAAACCCAGATTGTGTGGGAAATCCAAGGGCCATAACTAGGGTGTTACTGGGGGGGGGTAGTGTTGCTGGTTATCTATGTAGGCATATGCATTGTACACAAATACATAATGTGGCAAAACTTTATAAAGATTCAATGACAATTAACGGTCGTAGAAACGTATTTAAAACAGCTTAACAAAGGTTAAATCTTTATGTCTACGGACAGACGGACACGAGTTAGTGGATAACATGTTTCTCTTGCCAAAACATTTCCAGTAGGATACCGGGTATGTGGCTATTTCCATCATGGCACGAGACACCATATATCCAGTGACTGGACACGTATACCAGGTTTAATTACATGATTATGAATCAATTCATATTTAAAGTTTCTAAGTCTGTCGGTGCATAGATCAGTATAAAATACAGTTAAACCTGTATTAGTGATCACCTCTATTAAACTGCCAACCTTTATTAAGCAGCCAGTTTCCAGATTTGTTTGTTTTATTATTCATTTGACCTCTATTAAGCAGCCACCTGTGCTAAGCAGCCACTTTCAGTGATTCGCTTGACTGGCTGTTTAAGACAGGTCATGATAGCGCAGTGGATGTGCGGTCGCTTCAGGTGCGAAACGTCCGGAGTTCGAGTCCCGCTGGAGCCATTACGATTGTGCACTTAGGCAAGGCATTTAAATTCCACATTGCCTCTTCTCTCTCCTTCATGACGATGGATTCCATCAGGAATGAGGTCTCGAGAGTGATTAATAAGTTGAAAGAACTTGTTTCGCAATCGAGCTAACATAAATATGTATAAACTAAGACAGGTCTAACTGTAGCTCCGATTACAAAGGAGCATTTTTAAGTTCATTCACATAATTTGTACATAAATGTTGAGTTTTCGTGGTAAATGCTGCCTACAACATTAGTCAACATACTTCACTACTTGATGTTTCCGTATCAGAGTCATCGATGATAGCTTTACGATTTTTTGATGATTTACTGGATGACGAGGACTGATTGGATGATGCTGCTGCTGCAGCTGCACGCCGCCCAGGCAGACCTCGTAACACTCGCGTTGACTTCAAGTCCACTATATCTTCCGCCAATGCAAGAAGGTCACTGAACCTGCAAGAAAGATCAATATGAACAGGCTTTAAACTTGTCCAATTAGCACAGTGCAACCGGGGTTCAATCCTGGCATAGGAAGTATGTGAGATCAGGGTTCAATCCTGGCATGGGAAGTATGTGAGATCAGGGTTCAATCCTGGCATGGGAAGTATGTGAGATCAGGGTTCAATCCTGGCATGGGAAGTATGTGAGATCAGGGTTCAATCCTGGCATAGGAAGTATGTGAGATCAGGGTTCAATCCCGGCATGGGAAGTATGTGAGATCAGGGTTCAATCCTGGCATGGGAAGTATGTGAGATCAGGGTTCAATCCCGGCATGGGAAGTATGTGAGATCAGGGTTCAATCCCGGCATGGGAAGTATGTGAGATCAGGGTTCAATCCCGGCATGGGAAGTATGTGAGATGGTACAATCAGGGTTCAATCTCAGCCAATCTGTTGGCATGGTTACGTGTACTTACTTTGTTTTCTGCGTGTCATTAGCCGTCTGTTGGATCTGCTGCAGTGCAGTTTGTATACTTTCGTGATTTAATACTGAAATAACACAAGTTGATGAAATAACACAGTTGATGAAATAACACAAGTTGATTAAATAACACAAGTTGATGAAATAACACAGTTGATGAAATAACACAAGTTGATGAAACAACACAAGTTGATGAAATAACACAAGTTGATGAAATAACACAAGTTGATGAAACAACACAGTTGATGAAACAACACAAGTTGATGAAATAACACAAGTTGATGAAATAACACAAGTTGATGAAACAACACAGTTGATGAAATAACACAGTTGATGAAATAACACAAGTTGATGAAATAACACAAGTTGATGAAACAACACAGTTGATGAAATAACACAGTTGATGAAATAACACAAGTTGATGAAATAACACAGTTGATGAAATAACACAAGTTGATGAAATAACACAGTTGATGAAATAACACAGTTGATGAAATAACACAAGTTGATGAAATAACACAAGTTGATGAAATAACACACACAAGTTGATGAAATAACACAGTTGATGAAACAACACAAGTTGATGAAATAACACAAGTTGATGATATAACACAAGTTGATGAAATAACACAGTTGATGAAATAACACAAGTTGATGACATAACACAAGTTGATGAAATAACACAAGTTGATGAAATAACACAAGTTGATGAAACAACACAGTTGATGAAATAACACAGTTGATGAAATAACACAAGTTGATGAAATAACACAAGTTGATGACATAACACAAGTTGATGAAATAACACAAGTTGATGACATAACACAAGTTGATGAAATAACACAAGTTGATGAAATAACACAAGTTGATGAAATAACATAGTTGATGAAATAACACAGTTGATGAAATAACACAAGTTGATGAAATAACACAAGTTGATGAAACAACACAGTTGATGAAATAACACAAGTTGATGAAATAACACAGTTGATGAAATAACACAGTTGATGAAATAAAACAGTTAATGAAATAACACAAGTTGATGAAATAACACAGTTGATGAAATAACACAGTTGATGAAATAACATAGTTGATGAAATAACACAGTTGATGAAATAACATAGTTGATGAAATAACACAAGTTGATGAAATAACACAGTTGATGAAATAACACAGTTGATGAAATAACATAGTTGATGAAATAAAACAGTTGATGAAATAACACCAGTTGATGAAATAACACAGTTGATGAAATAACACAGTTGATGAAATAACATAGTTGATGAAATAACACAGTTGATGAAATAACATAGTTGATGAAATAACACAGTTGATGAAATAACACAGTTGATGAAATAACATAGTTGATGAAATAACACAGTTGATGAAATAACATAGTTGATGAAATAACACAGTTGATGAAATAACATAGTTGATGAAATAACATAGTTGATGAAATAAAACAGTTGATGAAATAACACCAGTTGATGAAATAACACAGTTGATGAAACAACATAGTTGATGAAATAACACAGTTGATGAAACAACACATGTTGTCAGTGTCCACAAACAAGCTTTATCATTTAACCCTTTGCCTGCTGAGTAAATAAAATCACATTTGCAAACAACATAGATCCAGATCATGTTGTTTGCTATTCAGCCAAGTGTTTTAGCTCCACCATCCGAATAACAAACAGTATAGAGCGTGATCAGTCGACACTGATCTGGCTCTATGCTGTTTGGAAAAGTGATTTTATCTGCCGCTAGCTTGGAAAGGGCTAACGCACGTTGAACGACAGAATCATCAACTGAACTATAAACAATTGCTGTAATATTGTAAAACACTGAAATAAGGTGTTTTATAGACAATTTCTTTGATCCCATTACACAATATGCACAGAGTCTAACCTGTTTGTAAGGACCACCTGTGGGAACCGTAAATATTTGTTGACCGGTGCTTTCCTATAGCATTGTCAAATATGCATGGAAAATGTCCGGATAGAATGTCAAAATGTTGTTTCGTCTTCATTCGCATACTATGTGTATTCACTGGTCTTTATATGCAGGTTATTAATGGGTGTTCTCTATTCACAGGTGGTCTCTATTCACAGGTGGTCTCTATTTGCAGGTGGTCTCTATTCACAGGTGGTCTCTATTCACAGGTGGTCTCTATTCACAGGTGGACTCTATTCACAGGTGGGCTTTACCACAAGTTGGACAACATCTTCATATTTATTTATGACCCATCAGCATTAATTGGAAACATTTGACACTGAATTCCATACATTGGGCTTTAACATAAACAATAAAATCATTATTTCTCAATCATTAATCTTAGAAATAACAATACAGCATAATGCACAGCTTCATCTTGTTTTACATTATAGCATACAACACTATTGAGATTTAAAGGTAAATTTAATTAACCCTTTGCATGCTAGCGGCAGATAAAAATCACTTTTTCAAACAGCATAGAGCCAGATCAGACGGAACAGAAACGATCAGATGGCACAGAAAGTGCTATGTGATCAGGCTCTATACTGTTTGCTATTCAGATAGTGGAGCTAAACCACTTGGCTGAATAGCAAACAACATAGATCCTGATCAGACATGGTGCTATGCCGCAGCTGATCTGGATCTATGTTGTTTGCGAATGTGATTTTATTTACTCAGCAGGCAAAGGAAGATTATTAGAATAAAGTAACATCTGGATTATGTTATTCCAGTTAGATATAATATTCTGGTAAAGCTAGAAGAAACAAATTGGCTGAAGTATATAACACTTGACAAATTGATGACATGACCCAGGGAAATACCCTGGAAGTCGAAATAAACTTCATATGTATAATATATGTAATATGCAGAACTCGTGATAGCGCAGTGGTAGCACGTTCGCTTCAGGTATGAAATGCCTGGAGTTTGAGCCCCGCTGAAGTTGTTACGATTGTGCCCTTAAGGCAAGGCGTTTAAATTCCACGTTGCCTCTTCGCTCTCCCTCGTGGCGATGGATTCCATCAGGAATGAGGTCTCGAGAGTGATTAATATAAGTTGTAAGAACTTGTTTCACAATCTAGCTAAAATAAATTTGTTTAAACTGTAATTTTGTAATATATTCAAGGATAAATTTTAATTAAAATTGAACGAATTGGAAGAAGCTTATCTAGCATCTCACATATACTGTTCCCAAGCTTATCCACCATCTCACAGACACTGTTCCCATCCTTATCCAGCATCTCACATACACTGTTCCCATCCTTATCCAGCATCTCACATACACTGTTCCCAAGCTTATCCAGCATCTCACATACACTGTTCCCAAGCTTATCCACCATCTCACATACACTGTTCCCATCCTTATCCAGCATCTCACATACACTGTTCCCATCCTTATCCAGCATCTCACATACACTGTTCCCAAGCTTATCCAGCATCTCACATACACTGTTCCCAAGCTTATCCAGCATCTCACATACACTGTTCCCAAGCTTATCCAGCATCTCACATACACTGTTCCCAAGCTTATCTAGCATCTCACATACACTGTTCCCAAGCTTATCTAGCATCTCACATACACTGTTCCCAAGCTTATCCAGCATCTCACATACACTGTTCCCATGCTTATCCACCATCTCACATACACTGTTCCCATCCTTATCCACCATCTCACATACACTGTTCCCATCCTTATCCACCATCTCACATACACTGTTCCCATCCTTATCCACCATCTCACATACACTGTTCCCATCCTTATCCACCATCTCACATACACTGTTCCCAAGCTTATCCAGCATCTCACATACACTGTTCCCAAGCTTATCCAGCATCTCACATACACTGTTCCCAAGCTTATCTAGCATCTCACATACACTGTTCCCATCCTTATCCAGCATCTCACATACACTGTTCCCATCCTTATCCAGCATCTCACATACACTGTTCCCAAGCTTATCCAGCATCTCACATACACTGTTCCCAAGCTTATCCACCATCTCACATACACTGTTCCCATCCTTATCCACATCTCACATCCTTATCCAGCATCTCACATACACTGTTCCCAAGCTTATCCACCATCTCACATACACTGTTCCCAAGCTTATCCAGCATCTCACATACACTGTTCCCATCCTTATCCACCATCTCACATACACTGTTCCCAAGCTTATCTAGCATCTCACATACACTGTTCCCATCCTTATCCACCATCTCACATACACTGTTCCCAAGCTTATCCAGCATCTCACATACACTGTTCCCATCCTTATCCAGCATCTCACATACACTGTTCCCATCCTTATCCACCATCTCACATACACTGTTCCCAAGCTTATCCACCATCTCACATACACTGTTCCCAAGCTTATCCACCATCTCACATACACTGTTCCAAGCTTATTAGCATCTCACATACACTGTTCCCAAGCTTATCCACCATCTCACATACACTGTTCCCATCCTTATCTAGCATCTCACATACACTGTTCCCAAGCTTATCTAGCATCTCACATACACTGTTCCCAAGCTTATCCACCATCTCACATACACTGTTCCCAAGCTTATCCACCATCTCACATACACTGTTCCCATGCTTATCCAGCATCTCACATACACTGTTCCCATCCTTATCCACCATCTCACATACACTGTTCCCAAGCTTATCTAGCATCTCACATACACTGTTCCCATCCTTATCCACCATCTCACATACACTGTTCCCAAGCTTATCCACCATCTCACATACACTGTTCCCAAGCTTATCTAGCATCTCACATACACTGTTCCCAAGCTTATCTAGCATCTCACATACACTGTTCCCAACTTATCCACATCTCACATACACTGTTCCCAGCTTATCCACCATCTCACATACACTGTTCCCAAGCTTATCCAGCATCTCACATACACTGTTCCCAAGCTTATCTAGCATCTCACATACACTGTTCCCAAGCTTATCCAGCATCTCACATACACTGTTCCCAAGCTTATCCACCATCTCACATACACTGTTCCCATCCTTATCCACCATCTCACATACACTGTTCCCAAGCTTATCCAGCATCTCACATACACTGTTCCCAAGCTTATCTAGCATCTCACATACACTGTTCCCAAGCTTATCTAGCATCTCACATACACTGTTCCCAAGCTTATCCAGCATCTCACATACACTGTTCCCAAGCTTATCCAGCATCTCACATACACTGTTCCCAAGCTTATCCAGCATCTCACATACACTGTTCCCAAGCTTATCCAGCATCTCACATACACTGTTCCCAAGCTTATCCACCATCTCACATACACTGTTCCCAAGCTTATCCACCATCTCACATACACTGTTCCCAAGCTTATCCACCATCTCACATACACTGTTCCCAAGCTTATCCAGCATCTCACATACACTGTTCCCAAGCTTATCCACCATCTCACATACACTGTTCCCAAGCTTATCCACCATCTCACATACACTGTTCCCAAGCTTATCCACCATCTCACATACACTGTTCCCAAGCTTATCTAGCATCTCACATACACTGTTCCCATCCTTATCCAGCATCTCACATACACTGTTCCCAAGCTTATCCACCATCTCACATACACTGTTCCCAAGCTTATCCAGCATCTCACATACACTGTTCCCAAGCTTATCCAGCATCTCACATACACTGTTCCCAAGCTTATCCACCATCTCACATACACTGTTCCCAAGCTTATCCACCATCTCACATACACTGTTCCCAAGCTTATCCACCATCTCACATACACTGTTCCCAAGCTTATCCACCATCTCACATACACTGTTCCCAAGCTTATCCACCATCTCACATACACTGTTCCCAAGCTTATCCACCATCTCACATACACTGTTCCCAAGCTTATCCACCATCTCACATACACTGTTCCCAAGCTTATCTAGCATCTCACATACACTGTTCCCAAGCTTATCCAGCATCTCACATACACTGTTCCCAAGCTTATCCAGCATCTCACATACACTGTTCCCAGCTTATCTAGCATCTCACATACACTGTTCCCAAGCTTATCCAGCATCTCACATACACTGTTCCCAAGCTTATCCAGCATCTCACATACACTGTTCCCAAGCTTATCCACCATCTCACATACACTGTTCCCAAGCTTATCCACCATCTCACATACACTGTTCCCAAGCTTATCCAGCATCTCACATACACTGTTCCCAAGCTTATCCACCATCTCACATACACTGTTCCCAAGCTTATCTAGCATCTCACATACACTGTTCCCAAGCTTATCTAGCATCTCACATACACTGTTCCCAAGCTTATCTAGCATCTCACATACACTGTTCCCAAGCTTATCCAGCATCTCACATACACTGTTCCCAAGCTTATCCAGCATCTCACATACACTGTTCCCAAGCTTATCTAGCATCTCACATACACTGTTCCCAAGCTTATCTAGCATCTCACATACACTGTTCCCAAGCTTATCCACCATCTCACATACACTGTTCCCAAGCTTATCTAGCATCTCACATACACTGTTCCCAAGCTTATCCAGCATCTCACATACACTGTTCCCAAGCTTATCCACCATCTCACATACACTGTTCCCAAGCTTATCCACCATCTCACATACACTGTTCCCAAGCTTATCTAGCATCTCACATACACTGTTCCCAAGCTTATCTAGCATCTCACATACACTGTTCCCAAGCTTATCTAGCATCTCACATACACTGTTCCCAAGCTTATCTAGCATCTCACATACACTGTTCCCAAGCTTATCCACCATCTCACATACACTGTTCCCACCTTATCCACCATCTCACATACACTGTTCCCAAGCTTATCCAGCATCTCACATACACTGTTCCCAAGCTTATCTAGCATCTCACATACACTGTTCCCAAGCTTATCTAGCATCTCACATACACTGTTCCCAAGCTTATCCAGCATCTCACATACACTGTTCCCAAGCTTATCCAGCATCTCACATACACTGTTCCCAGCTTATCCAGCATCTCACATACACTGTTCCCAAGCTTATCCACCATCTCACATACACTGTTCCCAAGCTTATCCAGCATCTCACATACACTGTTCCCAAGCTTATCCAGCATCTCACATACACTGTTCCCAAGCTTATCCAGCATCTCACATACACTGTTCCCATCCTTATCTACACCATCTCACATACACTGTTCCCAAGCTTATCCACCATCTCACATACACTGTTCCCAAGCTTATCCACCATCTCACATACACTGTTCCCAAGCTTATCTAGCATCTCACATACACTGTTCCCATCCTTATCCAGCATCTCACATACACTGTTCCCAAGCTTATCCACCATCTCACATACACTGTTCCCAAGCTTATCTAGCATCTCACATACACTGTTCCCAAGCTTATCCAGCATCTCACATACACTGTTCCCAAGCTTATCCACCATCTCACATACACTGTTCCCAAGCCTTTCCAATCCCCATCTCACATACACTGTTCCCAAGCTTATCCACCATCTCACATACACTGTTCCCAAGCTTATCCACCATCTCACATACACTGTTCCCAAGCTTATCCACCATCTCACATACACTGTTCCCAAGCTTATCCAGCATCTCACATACACTGTTCCCAAGCTTATCTAGCATCTCACATACACTGTTCCCAAGCTTATCTAGCATCTCACATATACTGTTCCCAAGCTTATCTAGCATCTCACATACACTGTTCCCAAGCTTATCCACCATCTCACATACACTGTTCCCAAGCTTATCCACCATCTCACATACACTGTTCCCAAGCTTATCCACCATCTCACATACACTGTTCCCAAGCTTATCCACCATCTCACATACACTGTTCCCAAGCTTATCCAGCATCTCACATACACTGTTCCCAAGCTTATCTAGCATCTCACATACACTGTTCCCAAGCTTATCTAGCATCTCACATACACTGTTCCCAAGCTTATCCAGCATCTCACATACACTGTTCCCAAGCTTATCTAGCATCTCACATACACTGTTCCCATCCTTATCCACCATCTCACATACACTGTTCCCATCCTTATCCACCATCTCAC
>CM026399.1:64163820-64185026 GCA_014843695.1 Archivesica marissinica | reverse complement strand
CAGGTCTATTTTACAGCTCTTCAACTAAAACCACGCACGCACGCACCGTGACCGTGTTTGAGGAATGATTCATGCACGGAATAAACTATCAAGGCCATATATCTATGGGTCGCCGTTTTGCTATTTATTCAGTATTTATATAGATATCTATAATTCAGGAGTTACCAGACCTAAGGCCATCTACAAGGGTGTTGCCAGACCTAGGTCATCTACCAAGGGGTTACCTAACCTAAGATCATCTACCAAAGGACGTGCGATGCCTAAGTTAGTTACCAGACCTAGGGTCATCTATAAAGGAGTTACTAGACCCAATGTCATTTACAAAGGAGTTTACAGATTTAAGGTCATTTACGAAAGGAGTTTACAGATCTACGGTCATTTACCAAAGGAGTTTACAGACCTACGGTCATCTACCAAAGGAGTTTACAGATCTAAGGTCATCTACCAAAGGAGTTTACAGACCTAAAGTCATCTACCAAAGGAGTTTACAGACCTAAGGTCATCTACCAAAGGAGTTTACAGATCTAAGGTCATCTACCAAAGGAGTTTACAGACCTAAGGTCATCTACCAAAGGAGTTTACAGACCTAAGGTCATCTACCAAAGGAGTTTACAGACCTAAGGTCATCTACCAAAGTAGTTTACAGACCTAATGTCATCTACCAAAGGAGTTTACAGATCTAAGGTCATTTACCAAAGGAGTTTACATTCCTAAGGTCATTTACCAAAGGAGTTTACAGACCTAAGGTCATTTACCAAAGGAGTTTCCAGACCTAAGGTCATCTACCAAAGCATTTACAAGAAATAAGGTCATTTACCAACGGATTTACAAGAACTAAGTCATTTACCAACGGATTTACAAGAACTAAGGTCATTTACCAAGTGAGTTGACATACCTCTAAAGGCATCTACTGAAGGAGTTGCCAGACCTACGGTAATCCACCGAAGGAGTTGCCAGACTTATGATAATCTACATCTACTGAAGGAATTGCCAGACCTACGGTAATACACCGAGGGAGTTGCCAGACTTATGATAATCTACATCTACTGAAGGAATTGCCAGACCTACGGTAATCCACCGAAGGAGTTGCCAGACTTATGATAATCTACATCTACTGAAGGAATTGCCAGACCAATGGGCACCATATGATCTTATCAAAGAAGCTACCATACATACGGTCATCTACTAAAGGGATTACCAGACCTAGGGCCATCTACTGATGGGATTACCATACATACGGTCATCTACTAAAGGGATTACCAGACCTAGGGCCATCTACTGATGGGATTACCATACATACGGTATTCTACTAAAAGGGATTACCAGACCTAGGGCCATCTACTGATGGGATTACCAGACTTAATGACATCTACCAAGTGAGTTGCCAGATCTAAGGTCATCTACTGATGGGATTACCATACTTAATGACATCTACCAAGTGAGTTGCCAGACCTAAGGTCATCTACTGATGGGATTACCAGACTTAATGACATATATCAAGTGAGTTGCCAGACCTAAGGTCATCTACCAAAGGATTTGCTAGACCCAAGTTCATCTACAAAATGTTTTGCAAGACCAATAATGTCATCAACCAAAGGAGTTGCCAAATTAATTTGGACCAACACATTTTAATAAAGGAGTTAACAAGAGTGAAAATGGAATAACTGATCCCAGATAAAAGATTTGTAGCCACAACTAAGATGGTATAAACTATCCCAGATAAATAACTTGCAGCCACAACTAAGATGGTATAGACTATCCCAGATAAATAACTTGCAGCCACAACTAAGATAGTATAGACTATCCCAGATACATAACTTGTAGCCACAACTAAGATGGTATAAACTATCACAGATAAATAACTTGTAGCCACAACTAAGATAGTATAGACTATCCCAGATAAATAACTTGTAGCCACAACTAAGATGGTATAAACTATCCCAGATAAATAACTTGTAGCCACAACTAAGATGGTATAAACTATCCCAGATAAATAACTTGTAGCCACAACTAAGATGGTATAAACTATCCCAGATAAATAACTTGCAGCCACAACTAAGATAGTATAGACCTCTCTCAAATTATATGCATACCTGAGATTCCATTATCAGAATGAGGCTCTAGATACAAACAAACATGGCTGAAAGTGAAAGTAAGTCAGCACGGCATTGCTGTGTTCCTATATGTACTTCTGATAGTAGATATGATCATACTTTGCATTTTCATGCTATTTCAAAAGACAAGGATATAAGGAAGAAATGTGTGGATCCGCCCGTCAATGAACTGGTTTGTGTGGATCCGCCCGTCAATGAACTGGTTTGTGTGGATCCGCCCGTCAATGAACTGGTTTATGTGGATCCGCCCGTCAATGAACTGGTCTATGTGGATCCGCCCGTCAATGAACTGGTTTGTGTGTATCCGCCCGTCAATGAACCGGTTTGTGTGGATCCGCCCGTCAATGAACTGTTTGTGTGGACCCGCCCGTCAATGAACTGTTTGTGTGGATCCGCCCATCAATGAACTGTTTGTGTGGACCCACCCGTCAATGAACTGTTTGTGTGGATCCGCCCGTCAATTAACTGGTTTGTGTGGATCCGCCTAGTCAATGAACTGGTTTGTGTGGATCCGCCCGTTAATGAACTGGTTTGTATGGATCCGCCCGTCAATGAACTGGTTTGTGTGGATCGCCCGTCAATGAACTGGTTTGTGTGGATCCGCCCGTCAATGAACTGGTTTGTGTGGATCCGCCCGTCAATGAACTGTTTGTGTGGATCCGCCCGTCAATGAACTGGTTTGTGTGGATCGCCCGTCAATGAACTGGTTTGTGTGGATCGCCCGTCGATGGACCGGTTTGTGTGGATCGCCCGTCAATGAACCGGTTTGTGTGGATCGCCCGTCAATGGACCGGTTTGTGTGGATCGCCCGTCAATGGACCGGTTTGTGTGGATCCGCCCGTCAATGGACCGGTTTGTGTGGATCCGCCCGTCAATGAACCGGTTTGTGTGGATCGCCCGTCAATGGACCGGTTTGTGTGGATCGCCCGTCACTGGACTGGTTTGTGTGGATCCGCCCGTCAATGAACTGGTTGTGCGGTTTTGCTACTTTTAAATTACATCTATTGCATTAATTTTATTTACAAATCATCAATGTTGTTTTGTTTGTTTTCGGGTTTAAATGTCGCACAAACGGCTCAGGTCATATGGCGACTCTCCAGCTGTTATTGGTTAAGGAAGACACCGGGTGCACATCGGAGACGTATTTCAAGCACGAGCTGGCCCCTTGGTAGAACCACCGACCTTCCGTAAACCAACTGGATAGCTTCCGCAGATGAAATAATTCAAAACCCCGAGTGGGATTCGAATATACAGCGGGGAGGGGCATGCGATTTGAAGTCAACCACCTTAAGCACTCGGCCACGGAGTTTGTAAATTATGTTTGGTTTATTTTAAATTTGCATTTGTGATATTTAAATAAAAATAATAATGGGGTTTAGATACTTGCATATAGGGCTAACACTTTCCGTCATGCATTACGCACATACGGATATGTAGTCCAGTTACGCTGGACTGGTAATCCAGGGATCGCAGGTTCGATCCCCCGTCTGACCCTAATACAATTAACAGTCTTTCAGATGGGACGTTAAACCGAGGTCTCGTGTCGATGCTTTACACCGTGCACGTAAAAACCCAGAGGAGACTCTGGAATGGGTCTCTCTCAGTATCATGCACTATCCTTCAAAATCTAAAACGACTAATTTCTGGAGGAGGCGTCGCTCATATGGGCAACCGGTAGCGACGATAAATAAACGTAAAACCCACCATGCATTACTCAATTTAGGACTGTCAGTATTTCTCATATAAATACACCGAACATATGTAACCGTTGATGTTTTCATTAGTCTCAGTCACGTGTACCCTAAATGTAAAGAAATATTTGTTTATTTTTGTAACTGAGGAATTCTAATGCTTGGATTTACAAGATCACGTGTCAATCATGTGACAATACCGAAACACACATTTCTGGTACATGAAATGAGATTGGTGTCCGAAATTTAGGCCCTTTTTTGACGCCATGTTGAATTCACATGTCGGTGAACTTTTGGTTTTGTTAAAAACAATGGTATTATGCGATCTGAGTTTAGTCAAGCGTATTAAATGCAAGAATGATCACTTTAGTAATATTATTTCAACTTCTATAAAAGAGACAGACTAGAAGTTATTCACATTAAAACCTTAGGTGATCGAATACAGGTACGCTCATGGCAAATGTATAATAGTGGCGTCCGTGGTCCAGTGGTAGAGCGTCGGATTTGGAAACGAGCGGGTTCGGTACTCGGTCAGGCCACGTATGTAGTGTCATTGAGCAAGGCACCTCAAACACATTGCTTAGTACTGGTTAACCACTTAGGTCGGCTAAGCCTGCCCAGGAAAACATGGCTAGGTCCCCGCAATGGGTTTGACATTAATGGGACATACATACAATGTACAGTAAATATAATTATTGATACTAGTAGATTCCATATCCCATTGTGATTTGGCAGAATCGAAACACACTCAATATACACCAAAGTGCACCAAGCGCAATACCCCACCACAAGTTGTTTTCTATCGAGAACCATAGCTACACCCCGTCTTATGTATGAACGGTGTGATAGCGCAGTGGTAGAACGTTCGCTTCAGGTATGAAGTCTCGAGAGCGATTAATATAAGTGGTAAGAACTTGTTTCGCAATCGAGCTCAACTAAATGTGTATAAACTAATACAGACTTTCTTAATGGCAACTCTTGAACCTGCATGCTGCTGACCATACTGTCTGTCAGAATAAGAATATTTATTACGGAACATGTCAGTGATATATAAATCCTCAAAAATAACACTTATATATACAGTCAAACCTGTCTTAAGCAGCCAGTCAAAGAATTATAGCAAGCGGCTGCTTAGCACATGTTTATGCTCAATAGAGGACACATATCTAATAAAACATGATAATCTGGAGACTGGCTGCTTAATAGAGTCTGGCTGCTTAATAGAGGTGACTAACATAGGTTTGACTGTATTGACGTTTGTTTTTTACACTGGTGTTTGCATAGTGCGTATAGCCTATAGTTATTTATAGCCAACATGTGCAATACTCGTTATCGATAACATAATTCTGTCGACAACAAGCACACCATCCCAGTGGGCAATTGACGTCTAAGGGACGTTGTTTAGACGTCTTTTTCTGACGTTGGATAGACGTTGAAAAGTAGTTGAATTGGCAATTTGAAATGACGTCATTTTCACAACGTTGTATCAACGTCATTTTCACAACGTTGTGTCAACGTCATTTTCACAACGTTGTGTCAACGTCATTTTCACAACGTTGTATCAACGTCATTTTCACAACGTTGTATCAACGTCATTTTCACAACGTTGTATCAACGTCATTTTCACAACGTTGTTACAACGTCGTCAACATGACGTCTAAGCAACTTTGAACTGACGTTGAAACAACGTCACAATGACGTCAAAACAACGTCATAAACCAGACGATGTAACAACGTTACATGCAGACGTTGAAACAACGTCACAAACCGACGTTGAAACCACGTAACCTAACGTTGATTGATTGATTGATTATTGGTGTTTAACGGCCTATCAACAGCTAAGGTCATTTAAGGCCGGGCCAACAGGATGGATTTTCCCGTATTCAACCTGTCCACAATGAGGGAAATTCCCAAAATCAGAACTCAATATTTACATAACAATATATTCAGTCCTGAAATTAGAATATCCTGACCTGGTGCCAGGTCCATACCGCACCAGAGTCACTTAGCTCTGCCCCAAAGTAATAGGGTTAGCTATATTAAAGCTTATTACTTCTTAATGGAGCATAACAGGATTTAGCTTTCAAGTACAGGGGGCATGTAAAGGACCATGTAAGTCGGCATTCCGGAAAGGATGAATACCGATCGTTAAACTACCCTTCGCTGCTCCCAACCAACCACCCAAGCCTAACGTTGAAGTAGCACCAACATCATCCCAATCCTGCAACGACTGTCAAACAATGTGGCATTAACACAACAGTGTAAACAAGTCACAACACAAGCCCAGCCTTGTATTCACACGTTTGATGGATTATTGATATTTTACGGCTCATATGGATGTCTAACTTTGTCATTTGGGTCGCATACACACAGAAGCACATCTAGTGTTTTGTAACCTGTTAATCTGGATAGAAGTCAGCAAGAGGGATTGATTATAGAGCTTCAAATAAGTGTCAGTTTTCCGTAAAAGACAATTGTAAAAAATTGAAATTAACTTATTTCAATGGGTTGGTATACATGGAATTGATGAAAAAAGGTTTGAATGACAAGAATAACACTTCATTTTCAAAATAACGAGTCAAAAACCCAACATGTATCTGAAGCTCTTGTATATACTATTCCCAAACCTTTTGAGCTGGGCAACAACACTCAAAGACAAACGAAGAACAATTTAATTCTTTATTTTTTCCCTTGTCAAACAGCAAAAGGTTGTTCATGGCAGGAACTTTCACTACAGGTGATCACTGATCAGCCCTTCTTCCGCCACCACCTCTTCTGTCTGGTGCGTACTTCAAAACCGACCCGAAGTTTGGTAATGATTAAAACATAGAGTAGATATATATATACCTTCAATTTTCAGATTGTTTTAAACAACTTTCAAACAGCATGGCGCGCTCCTATGATGTATGAATTACATTCTGAGTTTGTAGTTTCGAATATCACAAATGGTAATATTGTTCCCATTTATGCTTCTCAAAAACAAAATTTTATTTTTTGAATATTAAGATATTAAATAATTTAATCCATTATTTATATATCAACAGATTATGGATCAATGCAAGTGATTCGAATATGCGCATATAGTAAAATGAGATGAAACTGAACCAATTAATCGGGAATAGGTTAGAGTGAACCAAATTATAGAGCTCTACTACAGTATAGGTATTATAATCGCATCGGCTCGTGTGTACCTTATTCCTAGACCTACAGTACAGCGTTAAATATTATTTTCAGGTGCGTAGCTACTATAAGGCCATGCATGTGCCAGAAAATGAAAACTCAAAAACCCAAAACTGCAATAAAGTGGGGAAGGGGAGGTATATGGGTATGAAGAACAGTATAGGATGTCCAGCTTGGATGTGGCATATTGCCATACATACATAATTATTTTTACTCCAAACTACGAAACTAGGTATATTACTATAGGGGTGTACAATTGGGGTAAAATATCACCATCACCATTTACAATGCCACAGTTCGTTTTTTCTCGGGGGAAGAGGGGAACACCCCGAGCCCCCTCCAGCATCATATAAATAATCTACTCGAACACTGAATTAAAGAGTTGATGTTCATGATCAGTGTCTCACTTTCAAGAATTTCAACAAGTCGTGCATATATTTTCATAGCCCCAAACAGCTAGGCATTAATATGCAGCTAACATCCATCCTAATGTGGCTTCAAATGTCAGGAAATCGCGTGCACAATCTAAACAAATCACGGGGGAACATGCCCCCGGACCCCCTAGACAAGTCGCACTTTCTGCTGGTTAGGCTGAAGAGGTCGCATGCTCTAGAGAAGAGGTTCGTCAGTAATTGGAGTTGTTCCTCTGAGTGAGCGGCAAGTGCAGCATCATCGCCAAAGAGCATGTATCTGATGAGGACTTCTCTTGTCTTGGATTTTGCCTTCAGGCGAGTGATGTTGAAGAGCTTGCCGTCAGATCTGGAGTGAAGCTAGTCTCCTTCTGTAGCTCTCTTGAATTGCATGCCTGAATAGCATGGCGAAGAAGATGCCGAAAAGTGTCAGGGCGAGTACACAGCCTTGCTTGACACCGCTTTTGACCTCGAATTATGTAGAGGTTTCGCCATCATACTGCACAGTACTCTGCATGCCATGATGAAATGACTTTACGATGCTGAGGAGCTTGGATGGACAGCCAATCAGTGGTAGGATCTGAAATAGCCCTTCGTGGCTCAGCAGGTCGAACGCTTTGGTGAGGTTTATGATTAAGGCGATGTAGCTGTTGCTCTCGACATTTTTCTTGTAACTGCCTTAGTGAGAAGACCATGTCGGTTGTAGACCTCTTGGAGCGAAAGCCGCACTGCGATTCTGAATATACTTGGTCAGCTACGGCCCTGCTTTTAATACTTATATAATTATTATTCCAACCGTGTAGCCTGACGTTGTACCAATATCGGGTGTCCGACGTTGGCTAGACGTTCAATAATGGTTACCGAAGTGTCACGACCAAATTCCAACGTTGATAGAACGTTATGACAACGCTTTAGCCTGACGTTGTGTGGATGTCGGGGATCCGACGTTAAATAATGGTCACCGATGTCGCGAACAACAACGTACGATGTACTACATAGCCTGCCGTTGTATGAATGCCGGGTGCCCGACGTTGGATAGACGTTGTATAATGGTCGACAACGTCGCGACCAAATTCCAACTTTGATCCAACGTCCATCAAAGTACGTTCTAGTCTGACGTTGTATGGATGTCGGGAGTCCGACGTTGGATAGACGTTGGATAATGGTCACCAAAATCACGACCAAATCCCAACGTTGATCCAACGTCGTAACAACGTTGTAACCTGACGTTGTATGGATGTCGTGGGTCCGACGTTGGATAGACGTTGGATAATGGTCACCGACGTCGCGGCCAAATTCCAACGTTGATCCAACGTTGGTATGACGTCAGGTGTTTGCTGGGATACTGTTGACCTACTGTGTCAATATTTACACTGACAAATAGTTCGGTTGTAAGTGTTTACTTTCTGATATAATACGTTTAATATTGTACAATGTCCCTAAAGTGCAAAGGTAAAGCTGATAAGGTGCCTTATCTACAGTCAACTTCAAGCATGTCTAAGATAACACGCATCAATTTAAGATAATTAATGTAACAGCGTATACAAAGTGGGCACGGTTTTTACTGTAGACCAACCTCTAAGGTGGGTTTATTGTATACATGCTCCTATAAGGCATTTCTAACCTATTCTGATGACGAGATGAAATTCGGATGACGATAAAATATTGGGGGTTTTCTCAAGTTTATTGTACAATATAAAATTAATGCATGGCTGTAGCAATGGGTTATTTATTTTGTAAGGCGTACACTATACTGTGCACTGTACAGTACTGTCCTTTGTAGTTGGCATGACTGTGTAGGATTTCTATATGGACTGTTGCCTTCTATTTATCTGGGTTAGCCATGCCAGTAAAATGAAAACCCCATACATCCAAGCCAACTTGTAACGACAATAATTCAAAGAAAAGAAATCGGATTTAGCCATACTATTTTATTTTATTTCTTAAAGAATCAGTTCCATTTGCTTGCGCCTACACACAACGAAACACATATGGACACCGTTTAGGACAACATATTTCTGGGGTTTCTCCACACAGTACCAACACATCTATAACAGTTGATATCTGCCATAGCATGCTCTACGCGCACTCTGTATTTTGTGATATATCTATTTAGTTTACGACACTTTTGTCTTTCTCCTGGCTGCTTTCGAGGTATATGCGTTCATAACATAATCGCGATTAGGGTCGATTTTTGTCGCCTAAAATATGCAAATCGTCTGGAAAATGTAAGTCTGGTCCAACCTGTTTCATCAAGCAGTATTGTTGGGCATCGTCAAGATGACCTAGATATCCACGCTCGATGTGTCGATGCACATCAACCACCACCTGTGAGTGCATGCAATGATAGTTACGGTGCCCCGACTAATACAGTTATTGTGGTTCCATGTCTTGTCGATACATTTGATGGGACGTTCGATCTATGACAACCACAACAATGTGCAGTTTGGCCCATGTACTCTCCATAGCCATTCAACCACTGTCTGCCAAACAACAAAATGCCTTAACTTGTCATAAATCAGTGGGATAATATGTCTGACTTCAAGACTCACAGTGCCAACACTTACACCAAACATAGTGGCCAACACATGATATGTTGGATATGTTCTTGCCCAAATCATAAACAATAATGTTCTGTTCCTTGCTGACAGCAAGACGGTAGTCTAAAGGATATACATATAATTTATACAGCCCCAATCATGATAACCAGCCCGTGCCAGTACAGGGTGATAACCAGCCCGTGCCAGTACAGGATGATAACCAGCCCGTGCCAGTACAGGATGATAACCAGCCCGTGCCAGTACAGGGTGATAACCAGCCCGCGTCAGTACAGTGTGATAACCAGCTTGCGCCAGTACAGGATGATAACCAGCCCGCGCCAGTACAGGGTGATAACCAGCTTGCGCCAGTACAGGATGATAACCAGCCCGCGCCAGTACAGGATGGATACCAGCCTGCGCCAGTACAGGATGATAGACGGCCAAGAGCAGACGGCCGTGCCCCACGGAGGGCAGGTAACCAGGTCGCCCGTGCTCCTTAAAGAGCGGCTGGTCGTCGTGCTACTGCAGCCGGAGATCGTCGCGACAACATCGCTGTGAATCTAAGTTCTGACGATGAGCAAGTCGAGCCCCCGCGTCGTCTGTGACGACTGGCGGATCTAATCCGCGAGAACAACGAATTGCACAATGACTTTATGAGAAACACATTACACTACTACAAGATTATGGATTGGATTAGAATTGAATAAAAAAAAATGCGACACCTGCTTATTGATTTATATTTTATTTGAAAGAAACCAGTGTTTATTTTGGCTATGCCTAAACGCTTATTATATTTATATTTTGAGATAACCCCTACACAGGTGAGTGCGTCCTTAATCCGGTGTACATCTCGTCATCAGAATAGGTTAGAAATGCCTATAATGATGTACACGCCTAACGGAAAGAGAGCTGGGGGAGGGATCCCGCCCCCATATTTGGTTGATTTTAGAATGCACCGTCAGGGGCGGGTTAAGGTTGCATGGGCCCCTGGCTGTAGCTCAAACAGGGGCCCTTTCATCAAGATAAATACTAGTGTAAGCTAACAAGAACATTCTATTGAATAGGCCTATACCTTTCTCACATTACCTCCGCTTGGGGGAAATTCACCGAAAGTACGGCTTTCCACTATCGCATTTGTGGTAAGAAGGGATTCCACCTGTCGACGCGTATTGCGGGACTATTAGAATCGGGAAAGAGTGCACTATACGTTATTGATGCAATCGACTAAACACAAACTATTATTAAAGTCATACATCGTTGGAAAGCTCAGGATATTATCTAATTTCTATCTGATTATGTAGTCATTAATTTTTTTCCCGCTAAATGTTATTCAGTTAATTAGGCCTACATATTTAAAATACTAATTTGGGGGCCCTAAATATCGGACCCCCTGGCCCAGTCAGCTCTCCCTTTAAACCGTCACTGCGCACCGTATTAGCGTTGGTGTATTTTTCGATGGCAAATTTAACTGTTCTGTATTCGTCTCTTGTTTGCAGTAAAAACGGTTCCAAGCCACAACTGGTGTCCGTATGCATTACGAGCCGGAAGCTGGTATTCAGTATTCGAGGGGGGGGGGTAGTCACGTGGGTTGTACACATTATGCAATAATTGGTTCCCATCGTATTCACAGACGCTTGGGAATGGTTTTGGCTTTAAAAAGTGAGAACGTTGGCAGTGGCTTGCGGACGATAATTGAGTACTGGTTTTATTCCCAAGAAAGATCAGGAAATATGGGTGGTTCTCACATTCATATGTCATAGTATTTCTTGTCCTCAAATGATAAGTTTCAATACTCACATGCATTATATAGTGTAAACTATGTTTCCAGGACAAATGTGCAAGCCCGGGGATTGTGGCGTAATTACAGGCCGCTACAATTTATACGTGAATAACGATAGAACCTAGAATAATGCTAACGTTTATAACGATGACGTCTTTTAACTATAACGTATATTTCTATTTATATATTAGTAATTTATATAAGCGACCGCTTTATATATATCACCATCATTCAGGGATAGCACGATTTTCTGCCGATATATTTATAACATTCCTAGTTAGTATAGTGGTGAGTATCCCCGCCTGTCACGCGGGAGACCGGGGTTCAATTCCCCGACTGGGAGTATGCTTTTTTTTTTTTCAAATACTTGACAATTAAAAAATAATACAAGTTCCAGACCTAGGTCATCTATAAAGGAGATACGATTTGGCAGAACGGGATACATATAGTTGATATAGTAAATAACACGCACAGGTATATTTTACAGCTCTTCAACTAAAACCACACCGCACGCACGCACGCACGCCCCACACACACACACACACCGTGACCGTGTTTGAGGAATGATTCATGCACTGTTCAGGAACAAACTATCAAGGCCATATATCTATGGGTCGCCGTTTTGCTATTTATTCAGTATTTATATAGATATCTATAATTCGATTTTTGGAAATGTATGGATATCCATACTTCCAGGCGCTGTTTTACTATTTATTCAGCATTTATGGATATCCATAAATCGATTATTGGATATCCAAAGGAGTTACCAGACCTAAGGCCATCTACAAGGGTGTTGCCAGACCTAGGTCATCTACCAAGGGGTTACCTAACCTAAGATCATCTACCAAAGGACGTGCGATGCCTAAGGTTAGTTACCAGACCTAGGGTCATCTATAAAGGAGTTACTAGACCCAATGTCATTTACAAAGGAGTTTACAGATCTAAGGTCATTTACCAAAGGAGTTTACAGACCTAAGGTCATCTACCAAAGGAGTTTACAGACCTAAGGTCATCTACCAAAGGAGTTTACAGACCTAAGGTCATCTACCAAAGGAGTTTACAGACCTAAGGTCATCTACCAAAGGAGTTTACAGATCTAAGGTCATCTACCAAAGGAGTTTACAGACCTAAGGTCATCTACCAAAGGAGTTTACAGACCTAAGGTCATCTACCAAAGGAGTTTACAGACCTAAGGTCATCTACCAAAGGAGTTTACAGACCTAAGGTCATCTACCAAAGGAGTTTACAGACATAAGGTCATCTACCAACGGATTTTCAAGAACTAAGGTCATTTACCAACAGATTTACAAGAACTAAGGTCATTTACCAAGTGAGTTGACATACCTCTGAAGGAGTTGCCAGACCTACGGTAATCCACCGAAGGAGTTGCCAGACTTATGATAATCTACATCTACTGAAGGAATTGCCAGACCAATGGGCACCATATGCTCTTATCAAAGAAGCTACCATACATACGGTATTCTACTAAAGGGATTACCAGACCTAGGGCCATCTACTGATGGGATTACCATACACACGGTATTCTACTAAAGGGATTACCATACATACGGTATTCTACTAAAGGGATTACCAGACCTAGGGCCATCTACTGATGGGATTACCATACATACGGTCATCTACTAAAGGGATTACCAGACCTAGGGCCATCTACTGATGGGATTACCATACATACGGTCATCTACTAAAGGGATTACCAGACATAGGGCCACCTACTGATGTGATTACCATACATACGGTCATCTACTAAAGGGATTACCAGACCTAGGGCCATCTACTGATGGGATTACCATACATACGGTCATCTACTAAAGGGATTACCAGACCTAGGGCCATCTACTGATGGGATTACCATACATACGGTCATCTACTAAAGGGATTACCAGACCTAGGGTCATCTACTGATGGGATTACCATACATACGGTCATCTACTAAAGGGATTACCAGACCTAGGGCCATCTACGATGGGCCATCTACTGATGGGATTACCATACATACGTCATCTACTAAAGGGATTACCAGACCTAGGGCCATCTACTGATGGATTACCATACATAGGTCATCTATAAAGGATTACCATACATACGGTCATCTACTAAAGGGATTACCATACATACGGTCATCTACTAAAGGGATTACCATACATACGGTCATCTACTAAAGGGATTACCATACATACGGTCATCTACTAAAGGGATTACCAGACCTAGGGCCATCTACTGATGGGATTACCATACATACGGTATTCTACTAAAGGGATTACCAGACCTAGGGCCATCTACTGATGGGATTACCATACATACGGTCATCTACTAAAGGGATTACCAGACCTAGGGCCATCTACTGATGGGATTACCATACATACGGTCATCTACTAAAGGGATTACCATACATACGGTCATCTACTAAAGGGATTACCATACATACGGTCATCTACTAAAGGGATTACCATACATACGGTCATCTACTAAAGGGATTACCATACATACGGTCATCTACTAAAGGGATTACCATGCATACGGTCATCTACTAAAGGGATTACCATACATACGGTCATCTACTAAAGGGATTACCAGACCTAGGGCCATCTACTGATGGGATTACCTGACTTAATGACATCTACCAAGTGAGTTGCCAGACCTAAGGTCATCTACTGAGGGGATTACCAGACTTAATGACATCTACCAAGTGAGTTGCCAGACCTAAGGTCATCTACTGATGGGATTACCATACTTAATGACATCTACCAAGTGAGTTGCCAGACCTAAGGTCATCTACTGATGGAATTACCAGACCTAAGGTCATCTACTGATGGGATTACCATACTTAATGACATCTACCAAGTGAGTTGCCAGACCTAAGGTCATCCATCTACTGATGGGATTACCAGACTTAATGTCATCTACCAAGTGAGTTGCCAGACCTAAGGTCATCTACTGATGGGATTACCAGACTTATTGACATCTATCAAGTGAGTTGCCAGACCCAATGTCATCTACCAAAGGATTTGCTAGACCCAAGTTCATCTACAAAATGTTTTGCAAGACCTATAATGTCATCAACCAAAGGAGTTGCCAAATTAATTTGGACCAACACATTTTAATAAAGGAGTTAACAAGAGTGAAAATGGAATAATTGATCCCAGATAAAAGACTTGTAGCCACAACTAAGATGGTATAAACTATCCCAGATAAATAACTTGCAGCCACAACTAAGATGGTATAGACTATCCCAGATAAATAACTTGCAGCCACAACTAAGATGGTATAGACTATCCCAGATAAATAACTTGTAGCCACAACTAAGATGGTATAAACTATCCCAGATAAATAACTTGTAGCCACAACTAAGATGGTATAGACTATCCCAGATAAATAACTTGTAGCCACAACTAAGATGGTATAAACTATCCCAGATAAATAACTTGTAGCCACAACTAAGATGGTATAGACTATCCCAGATAAATAACTTGTAGCCACAACTAAGATGGTATAGACTATCCCAGATAAATAACTTGTAGCCACAACTAAGATGGTATAAACTATCCCAGATAAATAACTTGTAGCCACAACTAAGATGGTATAAACTATCCCAGATAAATAACTTGTAGCCACAACTAAGATGGTATAAACTATCCCAGATAAATAACTTGTAGCCACAACTAAGATGGTATAGACTATCCCAGATAAATAACTTGCAGCCACAACTAAGATGGTATAAACTATCCCAGATAAATAACTTGTAGCCACAACTAAGATGGTATAAACTATTCCAGATAAATAACTTGTAGCCACAACTAAGATAGTATAGACTATCCCAGATAAATAACTTGTAGCCACAACTAAGATGGTATAAACTATCCCAGATAAATAACCTGTAGCCACAACTAAGATGGTATAGACCTCTCTCAAATTATATGCATACCTGAGATTCCATTATCAGAATGAGGCTCTAGATACAAACAAACATGGCTGAAAGTGAAAGTAAGTCAGCACGGCATTGCTGTGTTCCTATATGTACTTCTGATAGTAGATATGATCATACTTTGCATGTTCATGTTATTTCAAAAGACAAGGACATAAGGAAGAAATGTGTGGATCCGCCCGTCAATGAACTGGTTTGTGTGGATCCGCCCGTCAATGAACTGGTTTGAGTGGATCCGCCCGTCAATGAACTGGTTTATGTGGATCGCCATCAATGAACCGGTTTGTGTGGATCCGCCCGTCAATGAACTGGTTTATGTGGATCCGCCCGTCAATGAACTGGTTTGTGTGGATCCGCCCGTCAATGAACTGTTTGTGTGGACCCACCCGTCAATGAACTGTTTGTGTGGATCCGCCCGTCAATGAACTGGTTTGTGTGGATCGCCCGTCAATGAACGTTTGTGTGGATCCGCCCGTCAATGAACTGGTTTGTGTGGATCCGCCCATCAATGAACTGGTTTGTGTGGATCCACCCGTCAATGAACTGTTTGTGTGGATCCGCCCGTCAATGAACTGGTTGTGGATCCGCCCATCAATGAACTGGTTTGTGTGGATCCGCCCGTCATGAACTGGTTGTGTGGATCCCGCCCGTCAATGAACTGTTTGTGTGGATCCGCCCGTCAATGAACTGGTTTGTGTGGATCCGCCCGTCAATGAACTGGTTTGTGTGGATCCGCCCGTCAATGAACTGGTTTGTGTGGATCCGCCCGTCAATGAACTGGTTTGTGTGGATCGCCGTCAATGAACTGGTTTGTGTGGATCCGCCCGTCAATGAACTGGTTTGTGTGGATCCGCCCGTCAATGAACCGGTTTGTGTGGATCGCCCGTCAATGGACCGGTTTGTGTGGATCCGCCCGTCAATGGACCGGTTTGTGTGGATCCGCCCGTCAATGGACCGGTTTGTGTGGATCCGCCCGTCAATGAACCGGTTTGTGTGGATCGCCCGTCAATGGACCAGTTTGTATGGATCGCCCGTCACTGGACTGGTTTGTGTGGATCCGCCCGTCAATTAACTGGTTGTGCGGTTTTGCTACTTTTAAATTACATCTATTGCATTAATTTTATTTACAAATCATCAATGTTGTTTTGTTTGTTTTCGGGTTTAAATGTCGCACAAACGGCTCAGGTCATATGGCGACTTTCCAGCTGTTATTGGTTAAAAGAAGACACCGGGTGCACATCGGAGAAGTATTTCAAGCACGAGCTGGCCCCTTGATAGAACCACCGACCTTCCGTAAACCAACTGGATAGCTTCCGCAGATGAAATAATTCAAAACCCCGAGTGGGATTCGAATATACAGCGGGGAGGGGCATGCGATTTGAAGTCAACCACCTTAAGCACTCGGCCACGGAGTTTGTAAATTATGTTTGGTTTATTTTAAATTTGCATTTGTGATATTTATATAAAAATAATAATGGGGTTTAGATACTTGCATATAGGGCTAACACTTTCCGTCATGCATTACGCACATACGGATATGTAGTCCAGTTACGCTGGACTGGTAATCCAGGGATCGCAGGTTCGATCCCCCGTCTGATCCTAATACAATTAACAGTCTTTCAGATGGGACGTTAAACCGAGGTCTCGTGTCGATGTTTTACACCGTGCACGTAAAAACCCAGAGGAGACTCTGGAATGGGTCTCTCTCAGTATCATGCACTATCCTTCAAAATCTAAAACGACTAATTTCTGGAGGAGGCGTCGCTCATATGGGCAACCGGTAGCGACGATAAATAAACGTAAAACCCACCATGCATTACTCAATTTAGGACTGTCAGTATTTCTCATATAAATACACCGAACATATGTAACCGTTGATGTTTTCATTAGTCTCAGTCACGTGTACCCTAAATGTAAAGAAATATTTGTTTATTTTTGTAACTGAGGAATTCTAATGCTTGGATTTACAAGATCACGTGTCAATCATGTGACAATACCGAAACACACATTTCTGGTACATGAAATGAGATTGGTGTCCGAAATTTAGGCCCTTTTTTGACGCCATGTTGAATTCACATGTCGGTGAACTTTTGGTTTTGTTAAAAACAATGGTATTATGCGATCTGAGTTTAGTCAAGCGTATTAAATGCAAGAATGATCACTTTAGTAATATTATTTCAACTTCTATAAAAGAGACAGACTAGAAGTTATTCACATTAAAACCTTAGGTGATCGAATACAGGTACGCTCATGGCAAATGTATAATAGTGACGTCCGTGGTCCAGTGGTAGAGCGTCGGATTTGGAAACGAGCGTGTTCGGTACTCGGTCGGCCACGTATGTAGTGTCATTGAGCAAGGCACCTCAAACACATTGCTTAGTACTGGTTAACCACTTAGGTCGGCTAAGCCTGCCCAGGAAAACATGGCTAGGTCCCCGTAATGGGTTTGACATTAATGGGACATACATACAATGTAGAGTAAATATAATTATTGATACTAGTAGATTCCATATCCCATTGTGATTTGGCAGAATCGAAACACACTCAATATACACCAAAGTGCACCAAGCGCAATACCCCACCACAAGTTGTTTTCTATCGAGAACCATAGCTACACCCCGTCTTATGTATGAACGGTGTGATAGCGCAGTGGTAGAACGTTCGCTTCAGGTATGAAGTCTCGAGAGCGATTAATATAAGTGGTAAGAACTTGTTTCGCAATCGAGCTCAACTAAATGTGTATAAACTAATACAGACTTTCTTAATGGCAACTCTTGAACCTGCATGCTGCTGACCATACTGTCTGTCAGAATAAGAATATTTATTACGGAACATGTCAGTGATATATAAATCCTCAAAAATAACACTTATATATACAGTCAAACCTGTCTTAAGCAGCCAGTCAAAGAATTATAGCAAGCGGCTGCTTAGCACATGTTTATGCTCAATAGAGGACACATATCTAATAAAACATGATAATCTGGAGACTGGCTGCTTAATAGAGTCTGGCTGCTTAATAGAGGTGACTAACATAGGTTTGACTGTATTGACGTTTGTTTTTTACACTGGTGTTTGCATAGTGCGTATAGCCTATAGTTATTTATAGCCAACATGTGCAATACTCGTTATCGATAACATAATTCTGTCGACAACAAGCACACATACTGTTGACCTACTGTGTCAATATTTACAGTGACAAATAGTTCGGTTTTAAGTGTTTACTTTCTGATATAATACGTTTAATATTGTACAATGTCCCTAAAGTGCAAAGGTAAAGCTGATAAGGTGCCTTATCTACAGTCAACTTCAAGCATGTCTAAGATAACACGCATCAATTTAAGATAATTAATGTAACGGCGTATACAAAGTGGGCATGGTTTTTACTGTAGACCAACCTCTAAGGTGGGTTTATTGTACACATGCTCCTATAATGATGCACACGCCTAACGGAAAGAGAGCTGGGGGAGGGATCCCGCCCCCTTATTTGGTTGATTTTAGAATGCACCGTCAGGGGCGGGTTAAGGTTGCATGGCCCCTGGCTGTAGCTCAAACAGGGGCCCTTTCATCAAGATAAATACTAGTGTAAGCAAACAAGAACATTCTATTGAATAGGCCTACACCTTTCTCACATTACCTCCGCTTGGGGGAAATTCACCGAAAGTACGGCTTTCCACTATCGCATTTGTGGTAAGAAGGGATTCCACCTGTCGACGCGTATTGCGGGACTATTAGAATCGGGAAAGAGTGCACTATACGTTATTGACAGGCGCGTAGCTAGGCTTACGCATGTACGCACGTGCGTAAGATTTATTTTGACAGTTCCTGAAAATTATATAAATGCGAAAAATGCAATAAAAACTGGGACACAGACATTGGTCATTCACAAGAAAGCAAACATGATCGAAATGCCAACAGATATTGATTGTAGCTGATGTTCACATAGTATGCAATAGTCACCTGAGACCATATAACGGGGACAATGCCCCCCCTAGAATGGTGCGTACTCCATATTTAGGCCTAGCTACGCGCCTGATTGATGCAATCGACTAAACACAAACTATTATTAAAGTCATACATCGTTGGAAAGCTCAGGATATTATCTAAGTTCTATCTTATTATGTAGCCATTAATTTTTTTTCCACTAAATGTTATTCAGTTAATTAGGCCTACATATTTAAAATACTAATTTGGTGGCCCTAAATATCGGAACCCTGGCTTCAGCCCAGTCAGCTCTCCCTTTAAACCGTCACTGCGCACCGTGTTAGCGTTGGTGTATTTTTCGATGGCAAATTTAACTGTTCTGTATTCGTCTCTTGTTTGCAGTAAACGGTTCCAAGCCACAACTGGTGTCCGTATACATTACGAGCCGGAAGCTGGTATTCAGTATTCGAGGGGTGGGGGGGATGGGGTATGCACGTGGGTTGTACACATTATGCAATAATTGGTTCCCATCGTATTCACAGACGCTTGGGAATGGTTTTGGCTTTAAAAAGTGAGATCGTGTGTGGCAGTGGCTTGAGGACGATAATTGAGTACTGGTTTTATTCCCAAGAAAGATCAAGAAATATGGGTGGTTCTCACATTCATGGTCAGACACCGCTATTGCAATTTCCATAGGCCACCATTATAAAACACAGTGCCATTAGATTTCCCCCAAAAATAGTTTGGCACAAAAGAGAGTAATTTTCAACAGAATGGCCTTTGAGGCACAGGAAAATGTCAAATTGCAATCGTTGACCAATTGCGGTTTTTTTAAATTTCCCACTAAAGGCACCCACCCCCTACTCTGAAGGTAATTTGGTGGTGAATGTTGCACTGACACCTGCATTTATAATATGCTGTTTATTTGTCACCAAATAGTCTGCAAATATTTTTAAATATTCCAAAATGCAGCTCATATATTGTATTTTAATATTTAGAAGTCATTTTCAATATTTGTGACAATACCTACTCAGCCAATCAGTTCATGTATCAATAACTCTTAAGGGCTTCCCTACACTTTTTCAACCAATCCCAGACCACCATATCAATAACACCGTCTGACCTAAAGACAATTTTTTTTGGCATTTCATTTAATATAAAAGATATATACCATTACAATGAACATTTCTGCACATAAATATGACTTTCTTATGTCTTCCACATCACCATTGCACAGCACATGCCTTCAAATGGGACACTATGCAGTGTGCTTAACATAGACTGTTGGCCATTTTTGCAATAGAACTCTAAATAAGACATTTATAATGTCGTCACATATTAATCTTTACACTAACAGTGTAATATTTCTCATGAATATATGAAATAATGTCTGCATGAGACAGACATACCACATGTATAGTATTAGATAAGACATTGTGGTGATTAGAGACAATTATTTTACCCCCCCCCCCTGCAAAACAAGGGTTTTTTGAAGAATGGAACTAAATCTTGCACCAGGAAGCTACTGAAAGGAAATACTTATTTGCATGGAGCACAAAAAATGTCACACAGGCAAAAAGGAAGACAACAAACATGGCAAATGATGGTCATTACAAATGCTGAGTGG
>CM026399.1:64126556-64162820 GCA_014843695.1 Archivesica marissinica | reverse complement strand
TCTATTTTACAGCTCTTCAACTAAAACCACGCACGCACGCACCGTGACCGTGTTTGAGGAATGATTCATGCACGGAATAAACTATCAAGGCCATATATCTATGGGTCGCCGTTTTGCTATTTATTCAGTATTTATATAGATATCTATAATTCAGGAGTTACCAGACCTAAGGCCATCTACAAGGGTGTTGCCAGACCTAGGTCATCTACCAAGGGGTTACCTAACCTAAGATCATCTACCAAAGGACGTGCGATGCCTAAGTTAGTTACCAGACCTAGGGTCATCTATAAAGGAGTTACTAGACCCAATGTCATTTACAAAGGAGTTTACAGATTTAAGGTCATTTACGAAAGGAGTTTACAGATCTACGGTCATTTACCAAAGGAGTTTACAGACCTACGGTCATCTACCAAAGGAGTTTACAGATCTAAGGTCATCTACCAAAGGAGTTTACAGACCTAAAGTCATCTACCAAAGGAGTTTACAGACCTAAGGTCATCTACCAAAGGAGTTTACAGATCTAAGGTCATCTACCAAAGGAGTTTACAGACCTAAGGTCATCTACCAAAGGAGTTTACAGACCTAAGGTCATCTACCAAAGGAGTTTACAGACCTAAGGTCATCTACCAAAGTAGTTTACAGACCTAATGTCATCTACCAAAGGAGTTTACAGATCTAAGGTCATTTACCAAAGGAGTTTACATTCCTAAGGTCATTTACCAAAGGAGTTTACAGACCTAAGGTCATTTACCAAAGGAGTTTCCAGACCTAAGGTCATCTACCAAAGCATTTACAAGAAATAAGGTCATTTACCAACGGATTTACAAGAACTAAGTCATTTACCAACGGATTTACAAGAACTAAGGTCATTTACCAAGTGAGTTGACATACCTCTAAAGGCATCTACTGAAGGAGTTGCCAGACCTACGGTAATCCACCGAAGGAGTTGCCAGACTTATGATAATCTACATCTACTGAAGGAATTGCCAGACCTACGGTAATACACCGAGGGAGTTGCCAGACTTATGATAATCTACATCTACTGAAGGAATTGCCAGACCTACGGTAATCCACCGAAGGAGTTGCCAGACTTATGATAATCTACATCTACTGAAGGAATTGCCAGACCAATGGGCACCATATGATCTTATCAAAGAAGCTACCATACATACGGTCATCTACTAAAGGGATTACCAGACCTAGGGCCATCTACTGATGGGATTACCATACATACGGTCATCTACTAAAGGGATTACCAGACCTAGGGCCATCTACTGATGGGATTACCATACATACGGTATTCTACTAAAAGGGATTACCAGACCTAGGGCCATCTACTGATGGGATTACCAGACTTAATGACATCTACCAAGTGAGTTGCCAGACCTAAGGTCATCTACTGATGGGATTACCATACTTAATGACATCTACCAAGTGAGTTGCCAGACCTAAGGTCATCTACTGATGGGATTACCAGACTTAATGACATATATCAAGTGAGTTGCCAGACCTAAGGTCATCTACCAAAGGATTTGCTAGACCCAAGTTCATCTACAAAATGTTTTGCAAGACCAATAATGTCATCAACCAAAGGAGTTGCCAAATTAATTTGGACCAACACATTTTAATAAAGGAGTTAACAAGAGTGAAAATGGAATAACTGATCCCAGATAAAAGATTTGTAGCCACAACTAAGATGGTATAAACTATCCCAGATAAATAACTTGCAGCCACAACTAAGATGGTATAGACTATCCCAGATAAATAACTTGCAGCCACAACTAAGATAGTATAGACTATCCCAGATACATAACTTGTAGCCACAACTAAGATGGTATAAACTATCACAGATAAATAACTTGTAGCCACAACTAAGATAGTATAGACTATCCCAGATAAATAACTTGTAGCCACAACTAAGATGGTATAAACTATCACAGATAAATAACTTGTAGCCACAACTAAGATGGTATAGACCTCTCTCAAATTATATGCATACCTGAGATTCCATTATCAGAATGAGGCTCTAGATACAAACAAACATGGCTGAAAGTGAAAGTAAGTCAGCACGGCATTGCTGTGTTCCTATATGTACTTCTGATAGTAGATATGATCATACTTTGCATTTTCATGCTATTTCAAAAGACAAGGATATAAGGAAGAAATGTGTGGATCCGCCCGTCAATGAACTGGTTTGTGTGGATCCGCCCGTCAATGAACTGGTTTGTGTGGATCCGCCCGTCAATGAACTGGTTTATGTGGATCCGCCCGTCAATGAACTGGTCTATGTGGATCCGCCCCACCCCCCCCCCCCCCCCGTTTTTTTCCCCCCAATGACTGGTTTGATGTGTAATCGCGCCCTTCAATGTAACCGGATTTTAAGTTTGGAATCCGCCCGTCCTGAACGTGTTTTGGGTGGCCCGCCCGCAAATGAACTTTGTTGTGTGGATCCGCCCGTTCAATGAACGGTTGTTGTCGTGGCCCCACCCGCAATGAACTGTTTGTGTGGATCCGCCCGTCAATGAACTGTTTGTGTGGACCCACCCGTCAATGAACTGTTTGTGTGGATCCGCCCGTCAATGAACTGGTTTGTGTGGATCCGCCCGTCAATGAACTGGTTTGTGTGGATCCGCCCGTCAATGAACTGGTTTTTGTGGATCCGCCCGTCAATGAACTGGTCTATGTGGATCCGCCCGTCAATGAACTGGTTTGTGTGTATCCGCCCGTCAATGAACCGGTTTGTGTGGATCCGCCCGTCATGACTTGTTTTGTGGATCGCCCTTTGTCATGAACTGGGTTATGTGTGGATCGCCGAAAGTGGGGGAGAAAAGAATGTAGGCGAGGAAAGAATGCGGCGTTCAGAATTGACCGATTTTGTGTGGATCGCCCGTCAATGAACCGGTTTGTGTGGATCGCCCGTCAATGGACCGGTTTGTGTGGATCGCCCGTCAATGGACCGGTTTGTGTGGATCCGCCCGTCAATGGACCGGTTTGTGTGGATCCGCCCGTCAATGAACCGGTTTGTGTGGATCGCCCGTCAATGGACCAGTTTGTATGGATCGCCCGTCACTGGACTGGTTTGTGTGGATCCGCCCGTCAATTAACTGGTTGTGCGGTTTTGCTACTTTTAAATTACATCTATTGCATTAATTTTATTTACAAATCATCAATGTTGTTTTGTTTGTTTTCGGGTTTAAATGTCGCACAAACGGCTCAGGTCATATGGCGACTTTCCAGCTGTTATTGGTTAAAAGAAGACACCGGGTGCACATCGGAGAAGTATTTCAAGCACGAGCTGGCCCCTTGATAGAACCACCGACCTTCCGTAAACCAACTGGATAGCTTCCGCAGATGAAATAATTCAAAACCCCGAGTGGGATTCGAATATACAGCGGGGAGGGGCATGCGATTTGAAGTCAACCACCTTAAGCACTCGGCCACGGAGTTTGTAAATTAGTTGGGGTTGTGGGGGGGGGGGGGGGGGGGGTGGGGGGGGGGGGGGGGGAGAGGGGGGGGGGGGGGGGGTGGGGGGGGGGGGGGGCGGGCGGGGGGGGGGGGGGGGGGGGGAATGGTGGTCTGGAAGGGGGAGGGAAGGGGGGGGGAGGGGGGGGAGGACGGGGGGGGGGGGGGGGGGGGAGGGGGGAGGGGGGGGGGGGGGGGGGCAGAGGGCGGGGGGGCGGTGGTTTATTTTAAATTTGCATTTGTGATATTTAAATAAAAATAATAATGGGGTTTAGATACTTGCATATAGGGCTAACACTTTCCGTCATGCATTACGCACATACGGATATGTAGTCCAGTTACGTTGGACTGGTAATCCAGGGATCGCAGGTTCGATCCCCCGTCTGACCCTAATACAATTAACAGTCTTTCAGATGGGACGTTAAATCGAGGTCTCGTGTCGATGCTTTACACCGTGCACGTAAAAACCCAGAGGAGACTCTGGAATGGGTCTCTCTCAGTATCATGCACTATCCTTCAAAATCTAAAACGACTAATTTCTGGAGGAGGCGTCGCTCATATGGGCAACCGGTAGCGACGATAAATAAACGTAAAACCCACCATGCATTACTCAATTTAGGACTGTCAGTATTTCTCATATAAATACACCGAACATATGTAACCGTTGATGTTTTCATTAGTCTCAGTCACGTGTACCCTAAATGTAAAGAAATATTTGTTTATTTTTGTAACTGAGGAATTTTAATGCTTGGATTTACAAGATCACGTGTCAATCATGTGACAATACCGAAACACACATTTCTGGTACATGAAATGAGATTGGTGTCCGAAATGTAGGCCCTTTTTTGACGCCATGTTGAATTCACATGTCGGTGAACTTTTGGTTTTGTTAAAAACAATGGTATTATGCGATCTGAGTTTAGTCAAGCGTATTAAATGCAAGAATGATCACTTTAGTAATATTATTTCAACTTCTATAAAAGAGACAGACTAGAAGTTATTAACATTAAAACCTTAGGTGATCGAATACAGGTACGCTCATGGCAAATGTATAATAGTGGCGTCCGTGGTCCAGTGGTAGAGCGTCGGATTTGGAAACGAGCGGGTTCGGTACTCGGTCAGGCCACGTATGTAGTGTCATTGAGCAAGGCACCTCAAACACATTGCTTAGTACTGGTTAACCACTTAGGTCGGCTAAGCCTGCCCAGGAAAACATGGCTAGGTCCCCGCAATGGGTTTGACATTAATGGGACATACATACAATGTACAGTAAATATAATTATTGATACTAGTAGATTCCATATCCCATTGTGATTTGGCAGAATCGAAACACACTCAATATACACCAAAGTGCACCAAGCGCAATACCCCACCACAAGTTGTTTTCTATCGAGAACCATAGCTACACCCCGTCTTATGTATGAACGGTGTGATAGCGCAGTGGTAGAACGTTCGCTTCAGGTACAAACGGCCTGGAGTTGTAGTCACACTGGAGCCGTTACGATTGTGCCCTTAAGGCAAGACATTTAAAGTCCACATGCCTCTTCTCTCTCCCTCGTCGCAATGGATTCCACCAGGAATGAAGTCTCGAGAGCGATTAATATAAGTGGTAAGAACTTGTTTCGCAATCGAGCTCAACTAAATGTGTATAAACTAATACTGACTTTCTTAATGGCAACTCTTGAACCTGCATGCTGCTGACCATACTGTCTGTCAGAATAAGAATATTTATTACGGAACATGTCAGTGATATATAAATCCTCAAAAATAACACTTACATATACAGTCAAACCTGTCTTAAGCAGCCAGTCAAGAAATTATAGCAAGCGGCTGCTTAGCACATGTGTATGCTCAATAGAGGACACATATCTAATAAAACATGATAATCTGGAGACTGGCTGCTTAATACAGTATGGCTGCTTAATAGAGGTGACTAACATAGGTTTGACTGTATTGACGTTTGTTTTTTACACTGGTGTTTGCATAGTGCTTATAGCCTATAGTTATTTATAGCCAACATGTGCAATACTCGTTATCGATAACATAATTCTGTCGACAACAAACACACATACTGTTGACCTACTGTGTCAATATTTACACTGACAAATAGTTCGGTTGTAAGTGTTTACTTTCTGATATAATACGTTTAATATTGTACAATGTCCCTAAAGTGCAAAGGTAAAGCTGATAAGGTACCTTCAACATCAAGCATGTCTAAGATAACACGCATCGATTTAAGATAATTAATGTAACGGCGTATACAAAGTGGGCACGGTTTTTACTGTAGACCAACCTCTAAGGTGGGTTTATTGTATACATGCTCCTATAATGATGTACACGTCTAACGGAAAGAGAGCTGGGGGAGGGATCCAGCCCCCATATTTGGTTGACTTTAGAATGCACCGTCAGGGGCGGGTTAAGGTTGCATGGGCCCCTGGCTGTAGCTCAAACAGGGGCCATTTCATCAAGATAAATACTAGTGTAAGCAAACAAGAACATTCTATTGAATAGGCCTACACCTTTCTCACATTACCTCCGCTTGGGGGAAATTCACCGAAAGTACGGCTTTCCACTATCGCATTTGTGGTAAGAAGGGATTCCACCTGTCGACGCGTATTGCGGGACTCTTAGAATCGGCAATCGACTAAACACAAACTATTATTAAAGTCTATTAAATCTAATTTCTATCTGATTATGTAGTCATTAATTTTGTTCCCGCTAAATGTTATTCAGTTAATTAGGCCTACATATTTAAAATACTAATTTGGGGGCCCTAAATATCGGACCCCCTGGCTTCAGCCCAGTCAGCTCTCCCTTTAAGCCGTCACTGCGCACTGTGTTAGCGTTGGTGTATTTTTCGATGGCAAATTTAACTGTTCTGTATTCGTCTCTTGTTTGCAGTAAACGGTTCCAAACCACAACTCGTGTCCGTATGCATTACGAGCCGGAAGCTGGTATTCAGTATTCGAGGGGGGGTAGTCACGTGGGTTGTACACATTATGCAATAATTGGTTCCCATCGTATTCACAGACGCTTGGGAATGGTTTTGGCTTTAAAAAGTGAGAACGTGTGTGGCAGTGGCTTGCGGACGATAATTGAGTACTGGTTTTATTCCCAAGAAAGATCAGGAAATATGGGTGGTTCTCACATTCATATGTCATAGTATTTCTTGTCCTCAAATGATAAGTTTCAATACTCACATGCATTATATAGTGTAAACTATGTTTCCAGGACAAATGTGCAAGCCCGGGGATTGTGGCGTAATTACAGGCCGCTACAATTTATACGTGAATAACGATAGAACCTAGAATAATGCTAACGTTTATAACGATGACGTCTTTTAACTATAACGTTATGTTATGTTATAACATATATTTATATACATATATATTTCGGGTTTTACGCCTGCATCAGCACCATTTCGGGCTATATCGCCGGCGGGCAGTTTACCTAACAATACCTTTCCTGGGCAGGCTCCAGCGGTTAACCAGTACTTGGGTGCACCAACCTCCGTAAGAAACTGCCAACTTTCTCATATAAATGAGACACGGCCTGAGCGGGGCTCGAACCCGTGACCATCAGTGATGATAGGTTACAGTGGTATACAAGTCAGCGACCTTAACCACTCGACCACGGAGGCGGACACCGTATTAATAAAAGAAACTACATTCATCAAATGAAACATTTGTGTTTATTTTACCATCGGTGAAACTTAGGGAGGTGAAGTTTGTTGAAAATATTAATAAATTACTGAAATATAACCACTCAAAAGCAATGAATATGCATATTTGTGCCATATATTTTACTGAAATTCTTTTTGTGAGGCCCTTGATATCTACTGGAACCAATTGCAAGCTTGTTTCAATTAAACAACACTATTTCCTAATGAAAAAATCAATTTTAACCATAACATACTCACACTGAAGGACAGAGATATCAATTATAAAGTATTAACACTAATAAAGGGAGGTAATTTGAACATAACAGCCTGCTTATAGGTTCCTATATGCCATTATTTACTCAGTACAATGAATTATTTATCATTTTTTGGGTTCATTTTATATCAGGCAATGTAAAATGACCACTTTCATTGTTTAACTGCATTCACATTGGGCTTATTGTGCCATAATAGGCATCTTTAGTGACGTTTCAATAAATCAAATCCAATGTTGTAGGTCTGAACCACCATAGTAATTCTTATCAACAGTAATTAGAATGAAAGCTCCCTGGAAAATTGCACCACAATAAGTACTGCGAAGGAAACCGACAAATTTTAAGAAGCGCACATGGAACCTAGGTGGCAGAATTTGCGACATATGTTGCTGAAGCCATTTATTGACTCGCGTTATGTGAAAAACTGCATTTCTCCAGACCCTACTGTTGTATGTATTAGGAACCCCTTTGAATTATTATTTAAGCTTAAAATGGTTCTTAATGTACACCATGAAGTAATTCCCAACTTGATAAACTAGTATATGTGATTCAGATGTTGCAAATATCTCAGCACAGTCTTTGTATCACAGAGAATAAGGACTAATCTTCATTGTAAACAATACATAAACACCTCAGAACTATGTTATGTAACACCCTGTCTGGGCTCATATTGCATAGCTACCTATTGTTTCCAGCACTCACACATTCAAATCATACTGCCGGGCAGTTAATCAAGCTATACATTGAAAATAAGCCTCTCCCAGGCAGCATTTTGGTGTGTAGTACTTTTCAAATAACATCATTCTTTACATTGTCCTTTAGGTCAGACACCGCTATTGCAATTTCCATAGGCCACCATTATAACACACAGTGCCATTAGATTTCCCCCAAAAATAGTTTGGCACAAAAGAGAGTAATTTTCAACAGAATGGCCTTTGAGCCACAGGAAAATGTCAAATTTCAATGGGGTTGACCAATTGCGTTTTTTTAAATTTCCCACTAAAGGCACCCACCCCCTACTCTGAAGGTAATTTGGTGGTGAATGTTGCACTGACACCTGCATTTATAATATGCTGTTTATTTGTCACCAAATAGTCTGCAAATATTTTTAAATATTCCAAAATGCAGCTCATATATTGTATTTTAATATTTAGAAGTCATTTTCAATATTTGTGACAATACCTACTCAGCCAATCAGTTCATGTATCAATAACTCTTAAGGGCTTCCCTACACTTTTTCAACCAATCCCAGACCACCATATCAATAACACCGTCTGACCTCATATGCCATAGTATTTCTTGTCCTCAAATGATAAGTTTCAATACTCACATGCATTATATAGTGTAAACTATGTTTTCAGGACAAATGTGCAAGCCCGGGGATTGTGGCGTAATTACAGGCCGCTACAATTTATACGTGAATAACGATAGAACCTAGAATAATGCTAATGTTTATAACGATGACGTCTTTTAACTATAACGTATATTTCTATTTATATATTAGTAATTTACATAAGCGACCGCTTCACTTGACTTGACTGACTTGACTTTGTATAATCTGCCTCTTATAGGCACCTCTCATAAGAGCACATAGGAATATGTTGTATATTCTGACAATAAAAACTTATAAACTTGTAAGCTTGTAACAGTAACCATTTGTATAGAAAAACACAAAATAATATATATATATATATATATATATATATACATATGAAGTAGACAATGCACACATTAGCAATTTGATAGACTAGACTTGATTTGAATAGAGTGATTGGCGTAGATGCGTAATTGCATAGCAAGCATTGCTGGCCAGTTTATATATTTCAGCATCTCTTGAAAATCCTAGTAGAATTTCTAAGAGTTCCTTTTCCGATCTGGGGGGTTGGTTCCCTATTTCTTGTATTCTCTGGTAGACTGGTAGAAGTGCCGAGCATCTTGTTAGTTGTAGGGCTGGGCATCTGAGTAGCATATGTGCAGAATCTTCAGGCTCAAGTAGGCAAAGGCGGCAGTTTGGGCTTTCTTTGTAGAATTTGGCTCTATGTTTCTGCAGTGTGAATGTTTCTGTTAGGATTCTGGCTTGAAGTCTTGCTCTGTCAACAGCATATGGGTTCATTTCAACATGTTCCCATGATGGTCTTTCCTGGTGAATTAGCTGGAGTGTGGGTTTCTCTTTAGCAGCTGTTTCAAGTTCCTCTTTCCAGAACATGTGTACTGTTTTCTTTACCAGTCTTTTCCATGTATTGTATTTCATCGGATTTTGTATAACATCATGGGGAGATGGTAAACCATACTTGAATGTCAGCTTTACAATTGAGATGAACCATGAGTTGGATGATAATTCTTTAGTGGCTAGTTGACGAATGCATATTTGGTGTAAAATTGATGAGCTATCGTTGATGATTTTCCCAAAGAATGTTAATGTTCGGATATCAAGTGTGCCTTCTGCTGTCGTTGAGTGGAATAGAAGATCAGGTGCCTCGTTTGCAGTTCTTTGAGGAAGAGCTTGTATTCTTTTCAGGAGGTCTCTGTATGCAGTTTCAAGTAGTCTTCTGTTCACTACATCATTCAGGGATAGCACGATTTTCTGCCGATATATTTATAAAATTCCTAGTTAGTATAGTGGTGAGTATCCCCGCCTGTCACGCGGGAGACCGGGGTTCAATTCCCCGACTGGGAGTATGATTTTTTTTTTCAAATACGCGACAATTAAAAAATAATACAAGTTCCAGACCTAGGTCATCTATAAAGGAGATACGATTTGGCAGAACGGGATACATATAGTTGATATAGTAAATAACACGCACAGGTATATTTTACAGCTCTTCAACTAAAACCACGCACGCACGCACGCACGCACGCACGCACGCACGCACGCACGCACGCACGCACCGTGACCGTGTTTGAGGAATGATTCATGCACTGTTCAGGAACAAACTATCAAGGCCATATATCTATGGGTCGCCGTTTTGCTATTTATTCAGTCACACATTTTTTCAAATTCATTTATACCGGCTTCTTCTGCCCTTTGGAATAACCTTGACCCAATCATAAGGAACTCTGCAACGCTCACTATTTTCAAATCCAAAGTCAAGGATAAGTTTAAACCTCCGATAGTTCCCCAACATTTCCTTAATGGTGAAAGATCATATTCAGTTTACCATGCTCGAATACGAAATTTTTGTAGCAACTTGAATTGTGACCTCTATAGAAATCATTTACGCGATAGTCCCACATGTGACTGTGGTTTTCACACGGAAGATGCTGAACACTACTTCTTTAATTGCTGTCTATTCCGTGCTCAAAGACTACAATTATTTACAGCTACCATTACATATCACCCTCTGAGTACACATACATTACTATATGGTAAGGATGACTATTCGGCAGATGAAAACAGTCTTTTTACAGAAGTTCAATTATTCATAAAACACTCAAACAGATTCACATAATCATTGGTCTATATCTGAATGCTATTTCGCTATGAGTAAACTTATATAGATATGTGCCCTAACATGGCGGCTGACTGCAGTGAACTGGACTTGAGCGCTGGACATTGTAATTAGAAAATTACCTTTTTTCATTCTCTCTCCTACGATCACAATCTCTCTCCTCCCTCATCGCCTCTCTCTGTCTCCCTCCTCCCTCATCGCATCTCTCTGTCTCCCTCCCTATCTCCTATCTCTGTCTCCCTCCCTCATCGCCTCTCTCTGTCTCCCTCCCTATCTCATACGTCTTTCTTTATCTTATTCTTTATTATTTTGTTTTTATAATTATACAACATGTACTTTTTTCATAAATAGGAATTTAATTCGCTGTATTTCATTATTTATGCTTGAAATCATTAGTCGCTATTTCTCTTGAATCACTATCTGTCGGGAAGGGCCGTAACTAATAATTTGTCATGTTTGTATTCACATGTATATATGTAAAAAAACTAATCGAGCAATAAAATATGATTAAACTAAATTTATTCAGTATTTATATAGATATCTATAATTCGATTTTTGGAAATTTATGGATATCCATACTTCCAGGCGCTGTTTTACTATTTATTCAGCATTTATGGATATCCATAAATCGATTATTGGATATCCAAAGGATTTACCAGACCTAAGGCCATCTACAAGGGTGTTGCCAGACCTAGGTCATCTATCAAGGGGTTACCTAACCTAAGATCATCTACCAAAGGACGTGCGATGCCTAAGGTTAGTTACCAGACCTAGGGTCATCTATAAAGGAGTTACTAGACCCAATGTCATTTACAAAGGAATTTACAGATCTAAGGTCATTTACCAAAGGAGTTTACAGACCTACGGTCATCTACCAAAGGAGTTTACAGATCTACGGTCATCTACCAAAGGAGATTACAGACCTAAGGTCATCTACCAAAGGAGTTTACAGACCTAAGGTCATCTATCAAAGGATTTACAAGAAATACGGTCATTTACCAACGGATTTACAAGAACTAAGGTCATTTACCAACGGATTTACAAGAACTAAGGTCATTTACCAAGTGAGTTGACATACCTCTAAAGGCATCTGTGTTTGTGTGGATCCGCCCGTCAATGAACTGTTTGTGTGGACCCGCCCGTCAATGAACTGTTTGTGTGGATCCGCCCGTCAATGAACTGTTTGTGTGGACCCACCCGTCAATGAACTGTTTGTGTGGATCCGCCCGTCAATTAACTGGTTTGTGTGGATCCGCCTAGTCAATGAACTGGTTTGTGTGGATCCGCCCGTTAATGAACTGGTTTGTATGGATCCGCCCGTCAATGAACTGGTTTGTGTGGATCGCCCGTCAATGAACTGGTTTGTGTGGATCCGCCCGTCAATGAACTGGTTTGTGTGGATCCGCCCGTCAATGAACTGGTTTGTGTGGATCCGCCCGTCAATGAACTGGTTTGTGTGGATCGCCAGTCAATGGACCGGTTTGTGTGGATCCGCCCATCAATGGACCGGTTTGTGTGGATCCGCCCGTCAATGAACCGGTTTGTGTGGATCGCCCGTCAATGGACCGGTTTGTGTGGATCGCCCGTCACTGGACTGGTTTGTGTGGATCCGCCCGTCAATGAACTGGTTGTGCGGTTTTGCTACTTTTAAATTACATCTATTGCATTAATTTTATTTACAAATCATCAATGTTGTTTTGTTTGTTTTCGGGTTTAAATGTCGCACAAACGGCTCAGGTAATATGGCGACTCTCCAGCTGTTATTGGTTAATGAAGACACCGGGTGCACATCGGAGACGTATTTCAAGCACGAGCTGGCCCCTTGATAGAACCACCGACCTTCCGTAAACCAACTGGATAGCTTCCGCAGATGAAATAATTCAAAACCCCGAGTGGGATTCGAATATACAGCGGGGAGGGGCATGCGATTTGAAGTCAACCACCTTAAGCACTCGGCCACGGAGTTTGTAAATTATGTTTGGTTTATTTTAAATTTGCATTTGTGATATTTAAATAAAAATAATAATGGGGTTTAGATACTTGCATATAGGGCTAACACTTTCCGTCATGCATTACGCACATACGGATATGTAGTCCAGTTACGCTGGACTGGTAATCCAGGGATCACAGGTTCGATCCCCCGTCTGACCCTAATACAATTAACAGTCTTTCAGATGGGACGTTAAACCGAGGTCTCGTGTCGATGCTTTACACCGTGCACGTAAAAGAACCAGAGGAGACTCTGGAATGGGTCTCTCTCTGTATCATGCACTATCCTTCAAAATCTAAAACGACTAATTTCTGGAGGCGTCGCTCATATGGGCAACCGGTAGCGACGATAAATAAACGTAAAACCCACCATGCATTACTCAATTTAGGACTGTCAGTATTTCTCATATAAATACACCGAACATATGTAACCGTTGATGTTTTCATTAGTCTCAGTCACGTGTACCCTAAATGTAAAGAAATATTTGTTTATTTTTGTAACTGAGGAATTTTAATGCTTGGATTTACAAGATCACGTGTCAATCATGTGACAATACCGAAACACACATTTCTGGTACATGAAATGAGATTGGTGTCCGAAATGTAGGCCCTTTTTTGACGCCATGTTGAATTCACATGTCGGTGAACTTTTGGTTTTGTTAAAAACAATGGTATTATGCGATCTGAGTTTAGTCAAGCGTATTAAATGCAAGAATGATCACTTTAGTAATATTATTTCAACCTCTATAAAAGAGACAGACTAGAAGTTATTCACATTAAAACCTTAGGTGATCGAATACAGGTACGCTCATGGCAAATGTATAATAGTGGCGTCCGTGGTCCAGTGGTAGAGCGTCGGATTTGGAAACGAGCGGGTTCGGTACTCGGTCAGGCCACGTATGTAGTGTCATTGAGCAAGGCACCTCAAACACATTGCTTAGTACTGGTTAACCACTTAGGTCGGTCGGCTAAGCCTGCCCAGGAAAACATGGCTAGGTCCCCGCAATGGGTTTGACATTAATGGGACATACATACAATGTACAGTAAATATAATTATTGATACTAGTAGATTCCATATCCCATTGTGATTTGGCAGAATCGAAACACACTCAATATACACCAAAGTGCACCAAGCGCAATACCCCACCACAAGTTGTTTTCTATCGAGAACCATAGCTACACCCCGTCTTATGTATGAACGGTGTGATAGCGCAGTGGTAGAACGTTCGCTTCAGGTATGAAGTCTCGAGAGCGATTAATATAAGTGGTAAGAACTTGTTTCGCAATCGAGCTCAACTAAATGTGTATAAACTAATACAGACTTTCTTAATGGCAACTCTTGAACCTGCATGCTGCTGACCATACTGTCTGTCAGAATAAGAATATTTATTACGGAACATGTCAGTGATATATAAATCCTCAAAAATAACACTTATATATACAGTCAAACCTATCTTAAGCAGCCAGTCAAGGAATTATAGCAAGCGGCTGCTTAGCACATGTTTATGCTCAATAGAGGACACATATCTAATAAAACATGATAATCTGGAGACTGGCTGCTTAATAGAGTATGGCTGCTTAATAGAGGTGACTAACATAGGTTTGACTGTATTGACGTTTGTTTTTTACACTGGTGTTTGCATAGTGCGTATAGCCTATAGTTATTTATAGCCAACATGTGCAATACTCGTTATCGATAACATAATTCTGTCGACAACAAACACACATACTGTTGACCTACTGTGTCAATATTTACACTGACAAATAGTTCGGTTGTAAGTGTTTACTTTCTGATATAATACGTTTAATATTGTACAATGTCCCTAAAGTGCAAAGGTAAAGCTGATAAGGTGCCTTATCTACAGTCAACTTCAAGCATGTCTAAGATAACACGCATCAATTTAAGATAATTAATGTAACGGCGTATACAAACTGGGCACGGTTTTTACTGTAGACCAACCTCTAAGGTGGGTTTATTGTACACATGCTCCTATAATGATGCACACGCCTAACGGAAAGAGAGCTGGGGGAGGGATCCAGCCCCCATATTTGGTTGATTTTAGAATGCACCGTCAGGGGCGGGTTAAGGTTGCATGGCCCCTGGCTGTAGCTCAAACAGGGGCCATTTCATCAAGATAAATACTAGTGTAAGCAAACAAGAACATTCTATTGAATAGGCCTACACCTTTCTCACATTACCTCCGCTTGGGGGAAATTCACCGAAAGTACGGCTTTCCACTATCGCATTTGTGGTAAGAAGGGATTCCACCTGTCGACGCGTATTACGGGACTATTAGAATCGGGAAAGAGTGCACTATACGTTATTGATGCAATCGACTAAACACAAACTATTATTAAAGTCATACATCGTTGGAAAGCTCAGGATATTATCCAAGTTCTATCTGATTATGTAGTCATTAATTTTTTTCCCGCTAAATGTTATTCAGTTAATTAGGCCTACATATTTAAAATTCTAATTTGGGGGCCCTAAATATCGGACCCCCTGGCCCAGTCAGCTCTCCCTTTAAACCGTCACTGCGCACCGTGTTAGCGTTGGTGTATTTTTCGATGGCACATTTAACTGTTCTGTATTCGTCTCTTGTTTGCAGTAAACGGTTCCAAGCCACAACTCGTGTCCGTATGCATTACGAGCCGGAAGCTGGTATTCAGTATTCGAGGGGGGGGGTAGTCACGTGGGGTGTACACATTATGCAATAATTGGTTCCCATCGTATTCACAGACGCTTGGGAATGGTTTTGGCTTTAAAAAGTGAGAACGTTGGCAGTGGCTTGCGGACGATAATTGAGTACTGGTTTTATTCCCAAGAAAGATCAGGAAATATGGGTGGTTCTCAGTCTCACATTCATATGTCATAGTATTTCGTGTCCTCAAATGATAAGTTTCAATACTCACATGCATTATATAGTGTAAACTATGTTTCCAGGACAAATGTGCAAGCCCGGGGATGGTGGCGTAATTACAGGCCGCTACAATTTATACGTGAATAACGTTAGACCCTAGAATAATGCTAACGTTTATATAACGATGACGTCTTTTAACTATAACGTATATTTCTATTTATATATTAGTAATTTACATAAGCGACCGTTTATATATATATATATATATATATATATATACACGCATCATTCAGGGATAGCACGATTTTCTGCCGATATATTTATAACATTCCTAGTTAGTATAGTGGTGAGTATCCCCGCCTGTCACGCGGGAGACCGGGGTTCAATTCCCCGACTGGGAGTATGCTTTTTTTTTTTTCAAATACTTGACAATTAAAAAATAATACAAGTTCCAGACCTAGGTCATCTATAAAGGAGATACGATTTGGCAGAACGAGATACATATAGTTGATATAGTAAATAACACGCACAGGTCTATTTTACAGCTCTTCAACTAAAACCATGCACGCGCACGCACGCACGCACGCACACACACACACACACACACACCGTGACCGTGTTTGAGGAATAATTCATGCACTGTTCAGGAACAAACTATCAAGGCCATATATCTATGGGTCGCCGTTTTGCTATTTATGGATATCCATACTTCCAGGCGCTGTTTTACTATTTATTCAGCATTTATATAGATATCTATAATTCGATTTTTGGAAATGTATGGATATCCATACTTCCAGGCGCTGTTTTACTATTTATTCAGCATTTATGGATATCCATAAATCGATTATTGGATATCCAAAGGAGTTACCAGACCTAAGGCCATCTACAAGGGTGTTGCCAGACCTAGGTCATCTATCAAGGGGTTACCTAACCTAAGATCATCTACCAAAGGACGTGCGATGCCTAAGGTTAGTTACCAGACCTAGGGTCATCTATAAAGGAGTTACTAGACCCAATGTCATTTACAAAGGAGTTTACAGATCTAAGGTCATTTACCAAAGGAGTTTACAGATCTAAGGTCATTTACCAAAGGAGTTTACAGACCTACGGTCATCTACCAAAGGAGTTTACAGACCTAAGGTCATCTACCAAAGGAGTTTACAGATCTAAGGTCATCTACCAAAGGAGTTGACAGACCTAAGGTCATCTACCAAAGGAGTTTACAGATCTAAGGTGATTTACCAAAGGAGTTTACAGACCTAAGGTCATCTACCAAAGGAGTTTACAGACCTAAGGTCATCTACCAAAGGAGTTTACAGACCTACGGTCATCTACAAAAGGAGTTTCCAGACCTAAGGTCATCTACCAAAGGAGTTTACAGACCTAAGGTCATCTACCAAAGTACTGTACAGACCTAAGGTCATCTACCAAAGGAGTTTACAGACCTAAGGTCATCTACCAAAGGAGAATACAGACCTAAGGTCATCTACCAAAGGAGTTTACAGACCTAATGTCATCTACAAAAGGAGTTTCCAGACCTAAGGTCATCTACCAAAGGAGTTTACAGACCTAAGGTCATCTACCAAAGTACTGTACAGACCTAAGGTCATCTACCAAAGGAGTTTACAGACCTAATGTCATCTACCAAAGGAGTTTACAGACCTAAGGAGGTCATTTACCAACGGATTTACAAGAACTAAGGTCATTTACCAAGTGATTTGACAGACCTCTAAAGGTATCTACTGAAGGAGTTGCCAGACCTACGGTAATCCACCGAGGGAGTTGCCAGACTTATGATAATCTACATCTACTGAAGGAATTGCCAGACCAATGGGCACCATATGCTCTTATCAAAGAAGCTACCATACATACGGTATTCTACTAAAGGGATTACCAGACCTAGAGCCATCTACTTATGGGATTACCTGACTTAATGACATCTACCAAGTGAGTTGCCAGACCTAAGGTCATCTACTGATGGGATTACCATACTTAATGATATCTACCAAGTGAGTTACCAGACCTAAGGTCATCTACTGATGGGATTACCAGACTTAATGTCACCTACCAAGTGAGTTGCCAGACCTAAGATCATCTACTGATGGGATTACCAGACTTAATGTCATCTACCACGTGAGTTGCCAGACCTAAGGTCATCTACTTATGGGATTACCAGACTTAATGTCATCTACTGATGGGATTACCAGACTTAATGTCATCTACCACGTGAGTTGCCAGACCTAAGGTCATCTACTTATGGGATTACCTGACTTAATGATATCTACCAAGTGAGTTGCCAGACCTTAGGTCATCTACTGATGGGATTACCTGACTTAATGACATCTACCACGTGAGTTGCCAGACCTAAAGTCATCTACTGATGGGATTACCAGACTTAATGACATCTACCAAGTGAGTTGCCAGACCTAAGGTCATCTACTGATGGGATTACCAGACTTAATGTCATCTACCACGTGAGTTGCCAGACCTAAGGTCATCTACTGATGGGATTACCAGACTTAATGTCACCTACCAAGTGAGTTGTCAGACCTAAGGTCATCTACTGATGGGATTACCAGACTTAATGACATCTACCACGTGAGTTGCCAGACCTAAGGTCATCTACTGATGGGATTACCAGACGTAATGCCATCTACCACGTGAGTTGCCAGACCTAAGGTCATCTACTGATGGGATTACCAGACTTAATGTCATATACTGATGGGATTACCAGACTTAATGACATCTACCAAGTGAGTTGTCAGACCTAAGGTCATCTACCAAAGGATTTGCTAGACCCAAGTTCATCTACAAAATGTTTTGCAAGACCTATAATGTCATCAACCAAATGAGTTGCCAACTTAATTTGGACCAACACATTTTAATAAAGGAGTTAACAAGAGTGAAAATGGAATAAATTATCCCAGATAAAAGACTGGTAGCCACAACTAAGATGGTATAAACTATCCCAGATAAATAACGTGTAGCCACAACTAAGATGGTATAGACTATATCAGACCTTATTGTCTGTCAATATGATATAACACATGTACTAAATCATGTACAATTTTCAATCATGTTAATATATTACGTTGGAACAATTTGTATAATAAATTGTGGAAGTCGTGATATCTCAGTGGATGCGCGTTCGCTTCATGTGCAAAAGGTCGATGCCTAAGGGCAAGGCATTTAAATTCTATACATTACAAACACGTGTATTAATTCACACTGGGCAACAATGTTAAAATTCACAGTGAAAGTCGTTATAGCGCAGTGCAAGCGCGCTCGCTTCAGGTGCGAAAGGCCCGTAATTCGATCCCCACTGTAGCCGTTACCATTGTGCCCTTAGGCAGGGCATTTAAATTCCACATTGCCTCTTCTCTCTCCTTCATGGTGATGGATTCCATCAGGAATGAGGTCTCGAGAGTGATTAATATAAGTTGAAAGAACTTGTTTCGCAATCGAGCTAAGATAAATTTGTATACACTAAATTGGTTGGTCTGAAATAGAAATTATTATCTACAACTATCGATATCTACATGCTTAATCTCACTGAATATAATATGCATCTTGTACTATGACTATCTACATATTGACTATGGAAGTCATGATAGCGTAGTGATAGTGTGATCGCTTCAGGTGCTATTGGCCCCGGTGTTTGCTCCATGCTGGAGCCGTTACAATCGTGCCCTTAGGCAAGGCATTTAAATTCCATGTTGCCTCTTCTCTCTACCTCATGGCGATGGATTCCATCAGTTGTAAGAATACCCTCGTCTGTCATGGAGTACGTTACACTATGTACAGTTGAGTGGATTACCCTTGAATACCCTCGTCTATCATGGAGTATGTTACACTATGTAAGTTGAGTGGATTACCCTTGAATACACTCGTCTGTCATGGAGTATGTTACACTATGTACAGTTGAGTGGATTACCCTTGAATACCCTCGTCTGTCATGGAGTATGTTACACTATGTACAGTTGAGTGGATTACCCTTGAATACCCTCGTCTGTCATGGAGTATGTTACACTATGTACAGTTGAGTGGCTTACCCTTGAATACCCTCGTCTGTCATGGAGTATGTTATAATATGTACAGTTGAGTGGATTATCCTTGAATACCCTCGTCTGTCATGGAGTATGCTACACTATGTACAGTTGAGTGGATTACCCTTGAATACCCTCGTCTGTCATGGAGTATGTTATAATATGTACAGTTGAGTGGATTACCCTTGAATACCCTCGTCTATCATGGAGTATGTTACACTATGTACAGTTGAGTGGATTACCCTTGAATACCCTCGTCTGTCATTGAGTATGTTATACTATGTACAGTTGAGTGGATTACCCTTGAATACCCTCGTCTGTCATGGAGTATGTTACACTATGTACAGTTGAGTGGATTACACGTGAATACCCCTCGTCTGTCATGGAGTACGTTACATTATGTACAGTTGCGTGGATTACCCGTATAATGGTAGTTTCGTGTACTAGTGTTTTCATATAATGGCAGTTTCGTGTACTAGTGTTTTCTTATAATGGTAGTTTCGTGTACTAGTGTTTTCATATAATGGCAGTTTCGTGTACTAGTGTTTTCGTATAATGGTAGTTTCGTGTACTAGTGTTTTCATATAATGGCAGTTTCGTGTACTAGTGTTTTCTTATAATAGTAGTTTCGTTTACTAGTGTTTTCGTATAATGGTAGTTTCGTATACTAGTGTTTTCGTATAATCCCTTGTTCGTATAATGGCAGTTTCGTATACTAGGGTTTTCATATAATGGTAGTTTCGTATACTAGGGTTTTCGTATAATGGTAGTTTCGTATACTAGGGTTTTCGTATAATCCCTTGTTCGTATAATGGTAGTTTCGTATACTAGTGTTTTCGTATAATCCCTTGTTCGTATAATGGTAGTTTCTTATACTAGTGTTTTCATATAATGGCAGTTTCGTGTACTAGTGTTTTCTTATAATGGTAGTTTCGTGTACTAGTGTTTTCGTATAATGGTAGTTTCGTATTCTAGTGTTTTCGTATAATCCCTTGTTCGTATAATGGCAGTTTCGTATACTAGGGTTTTCATATAATGGTAGTTTCGTATACTAGGGTTTTCGTATAATGGTAGTTTCGTATACTAGTGTTTTCGTATAATCCCTTGTTCGTATAATGGTAGTTTCATATACTAGTGTTTTCATATAATCCCTTGATCGTATAATGGTAGTTTCGTATACTAGTGTTTTCGTATAATCCCTTGTTCGTATAATGGTAGTTTCGTGTACTAGGGTTTTCATATAATCCCTTGTTCGTATAATGGTAGATTCGTGTACTAGTGTTTTCATATAATCCCTTGATCGTATAATGGTAGTTTCGTATACTAGTGTTTTCGTATAATCATAGGTTCGTATAATGGTAGTTTCGTATACTAGGGTTTTCGTATAATCACAGGTTCGTATAATGGTAGTTTCGTATACTAGTGTTTTCGTATAATCATAGGTTCGTATAATGGTAGTTTCTTATACTAGTGTTTTCATATAATCACAGGTTCGTATAATGGTAGTTTCATGTACTAGGGTTTTCGTATAATCCCTTGATCGTATAATGGTAGTTTCGTATACTAGTGTTTTCATATAATGGCAGTTTCGTGTACTAGTGTTTTCTTATAATGGTAGTTTCGTGTACTAGTGTTTTCGTATAATGGTAGTTTCGTATTCTAGTGTTTTCGTATAATCCCTTGTTCGTATAATGGCAGTTTCGTATACTAGGGTTTTCATATAATGGTAGTTTCGTATACTAGGGTTTTCGTATAATCCCTTGTTCGTATAATGGTAGTTTCGTATACTAGTGTTTTCGTATAATTCCTTGTTCGTATAATGGTAGTTTCATATACTAGTGTTTTCATATAATCCCTTGATCGTATAATGGTAGTTTCGTATACTAGTGTTTTCGTATAATCCCTTGTTCGTATAATGGTAGTTTCGTGTACTAGGGTTTTCATATAATCCCTTGTTCGTATAATGGTAGTTTCGTGTACAAGTGTTTTCATATAATCCCTTGATCGTATAATTGTAGTTTCGTATACTAGTGTTTTCGTATAATCATAGGTTCGTATAATGGTAGTTTCGTATACTAGGGTTTTCGTATAATCACAGTTTCGTATAATGGTAGTTTCGTATACTAGTGTTTTCGTATAATCATAGGTTCGTATAATGGTAGTTTCTTATACTAGTGTTTTCATATAATCACAGGTTCGTATAATGGTAGTTTCATGTACTAGGGTTTTCGTATAATCCCTTGATAGTATAATGGTAGTTTCGTATACTAGTGTTTTCATATAATCCCTTGATCGTATAATGGTAGTTTCGTATACTAGTGTTTTCATATAATCCCGTGTTCGTATAATGGTAGTTTCGTATACTAGTGTTTTCGTATACTAGTGTTTTCATATAATCCCTTGATTGTATAATGGTAGTTTCGTATACTAGTGTTTTCATATAATCCCTTGATCGTATAATGGTAGTTTCGTATACTAGTGTTTTCATATAATCCCTTGATCGTATAATGGTAGTTTCGTATACTAGTGTTTTCATATAATCCCGTGTTCGTATAATGGTAGTTTCGTATACTAGTGTTTTCGTATACTAGTGTTTTCATATAATCCCTTGATTGTATAATGGTAGTTTCGTATACTAGTGTTTTCATATAATCCCTTGATCGTATAATGGTAGTTTCGTATACTAGTGTTTTCATATAATCCCTTGATCGTATAATGGTAGTTTCGTATACTAGTGTTTTCATATAATCCCTTGATCATATAATGGTAGTTTCGTATACTAGTGTTTTCATATAATCACAGGTTCGTATAATGGTAGTTTGGTATACTAGGGTTTTCGTATACTAGGGTTTTCATATAATCCCTTGTTCGTATAATGGTAGTTTCGTATACTAAGGTTTTCGTATACTAGGGTTTTCGTATAATCCCTTGTTCATATAATGGTAGTTTCGTATACTAGTGTTTTAGTATAATCCCTTGTTCGTATAATGGTAGTTTCGTATACTAGTGTTTTCGTATAATCACAGGTTCGTATAATGGTAGTTTCGTATACTAGTGTTTTCGTATAATCATAGGTTCGTATAATGGTAGTTTCGTATACTAGTGTTTTCGTATAATCCCTTGTTCGTATAATGGTAGTTTCATATACTAGCGTTTTCGAATAATCACAGGTTCGTATAATGGTAGTTTCATATACTAGTGTTTTCATATAATCACTTGTTCATATAATGGTAGTTTCGTATACTAGTGTTTTTGTATAATCCCTTGTTCGTATAATGGTAGTTTTGTATACTAGGGTTTTTGTATAATCACAGGTTCGTATAATGGTAGTTTCATATACTAGTGTTTTCATATAATCACAGGTTCGTATAATGGTAGTTTCGTATACTAGGGTTTTCGTATAATCACTTGTTCGTATAATGGTAGTTTTGTATACTAGGGTTTTCGTATAATCACAGGTTCGTATAATGGTAGTTTCATATACTAGTGTTTTCGTATAATCACAGGTCGGGATAATGGTAGTTTAGTATACTAGTGTTTTCCTATAATCCCTTGTTCGTATAATGGTAGTTTCGTGTACTAGTGTTTTCGTATAATCCCTTGTTCGTATAATGGTAGTTTCATATACTAGTGTTTTCATATAATCCCTTGATCGTATAATGGTAGTTTAGTATACTAGTGTTTTCATATAATCCCTTGTTCGTATAATGGTAGTTTCGTATACTAGTGTTTTCGTATAATCATAGGTTCGTATAATGGTAGTTTAGTATACTAGTGTTTTCATATAATCATAGGTTCGTATAATGGTAGTTTCGTGTACAAGGGTTTTCGTATAATCCCTTGTTCGTATAATGGTAGTTTCGCATACTAGTGTTTTCGTATAATCCCTTGTTCGTATAATGGTAGTTTCGCATACTAGTGTTTTCGTATAATCCCTTGTTCGTATAATGGTAGTTTCGTATACTAGTGTTTTCGTATAATCCCTTGTTCGTATAATGGTAGTTTCGTATACTAGTGTTTTCGTATAATCCCTTGTTCGTATAATGATAGTTTCATATACTAGTGTTTTCATATAATCCCTTGATCGTATAATGGTAGTGTCATATACTAGTGTTTTCGTATAATCCCTTGTTCGTATAATGGTAGTTTCGTGTACTAGGGTTTTCATATAATCCCTTTTTCATATAATGATAGTTTCGTGTACTAGTGTTTTCATATAATCCCTTGATCGTATAATGGTAGTTTCGTATACTAGTGTTTTCGTATAATCATAGGTTCGTATAATGGTAGTTTCGTGTACTAGTGTTTTCGTATAATCCCTTGTTCGTATAATGGTAGTTTCATGTACTAGGGTTTTCGTATAATCCCTTGATCGTATAATGGTAGTTTCGTATACTAGTGTTTTCATATAATGGCAGTTTCGTGTACTAGTGTTTTCTTATAATGGTAGTTTCGTGTACTAGTGTTTTCGTATAATGGTAGTTTCGTATTCTAGTGTTTTCGTATAATCCCTTGTTCGTATAATGGCAGTTTCGTATACTAGGGTTTTCATATAATGGTAGTTTCGTATACTAGGGTTTTCGTATAATCCCTTGTTCGTATAATGGTAGTTTCGTATACTAGTGTTTTCGTATAATCCCTTGTTCGTATAATGGTAGTTTCATATACTAGTGTTTTCATATAATCCCTTGATCGTATAATGGTAGTTTCGTATACTAGTGTTTTCGTATAATCCCTTGTTCGTATAATGGTAGTTTCGTGTACTAGGGTTTTCATATAATCCCTTGTTCGTATAATGGTAGTTTCGTGTACTAGTGTTTTCATATAATCCCTTGATCGTATAATGGTAGTTTCGTATACTAGTGTTTTCGTATAATCATAGGTTCGAATAATGGTAGTTTCGTATACTAGGGTTTTCGTATAATCACAGTTTCGTATAATGGTAGTTTCGTATACTAGTGTTTTCGTATAATCATAGGTTCGTATAATGGTAGTTTCTTATACTAGTGTTTTCATATAATCACAGGTTCGTATAATGGTAGTTTCATGTACTAGGGTTTTCGTATAATCCCTTGATCGTATAATGGTAGTTTCGTATACTAGTGTTTTCATATAATCCCTTGATCGTATAATGGTAATTTCGTATACTAGTGTTTTCATATAATCCCGTGTTCGTATAATGGTAGTTTCGTGTACTAGTGTTTTCGTATACTAGTGTTTTCATATAATCCCTTGATTGTATAATGGTAGTTTCGTATACTAGTGTTTTCATATAATCCCTTGATCGTATAATGGTAGTTTCGTATACTAGTGTTTTCATATAATCCCTTGATCGTATAATGGTAGTTTCGTATACTAGTGTTTTCATATAATCCCGTGTTCGTATAATGGTAGTTTCGTATACTAGTGTTTTCGTATACTAGTGTTTTCATATAATCCCTTGATTGTATAATGGTAGTTTCGTATACTAGTGTTTTCATATAATCCCTTGATCGTATAATGGTAGTTTCGTATACTAGTGTTTTCATATAATCCCTTGATCGTATAATGTTACTTTCGTATACTAGTGTTTTCATATAATCCCTTGATCGTATAATGGTAGTTTCGTATACTAGTGTTTTCATATAATCACAGGTTCGTATAATGGTAGTTTCGTATACTAGGGTTTTCGTATACTAGGGTTTTCATATAATACCTTGTTCGCATAATGGTAGTTTCGTATACTAGGGTTTTCGTATACTAGGGATTTCGTATAATCCCTTGTTCATATAATGGTAGTTTCGTATACTAGTGTTTTCGTATAATCCCTTGTTCGTATAATGGTAGTTTCGTATACTAGTGTTTCCGTATAATCCCTTGTTCGTATAATGGTAGTTTCGTATACTAGTGTTTTCGTATAATCACAGGTTCGTATAATGGTAGTTTCGTATACTAGTGTTTTCGTATAATCATAGGTTCGTATAATGGTAGTTTCGTATACTAGTGTTTTCGTATAATCCCTTGTTCGTATAATGGTAGTTTCATATACTAGCGTTTTCGAATAATCACAGGTTCGTATAATGGTAGTTTCATATACTAGTGTTTTCATATAATCCCTTGTTCATATAATGGTAGTTTCGTATACTAGTGTTTTTGTATAATCCCTTGTTCGTATAATAGTAGTTTTGTATACTAGGGTTTTTGTATAATCACAGGTTCGTATAATGGTAGTTTCATATACTAGTGTTTTCATATAATCACAGGTTCGTATAATGGTAGTTTCGTATACTAGGGTTTTCGTATAATCACTTGTTCGTATAATGGTAGTTTTGTATACTAGGGTTTTCGTATAATCACAGGTTCGTATAATGGTAGTTTCATATACTAGTGTTTTCGTATAATCACAGGTCGGGATAATGGTAGTTTATTATACTAGTGTTTTCCTATAATCCCTTGTTCGTATAATGGTAGTTTCGTGTACTAGTGTTTTCGTATAATCCCTTGTTCGTATAATGGTAGTTTCATATACTAGTGTTTTCATATAATCCCTTGATCGTATAATGGTAGTTTAGTATACTAGTGTTTTCATATAATCCCTTGTTCGTATAATGGTAGTTTCGTATACTAGTGTTTTCGTATAATCATAGGTTCGTATAATGGTAGTTTAGTATACTAGTGTTTTCATATAATCATAGGTTCGTATAATGGTAGTTTCGTGTACAAGGGTTTTCGTATAATCCCTTGTTCGTATAATGGTAGTTTCGCATACTAGTGTTTTCGTATAATCCCTTGTTCGTATAATGGTAGTTTCGTATACTAGTGTTTTCGTATAATCCTAGTTCGTATAATGGTATTTCGTATAATAGTATTTTCGTATACTCCTGTTTTCGTATAATGGTAGTTTCGTATACTAGTGTTTTCGTATAATCCCTTGTTCGTATAATGGTAGTTTCATATACTAGTGTTTTCATATAGTCCCTTGATCGTATAATGGTAGTGTCGTATACTAGTGTTTTCGTATAATCCCTTGTTCGTATAATGGTAGTTTCGTGTACTAGGGTTTTCATATAATCCCTTTTTCATATAATGATAGTTTCGTGTACTAGTGTTTTCATATAATCCCTTGATCGTATAATGGTAGTTTCGTATACTAGTGTTTTCGTATAATCATAGGTTCGTATAATGGTAGTTTCGTGTACTAGTGTTTTCGTATAATCCCTTGTTCGTATAATGGTAGTTTCATGTACTAGGGTTTTCGTATAATCCCTTGATCGTATAATGGTAGTTTCGTATACTAGTGTTTTCATATAATGGCAGTTTCGTGTACTAGTGTTTTCTTATAATGGTAGTTTCGTGTACTAGTGTTTTCGTATAATGGTAGTTTCGTATTCTAGTGTTTTCGTATAATCCCTTGTTCGTATAATGGCAGTTTCGTATACTAGGGTTTTCATATAATGGTAGTTTCGTATACTAGGGTTTTCGTATAATCCCTTGTTCGTATAATGGTAGTTTCGTATACTAGTGTTTTCGTATAATCCCTTGTTCGTATAATGGTAGTTTCATATACTAGTGTTTTCATATAATCCCTTGATCGTATAATGGTAGTTTCGTATACTAGTGTTTTCGTATAATCCCTTGTTCGTATAATGGTAGTTTCGTGTACTAGGGTTTTCATATAATCCCTTGTTCGTATAATGGTAGTTTCGTGTACTAGTGTTTTCATATAATCACATGTTCGTATAATGGTAGTTTCGTATACTAGTGTTTTCATATAATGGTAGTTTCGTATACTAGTGTTTTCGTATAATCCCTTTTTCGTATAATGGTAGTTTCGTATACTAGTGTTTTCGTATAATCATAGGTTCGTATAATGGTAGTTTCTTATACTAGTGTTTTCATATAATCACAGGTTCGTATAATGGTAGTTTCATGTACTAGGGTTTTCGTATAATCCCTTGATCGTATAATGGTAGTTTCGTATACTAGTGTTTTCATATAATCCCTTGATCGTATAATGGTAGTTTCGTATACTAGTGTTTTCATATAATCCCGTGTTCGTATAATGGTAGTTTCGTGTACTAGTGTTTTCGTATACTAGTGTTTTCATATAATCCCTTGATTGTATAATGGTAGTTTCGTATACTAGTGTTTTCATATAATCCCTTGATCGTATAATGGTAGTTTCGTATACTAGTGTTTTCATATAATCCCTTGATCGTATAATGGTAGTTTCGTATACTAGTGTTTTCATATAATCCCTTGTTCGTATAATGGTAGTTTCGTATACTAGTGTTTTCGTATAATCACAGGTTCGTATAATGGTAGTTTGGTATACTAGGGTTTTCGTATACTAGGGTTTTCATATAATCCCTTGTTCGTATAATGGTAGTTTCAACAACTATACTAGGGTTTTCGTATAATCCCTTGTTCATATAATGGTAGTTTCATATACTAGTGTTTTAGTATAATCCCTTGTTCGTATAATGGTAGTTTCGTATACTAGGTTTTCGTATAATCCCTTGTTCGCATAATGGTAGTTTCATATACTAGTGTTTTCGTATAATCCCTTGTTCGTATAATGGTAGTTTCATATACTAGTGTTTTCGTATAATCCCTTGTTCGTATAATGGTAGTTTCGACTATACTAGGGTTTTCGTATAATCATAGGTTCGTATAATGGTAGTTTCATATACTAGGGTTTTCGTATAATCATAGGTTCGTATAATGGTAGTTTCGTATACTAGTGTTTTCGTATAATCCCTTGTTCGTATAATGGTAGTTTCGTATACTAGTGTTTTCGTATAATCCCTTGTTCGAATAATGGTAGTTTCGTATACTAGTGTTTTCGTATAATCCCTTGTTCGTATAATGGTAGTTTCGTATACTAGTGTTTTCGTATAATCACAGGTTCGTATAATGGTAGTTTCGTATACTAGGGTTTTCATATAAGCACAGCTTCGTATAATGGTAGTTTCGTATACTAGTGTTTTCGTATAATCACAGGTTCGTATAATTGTAGTTTCGTATACTAGTGTTTTCGTATAATCCCTTGTTCGTATAATGGTAGTTTCATATACTAGTGTTTTCGTATAATCCCTTGTTCGTATAATGGTAGTTTCGTATACTAGGGTTTTCGTATAATCCCTTGTTCGCATAATGGTAGTTTCATATACTAGTGTTTTCGTATAATCCCTTGTTCGTATAATGGTAGTTTCATATACTAGTGTTTTCGTATAATCCCATGTTCGTATAATGGTAGTTTCGTATACTAGGGTTTTCGTATAATCACAGGTTCGTATAATGTTAGTTTCGTATACTAGGGTTTTCGTATAATCCCTTGTTCATATAATGGTAGTTTCGTATACTAGTGTTTTCGTATAATCACAGGTTCGTATAATGGTAGTTTCGTGTACTAGTGTTTTCGTATAATCCCTTGTTCGTATAATGGTAGTTTCGTGTACTAGTGTTTTCGTATAATGGTAGTTTCGTATACTAGTGTTTTCGTATAATCCCTTGTTCGTATAATGGTAGTTTCGTATACTAGTGTTTTCGTATAATCACAGGTTCGTATAATAGTAGTTTCGTGTACTAGTGTTTTCATATAATGGTAGTTTCGTATACTAGTGTTTTCGTATAATCCCTTGTTCGTATAATGGTAGTTTCGTATACTAGTGTTTTCGTATAATCACAGGTTCGTATAATGGTAGTTTGTATACTAGTGTTTTCATATAATGGTAGTTTCGTATACTAGTGTTTTCATATAATGGTAGTTTCGTATACTAGTGTTTTCGTATAATCACAGGTTCGTATAATGGTAGTTTCGTATACTAGTATTTTCATATAATGGTAGTTTCGTATACTAGTGTTTTCGTATAATCCCTTGTTAGTATAACGGTAGTTTCGCATACCAGTGTTTTCGTATAATCATAGGTTCGTATAATGGTAGTTTCGGATACTAGTGTTTTCGTATAATCCCTTGTTCGTATAATGGTAGTTTCGCATACTAGTGTTTTCGTATAATCACAGGTTCGTATAATTGTAGTTTCGTATACTAGTGTTTTCGTATAATCACAGGTTCGTATAATGGTAGTTTCGTATACTAGTGTTTTCGTATAATCACAGGTTCGTATAATTGTAGTTTCGTATACTAGTGTTTTCGTATAATGGTAGTTTCATATACTAGTGTTTTCGTATAATCCCTTGTTCGTATAATGGTAGTTTCGTATACTAGGGTTTTCGTATAATCACAGTTCGTATAATGGTAGTTTCGTATACTAGTGTTTTCGTATAATCCCTTGTTCGTATAATGGTAGTTTCATATACTAGCGTTTTCGAATAATCACAGGTTCGTATAATGGTAGTTTCATATACTAGTGTTTTCATATAATCCCTTGTTCGTATAATGGTAGTTTCGTATACTAGTGTTTTCGTATAATCCCTTGTTCGTATAATGGTAGTTTTGTATACTAGGGTTTTTGTATAATCACAGGTTCGTATAATGGTAGTTTCATATACTAGTGTTTTCATATAATCACAGGTTCGTATAATGGTAGTTTCGTATACTAGGGTTTTCGTATAATCACTTGTTCGTATAATGGTAGTTTTGTATACTAGGGTTTTCGTATAATCACAGGTTCGTATTATGGTAGTTTCATATACTAGTGTTTTCGTATAATCACAGGTTCGTATAATGGTAGTTTAGTATACTAGTGTTTTCCTATAATCCCTTGTTCGTATAATGGTAGTTTCGTGTACTAGTGTTTTCGTATAATCCCTTGTTCGTATAATGGTAGTTTCATATACTAGTGTTTTCATATAATCCCTTGATCGTATAATGGTAGTTTAGTATACTAGTGTTTTCATATAATCCCTTGTTCGTATAATGGTAGTTTCGTATACTAGTGTTTTCGTATAATCACAGGTTCGTATAATGGTAGTTTAGTATACTAGTGTTTTCATATAATCATAGGTTCGTATAATGGTAGTTTCGTGTACAAGGGTTTTCGTATAATCCCTTGTTCGTATAATGGTAGTTTCGCATACTAGTGTTTTCGTATAATCCCTTGTTCGTATAATGGTAGTTTCGCATACTAGTGTTTTCGTATAATCCCTTGTTCGTATAATGGTAGTTTCGTATACTAGTGTTTTCGTATAATCCCTTGTTCGTATAATGGTAGTTTCGTATACTAGTGTTTTCGTATAATGGTAGTTTCGTATACTAGGATTTTCGTATAATCCCTTGTTCGTATAATGGTAGTTTCGTATACTAGTGGTTTCGTATAATGGTAGTTTCGTATACTAGGGTTTTCGTATAATCCCTTGTTCGCATAATGGTAGTTTCATATACTAGTGTTTTCGTATAATCCCTTGTTCGTATAATGGTAGTTTCGTATACTAGTGTTTTCGTATAATGGTAGTTTCGTATACTAGGGTTTTCCTATAATCACAGGTTCGTATAATGGTAGTTTCGTATACTAGGGTTGTCGTATACTTGGGTTTTTGTATACTAGTGTTTTCGTATAATCCCTTGTTCGTATAATGGTAGTTTCGTATACTAGGGTTTTCGTATAATCACAGGTTCGTATAATGTTAGTTTCGTATACTAGGGTTTTCGTATAATCCCTTGTTCATATAATGGTAGTTTCGTATACTAGTGTTTTCGTATAATCACAGGTTCGTATAATGGTAGTTTCGTGTACTAGTGTTTTCGTATAATCCCTTGTTCGTATAATGGTAGTTTCGTGTACTAGTGTTTTCGTATAATGGTAGTTTCGTATACTAGTGTTTTCGTATAATCCCTTGTTCGTATAATGGTAGTTTCGTATACTAGTGTTTTCGTATAATCACAGGTTCGTATAATGGTAGTTTCGTGTACTAGTGTTTTCATATAATGGTAGTTTCGTATACTAGTGTTTTCGTATAATCCCTTGTTCGTATAATGGTAGTTTCGTATACTAGTGTTTTCGTATAATCACAGGTTCGTATAATGGTAGTTTCGTATACTAGTGTTTTCATATAATGGTAGTTTCGTATACTAGTGTTTTCATATAATGGTAGTTTCGTATACTAGTGTTTTCGTATAATCACAGGTTCGTATAATGGTAGTTTCGTATACTAGTATTTTCATATAATGGTAGTTTCGTATACTAGTGTTTTCGTATAATCCTGTTCGTATACTAGTTTCATATATGTTTTCGTATATAGTTCGTATAATGGTAGTTTCGATACTAGTGTTTATAATGGTAGTTCGTATAATAGTGTTTTCGTATAATGGTGTTTCGTATACTAGGTTCGTATAATGGTAGTTTCGTATACTAGTGTTTTCGTATAATCCCTTGTTCGTATAATGGTAGTTTCGTATACTAGTGTTTTCGTATAATCCCTTGTTCGTATAATGGTAGTTTCGTATACTAGTGTTTTCGTATAATCCCTTGTTCGTATAATGGTAGTTTCGTATACTAGTGTTTTCGTATAATCCCTTGTTCGTATAATGGTAGTTTCGTATACTAGGGTTTTCGTATAATCCCTTGTTCGTATAATGGTAGTTTCGTATACTAGTGTTTTCGTATAATCCCTTGTTCGTATAATGGTAGTTTCGTATACTAGTGTTTTCGTATAATCCCTTGTTCGTATAATGGTAGTTTCGTATACTAGTGTTTTCGTATAATCACAGGTTCGTATAATGGTAGTTTCGTATACTAGGGTTTTCATATAAGCACAGCTTCGTATAATAGTAGTTTCATATACTAGGGTTTTTGTATAATCCCTTGTTCGCATAATGGTAGTTTCATATACTAGTGTTTTCGTATAATCCCTTGTTCGTATAATGGTAGTTTCATATACTAGTGTTTTCGTATAATCCCTTGTTCGTATAATGGTAGTTTCGTATACTAGGGTTTTCGTATAATCCCTTGTTCGCATAATGGTAGTTTCATATACTAGTGTTTTCGTATAATCCCTTGTTCGTATAATGGTAGTTTCATATACTAGTGTTTTCGTATAATCCCTTGTTCGTATAATGGTAGTTTCGTATACTAGGGTTTTCGTATAATCCCTTGTTCGCATAATGGTAGTTTCATATACTAGTGTTTTCGTATAATCCCTTGTTCGTATAATGGTAGTTTCGTATACTAGTGTTTTCGTATAATGGTAGTTCGTATACTAGGTTTCGTATAATCCCTTGTTCGTATAATGGTAGTTTCGTATACTAGGTTTTCGTATAATCACATGTTCGTATAATGGTAGTTTCGTATACTAGTGTTTTCGTATAATCCCTTGTTCGTATAATGGTAGTTTCGTATACTAGTGTTTTCGTATAATCACTTGTTCGTATACTAGTGTTTTCGTATAATCCCTTGTTCGTATAATGGTAGTTTCGTATACTAGTGTTTTCGTATAATCCCTTGTTCGTATAATGGTAGTTTCGTATACTAGTGTTTTCGTATAATCCCTTGTTCGTATAATGGTAGTTTCGTATACTAGTGTTTTCGTATAATCCCTTGTTCGTATAATGGTAGTTTCGTATACTAGGGTTTTCGTATAATCCCTTGTTCGTATAATGGTAGTTTCGTATACTAGTGTTTTCGTATAATCCCTTGTTCGTATAATGGTAGTATAATGTAGTTTCGTATACTAGTGTTTTCGTATAATCACAGGTTCGTATAATGGTAGTTTCGTATACTAGGGTTTCGTATAATCAAGGTCGTATAATGGTAGTTTCGTATACTAGTGTTTTCGTATAATCCCTTGTTCGTATAATGGTAGTTTCGTATACTAGTGTTTTCGTATAATCACAGGCAAAACACACAAACCCGTTCGTATAATGGTAGTTTCGTGTACAGTGTTTCGTATAATGGTAGTTTCGTATACTAGTGTTTTCGTATAATCCCTTGTTCGTATAATGGTAGTTTCGTATACTAGTGTTTTCGTATAATCACAGGTTCGTATAATGTAGTTTCGTGTACTAGTGTTTTCATATAATGGTAGTTTCGTATACTAGTGTTTTCGTATAATCCCTTGTTCGTATAATGGTAGTTTCGCATACTAGTGTTTTCGTATAATCACAGGTTCGTATAATGGTAGTTTCGTATACTAGTGTTTTCGTATAATGTAGTTTCGTATACTAGTGTTTTCATATAATGGTAGTTTCGTATACTAGTGTTTTCGTATAATCACAGGTTCGTATAATGGTAGTTTCGTATACTAGTGTTTTCATATAATGGTAGTTTCGTATACTAGTGTTTTCATATAATGGTAGTTTCGTATACTAGTGTTTTCATATAATGGTAGTTTCGTATACTAGTGTTTTCATATAATGGTAGTTTCGTATACTAGTGTTTTCATATAATGGTAGTTTCGTATACTAGTGTTTTCATATAATGGTAGTTTCGTATACTAGTGTTTTCGTATAATCCCTTGTTCGTATAATGGTAGTTTCATATACTAGTGTTTTCATATAATCCCTTGATCGTATAATGGTAGTTTCGTATACTAGTGTTTTCGTATAATCCCTTGTTCGTATAATGGTAGTTTCGTATACTAGTGGTTTCGTATAATCCCTTGTTCGTATAATGGTAGTTTCGTGTACTAGGGTTTTCATATAATCCCTTGTTCGTATAATGGTAGTTTCGTATACTAGTGTTTTCGTATAATCACATGTTCGAATAATGGTAGTTTCGTATAATAGTGTTTTCGTATAATCCCTTGTTCGTATAATGGTAGTTTCGTATACTAGTGTTTTCGTATAATCACTTGTTCGTATAATGGTAGTTTCATATACTAGTGTTTTCGTATAATCACATGTTCGTATAATGGTAGTTTCATATACTAGTGTTTTCGTATAATCACATGTTCGTATAATGGTAGTTTCATATACTAGTGTTTTTGTATAATCCCTTGTTCGCATAATGGTAGTTTCATATACTAGTGTTTTCGTATAATCCCTTGTTCGTATAATGGTAGTTTCGTATACTAGTGTTTTCGTATAATCCTTTGTTCGTATATGGTAGTTTCATATACTAGGGTTTTCGTATAATCCCTTGTTCGCATAATGGTAGTTTCATATACTAGTGTTTTCGTATAATCCCTTGTTCGTATAATGGTAGTTTCATATACTAGTGTTTTCGTATAATCCCTTGTTCGCATAATGGTAGTTTCATATACTAGTGTTTTCGTATAATCCCTTGTTCGTATAATGGTAGTTTCATATACTAGTGTCAAAAAACACAAACAACAAAACAACATTTCGTATAATCCCATGTTCGTATAATGGTAGTTTCGTATACTAGTGTTTTCGTATAATCACATGTTCGTATAATGGTAGTTTCGTATACTAGTGTTTTCATATAATCACATGTTCGTATAATGGTAGTTTCGTATACTAGTGTTTTCGTATAATCACAGGTTCGTATAATGGTAGTTTCGTATACTAGTGTTTTCGTATAATCCCTTGTTCGTATAATGGTAGTTTCGTATACTAGTGTTTTCGTATAATCACAGGTTCGTATAATGGTAGTTTCGTATACTAGTGTTTTCGTATAATCACAGGTTAGTATAATGGTAGTTTCGTATACTAGTGTTTTCGTATAATCACAGGTTCGTACAATGTAGTTTCGTATACTAGGTTTTCATATAATGGTAGTTTCGTATACTAGTGTTTTCGTATAATCCCTTGTTCGTATAATGGTAGTTTCGTATACTAGTGTTTTCGTATAATCACAGGTTCGTATAATTTTAGTTTCGTATACTAGTGTTTTCATATAATGGTAGTTTCGTATACTAGTGTTTTCGTATAATCACAGGTTCGTATAATGGTAGTTTCGTATACTAGTGTTTTCGTATAATCACATGTTCGTATAATTGTAGTTTAGTATACTAGTGTTTTATATAATGGTAGTTTCGTATACTAGTGTTTTCCAAACCCCTATAATGGTAGTTTCGTATACTAGTGTTTTCGTATAATACAGGTTCGTATAATGGTAGTTTCGTATACTAGTATTTTCAACCCAAAACAAACAAACCCACTATAATGGTAGTTTCGTATACTAGTGTTTTCGTATAATCCCTTGTTAGTATAACGGTAGTTTCGCATACCAGTGTTGTATAATCACAGGTTCGTATAATTGTAGTTTCTTATACTAGTGTTTTCGTATAATGGTAGTTTCATATACTAGTGTTTTCGTATAATCCCTTGATCGTATAATAGTAGTTTCGTATACTAGTGTTTTCATATAATCATAGATTCGTATAATGGTAGTTTCGTATACTAGTGTTTTTGTATAATCCCTTGTTCGTATAATGGTAGTTTCGTATACTAGTGTTTTCGTATAATCCCTTATTCGTATAATGGTAGTTTCGTATACTAGTGTTTTCGTATAATCACAGGTTCGTATAATGGTAGTTTCGTATACTAGGGTTTTCCTATAAGCACAGCTTCGTATAATAGTAGTTTCATATACTAGGGTTTTTGTATAATCCCTTGTTCGCATAATGGTAGTTTCATATACTAGTGTTTTCGTATAATCCCTTGTTCGTATAATGGTAGTT
>CM026399.1:64086590-64125556 GCA_014843695.1 Archivesica marissinica | reverse complement strand
GGCGAAGAAGACACCGAAGAAGGCTGCTGCCAAGAAATAAAGCGGAACTAGTTGACAGTTCAAACAAAACAAAGGTCCTTTTCAGGACCATTCAAATGTTTTCCAAAGAACTTGTCTCTCAGAATTGTCACAACAAATCATTCTGTGTTAAAAAAAGTGGTGGTATGGTCATAGTTGCCACTTAGTAACAGCTGCCACCGGACATCCATAGTCCATTTCTTGGACATGTTACTCCACTGGATAGATGGGAGACCTTTACATATAGATCTACCTTTCTCCCTTAGAGAAAGGCAGTTTTGAAATGTGAGAACGCGAACAAACAAACAAAATCAATCAAAGATGCGCCTTAAATGGTATGCGAATGGTCATTGAAACTTGATTAACACACTTGGGCAGTGTTATTTTCGTGGACATGTTACTCCACTGGATAGATGGGAGACCTTTACATATAGATCTACGTTTCTCCCTTAGAGAAAGGCAGTTTTGAAATGTGAGAACGCGAACAAAAAAAAAATAATCAATCAAAGATGCGCCTTAAATGGTATGCGAATGGTCATTGAATTAATTCACAGGGCCGAAGAGTATAGTAGGAATATTGTGTTATAATAAGTATACATATCAACCCAAGTCACTACCACGTTATTTTCTTAAAATTACATAATCAGGGTTTAAAACAACATTCATATTTTACTCACACAGAAAAAAACTCGCTCTTCGTGTGTTAAATCTGCCGACCACCGATAATGTAGCTGCACAATTGATTGGTTCAAATAAGTCTCTATATCGTGCTTTGTAGAATTACTATCCGATTTTGGACTTAGCTCGAGCATTTGTACGGCAATGGAAATCGCCCGTGAGCTATTTCTGTGCTGGTACTACGGCCAACATCAGTATATCCTACTCTCAAGATGGCAAGGAGATCGGTCGATCTCCTCACGACGTGCACCGGTGCACATTCCGCAGCAGCAGCGTAGGATTCTGGGATCTTCTGGTTGTCGATCTTGCGAAGGGGGAATCTCTCCAAGTATGTGGATCCACGGCTATGGCACATCAGGACAGATCTGCCATCTCTTCCAGGTGGTGTTATAGCGAACACTGGATTTTCGATCTTTCGTTTAGAAGAGATGGCGGACCTGAGGGAGCGGCAACGGTCGTGGATCCACGCTCCCCCGATCTATACTGTATCTGGACTTGCTTGCGACAATCGACGACCAGATGTCTACCTGTCAGATCCGTATTAATGCTGCTGCGGGGTGACCAACAGTGAGGAGGGTGGCCCTACAAAGGACCACGTACAGACCAGGCCTTGTCACCCTGGCACGGAAAGAAGTAACCACCAGAGGACGTCTCCATAAGCTTCATAGAAGAAGAATCGCCAGCGACTACAGAAATAATCACCGTAGAATAGGAATAATCATCATAGAAGATGGACATAATCATCGTAGAACACATAATCATCATTGAATAACCAGCACAGAAGAACGAATCACCTTAGGATCTAAACAACTTAGAGAATACAGTCGCCCAAATGCATTTATGCGGTGGCGACTATAAATAAAACGAATATCATCAAGATGGCAAGAACAAAGCAGACTGCTCGAAAATCAACTGGAGGAAATACGTTCAAAAATAGATTATGGTGCACAAATCTATTCTAGTGCATGCCCCACTCATCTCAAATCCCTAGACAGGTTACAGAATTCCGCCCTGAGACTAGCTCTGAGAGCCCTTCCCAAAACCCCGAGTTATATGCTTGAAATTGAGTCAGGGATTGAGCCTTTGGAGATCCGACGACAGGCTCAATGCGTTAAATATTGGGCCAGGGCCCAAACAAGAAAAGATGATAACCCCGTGAACGCGATCTTCGGGACCGGATACTACCGCAAGGCCCGTTTCAGTGACAAACCACTCCCTTTCGGAGCCTATGTCCAGGAACTTGTGGCTGGGTTCGGTCTCGAGGGTGTCCAAGTGGCAGACTTCAGGCCTGACTCGATACCGCCCTGGACACAGTCGGATCCAGTGATAGATATAATTTTATCAGAAAAAGTGAAGAAAACAGATCCAGTCCACCTCGCTAGAGTGGAAGTTCAATGCCACATAGAGGAAAATTACAGTCAACACCTAAAAATATATACAGATGGATCAAAATGCCCTGACTCTGGCAAGGTAGCTGCAGCCGTAGTCATCCCATCCCTACAATGTGAATATGTAGAAAGGTTAACCGACAAGGCATCCATCTATACGGCTGAGCTAATTGCAATTAAGAAAGCAATGTGCTGGATAATAGATAATAATTCACCGAAAAATGTGATATTATCTGACTCACTCTCATCACTGGTCTCCTTACAATCAAGGAATAGTAAGTCTAGACCAGATCTAATTACTGATATAGTCAACTTATACAACGAGGGCTTGAACCAAAACCTCAAGGTTACCATAGCATGGTGTCCAGCACATATTGGTATCACTGGAAACGAGCTGGCGGACAGGGCTGCCAAGTCTGGCCTGGAGCACACTAATGTGGAGAATAGTGTAAGGCTCGCACCCACGGAGATCTACTCCATTGTTAAGGCCCATACGAAGCTACGTTGGGGCCGGTCACTCCTGGATAGGCCTTTCAAACACACATACAAAAGGAGCTCCGTGGGGTTCAGCCGTCCGGTGCAATACTCTAGGTCTTCAAGAATAGATAAGTGCATCACTCGGCTGAGACTTGGGACAAACCTGTTGCCAGGCAACCTGGGACAATATATACTTAAACTAGATCCGGTTTGTCCCAAGTGCGATGTCAGATACACTACTGAACATTTTCTGCTGGACTGTTGCGATCACGAGACTCATCGGGCTGTCTTGCGGGCGGCAGTTGCCGGGGTTGATAAAACTCTCTCAATTGAGAAAATACTCGACCCCAGCAAGGCTGTCCGCACCTCAGTATTTAAAGCTCTGGAAACGTACATTCTAGACTGTCAGATGTCCGACAAAATTTAGAGGACATTTGCAGTTATTAAGCTCAGACAAGAATCCCATATCTCTCCAGGTTGTTTGTGGATAAATTTACCCTTCTGTAGTGCTGTTATTGGCCCAACCGGAGCCCCTTTCGAAAAGCAATTCCATTGCAGGCTTCTCACCTGAGATGAGTAATTTCCGACCCCAGATGAAAGAGTTTACTTAAATTTCATCTTAGGGGCTCCGTACAGGCCAATACGAGCACAAAACCTGCTTTCGTATTCTAATATACTTAACTAGATCGCTTTTACAGATCGATGTACAAATCACTGAGTATCTTTTAATTATTCATCTACTCAGATGAAACTTGGTACAATCTACCAACTCAATGTTTAATGGACACAACCTATTAATATGCATATTACCAGTGTCTAATGTACATTAGCAACCAAAAAAAACAAAAAAACACGTCACCTCTATGTATGGTGTTATAAAATATATACAATATTATATCAGTGTATAATATACAATTGGTGACTTTTCGAGTTAACATCACTTGCAACTCAATATTGCAAGTTTCATAAATACCGATTGTTTAAACATCACAACAACTTCAATTCTACATCATTGGAATAAGTAAACCAATGTGGGACAATCCACAACAACCTGGAAAATCCAAACCCACACAAACCGTCTCTACCTCCCAAACTAAACTATTAAGACAGATTTCTGGCTATGCCCCTGTCAAACAAATAGCTCATAAATAGCTATTACTTTGCTATATTCAACCTATATCATATAAATTAGTGACCCTCCTGTTTTAATAATTCCTTTTTTACCTTATAGCTAAGCTTACCCTAGCTATCCATAATCGCCTTTCCCCCCTGTGACCACTTACATAGAAAACAATAGTATTTAGCAAATTAGTATTTGAAAATCCCCAAGCGATTAAGCTTGTAAATATGTATATGGGAATTTACTTGTCTGAGAAATTTAAATTGGGACCCAGAGCCCCTGGTCCAAATTACCCGGATTGGTAGTATGACTGCGCGCAGAGCAACCAGTAGACTCAGTCCGGCCGGGTAAAGCCCATACTGCCGGTGTTTTGTGACTAAGAAACTCTAAAACTAAAATAAAGCTAGTTTAAACTGTATTTGTAGTGATCTACAAGATTACTTCTATACAATGGTAAATTCTGGATATTTTCATCTAAATCTTTTTTTGTAACAAGGATTGATAAATCCTATATATTTATAACTTTCTAGTAACTTCATATTGTTGTTTATCCAAAACAAACATCAAAATTTTCTTTGATCCACCAATATTCAAATTGAGGCCCTTATGCTATGTCATAAGCAAAATGCTAAATTTGTACAACTTTGGCCGGTTTTTGGTCAATTTTAAAGTCAAAATAAAATTTAAAGGGTCTATATTCATAATCTACATGTAAAGTTCTATTTCAAACTCTAACTAACTCATTCTCATGTCCTTAGTACAATATATACAAAAAAATATTATCTGATAATTTTAACTATGTTTAGTTGGAGCGGATTACCATCCTGGTATAGTCTCAACAAATACATATTCACCTTAAACCTAAATATTCTTGTACATGAGTATGCCTCATTAGATACTCGAGTTCCCAAGTTAAGGTTATGTAATTATCTACCTCATTCATCTTGTTAGGACACTCAACTTGACCATGTGGTTGAATTGAGGCCCTAACTTTCCTACATAATAAAGTACGACAGAAATGTCTAATTTCTGTAAACTCAGCCAAAAACTACCAAATTTCTGGTGGTTGTAATTTAATTTTTTAAAGACTTCTCTACATTACTAGTAACATTAACATGTTATTGACTTGGACATCACTATTATTCCGACCAGGCCCTGTCAGTATTCACCTTGAGGCCCTTCTCCTATGGCACAAGGAAATATCCAAAATCACTAACTTTCCATAGTAATTTGGTAAATTCCACTACCATACATGGATATTATTATTTTTATACACCTTGGTACATTGAACCCAGTATCCTGTAGAATATCTACCACATAATTGTTATATCAACACAATATTTGGAAAAATGCCATCTGAAGTCTCAATATGCAGTTGGACATTTCTATTTACCGACTCTGTGCAGCCATACTGCAAAATTGTGTAATTTCAATCAATGATCTAATGATCATCTGATTAATCTATCTAGAGTTTTTAGTGTTTTTTATTAAAGTCAATATTCTGTTAACAAAGTTTGATCAACTTCAAGAAGTAATCTCCAATAACTCTAAAACTGAAGCCCAAATGCTATGACACTAGTCATTAGCCCAAATGTCTAATTTCTGAAAATTCGGGCCAAAAATTACTAAATTTCTGGTGGTTGTAATTTAATTTTTTAAAGACTTCTCTACATTACGAGTAACATTAACATGTTATTGACTTGGACAGAACTATTATTCTGACCACGCCCTGTCAGTATTCACCTTAAGGCCCTTCTCCTATGGCACAAGGAAATATCCAAAACCACAAATTTTCCATAGTAATTTGGCAAATTCCACTACCATACATGGATATTACTATTTATATACACCTTGGTACATTGAACCTACTATCCTGTAGACTATCTACCACATAATTGTTATATCAACACAATATTTGGAAAAAATGCCATCTGAAGTTCCAATATGCAGTTGGACATTTCTATCTACCAACTCTGTCCAGCCATACGGCAAAATGGTGTAATTTCTATCAATGATCTAATGATCATCTGATTAAATTATCTAGAGATTTTAGTGTTCTTTATTAAAGTCAACATTATGTTAACAAAGTTTGATCAACTTTAAGAAGTAATCTTCAGTAATTCTAAAACTGAAGCTCAAATGCTATGACATTAGTCATTAGCCCAAATTTACGTCTTTTCTAACAATTCTTCATTACTCTTGAGTCTTAATACCACTACAGTAGGTACTAGATTGTAAAACTTAACCTATAAATATACATAAGTTATGAATAAGCTTAACAAGAAACTTAAAACAAACAAGGACACCCTACAACATCCTCAACTTTAATTAAGGTCATCAGACACCCTCAAGTCGCATGAGTAGCCTGGCCGGCTGAGTAGTTGCATGAGCAAGTACTGCGGGCGGTCGGTCGTTCTCCGAAATCACCGAGTAAACAACGGAACCGGTACTCCTGTCATGAAATCTTCGTCTCGCGAGCGCTCGCCAATTTTTATTAGTTTGGCATTCCCCTGCGTGACTAAGTTTTATTGTAAATAGCCAAGAACTGGTAGCTTTTTATACTTAACATGTAACTTTTAAAGGCCCTACGAAGGTGACCGTTGTTTGTACGGAAGTGTATTTTACTACATTATTTTTAAACGTTGTCACTCAGGGGTTAAGCCGCCTTTTTTAGATGTAATTTTTATGATCCCAGTACACGGGGGCATATAGGGGGGGTATTAATAAAAAATTAGTACACATATCACACATTGTACAACCTACTATGGAATTAGTTTTATGTAAATATTTTTAGGGGCAACCCATGATAGTTTAGTTTGGTGATACTTATATATGTTAAAAAAGTTGACCAAACATCATAGTAGGCTGATACCTCTAACGGTTTATTCGTTTGTGATAGGTGAAATTTTCTCTCCTGCTGACATTTTCCACAACTATGGAAGATACTCTACTACCAGTTATATATCTGTATGACTGATAGTAATTATATGTACTTGGGATCAATTAACTAAATGTCTTAGTACAGATACATATTAAGATAGTCCATGAATTTTAATCTCCGTAGCAACCTTGATACTGCTTTGCACTTTACAAGTTAAACGGGCACCTGCCATATCTCTCCCTCGTTCGCGTGAACGTAAAATTCTCAATTGTTTGCATACATTTGCATAGGTCAATCAGTGCACATTCCTGAGCGCTCGTTCTTCTTTGCTCAGGGGCACCTGTTATTTTCCACACCGGTCCGTGCGACTAGTTAACTTTTTGCGACTAGGTCTTACTTTTAATTTTCGTAGCAATATCTTTATTGATATCTATTAGTACAACCCTCAATGGGCAACGCAGTCTATATGTTGCAGGTTTGACTATGTGCTACTAGGGATCTTGGGATATATGAAGGACACACCTATGAGCTGTTGATTTTCTTCTGACAGACAGTGCCCTTCTACCTTCTTCCTTCTCACTACTGAGTTTAATCTATCTCTCTACCTTATGCAACCCATTATAAATCACCTACTCTAAATACATTTTGGTGATGGGGTATGCTGATATAAAAATATACCCGAAGATCCCTAATTAAGGTCAAACCTGTCTCTATATTATTTATCTGCTGTTATAGTCAAATTAGTTTATTTTTTGGATCAATCAAAGTTCCATGAATATATCTCATTGGTCCACTCCTAATTTCTTGTTCATTTTGTATAGGACACACATTCCATAAATCTAGGGTGTGTCCTTGTTGTCTTCTACACTAGTTTGAATGCTACTTAGAATAAAATATTTGCACAGTATTTATCTCACCAGGGACATACGGTATAAATCGGCTATAGAACGGACTAACAAACAATTTACTAACCAACTTATGTCTAAATCTGCTTAGAATTAGTAATTGCACCGGGTAATTTCTTCACCCGGTCTACCTCCGACCACCGTTGGTACACAATCGTGTGCGAGCGGGGGTGGGAGATATGAAAACCGAACACACTCTGAGATTATTGCAACCCACATAGCCCTCTAAACACCATAGCATTGTAATTGTATTAGTTTATTAACTATCTATTTGTCTTCCGCTAATGTCGAACCCCTCGCGGTTCTTTGAATCATCTTAGCTTATTTAGTCGCCCAAATGCATTTATGCGGTGGCGACTTTAAATAAACCTATATAGTTAGTTAGTCAACTGGAGGAAAGGCTCCACGTAAACAGCTGGCCACTAAGGCCGCTCGCAAAAGTGCACCAGCCACCGGTGGTGTGAAGAAACCACACAGGTACAGGCCAGGAACCGTCGCCCTCCGTGAAATCAGACGTTACCAGAAGAGCACCGAGCTCCTCATCAGGAAACTGCCATTCCAGCGTCTCGTACGTGAAATCGCTCAGGACTTCAAGACCGACTTGCGCTTCCAAAGCTCTGCAGTGTTGGCTCTCCAGGAGGCGAGCGAGGCTTACTTGGTTGGTCTCTTCGAGGACACCAACTTGTGCGCCATCCACGCCAAACGTGTCACCATCATGCCCAAGGACATCCAGTGGGCTCGCCGAATCCGTGGCGAACGTGCTTAACTGCGCCTCACGCAGTCTGAAAAAAAAACGGCCCTTATTAGGGCCACACACATTTTCCCGAGGAAAATGCTTTCTCTGCTATTGTCAAATCAGTATCGTACATTGCCCAAATTATAGTCTTAGTAGTGGTGCATGCAATGGACATGCGTGTGTCGCCTAGGCTAGCAGCCGCGTGCTTGCTTGTGAGTTCGAGCCCCTTGACAACCACGGTGCCATCGCATATCGCGCGATATGTATGTACACATTTCGGTGGTATTTGACGGCACTGCACCATCTCCGTCGAGGCATGTGGGGCGACTGGTGTCTAATAAAACTTCAATAGTTACTACGTTGTTTCTGGTGACATTAGGAGTAAAGGGGCATCTTCTTCCTCTGATCCAGGGTGACAGGTGTCTGGGTTAGGTATCAGGCAGGCAGGCAGGCAGGCAGGCAGGCAGGCAGGCAGGCAGGCAGGCAGGCAGGCAGGCAGGCAGGCAGGCAGGCAGGCAGGCAGGCAGGCAGGCAAGGCAGGCAGGCAAGGCAAGGCAGGCAGTGTAGTATTGTTTATTTATTATTATTATTATTATTTATATATATTTAACGTATTTGTAGAAGGAGGTGTGGTGGATGGATGATAGACTGATAGTCCGTAGTTTGGAAAGTTGCGGCACGACTGAATTTGTCTTCTTTCAATCAGAAAACAACAGTCGATAGTTCAACCAATGAGACACAGTTAGTGCATCGTAGCTAAAGTAGGTCACGGCCTTCAATCTTTGATATAAATAGGAAAACTACTCTTTTATCCGTCTACCAATGAAGTCCGTTGGGGACGGAGGGATGCGACCTCGACCTCGGATACGTCAACGGGGTGGACAACGACGGAACAACCGAAACATTCTGCTGCTGTGAGCCGACCCAGGAAACCAGCACGGGGCTTGTCACCCTGTTGTCGGGGAGATGATGCCAGGCGCAGGGAACGTCACCCTGTCATTTGGCATCGCTCCATAACTGGGTCAACGATGAAGAAGCACCTTCACAGCGACTGGATGACCTCATTTCTTCATCCAGTCAGCGACCAGACCTTCAGCCACCTGGTACATAATCATCTTAGTCTACCCTACTCGTCAGCGAAAACAGAAAGAATCATCGTAGAAGAATCATCGCAGAACACGTACATAATCACCATAGAAGAATAGGAATAATCATCACAGAAGAATCACCTTAGGACAAGAAGAATCGCCTTAGACAAGAAGAATCACCTTAGGACATAACCATCTTAGAAAATACAGTCGCCCAAATGCATTTATGCGGTGGCGACTTTAAATAAAACGAATATCATCATCAAATTACATCTTTCGTTCATTGCAGTCATTCTCAGCCGCATCTATCAACTGAAATAATGTCTGGACGTGGTAAAGGAGGAAAGGGTCTAGGAAAGGGAGGCGCTAAGCGTCACAGGAAGGTTCTTCGTGATAACATCCAGGGTATCACAAAACCAGCTAGTCGTCGTCTTGCTCGACGAGGTGGCGTGAAGAGAATCTCCGGCCTCATCTACGAGGAGACTCGTGGGGTACTAAAGGTGTTCTTGGAAAATGTCATCCGTGATGCAGTCACCTACACCGAGCATGCCAAGAGGAAGACCGTCACCGCCATGGACGTCGTGTACGCTCTGAAAAGACAAGGCAGAACTCTGTACGGATTCGGCGGTTAAGCACACATGTGTGTTGCTTTGGAGAACAACGGCCCTTTTTAGGGCCACACAAATCTCTCGAGAGAATTATCGCTCAGAAAATGTCATATCTAAGCCGTCGTATGTAACCGTAACCGTATTCATATTTAATAATAACGATACTACATTTCACTAACTAACTATCAATAATAAGGAGCTGTGTAAACTACATATGTCTGTAAATGAGTTGCATGCATGCATACATTTGGCAAAACACCACATACAATATGGTGAATAGGTAGTAATGCAAGATTGTGAACGAAATGAATAATGTTAGGTATCATCCGGACAAGTGCTTGGCCAGTTTACCTACCTTCAATCCGTAGTTCACAAAGGAATACTCATAAATGGCTAGACTGTAGACTTCCACTGTGACCTCGACGTGCTTCTACAAATCGACTTGATCTCCGCTTTTATATGGATCACAAATCGGATTGACCTACATAGCCCAATCTTACAATGACAGACGTCAACAATTGTCATTCAGCCAATCAGCGATCAGCTACTGTAACGGTGTTCGGCTCGATGCTAAAATCAAAAACTGTTTGCTTTATCCCATGTATATATAATATTACCGAAATAACAGTTATTACTGATCGTGCTTTGTTTTATTACACAGACCAATATTACATATGCTGACACCACACTTTATAATGACAAAACAAGTGCAAAACGCGACTGGCTGGGCGAGAGAGCTCAAATGCAGCCTCCCGAGAAATACACGAACCCATATATCCAAATAAACACCACAAACAATGAATGAATGAATGAATGAATGAATGAATGAATGAATGAATGCATGCATGCACCCTGACCGTAATTACTTGTGTTGGGACTTATGGTTTGTTTATGCACTAAACTATACTAATGCTACCTTAATACAATAAAGGATTTCCTAACTGACTGCATACTGTTTGAGTGACAAACTGAGAGAATCCTTTCGAAGTACTTGGGTGGCCCTAAAAAGGGCCGTTGTGTTGTGGTGGTACCGACACGAGTAAGAGAGCTTACTTGCTGCTGGTGTACTTGGTGACGGCCTTGGTACCCTCACTGACGGCGTGCTTGGCAAGCTCGCCGGGCAGGAGAAGACGGACAGCGGTCTGGATCTCTCTGCTAGTTATGGTCGATCGCTTGTTGTAGTGAGCCAGTCTGGACGCTTCGGCGGCAATTCTCTCGAAAATGTCGTTGACAAAGCTGTTCATGATGGACATGGCTTTGCTAGAGACACCTGTATCAGGGTGCACTTGTTTCAACACCTTGTATATGTAGATAGAGTAGGATTCGCGCCTCTTCCTCCTCCTTTTCTTGTCGGTAGACCTGGCGGTCTTCGCCTTTGTCACCGTTTTCTTGGCTCCCTTGCTTGCTAGACCTTTAGCTGGCATGATTATGCAGTAGTAAGTTTGCGATGATGATATTCGTTTTATTTAAAGTCGCCACCGCATAAATGCATTTGGGCGACTGTATTTTCTAAGATGGTTATGTCCTAAGGTGATTCTTCTTGTCTAAGGCGATTCTTCTTGTCCTAAGGTGATTCTTCTGTGATGATTATTCCTATTCTTCTATGGTGATTATGTACGTGTTCTGCGATGATTCTTCTACGATGATTCTTTCTGTTTTCGCTGACAAGTAGGGTAGACTAAGATGATTATGTACCAGGTGGCTGAAGGTCTGGTCGCTGACTGGATGAAGAAATGAGGTCATCCAGTCGCTGTGAAGGTGCTTCTTCATCGTTGACCCAGTTATGGAGCGATGCCAAACGACAGGGTGACGTTCCCTGCGCCTGGCATCATCTCCCCGACAACAGGGTGACAAGCCCCGTGCTGGTTTCCTGGGTCGGCTCACAGCAGCAGAATGTTTCGGTTGTTCCGTCGTTGTCCACCCCGTTGACGCATCCGAGGTCGAGGTCGCATCCCTCCGTCCCCAACGGACTTCATTGGTAGACGGATAAAAGAGTTCGAGGGTGTGCCTCTTCAGCGCCCCAGTGTTAGCTGTCGCTGATCTAGGTAAGTGTTGATACTCCGAAGAGTCGATGCGGGTCCTCGTCTGTATGCGCCAGCGGTGTGGATTGGTCACTTCGGGACGGTGACTCAATCTCCCGATGTGAGCTCGGGATGACATCCCCAGGAGGTTTCTTGATTCCGTGGCAGGGTGACAAAGCCTGGTCTTTCTGTACTCGGTCCCTTGTAGGGCCACACTCCTCACTGTTGGTCACCCCGCAGCAGCATTAATACGGATCTGACAGTTAGACATCTGGTCGTCGATTGTCACTCAGAGGAGCGTGGATACCACGACTATTGCCGCTCCCTCAGGTCCGCCGTCTCGTCTATCCGCCGGAGAAGTAGAAGAAGGAAGAGAAAGTGTCGAAACGAGCCGGCGAAGATATAGCGCCAAAACATCACTATCTAGAGTGCTCGCTATCTAGAAGAGCTGGTGGATCTGTCCTGATGTGCTGTAGCCATGGATCCACATGCTGGCGAGCCTCCCCTTCACAAGATCGACGACCAGAAGATCCCAGAATCCTACGCTGCTGCTGCGGAATGTGCCCCGGTCACGACGTGCACGTCGTGAGGAGATCGACCGGGAAGTTTGCGATCACGGCAATTTTGCTCTTTATATATGCGGGGCCAAAAACAGAAATCGGATTGACCTACTTTTAACATCGTCTTGTTTCTAATTGGACGAGGAAAACAAGATGCTCACTGGGTGCAAACTACACCGCTTATTGCTTAAAATATTCCTCGGCAACTCCCTCCCTCTCCCCCTCCCTCTCTATCTCTCTCACCCCCAACGGCGTGCACGTCGAGGTCACAGTGGAAGTCTACAGTCTAGCCATTTATGAGTATTCCTTTGTGAACTACGGATTGAAGGTAGGTAAACTGGCCAAGCACTTGTCCGGATGATACCTAACATTATTCATTTCGTTCACAATCTTGCATTACTACCTATTCACCATATTGTATGTGGTGTTTTGCCAAATGTATGCATGCACACTCATTTACAGACATATGTAGTTTACACAGCTCCTTATTATTGATAGTTAGTTAGTGAAATGTAGTATCGTTATTATTAAATATGAATACGGTTACGGTTACATACGACGGCTTAGATATGACATTTTCTGAGCGATAATTCTCTCGAGAGATTTGTGTGGCCCTAAAAAGGGCCGTTGTTCTCCAAAGCAACACACATGTGTGCTTAACCGCCGAATCCGTACAGAGTTCTGCCTTGTCTTTTCAGAGCGTACACGACGTCCATGGCGGTGACGGTCTTCCTCTTGGCATGCTCGGTGTAGGTGACTGCATCACGGATGACATTTTCCAAGAACACCTTTAGTACCCCACGAGTCTCCTCGTAGATGAGGCCGGAGATTCTCTTCACGCCACCTCGTCGAGCAAGACGACGAATAGCTGGTTTTGTGATACCCTGGATGTTATCACGAAGAACCTTCCTGTGACGCTTAGCGCCTCCCTTTCCTAGACCCTTTCCTCCTTTACCACGTCCAGACATTATTTCAGTTGATAGATGCGGCTGAGAATGACTGCAATGAACGAAAGATGTAATTTTGGTAGTTTTATTTAAGTCGCCACCGCATAAATGCATTTGGGCGACTGTATTTCTAAGTGTTATCCTAAGGTGATTCTTCTTTGTGTGGTTATTCTTATTGTTCTGTGATTCTTCTATGATGATTATTCCTTTCTACGTGATTATCGTTCCTGGTTCTTTTCTTGGCTTATTTCGTTTTCGTGCCAGGTGACAAGGTGGTCTGTACGTGGCTGTAGGTCTGGTCGCAGATTGGATGAAGACATTGGTCGTCGAGTCGCAGCAAGTCCAGATGAGCGATCCACGACCGTTGCCGCTCCCTCAGCCGCCATCTCTTCTAAACGAAAGTGAAAATCAGTGCGCTTCACCTGGGGTGTTGTGGTGGGGTTGTCGACCCAGAAGTCAGAATCTACGTGTGCTGCGGATGTGCCGGTCGACGTCACGTCGGGGAGACGCCGGGTGAATTTTATAGTTTTCCTATTTATATCAAAGATTGAAGGCCGTGACCTACTTTAGCTACGATGCACTAACTGTGTCTCATTGGTTGAACTATCGACTGTTGTTTTCTGATTGAAAGAAGACAAATTCAGTCGTGCCGCAACTTTCCAAACTACGGACTATCAGTCTATCATCCATCCACCACACCTCCTTCTACAAATACGTTAAATATATATAAATAATAATAATAATAATAAATAAACAATACTACACTGCCTGCCTTGCCTTGCCTGCCTGCCTTGCCTGCCTGCCTGCCTGCCTGCCTGCCTGCCTGCCTGCCTGCCTGCCTGCCTGCCTGCCTGCCTGCCTGCCTGCCTGCCTGCCTGCCTGCCTGCCTAATACCTAACACAGACACCTGTCACCCTGGATCAGAGGAAGAAGATGCCCCTTTACTCCTAATGTCACCAGAAACAACGTAGTAACTATTGAAGTTTTATTAGACACCAGTCGCCCCACATGCCTCGACGGAGATGGTGCAGTGCCGTCAAATACCACCGAAATGTGTACATACATATCGCGCGATATGCGATGGCACCGTGGTTGTCAAGGGGCTCGAACTCACAAGCAAGCACGCGGCTGCTAGCCTAGGCGACACACGCATGTCCATTGCATGCACCACTACTAAGACTATAATTTGGGCAATGTACGATACTGATTTGACAATAGCAGAGAAAGCATTTTCCTCGGGAAAATGTGTGTGGCCCTAATAAGGGCCGTTTTTTTTCAGACTGCGTGAGGCGCAGTTAAGCACGTTCGCCACGGATTCGGCGAGCCAACTGGATGTCCTTGGGCATGATGGTGACACGTTTGGCGTGGATGGCGCACAAGTTGGTGTCCTCGAAGAGACCAACCAAGTAAGCCTCGCTCGCCTCCTGGAGAGCCAACACTGCAGAGCTTTGGAAGCGCAAGTCGGTCTTGAAGTCCTGAGCGATTTCACGTACGAGACGCTGGAATGGCAGTTTCCTGATGAGGAGCTCGGTGCTCTTCTGGTAACGTCTGATTTCACGGAGGGCGACGGTTCCTGGCCTGTACCTGTGTGGTTTCTTCACACCACCGGTGGCTGGTGCACTTTTGCGAGCGGCCTTAGTGGCCAGCTGTTTACGTGGAGCCTTTCCTCCAGTTGATTTTCGAGCAGTCTGCTTTGTTCTTGCCATCTTGAGAGTAGGAAGATACTATGATAGTTTTTTTTTTTTTTTTGGTTGAGCTTATTTACCCTCGCCGCCGGCGAACCATATGGGCGAGCGTACTAAGAAGTTTAGTTATTACTCATAGATTATGAACTAAGGTGGTTAAGTTGTGTGTGTTAATAATACAATTTGAATGCTCAGCCCGGCCATAGATTAGGCTACAAACATCAAAACGTATAGGGTCAGTACAGGAGCCACTCTATACTGTCTCACATCTCATATTCATAAATGTATGAATATGTTTGATGTTTAATATATTGAAATGCCTCCACCCCGGCAATTAGCTTAGGCCTACAGCACCACAATTATAATGAAGAGTCGGCTACAGGAGTCACGCCTGTACTAACACGATCTTAATCTCTATAAAGTGTGTGGAATTGAGATAGAATAAGGTTCATTTGCATAACTCAGCACCCACCATAACGTAGCGCTACAAGCCATAAAAAACATACATAGGGTCTGTTTAGGAGTCACTCTAAACTGTCCTCGTATCTCTTGTAATTATATTTCTTTTCCATGTTCAATGATCTCTATGTCCTCGCACGCGACGCGCGGCCAATTATCGACTCGATTTATTATGCTTCTCGCGGTTTATATGTCACTTTTTATGGTTCAAACAGTCACAAATCTTCAAAAACGGACATCAGAAACAGTTTAACGTTTGAATGTTTTCGGCTAGATGCAGCATTTGTAAGGATGTTTTTCATTGGTAGAAAAACTATCCATTTTTTGGTCCTAGCTCGAACTGTTTACCGATTGGTTGACTTTGAAGCCTAGCTTAGAGCTACTTTGTGACCGCAAGAACCTGTACTAGTACTAAAATAATTACATACATTATGATTAAAATATACAATGTTTTAATGAAAACATTACGTCTAGCTTATAGTTATCTACACTTGAATATTTCATATCAATTCAAGAGGCTATATATAACCACAACATTCTGTAGATATATAATGTTGTGGTTCTATAATTCTATGTTAGAATTTTAATTGTTTGTGCCCAGATGATCTGTCTGCTGGTGTTTCTCAACAGCCTACTATGTGGTCTGGAGATACTTTGCGAGCAAATATAAGCACTTCAGACACTTTACTGAACCCAGGATACAATATGCTCCATTTATATATTTACAAGGGTTCAGTGTACCGTAAGAAAAAAATGTGAAGTATATGATGTACAAAAGGATGGAGTCTTTGTGACATATTAGGCTATTATAGCGGATTATCATGTCCCATTCCCAAATGAAAAGCCTCATGAATTTGCAGTTAAGAAGTCTCTCTGCCTGTGCGTTACAATAAAAATTGGTACTAAAAACAGTACTTCCATTTCCACAGAAAATGTTCCGGATGTATAATATATACAAACGGTTTCCTTTCAGGGCCACGTTAAAGCTAACATTATAATATAAAAATAGATATATAATTTTATTTAGAACATTCGTTGGTAACGCACAGAGCAGAGTGTTTAAAATACTGGTTGTCTTCGCACTTCGTAAAATTATTTTTATAATTAATGTTGTATCAGGTTGGATGGTGAGTAGCCTATGAGAAGTCTATGTTGTGTTCCTTGGCAGCAATGCATGCAGAAATCTAATTTATTGGACTGTGTGCAATTGGACAGACTGCTTAATGATATTTTTAGATTTTACCACCTGATTTCTTGTTGTTATTATCCCCAGGGAGCTATATATGTACATGTAGTACATTGGCATGAAGCTTTTGCACAAATCATGCTTTTGTTGGTACTAAAAAGGCCTATAGTTTGCTAAGCTGAACATGTGCATGGGTTTGTTTGTGCATGTTCATTGTAAAAGATATGAATTGATCTTCACATGAATTAAGCTAAATTTGTGGAATTATTAAAGGTATCACTTAGTCTTTTTAAGAATTTCTGAAGAGGATCTTGAGTCATATAGATATATCAGCTATCCCCGTCACTAAAATGTATTTAGAGTAAGTGACTTATAATGGGATAGCATAAGTTAGAAAGACAGATTTAATATGTAGATAGAAGGAAGAAGATTTACCATGAGCACGTGTCCATCAGAGAATTGATGGCTCATAATGTGCCCTGTATATTTCACAAGATCCTCCTTCTGCATTAGTCTAGTAAAAGTTAAAATTACCATGCACATATTCAAGTATATTTTGTGTCATGCTCAACCTGGGAGAGTAATCTTGCACTCCCTTGTTTTCATGGGCACATATCCTACTAATAAAAGACATACTAGTAAGATTATGATATTATAATAGCTTTTATCCCTGGGTATATATCATTATGATTTTAACAACGTAGGTACAGTCTGCCCAAATTGCTTAATATTATTTATTTTATTTTATTTTATTTGTTTATTATAAGTATGATTAATGCTTAGTTATTTATTATTTATTTAATAAGAGAGTACTCCTTTGTTATGTATATAACGAGTTATTTACCAAGAGAAGACAATGGAATAACATAGGTGTTGCGGTGTTACTGTAGTCTCAAACATAGACTGGCGGTATGGTCGATAATCTGTTTTCCAGTAACCCACAAGGCTATGGATTTGCTGTTTGTTACACCAGAATTAAAGAGAGATGAAATGTCAAGATGGGATTGATTTAACTATTGCACAGCTTGTTTCGCAATCGAGCAAAATAACAAACTATAATAATTATAAAAATTAAAAGTATGACAACCTATTAACTCAGAATGATGGAATACTGTAGCTTAATTGCATTAGCATCATATATGAGAATTTCTGCGTAGGACCGTAAATAGCCCTAAAGCATGTCTACATAACATAGATTTCCAGGACAAATTTTTACATCTATCCTGAATATGTATATATTTTTCCAAACATTGACATGTTCTTGACTTAATATGATCAGAGATTATTACATATTTTGGTTATTACCAAAATTTAGGGCCTTATGCTATGACATATAAGAAATGGCCAGTTTAAGCTAATTTGGACATGTTTTGGTCATTTATACTATCAGTTGAGTGATTAGCAGGGAAAAATTGCACTTCTGCTTATTAAATATTACTTTGCAAGGCCAGATAACCATTCCATAATAAGTTTGGAGCAATATATAGAAAATGTTTCTTTTGAAATTTCCACCTCACAATTATACATATTTGGATAATATAGTCAGGTTAACCTAAAAGCATGCTCACATAACCTAGATTTTCTGAACAATTATGTGAGGTATCTAGCAGATTTATGTATTTCTACAAACTTTGATCTTTTATTGACTCAGGATGATCAAATAAAATGTCTAATTTATGTTTGTAGCACAGTTGGGGCCCCTATGCTATGATATAAGGGGAGTGTCCAATTTTAGCAGTTTTGGACAGTTTTTGGACTTATTCTCTTTCAAATGAGTTTTAGATGGGGTGGAATTCCTTCCAAACATAGAATGTGGTCATATAAAAACAAATAACCACATCTTAACTAATTGTGAGTATTTATAGAAAAACAAGCCATTTAGGATTTACTCACTATTTAGGAATATAATTGTGGAGGAAGATTAATTTTAGGATGGAGTACTCTCAATGTTTATTTTATGTGATTTCTGTTAATTTTTCCGTGCATTGCTAGATTTTCTCCCGCGACTCCAGCAATTTCATTGGGCCACGGGTTCGAGAGCTGTATTGGCAGGATCCAGACTTAGTTTTCTCCTTGTTTAAAATTATGCTACCAGATAATTAACACAGTATTTTAACAATAACAACGTGTAGACACGCCGTGATAGAAAATATATCACAATGATCATGTGAGACACAGATGGTTGTGCCCAATAGAGCCATATATATAATATTACACTTTTAGCTAATTGTATGCATGAACATTACGTGCATTTAAATATGTGTGGATGCCACTACATGTCTTTGTATAAGTGTAGATAGACAGTATATTATTATAGTGCATCAATTACAAAACTAATTGCCATTTTAATTAAAACATTACAGATATTGCCTTAATGGTTAGGTGTAAGTAGGAGATCTATAGTCTGGCTCCATGCCAATTAAGGGACAACTGTGTATTGATAATCTATATCTTGTCTGACATTTCGCAGTCCAAGATATAGATTGCGACAGCTCTAAACACTGACTTGCGAGCTGCCTTGCACGGATCCAGGATAATCTTTAGGTTGAAGTGCAATCCTTCTCCGTTCAGTGCAGCTCTCAAATCTTTCCGATGGCTTTCCAGCCCCGTACAGTGTAGCAGAAAATGCTCAGTTGTGTATTTGACATCGCACTCCGGGCAAATAGGATCCAGGCCAGGAATAATATATTGTCCCATATTGCCTGGTAACAGATTTGCCCCGAGTCTCAGTCGAGTGATGGTTTTGTCCACATTCTTGAAACAAGAATACTGGATAGGTCGACTGAGCCCCACTGAGGTTCTGTGAAAGGTCTGCCTGAAAGGCCGCCCATCAAGGGTCTTGCGCCACCTTTCTAACATGGCAGATCTAACCACAGAATTCATTTCAGTGGGTGCGAGCCTAACACAATTGTCAACCGAGCTATGATTCAGGCCAGACTTGGCCGCCATGTCCACTTGTTCATTCCCAGGTATACCTACATGTGCTGGACACCATACCAGTGTAACCTTTAATCCTAAATTTATGGTATCATTGTAAAGTTCAATGATAGATCTTAAGATGTCGGGTCTCGATTGACTTATTTTGGATTTCAATGAGACCAGGGAGGACAAAGAATCAGAGAGGATAATGCTTTTGGGGGGCTTGTTCTCTGTGATCCAGCACAGTGACTTTTTGATGGCCAATAGCTCTGCAGTGTAGATGGATAGTTTGTTAGTTAACCTTTCTACAAACGTGTAGTTTTCTGATGGAATTACCACTGCAGCAGCTACTTTTCCTGAATTGGGACATTTTGATCCATCTGTATAAATCTGTAAGTAACCTAAGTAATTTTTCTCTAAATGAATCTGTAGTTCTGATTTAATGAGGTACGTTAAATCAGATTTCTTCACTTTTTCTGATAAAGTGGTATCAACATCTGGGTCTGATAAGGTCCATGGAGGAATCTGGCCCGGCCTGAAGTCTGCTACCTGCACACCCCCGAGACCGCACGACTCCGCAAGTTCCTGGGCCTGAGCACCAAATGGTAATACAGGATTTTTGTAGCATGCCTTGACAAAGTACCCGGTCCCGAGGATGGCGTTCACTGGATTACCATCATGCCTAGTTTGAACCCTGGCCCAATATTTAACAGTTTGCTCCATGCGTCTTATGTTTAGAGGAGGTACACCCGCCTCCACTTCCAACAGATATCCAGGGGTGGAGCGAATGGCTCCCAGAGCCAGTCTGAGGGCTTTATTTTGGACTATATCAAGTTTTTTAAGTTCAGATTTCACAGCACAAGAATAGATTTGAGCACCATAATCTATCTTTGAACGTATTAATGACTTATAAATGAGTAAGAGGCTGTTCTTATCTGATCCAAAGTCTGTGCCTCTTAACATCCTCATGACATTTAAGTCTTTTTCACACCGGGTAACCAAATCCTTAATGTGTTGCGAGAATGATAACCTATCGTCCAAAAGAAGTCCTAAAAATCTCGCAACTCTTTCAAATTTAATTGGTGTTCCACCTAAGTTAACGTTCAAGTTGTGCTGTTTCTCATTCCCAAATAAAACTCCTACTGTTTTTGTTTCAGAAATTTTGAAACCCCAGTTTTTGGCCCATCCCCATAGAGAGTCCAATCCAGCTTGTGCTTTCTTAGCTAGTTTAACCAAGTTGGACCCCATTATCCAGGTTCCTGAATCATCAGCAAACTGGCTAATAACCATCCCAGAACCTTGGAGAGTGTCTGGGAGACCATTGATTATAAGAGAAAAGAGCAATGGTGAGAGTATCGCACCCTGGGGAGTCCCTCTGTCAAGAGTTGCTTTTTCAGAGAGAGAACCCCCAACCTTTACTTGAATAGTCCTATTCTCCAGAAAGGCCCCGAGATATTGGAAGCAAGAACCTGTGATACCGTACTCTTTTAATTTATAGAGTACTCCAAAGTGCCACGTTAAGTCAAAAGCGGCCTGAAGGTCTAAGAAAATTGCCAGCACTGAACGTTTTCTATTTTTGGCATAGATTACGTCGTGCTGCAGTCGAGCAAGTTGATCTAGAGTGCTCCTTCCCTTTCGAAAGCCAGATTGAAAGGGAGTTAGTATATTTTTTGATTCTATGTGATGTTCTAAACGTGCCTTTACCATTCCCTCAAGCAATTTCCCTGAGTGAGATGTAAGGCTTATGGGTCTGTAAGATTTTGGTTCATTTTTATCTTTTCCTTTTTTATAAAGCGGTATCACACATGCATCCTTCCAGGCCATCGGGTACACCCCGCTACTCCATATCTTGTTGAAAAGCTTCAGCCATAGTTCAAGGGCCGAATCCGGCATGTGTCTAAATAGAAGATAGGATATCCCATCCAGTCCCGCCGCAGAATCACGTCTGTCACTAATGCAAGATTTAAACTCGGACAATGAAAATGGAAGATTTAAAGGAATATCATTTTCCCCCGGCTCATTTATTACATTTTGATGTTGTGATTCAAAGGTTTGTTGAAATTTTATAGTATCTGGTGACATATTTGAATCACTGGAGACCTGTTGGTAGTGTTTTACCAGGAAATTAGCCTTTTCAAGGGGACCTATTGCCAAATCGTTTTTGTATTTTAATAATGGTACAGGATTTGAAGCTATACCTTTAATTCTGTGAATTTTTTGCCAAAATGTTTTTGCGCTACATTTTTGAGTTGAAATCGATTCACAGAATTCCTGCCAATTTTCTTTTTTTGCTTCAAGAATGACTTTTTTAGATTGTAATTCAGCCTCTTGTAGTGTGTGGAGTTTCATTTGGCAGGGATTCCTTTTTAGTTGATTTAATGCCTTTTTTCTATCCTGTACCGCATTGTAACATTCGTCATTCCACCATGGGACCTTTTTATGTTTAGACACCCTGCCTGAGGAGACAGGTATACACTTCTCACCTAGTTCTAAAATTGTTGCTGTTAAATTACCACAGAAGATATCCACACTCTCAGAGTAGACACTATCAAGGGTGATCTCCCTACAAATTTCATGAAACAGGGGCCAATCTGCTTTGTCATATATAAATTTGCCCCCTTGATTGGATGTATCATTTTCTGTGTAATTTAGTCCAATACTTAGCATGATTGGAAAATGATCGGAGCCAAAATTATCCTGACAAACACCCCATGCCGAAATAGCTGCAAACTTAGGGCTAGTGATAGTAAGGTCAATTGCTGACATTGAACCATTTGCCTTATTTAGCCTAGTTGCTGTACCATCATTCATAATGACTATATTTTCTTTCTCCGCCCATGTAAAAATATCCTTTCCCTTTCTATTTGAATATTCGGAACCCCAATTTATGTGGTGTGCATTGAAGTCCCCTGTAATCACACAGTCACCTAGCTTATCAGTTGTTCTAAAAGATGAGCTAATTTTATTTAATGACTCAAGATCACACCCTCTTGAGTATAGGTTAACCAAGTGGAAGGGAGATCCAGCCAAATGAATTTTAAAAAGTTGTACCTCTATTTGAATATCCCCATTATTATCCCTCGGATTGTCTACCACAAGAGTCTGGTAATCTATGCCGTGCTTAATAAAGGTAATCAACCCCCCTTTAGCTTGCATGCCCTGAGTTGCCGGGTAGTTTATTTGTTCGGTGTGGTATCCAGGAATTTTACATGTTTTAAGTTCATCAAACTTAGTTTCCTGGATACATATAATTTCTATGTGGGGGTTGATATCAAGAAAGTTTTTAATTTCCGTTGATCTATAGCAGGTCAGTCCTTGGGCGTTGAAAGAGATAATGTTGATTTTGTTATTCATGGGGAAGACTGACAGACCGACGCATGGAGCACTTTGTTTTCATAGGAGAACATGGTCTTGATTTCAAGATCCGTCTCCCTATGTTCTTTAATTTAAGTTTTCCTGGAGTCACAGGGGCTCTTACCATTCCTCCAAACACTGCACCAGGTGTCTTTAATATGGTATAATAGCTGCGCCCCGGCCGGGCCCTCTCACGTTCAAACCCTAGTTTAGTTTTTAGCTGGTTCGAAATAAAATGTTCCATACCCACTCCGGAGGGTCTAGCCTTGTCAAGATACATGTCCCTAACAATGATTGCCAGACCCTCCAGAGTAATAGTCCGCACCACGCCCCCCCCACCAGAGATCTTAACATGTCTCTTAGTATTGAAATCTTCCTCCTGAGGTGCTGGCGGAGGGGACGTTTGCTGACTTTGGTCAATGAGAGAGCCCGAGCCGCGGCCCAGTGCCACACTAGGTGCCTCTTCTATTGAGAGGACCTCCCCCAGGGACAGATCACAGTATCTGTGTCCTATTGGTGGACTGTGTACGCTGTCATTCCCCACTCCATTGGAGCGGAAGAACGACGAGTGTACGGAGATGATGGAGTCCTCCTCCGTCACATTAAACCCGCTACTGTCACTAACGGAATCAGACGTATTCGGTGTGATTACCGTTAACGTAGTCAGGTCTTCTGAGTCGGCCGGGGACGCCACTTTCTCTAATAAAACGTCCTTCCTCGGAGTTGAGGAGACGTTCCATACAATTGATCCAGACCCTGGTGCTGCCGCCCCTGGGGACACGGACCCCCCCGGGGACGCCTCTCCCCCCCCAGCCTCCACCATCAGGGGAGGCCCCCCCCGAAGTGGTCGCCCACCCCGCCCCACCCCCAACCACCCCTCATTTGCATGAGAGGAAATTGGAGAGCAGGACGGGGCAACACGACCAACCTCCACGGGGGAGCCACCCCCACCAGACAGAGGAGAACAGGAAAGACGCCCCCCAGAACACGGGTCCGCACCCCCAGACATCGGCCCCACACCAGGCTCTAATACGGGGGAAGTCACAGAGTTGCATGGGGACCCGGAGGAACGTTTCATTTCCTCCTTCTCCAACAATCTCTTCTCTCTCAACAGGGTCTGTTCTGCCCTGCACCAGGGCAGGCCATCCCTCCTGGCAATAGCAGTGATGCACACTGCCCTAAAATAGGAATGGCACCCCCGGTACCTGGCAGAGTGCGGCTCTCCACAGTTTACACAGTGTATGTGTGGAGATTCGCACTTCCTAGTGTCATGGCTACCCGCACACCTGGCACACCTTGCAGGATTTTTGCATCTGGCAGCTGTGTGACCGAAACCCTGGCATCGGTAGCATCGAATAGGTGGTTGTACATAAGTTTCTGTTTTGAAATAAATGCTTGTTTTGGCAACCCTTATGTAGAGTGGGACATTGCCACCAAAAGTTAATTTTAGTGCCCCACTCGGTTTATTGAATTTAGTTTTTAATCTTGTAACGTTTAATAATGTTGTTTCAGTATTCTTGAAAGCTAGAGAATTTCTGAAGTCTGTTAGATTTTCATCTAACGAGACCCCATGGATGACCACGTCGTGGGTCTGGATGGTGGATGGCAAAATTGCTAATACCGCCACTCCCCCGACGTGACCACCCATCATGCTCAAAACCTTTGCCAGGGCCTCGGCCGACACAAGCTCCAACATTACAGCCCCGGAGGCAAGTGGGGTTACTCTCTTGACATTTTGGAATTGACCATCAATCGCTGTAGCCAACCCCCGGCTAGTAAACCTGTTGATGAGGCTAAGATTATCCCTAGCCCTCAACAGGCAAACATGACCGGAGGTGTTAAACCGGAGTCGGTGGTTCTGGCTAGGGTCCAGAGATTCCCCCATCACCCTTGAAATATCAAGGTGATGTGCCCCCGGGCCTCGATGCACAACACCAACCATTATGTAAACACTGGCAATTTATCAAGATGGACAAGAAAACAAAGCTGGGTCACGATGACGAAAACACGCGAGAAACAACACAACGGCGCGGAAAAAACAGCACGAAGCGCGCGTGACACAGAGATAATCAACACTAGTGGAGTAGCCGTTTGATCTGTACTGTACTAGCCAGACCAAAATAAAGCTAACGAGATACAGAATAATGATTTTTACAATACTTACAGATTGGAAAGCACACAACCTAACCCAGCAAATAAGCTCTATCATGCAGGTTATTTATAAATAAAGTGGAGCTGGCACAGTTAAGCACAAAATAATCCAAGATGACAATCACTATCCACAGTTAAGCACAAAATAGTCCAAAATAGTCCAAGCTGATAAAACAATCACAATATTGCACCGAAGATTATGGTCCAAGATGATTACGTTACTCGATGATTATCTCCTATCCTATCAATATCCTATGATAGTTGGCCGTAGTACAGCACAGTAAATATGCTTCACGGGCGATTTCCATTGGCCGATGATGATATTCGTTTTATTTAAAGTCGCCACCGCATAAATGCATTTGGGCGACTGTATTTTCTAAGATGGTTATGTCCTAAGGTGATTCTTCTTGTCTAAGGCGATTCTTCTTGTCCTAAGGTGATTCTTCTGTGATGATTATTCCTATTCTTCTATGGTGATTATGTACGTGTTCTGCGATGATTCTTCTACGATGATTCTTTCTGTTTTCGCTGACGAGTAGGGTAGACTAAGATGATTATGTACCAGGTGGCTGAAGGTCTGGTCGCTCCTATGATAGTTGGCCGTAGTACAGCACAGTAAATATGCTTCACGGGCGATTTCCATTGGCCGATACAAAATGCGTCGAGCTAAGTCCAAAAATCGGATAGTAATTCTACAAATCACGATATAAGAGACATATATTTGAACCAATCAAATTGCAGCTACATTAGCGGTGTTCGGCAGATAATGTAAACAAACGAAGATAGAGTTTTTCTGTGTGAGTAAAATGATGAATGTGTTTTACCATGAATTAGTGTAAGTTTTACAAGAAAATAAAGTGGTAGTGACTTGGTTGATATTGTATACTTATATTATAAAACAATAATTCCTACTATACATCTTAGGCCCTTTTAATTAAGTTACAATGACCATGAAAGCAGCATTTAAACAATTTTCTACACATGCAGTGGCTATTTTGGGATTTCAAAACTGCCTTTCTCTAAGGCAGAGAGGTAAATCTATATGTAAATTTCTCCCATATATCCAGTGGAGTAACATGTTCACGAAAATAACACTGCCCAAGTGTGTTAATCAAGTTTCAATGACCATTCGCATACCATTCAAGGCGCATCTTTGATTTTTTTTGTACGCGTTCTCAGATTTCAAAACTGCCATTCTCTAAGGGAGAAAGGTAGATCTATATGTAAAGGTCTCCCATCTATTCAGTGGAGTAACATGTCCAAGAAATGGACTATGGATGTCCGGTGGCAGCTGTTACTAAGTGGCAACTATGACCATACCACCACTGTTTTTAACACAGAATGATTTGTTGTGACAATTCTGAGAGACAAGTTCTTTGGAAAACATTTGAATGGTCCTGAAAAGGACCTTTGTTTTGTTTGAACTGTCAACTAGTTCCGCTTTATTTCTTGGCAGCAGCCTTCTTCGGTGTCTTCTTCGCCGCCGCCTTTGGCTTGGACACCTTTGCCTTCTTTGGAGACTTTGCAGCCTTTTTAGGCTTGGCGGCAGCTTTTTTCGGTGTCTTTGTCTTCTTTGCAGCGGCAGCAGCAGCAGCAGCAGGCTTCTTAGCCACCTTTGACTTCTTTGCAGCCGGTTTCTTTGCAGCTGGTTTCTTTGCAGCAGTCTTCTTCTTTGGTGTCTTTGGCTTGGCGGATTTAGGTTTGGCGGCTTTCTTTGCAGCCGTCTTCTTCACCTCGCCCAGCTTGAAGGATCCAGATGCACCGGTTCCTTTCAACTGCTTAATAGCTCCACTCTTGACACCAGATCTCAGCGCCAACTTTAGGTGAGAGTTGATTGCGGTCTGATTTACTCCAACCTTGTAGTGGCTGTTGATGTACTTCAGAATGGCCTGTTTGGAAGATCCAGTCCTTTCCTTCACTGACCCAAGAGCGCTAGCAATCATTTCACCGTACTTTGGGTGAGTTGCTGGCTTCTTCGGCTTGGCAGCCTTCTTAGCCTTCGGTGTAACAGCAGGTGCAGCAGCAGCGGTATCCGTCATTCTGACAAAAAGTTGTAATGAACAATGATCCAGTCTAGCACTTACAGTGCAATATATCATGAGAAGAATGATCGCGCGGACCGGATGGAGGTCACCGCAGACATTTTGTGCTTTCCTACATGTGCATTATTTTGTCTTTACAGCATGAATTAAACACGAATCGTGTAGTATTTGGTACCAAAATGAAGCTTATGAATTCCTCTACCGACAGCCTCTAGGTTCGGCAGATTTCCGTACCAAATTATACACTATAGCGATGTTCATAGTGTACACACACAGCTAAAAATGCACTCGGTACACTACATCACCCCACATTTTCTTCTACACTTGCACGCAAACATAATAAATTCGATTAATATTACCTGATTTTCATTGACAAATTGCATAGTCTACGCTCACATACACACACTGTATCAATACACCATACATGGCCAGTAGTATCAGCGAAAATTGAACATCAGACAAACACATCCAAACTCATCTACAAACACAATCTTAATTCACAATAGCAACACTGCGGTTTCTATGCAGGCACTGATGTAATACCGCCGCTAGCTAGCTACACCCCTGGGGCCTGATATCCACACGGCTGCTGCTGCATCGTCGTCGACTGACTACGACCGTGCAACAAAATAACAAGATGTTTACATGGCTATGAGGTGTGCTGCTGCTGCTGCTGCTGCTGCTGCTGCTGCTGCTGCTGCTGCTGCTGTAATCTCTGTGCGAATTTATGGTTTTCATATATCCGATGTCGCTCACACACCCTACCCTCCTACAGACACCACCCGTCTCCTCCCATCCCCGAGGAGCGAGTGTAAATAAATGTAACCATCAGCTGCTACAAAACAAGAACCACCCGCATAACCACCCGCCTAACGCCCACGGCGCTACACTTCGTTAGTGCGTTGCAAGACTTTTGTTTCGCAATCGAGCTAAATAAATGTGCATACACTAAATCCATCACGAAACCCGGTCGATCTCCTCATGACGGTGCACGTCGTGACCGGGGCACATCCCATTCGAAAGAAGAAACAGGACTGGTCACCCTGCGAAGAACGACTAAGATGCCTTCACAGCTACCTTGCTACTTGTTTGTAACAACCCAAACGCCCAAACACAACGTGATAGCGCAGTGGATGCGCGTTCGCTTCAGGTGCGAAAGGTCCAGAGTTCGACCGCCACTGGAGCCGTTACGAGTGGCACGCTGCTTAGGCAATGCATTTAAATTCCACGTTGCCTCCTCTCTCTCTCTGCCTCGTGGCGATGGATTCCATCAGCAATGAGGTGTCGATAGTGATTTATATAAGTTGAAATAACTTGTTTCGCAATCGAGCTAAACTAAATTTGTATAAACTCTCAACACAAACAAACAACCATCAAACAAACAACCATCAAACAAACAACCATCAAACAAACAACCATCAAACAAACAACCATCAAACAAACAACCATCAAACAAACAACCAACAAACAAACAAACAAACAAACAAACAAACAAACAAACAAACAAACAAACAAACACACAAAAATGGCGTCTGTTGGCAAACATATGTGCAGCTATTTCCCTTACAATAATGTCTAATATTCAATAGTACGCATGCACATTACGGCCGGCCAGGACACTGAGTAGCTTGCTTGGTATTTGGTATGTAATGACGACAACAACAACAACTGAGAATGGCATTTCATTTCGAAAGGCTTGAGGTGGCCCTAAAAAGGGCCGTTTTTGCCAAGTAAGCAGCAGCACAAACTGTTTACTTCGTCGCCTTCGTCTTCTTGGGTAGGAGAACGGCCTGGATGTTAGGCAGAACACCACCCTGGGCGATGGTTACACCAGATAGCAGTTTGTTCAACTCTTCGTCGTTGCGGATGGCCAACTGAAGGTGACGGGGGATGATTCTCGTCTTCTTGTTGTCTCGAGCAGCATTGCCTGCCAATTCCAGTACTTCAGCAGCCAAGTACTCTAGCACGGCAGCCAGATACACGGGTGCACCAGCACCTACTCGCTCGGCGTAGTTGCCCTTGCGGAGTAGACGATGGATCCTGCCGACGGGGAACTGCCCGATGTACCAAGAAATGCAAAAACCAGTCTCTCTCCTCTCTCTCTCTCTCTCTCTCTCTCTCTCTCTCTCTCTCTCTCTCTCTCGCTGGTTCTACAGTAAAACATCATCAAATTATGGTCTGCTTGATTGTCAAAAGTAATTTTAAGAACTACTTTCTAGGGTACAACGACCCGGAACCAATTGCCCATTGGGGTCACACGTACACTACAACTATATACACAACAACGTCGATCGACATACCCTGTACACTATGTTGTGAACTTGTTGTGGACTGTTTTTCTATTCTTGTTGTTATACTATGCGTCACTTTATATATCGTCATTTGTTTCAGACATGTACCTTACCAACGAACTACTTCTTCTAGTGCCGCACGCTCGGGCGCATTACATACAAACATACATAAATTCAATAACATTTAGATTGCCAGGGAAATAGTCATTGTTTATTTTAAGGATTAATTTCATATTCTGTGCCACCGCCTGACTGACTGACTGACTAAATTATTCAACCACTCAAAAATACACGGGTTGGACTGTTGGAAAGTAGAGTCAGATTCTTATAAACAGGTAAACAAACATTAAAACCGTTCGTTATCAAATCACCGGTTTAGCGTATTTTAATATACTACCTTAGACATAGGCTACTCTTTTTACTTTGGCAGCTTGTTTTGTGACTGTCTACCCGTATGTATCACAAGTGAATATTAGAGAGTAAATACGAATTCACGTACTAGTTTCGTCTAAAACCCCATTTCGTCTTATGGTACTGTCATATTATAACGTATAGCAGTAACGTATGCCGACGTATGTGAACTTTTCACCAACACGCTGGCGTAGGATGGCATACGTTAGTGGTAGGTTTGGTATAAGTTGTATACGTTAAAAGCATGCTGGTATAAGCTGACATACGTTGCTGTATGTATGCGGAGGCCTAGTCCTATAAATAAGACCTCTACATAAATTATTGTTTTCAGTTATTACCAGGTCTTTTCGTTAAAGCTCATTTTCGCATATGGCGGGATTTCTCACCAATAGTTTTAAGTGAGGCGTATGAACAATTGGATATCCGCCCTGATCCGATGGCGGGATTTCTCACCAATAGTTTTAAGTGCGGCGTATGAATAATTGGATATTAAACAAAATCTTATTTGGTTCACAGTAATGGCACGGAGACCAAATATTTTCTTTTATTAAGAGTTTTGTTTTTCGCAATAATCAATCAAATATTCAAAATGGCCGATATAAAGATTTTACGGAAATCTGCCATGAAATTTAAACGTTGATTTCATGTATAATATTGTGTAAAGAGACGTACAGTACCGCAGAAGTAGACTGTGCAGAATTAAAAATGTCTCATTTTCAAGTCTAAATATTTGGACTAGCTGAGGCCCAAATAATTGTTGGTGTATGCTCAAAAAGTTTGGGCGTATGCCGATGTCCTCTTCATAGGAATAAGTTAGTCATACGCTAGACATGTGCTAAGTACGTTAGACGTAGGTTACTCATATGTTGAGATACGTTGGCATGAAGGTGTACCATACAGCTAACGCAATGCTAACATATGAGTAACTTATCCTCCAAAATGACTAATCTCTTCAGGAGGCGTTGTCTATAGCCTATGGATAACCGGTAGTGGCGATACATAAATGTAAAAAACACACTACTGAGTATGCCAGGGTGGCGCTTGTTGGGGACCGTTGATAAACATCTCATTTGAGACACAGAATGTTGCAAAATAACCATATACTACTCTATATATATATTAAGGTCAACATCACATCTCATTTGAGACACAGAATGTTGCAAAATAACCATATACTACTCTATATATATATTAAGGTCAACATCAGTCCTGAGTGGTACAGTGGCCAGCCGCTCAGCAAAAATGGTAAATGCTGGGGCTGGCTGGACTGGCCAAATACCAGCTTTACCATACAAACAAATTTAAACATAGTTGCCAACCAACTATGAAAGTGTTCATGAAATCTTAAAGCGCTTCATTAAATATTGGGTCTACTCAAACATAGCAATCACCTACAAAATTCCTATACAAATATCTCTCAAACATGTCTCACACATATTATCTCATCTCAAACATATTATGTTATCTACAAACAAAGAAAATATGTATACAATACCATAGCATAGGGGCCCCTTGTAATATATAAATGGAGCACATTGTATCCTGGGTTCAGTGAAAGTGTCTGAAGTGCTTATATTTGTTTGCAAAGTATCTTCAGACCACATATTAGGCTGTTGAGAAACATCAGCAGACAGATCATCTGGGCACAAATATTTAAAATTCTAACATAGAATTATAGAACCACAACATTATATATCTACAGAATGTTGTGGTTATATATAGCCTCTTGAATTGATATGAAATATTCAAGTGTATATAACTATAAGCTAGACGTAATGTTTTAATGTTTTCATTAAAATATTGTATATTTTAACCATAAAGTATGTAATTATTTTAGTCACAATCAAAGTTTGTAATATTAACACGAGTTCAGGTTCTTGCAGTCACAAATTTGCTCTAAGCTAGGCTTCAAAATCAACCAATCGGTAAACATTTTGAGCTAGGACCAAAAAATGGATAGTTTTTTCTACCAATGAAAAACATCCTTACACACACTGGATCTAGCCGAAAACGTTAAACTGTTTCTGATGTCCGTTTTTGAAGATTTGTGACTGTTTGAACCATAACAAAAGACATAAACGGCGAGAAACATAATAAATTGGGTCGAGAATTGGTCGCGTGTCGCGTGCGAGGATATAGAGATCATCGAACATGGAAAAGATATATAATTACAAGAGATACGAGGACAGTTTAGAGTGACTCCTAAACAGACCCTATGTATTTTGATGCTTGTAGCCTAAGTTATGGTCGGGCTGAGTTATCAAATAACATTACTCATCTAATTCACACATTATAGAATTAAGATGCGTGTTAGTACAGCGTGACTCCTGTACCGACTCTATATAGTTTGGTGCTTGTAGCCTAATCTATGGCCGGGCTGAGCATGCAAATAATATTATACATCGAACATATTCGTTTTCATTAAAACATTGTATATTTTAACCATAAAGTATGTAATTATTTTAGTCACAATCAAAGTTTGTAAGAATGAACACAGCGTGTTAACCACACTGGACTACAGATCCTGTCTGTAAGCTTCAAACATTTCAGAATGTTCATGCTTATATAGTACAAATGCTTATATAGTACAAATCTAATCTACTTTTTATTATTATTATTATTATTATTAAAGGTAGATTCTCAATATTCGGTACATTACAGTAATATTACATTTCCATACCTCTACATTTCCTCTATAATTTCAGGGGATTACAATATTTTCAAGCCCATCACTTTGTTAGAGATAATGGCATGATATATTAAGTCTAGACCAGATTTAATCAATGACATAGTCACAATATATACTGACGGTTTGAACTTGAACCTCCAGGTTACCATAGCATGGTGGTATCACTGGAAATGAGCTGGCCGGCCGACAGAGCGGTCAAGTCGGGTCTGGAGCATACAAATGTAGAAAATAGTGTGAAGTTCGCACGGAGATCTACTGTAGTGGTAATTCCATCAGAAAATTACACATTTGTAGAAAGGTTAACTAATAAACTATCCATCTACACTGCAGAGCTATTGGCCATCAAAAAGTCACTGTGCTGGATCATAGAGAACAAGCCCCCCCCCCCAAATGCATTATCCTCTCTGATTCTTTGTCCTCCCTGGTCTCATTGAAATAGAAAAATAAGTCAATCGAGACCCGATATCTTAAGATCTATCATTGAACTTTACCATAAATTTATGATTAAAGGTTACACTGGTATGGTGTCCAGCATATGTAGGTATATATGGGAATGAACAAATCGTAGCTCGGTTGATAATTGTGTGAGGCTCGCACCCACTGAAATGAAATGGTTAGATCTGCCATGTTAGAGAGGTGGCGCAAGGCCCTTGATGGGCGGCCTTTCAGGCAGACTTCGCAGAACCTCAGTGGGGCTCAGTCGACCTATCCAGTATTCTTGTTTCAAGAATGTGGACAAAAATACCTAAGGATATTTAACACATCCTAATAACGTTATAGCATTTACTACTTGGAATCACCAATTATTGGGCCAATCTAGGAATATTCACTGAAGTGAAGCTTTGATGCTATAACATGTAACAATTTACAACAATAAATGCTCAACATGCTAAAATAAATTTTTCCCATAAATCATATCATAGCTTAAGGGCCTCCTTTTAGTTTCTGATATGAATATGTAATCACATTTGATCATTTTCAGTTAGAAACATGTAAACCTTTGTAGAAATGTTTAAATGATCTGGATATATCAAATAATTATCTAGAAAATCCAGGTTATGGCATGAATTTTAGTTAATAAGAAACTGTGTGGAGAAATATAATCCTAAACAGTGAGTAAATCCTAAAGTAAATGACTTGTTTTCTGTTAATACACACAATTAGTTAACGAACGATGTAAGTTTATTTAAAGTCGCCACCGCATAAATGCATTTGGGCGACTAAATTAGCTAAGGTGATTCAAAGATCAAAGAACTGCGAGGGGTTCGACATTAGCGGAAGACAGATAGTTAATAAACTATTAAAATTACAATGCTATGATGTTTAGAGGGCTATGTATGTGGGTTGTAATAATCTCAGAGTGTGTTTGGTTTTCATATCTCCCACCCCCGCTCGCACACGATTGTGTACCAACGGGGGTCGGAGGTAGACCGAGCGAAGAAATTACCCGGTGCAATTACTACGTCTAAGAAGATTAAGACACAGGTTGGTTAGTAAATTGTTTGTTAGTTTGGTCTATAGCCGATTTATACTGTATGTCCTTGGTGAGATAAAAACCGTGCACATATTTGATTCTAAGTTGCATTCAAACCAGTGTAGAAGACAAGGACACACACTAGATTTTTGAAATGTGTGTGCTAAACAAAATAAACAAGAAATCAGAAGGAGTGGACCAATGAGATGGATGGTGTGAAAAATAGCAGGTGCCCCTGAGCAAAGAAGAACGAGCGCTCAGGAATGTGCACTGAATGACCTCTGCAAATGTAAACAAACAATTGAAAATTTTACGTTCGCGCGAACGAGATATGGCAGGTGCCCATTTACCTTGTATAGTGCACAGCAGTATCGAGGTTGCTACGAAGATTAAAATTCATGGACTATCTTAATATGTATCTGTACTAAGATATTTAGTTGATTGATCCCAAGTACATATAGTTACTACCAGTAATACAGATATATAACTGGTAGTAAAATATCTTCCATAGTTATGGAAAATGTCAACAGGATAGAGAACTTCACATATCACTAACGACTAAACCATTAGAGGTATCAGCCTACTATGATGTTTGGTCAAGTTTTTTAACATATATAAGTATCACCAAACTAAACTATCATGGGTTGCCCCTAAAATTATTTACATAAAATTAATTCCATAGTAGGCAATGTGTGATATGTGTACCCAAAAATAATACCCCCCCCCCATATGCCCCCGTGTACTGGGATCATAAAAATTACATCTAAAAAAGGCGGCTTAACCCCTGCGTGACAACGTTTAAACATAATGTGGTAAAATACACAGTACCGGTTCCGTTGTTTACTCGGTGATTTCGGAGACCGACCGACTGTACGCAGTAATTGCTCATATAAGTACTCAGCCGGCCAGGTTACTCATGCAACTTGAGGGTGTCTGATGACCGTGATTAAAGTAGACGATGATGTAGGGTGTCCTTGTTTGTTTTAAGTTTATTGTTAAGCTTATGCAGTACTTATGTATATTTATAGGTTAAGTTTTGCAGTCTAATACCTACTGAAGTGGTATTAAGAGTAATGATGAATTGTTAGAAAAAACGTAAATTTGGGCTAATGACTAGTGTCATAGCATTTCAGCTTCAGTTTTAGAATTACTGAAGATTACTATTTGAAGTTGATCAAACTTTGTTAACATAATGTCGACTTTAATAAAGAACACTAAAAACTCTAGATAATTTAATCAGATGATCATTAGATCATTGATTGAAATTACACAATTTTGCCGTATGGCTGCACAGTAAATAGAAATGTCCAACTGCATATTGAAACTTCAGATGGCATTTTTTCCAAATACTGTGTTCATGTAAAAAAAGTATGTGGTAGATAATCTACAGGATAGTAGGTTCAATGTACCAAGGTGTATAAAAATAATAATATCCATGTATGGTAGTGGAATATACCAAATTACTATGGAAAATTGGTGATTTTGGATATTTCCTTGTGCCATAGGAGAAGGGCCTCAAGGTGAATACTGACAGGGGCTGGTCAGAATAGTTCAAGTCAATAACATGTTATTGTTACTAGTAATGTAGGGAAGTTTGTAACAAATTAAATTACAACCACCAGAAATTTGGTAATTTCTGACCCCAATTTCCAGAAATTAGACATTTCTGTTGTACTTTATTATGTAGGAAAGTTAGGGCCTCAATTCAACCACCTGGTCAAGTTGCGTGTACTAACAAGATGAATGAGGTAGATAATTACATAACCTTAACTTAGGAACTTGAGTATCTTATGAAGCACACTCATGTACAAGAATATTTAGATTTAAGATGAATAATGTACTTGTTGATGGTAGTCCGCTCCAACTAAACATATTTAAAAATATCAGATGATAAAAAAATATTGTACTAAGGGCTCTATATTGAGGTAATTAGAGTTTAAAATAGAACTTTACATGTAGATTATGAATATAGACCCTTTAAATTTTATTTGGACCATTAAAATTGGTCAAAATTGTACAAATTGAGCATTTTGCTCATCACATAGCATAAGGGCCTCAATTTGAATATTGGTGGATAAAAAAATATTTTGATGTTTATTTTGGATAAACAACAGTATAAAGTTACTAGACATTGGGACCATTGATATAAAAACCAGACTTCGGAGCTGTACTGCTTTACGACCAACTATCAGAGCAGCGGAATGACGCTGAGTACTATGGTGGCTTATATGACAAAGCAGTTAATTTGGCAGCACAACATGAACCCCAGATACACCCAAAGAGTATTGGAGACGTAACTTGTTTGTTCCCTTCATGGACCACCTACTGTCCCAGCTACACGACAGAGTGTGCATCTCGACCTCCAGACTGAAAGCTCAGTATCTATTACCAAATAAAACTTGCTTGAGGGGATTGTCAAGGAACGTTTAGAACACTTTATAGAAACCAAAAAGATTATAACACTTTATAGAAACCAAAAAGATTATTCAGGGAAATTGCTTGAGGGGATTGTCAAGGAACGTTTAGAACACTTTATAGAAACCAAAAAGATTATTAGTCCCTTTCAGTCTGGCTTTCGAAAGGGTAGGAGCACTTTAGACCAACTTGCTCAACTCCAGCATGACGTGCTCGCAGCTAAAAACCGACATCGATCAGTGCTGGCAATCTTTCTAGACCTTCAGGCCGCTTTTGACTTAACCTGGCACTTTGGGGTTCTTCACAAATTAAGAGAACATGGAATAACAGGATCTTGCTTCCAGTATATCAGAGCTTTTCTGCAGGACAGGAAAATTCAGGTTCGGGTTGATGGAACGCTCTCTGAGAAAGAAACTCTCCAGAGGCACCCCCCAGGGCGCGATTCTATCCCCGTTATTATTTTCCATCATAATTAACGGGTTACCCGACACCCTTCAGGGCACGGGGATGGTCATTAGCCAGTTGATGACTGATGCTGATGACTCGGGCACCTGGAAAACGGGATCCAACCCTGTTAAACTAGCCAAGGATGCACAGGCTGGATTGGATTCTCTCTGGGGATGGGCAAAAAACTGGGGCTTCAAAATCTCAGAAACTAAAACAGTAGGAATCTTATTTGGAAATTTACAACAGCACAGTTTGAACGTAAATTTAGGCGGCACACAAATTAAATTTGAAAAAGTTGTGCGATTTTTAGGCATGCTTTTGGACCGTAAGCTCTCATTCGCACAACACATTAAAGATCTAGTCACAAGGTGCCAAAAAGACATTCAGGTTATGCGTATGCTAAGAGGCACAGATTTTGGTTCAGATAAAAAAAGCCTCTTGCTACTATATATGTCTTTAATACGTTCAAAAATAGATTATGGTGCACAAATCTATTCTAGTGCATGCCCCACTCATCTCAAATCCCTAGATAGGTTACAGAATTCCGTCCTGAGACTAGCTCTGAGAGCCCTTCCCTCAACCCCAGGTTATATGCTTGAAATTGAGTCGGGGATTGAGCCGTTGGAGATCCGACGCCAGGCTCAATGCGTTAAATATTGGGCCAGGGCCCAAACAAGAAAAGATGACAATCCCGTGAACGTGATCTTCGGGACCGGATACTACCGCAAGGCCCAATTCAGTGACAAACCACTCCCTTTCGGAGCCCATGTCCAGGAACTTGTGGCTGGGTTCGGTCTCGAGGGTGTCCAAGTGGCAGACTTCAGGCCTGACTAGATACCGCCCTGGACACAGTCAGATCCAGTGATAGATATATTTTTATCAGAAAAAGTGAAGAAAACAGATCTAGTCCACCTCGCTAGAGTGGAAGTTCAATGCCACATAGAGGAAAATTACAGTCAACACCTAAAAATATATACAGATGGATCAAAATGCCCTGACTCTGGCAAGGTAGCTGCAGCCGTAGTCATCCCATCCCTACAATGTGAATATGTAGAAAGGTTAACCGATAAGGCATCCATCTATATGGCTGAGCTAATTGCAATTAAGAAAGCAATGTGCTGGATAATAGATAATAATTCACTGAAAAATGTGATATTATCTGACTCACTCTCATCACTGGTCTCCTTACAATCAAGGAATAGTAAGTCTAGACCAGATCTAATTACTGATATAGTCAAGTTATACAACGAGGGTTTGAACCAAAACCTCAAGGTTACCATAGCATGGTGTCCAGCACATATTGGCATCACTGGAAACGAGCTGGCGGACATGGCTGCCAAGTCTGGCCTGGAGCACACTAATGTGGAGAATAGTGTAAGGCTCGTACCCACGGAGATCTACTCCATTGTTAAGGCCCAAACGAATATACGTTGGGGCCGCTCACTCCTGGATAGGCCTTTCAAACAAACCTACAAAAGGAGCTCCGTGGGGTTCAGCCGTCCGGTGCAATACTCTAGGTCTTCAAGAATAGATAAGTGCATCACTCGGCTGAGACTTGGGACAAACCTGTTGGCAGGCAATTGTGGCCAACATATACTTAATCTAAATCCAGTTTGTCCCAAGTGCGATATCAAATACACTACTGAACATTTTCTGCTGGACTGTTGCGATCACGAGACTCGTCAGGCTGTCTTGCGGGCGGCAGTTGCCGGGGTTGATAAAACTTTCTCAATTGAGAAAATACTCAACCCCAGCAAGGCTGTCTGCACCTCAGTATATAAAGCTCTGGAAACGTACATTCTAGACTGTCAGATGTCCGACAAAATTTAGAGGACATTTGCAGTTACTAAGCTCAGACAAGGATCCCATATCTCTCCAGGTTGTTTGTGGATAAATTTACCCTTCTGAAAAGCAATTCCATTGCAGGCTTCTCACCTGAGATGAGTAACTTCCGACCCCAGATGAAAGAGTTTACTTAAATTTCATCTTAGGGACTGTTCTTAGGAGCACAAAACC
>CM026399.1:64027910-64085590 GCA_014843695.1 Archivesica marissinica | reverse complement strand
AGGTTATCCGTAATGTCCATTCTCGTAATGTCCTTCCCCACATAGATGATGTTTCATATACAAGATTTTCAGTCATTTCTAAGGTAATATTTAGGAAAGAGTAGTTTTTTAAGTTAATATGTGACTATGATTAGGAAATAAGGCAATTTAAGTTGAAACATTATTGAAATCAATTTTTCGTATATGTGTAGTCATTTGAAGTAAAATATACTTAGTTTAAGCATATTTATTTTCTATCATGTACATTATTATTTACAACACTTAGTGGACGGAAAGCAAGTGACAGCTTACGGTTTTAATAGTTCTAACTATTTGTTTGTTGGGGGTTTAAAGTTGCACCGACAGCTAATGACATATGACGACTATCCATCTGTTATTGGTGTAAGAAGACACCGGGTGCACCTCCTAGCAGCATTTCATTCAATCACCAGTAACCATGTCGAACCACTGACTTTCCGCAAGCCAACTTAACAGTTTCATCACATGAAAGAATACTACATATGCAGTGGGATTCACACCCACACTTTGTGTGTAAAATATGGCCCCCATCATTCACTAACTAGACACTAAACAGACACTGTGAAAGCTGTGGAACGAATTACTTAAGACAACAACATTACGATATTCCCATTGATAAGCCTATTACTAAATGGAAGAAGCAGATTGTTCCCTTTGATAAAGATTATTGAAGGACCGTAGAGAAATCCCCTAGACAACTCCAGCGAGTCTACGATAGGTAGGTTAGAGCAAATATATCGGAAAATAGACATAAGAAGAAAGAGAGGCTCGTGACAACGTACAGTGTCTTCCGACTGGAAGACCTATATAAACTGAAAACACAAGCTGATGTTGGGTGGGTGTGGGTGGGTGGGTTTGGGTGTGTGTGTGTGTTTTTACGTTTATTTATCGTCGCTAACGGTTGCCCATATGAGCGACGCCTCCTGAATAGATTAGTCATTTTAGATTTTGGAGGATAGTGCATGATACAGACAGAGACCCATTCCAGAGTCTCATCTGGTTCTTTTACGTGCACGGTGTAAAGCACCGACACGAGACCTCGGTTTAACGTCCCATCTGACGATTTGTAAATTTAGAAAAAATATATGTCATACCGCTTTCATCCGCGCCAACGAGAGTGATTTATATAGGTTGTTAAAACTTGCTTCGCAATCGTTGTAAAATAAATGTTATAGCACATGAAAACAGCGTTTCTTTTGCTAAAGGCATGTTTACACATATATTGCACATGTTATATGTATAATTTGAATACATAATGTTTACACCAAGGGAGGAAATTTGACTTATGTGCAGTATGTGGGTAATGGTTATGGGTTCATGCCCAAGTATTGATTGTTGTGTCCCATGCTTTGCTTAGAGGCTCAGTGGTTCAATATTGTGGGAATTTCATTTCAGGTTAGTTATATTGTACTGTGACATTGGGAAGCGCATTGATCGGATAGCCAAATATGTATCACCATAGTGTACGTGGGGATCGGCTCACAGAGATTAAAAATCTAGAAGTGTGTACAAAATTCATTCCCAAAGTAGAACGTTGGGCTGGTATATATTACGTGTGTAGCGGTTGTGGGTCCACCTCCTGTGCATAGATGTGGTTATTGTTGGGCTGGTATATATTACGTGTGTAGCGGTTGTGGGTCCACCTCCTGTGCATAGATGTGGTTATTGTTGGGCTGGTATATATTACGTGTGTAGCGGTTGTGGGTCCACCTCCTGTGCATAGATGTGGTTATTGTTGGGCTGGTATATATTACGTGTGTAGCGGTTGTGGGTCCACCTCCTGTGCATAGATGTGGTTATTGTTGGGCTGGTATATATTACGTGTGTAGCGGTTGTGGGTCCACCTCCTGTGCATAGATGTGGTTATTGTTGGGCTGGTATATATTACGTGTGTAGCGGTTGTGGGTCCACCTCCTGTGCATAGTGTGGTTATTGTTGGGCTGGTATGTATTACGTGTGTAGCGGTTGTGGGTCCACCTCCTGTGCATAGATGTGGTTATTGTTGGGCTGGTATATATTACGTGTGTAGCGGTTGTGGGTCCACCTCCTGTGCATAGATGTGGTTATTGTTGGGCTGGTATATATTACGTGTGTAGCGGTTGTGGGTCCACCTCCTGTGCATAGATGTGGTTATTGTTGGGCTGGTATATATTACGTGTGTAGCGGTTGTGGGTCCACCTCCTGTGCATATATTTTGTTATTACCACATATGTCGATCAATAATATTGTCATTTTTCTGAAATTGCATAGTAATATGAAACAACCCCTTAAATTGGGTATCCAACTCTAATGTACAAAGTTGGGCTTATGGTCTACTGGATACGGGCTCACACTCATGCATAGTCAGTGGTGTCACATTCACTATTTAATGCCACTGGGCCGTTCATCAATGTCGAATTACGACTATTATTTCTGAAATTACATAGTGATATGGAAGAGCCAATACATTGGGTAGCCAAATCCAAGGTATAAAATTGGGCGTATGTGTAATGTGTGTATGTTGGATTCGGGCTTATATCCATGCATAGTCAATGGTGTCACATTCCCTAATTAAGGCCCCAGGGGCCGTTCATCAAGGTCGAATGTCCACTTTTATTTCTGAAATTACATAGTGATATGGAAGAACCCATAAATTGGGTATCCATCCCCAAGATAGAAGGTATTGCGTATATGTAGTATGTGCCTATTTGACCCGGGCTCATACCCATGTATAGTCAGTTTTGTCACATTCCATAAATAAGGCCCAGTGGGCTGGTGAATAATTGTCGGCTGTTTGTTTCATATATATATATTTACTGCAAATAGTGGCATTAGAGAAGCCCATATTATGGGTATCCATCCCCAAGGTAGAAACTTTTCCGGGTATGGTTTATGTTTGTATTGGTTGTGGGTCCATGTATATGCATCGTCACTGGTGTCACATTCCCTATTTAGGGGCACAGGGGCGTTCACCAAGGTCGAATTTCGACGTTTATTTGTAAAATTACATAGTGATATGGACGAGCCCATAAAATGGGTATCCATCCCCAAGGTAGAAACTGATCCGTGTATGGGTTATGTTTACATTGGTTGTGGGTCCCTCTCTATGGGTAGTCACTGGTGTCACATTCCCTATTTAGGGGCTCAGTGGCCGTTCATCAAGTTCAAATTTCGACTTTTATTTCTGAAATTACATAGTAATATGGAAGCACCCATATTTTGAGTATCCATCCCCAAGGTAGAAACTTATTGGTGTTTGTATTATGTGTGTATTGATTGTGGGTTCCTAACTATGGGTAGTCACTGGTGTCACATTCCCTATTTAGGGGCTCAGTGGCCGTTCATCAAGTTCAAATTTCGACTTTTATTTCTGAAATTACATAGTAATATGGAAGCACCCATATTTTGGGTATCCATCCCCAAGGTAGAAAGTTGGGTGTATATGTATTGTGTGCCTATTGGACCCGTGCTAGTACTCATGCATAGTCAGTGGTGTCACATTCCTTATTTACGGCCCAGTGGGCCGGTGGATAAATGTCTGCTATTTGTTTCATATATATTTTAATGCAAATAGTGGTATTAGAGAAGCCCATATTTTTGGTATCCATTCCCAAGGTAGAAACTTAGTGGTGTATGGGTTATGTTTGTATTGGTTGTGGGTCCAGGAATATGCATATTCACTGGTGTCACATTCCCTATTTAGGGGCTCAGTGGCCGTTCATCAAGTTCAAATGTTGTACTTTTATTTCTGAAATTACATAGTAATATGGAAGAGCCCATATTTTGGGTATCCATCCCCAAGGTAGAAATTATTGGTGTATGGGTTATGTTTGTATTAGTTGTAGGTCCCTGCCTATGGGTAATGACTGATGTCACATTCCCTATTTAGGGGCCGTTCATCAAGTTCAAATTTCGACTTTTATTTCTGAAATTACATAGTAATATGGAAGAGCCCATATTTTGGGTATCCATCCCCAAGATAGAAACTTATTGGTGTATGGGTTATGTTTGTATTGGTTGTAGGTCCCTGCCTATGGGTAGTCACTGGTGTCACATTCCCTATTTAGGGGCCGTTCATCAAGTTCAAATTTCGACTTTTATTTCTGAAATTACATAGTAATATGGAAGAGCCCTTATTTTGGGTATCCATCCCCAAGGTAGAAACTTATTGTTGTATGTATTATGTGTGTATTGCGAGTGGGTCCCTGACTATGGGTAGTCACTGGTGTCACATTCCTTATTTAAGGCCCAGTGGGCTGGTGAATAAATGTCGGATGATTGTTTCATATATATTTTTACTGCAAATAGTGGTCTTAGAGAAGCCCATATTTTGGGTATCCATCCCCAAGATAGAAACTTATTGGTGTATGGTTTATGTTTGTATTGGTTGTGGGTCCCTGCCTATGGGTAGTCACTGGTGTCACATTCCTTATTTAAGGCCCAGTAGGCTGGTGAATAAATGTCGGATGATTGTTTGATATATATTTTTACTGCAAATAGTGGTCTTAGAGAAGCCCATATTTTGGGTATCCATCCCCAAGGTAGAAACTTATTGGTGTATGGGTTATGTTTGTATTGGTTGTTGTTCCCTGACTCTAGGTAGTTACTGGTGTCACATTCCCTATTTAGTGACCCAGGGGCCGTTCAAATTTCGACTTTTATTTCTGAAATTTCATAGTAATACGGAAGAGCCCTTATTTTGGGTATCCATCCCCAAGGTAGAAACTGATTGGTGTATGGTTTATGTTTGTATTGGTTGTGGGTCCCTGACTATGGGTAGTCACTGGTGTCACATTCCCTATTTAGGGGCCCAGGGGCCGTTCATCAAGTTCAAATTTCGACTTTTATTTTTGAAATTACATAGTAATATTGAAGCACCCATATTTTGGGTATCCATCCCCAAGGTAGAAAGTTGGGTGTATATGTATTGTGTGCCTATTGGACCCGTGCTCGTACACATGCATAGTCAGTGGTGTCACATTCCTTATTTACGGCCCAGTGGGCCGGTGGATAAATGTCTGCTATTTGTTTCATATATATTTTAATGCAAATAGTGGTATTAGAGAAGCCCATATTTTTCGTATCCATCCCCAAGGTAGAAACTTACTGGTGTATAGGTTATGTTTGTATTTGATGTGGGTCCAGGTATATGCATATTCACTGGTGTCACATTCCCTATTTAGGGGCTCAGTGGCCGTTCATCAAGTTCAAATGTTGTACTTTTATTTCTGAAATTACATAGTAATATGGAAGAGCCCATATTTTGGGTATCCATCCCCAAGGTAGAAACTTATTGGTGTATGGGTTATGTTTGTATTGGTTGTAGATCCCTGCCTATGGGTAATGACTGGTGTCACATTCCCTATTTAGGGGCCGTTCATCAAGTTCAAATTTCGACTTTTATTTCTGAAATTACATAGTAATATGGAAGAGCCCATATTTTGGGTATCCATCCCCAAGATAGAAACTTATTGGTGTATGGGTTATGTTTGTATTGGTTGTAGATCCCTGCCTATGGGTAGACACTGGTGTCACATTCCCTATTTAGGGACCCAAGGGCCGTTCATCAAGTTCAAATTTCGATTTTTATTTCTGAAATTTCATAGTAATATGGAAGAGCCCTTATTTTGGGTATCCATCCCCAAGGTAGAAACTTATTGTTGTATGTATTATGTGTGTATTGCGAGTGGGTCCCTGACTATGGGTAGTCACTGGTGTCACATTCCTTATTTAAGGCCCAGTGGGCTGGTGAATAAATGTCGGATGATTGTTTGATATATATTTTTACGGCAAATAGTGGTCTTAGAGAAGCCCATATTGTGGGTATCCATCCCCAAGGTAGAAACTTATTGGTGTATGGGTTATGTTTGTATTGGTTGTAGTTCGCTGATTCTGTGGAGGTACTGGTGTCACATTCCCTATTTAGGGACCCAGCGGCCGTTCATCAATTTCAAATTTCGACTTTTATTTCTGAAATTTCATAGTAATATGGAAGAGCCCTTATTTTGGGTATCCATCCCCAAGGTAGAAACTTATTGTTGTATGTATTATATGTGTAGTGCTTGTCGGTCCCTGACTATGGGTAGTCACAGGTGTCAAATTCCTTATTTAAGGCCCAGTGGGCTGGTGAATAAAGTCGGATAATTGTTTCCTATATATTTTTACTGCAAATAGTGGTCTTAGAGAAGCCCATATTTTGGGTATCCATCCCCAAGATAGAAACTTATTGGTGTATGGGTTATGTGTGTATTGGATGTAGGTCCCTGCCTATGGGTAGTCACTGGTGTCACATTCCCTATTTAGGGACCCAGGGGCCGTTCATCAAGTTCAAATTTCGACTTTTATTTCTGAAATTACATAGTAATATGGAAGAGCCCTTATTTTGGGTATCCATCCCCAAGGTTGAAACATATTGTTGTATGTATTATATGTGTATTGCGAGTGGCTCCCTGACTATGGGTAGTCACTGGTGTCACATTCCTTATTTAAGGCCCAGTGGGCTGGTGAATAAATGTCGGATGATTGTTTCATATATATTTTTACTGCAAATAGTGGTTTTAGAGAAGCCCATATTTTGGGTATCCATCCCCAAGGTAGAAACTTATTGGTGTGTGGGTTATGTGTGTATTGGTTGTAGTTCCCTGACTCTAGGTAGTTACTGGTGTCACATTCCCTATTTAGGGACCCAGGGGCCGTTCATCAAGTTCAAATTTCGACTTTTATTTCTGAAATTTAATAGTAATACGGAAGAGCCCTTATTTTGGGTATCCATCCACAAGGTATAAACTTATTGTTGTATGTATTATATGTGTAGTTCTTGTGGGTCCCAAAGTATGGGGAGTCACTGGTGTCAAATTCCTTATTTAAGGCCCAGTGGGCTGGTGAATAAATGTCGGATAATTGTTTCCTATATATTTTTACGGCAAATAGTGGTCTTAGAGAAGCCCATATTTTGGGTATCCATCCCCAAGGTAGAAACTTATTGGTGTATGGATTATGTGTGTATTGGTTGTAGGTTCCTGCTTATGGGTAGTCACTGGTGTCACATTCCCTATTTAGGGACCCAGGGGCCGTTCATCAAGTTCAAATTCCGACTTTTATTTCTGAAATTACATAGTAATATGGAAGAGCCCTTATTTTGGGTATCCATCCCCAAGGTAGAAACGTATTGTTGTATGTATTATGTGTGTATTGCGTGTGGGTCCCTGACTATGGGTAGTGACTGGTGTCACATTCCTTATTTAAGGCCCAGTGTGATGGTGAATAAATGTCGGATAATTGTTTCCTATATATTTTTACGGCAAATAGTGGTCTTAGAGAAGCCCATATTTTGGGTATCCATCCCCAAGGTATAAACCTATCGGTGTATGTAGTTTGTGTGTATTACTTGGGGGCCCACGCCTATGCATATTCAGTGGCGTCACATTCCTTATTTAAGGCCCCAGATGTCATTCATCAATATCGAATTTCGGTTCTATTTCTGAATTAAGATAGTGATATTAAAGAGCCCTTAAATTGGGTATCCAATCCCAATGTAGAAAGTTGGGGTATGTGTATTATGTGCATAATGGATATGGGCTCACATCTATCAATAAAGTAATGTTCTCAATTTATTTCTCTTATTGCTTGCTAGAGGGTACGCATTCACAAACGAATAACCGTATTTTACTCTATTGCGTTTCCTTATTGATTGGGCAAAAGTGGTTATCTTGAGATACCACTTTTACCCAATCAATAAAGAAATGCAATAGAGTAAAATACGGTTATCCGTTTGTGAATGCGTACCCAAGCAATAAGAGAAATAAATTGAGAATATCACAGTATAGGTTAACGGCATTTTGAGCCATAACTAAGGAATGTGACACCACTGACTATGGATGGGTGTGAGCCCATATCGATTATGTACATAATACACATAAGCCCAACTATCTACCTTGGGGTTGGACACCCAATTTAAGGGCTCTTTAATATCACTAAATAGGGAATGTGACTACTCATAGTCATGGACCTACAAGCTATACACACATAATACATACACCAATAAGTCTCTACCTTGGGGATGGATACCCAAAGTATGCAGAGGCGTCGCCCAATATTTGGGCGACATGGCCCCATTATTTTGCCGAGGCGGTCCCAATATTTTGACAAGATGGCTCGAGGTTGTGCGGAGATTAATCCTTACACTTGATTTGTGCCACACAAATGTATTTCGCCGTCCGACACCCGCCTACGCCCTTCGACTGAGATTTATGTTGCCTTTTTATACCGAGATTTTTGCCGTATTATGGTATGGCGCTGTCCGTCCGTCTGTCTGTATGTGCACCTCCCCTTTTGATGCCGAAACAAATAGTTATAACAAAAGTACGACTTATTGAACTTAGTCATTTTTCGGCACTTTTTATGTACACATACCAAGTTTGTGAAATCAACTCCTCCCAGAGTTTTCTAGCAATCAATCTGAAATTTTGCAGATGCATTCCCCACATCATGAAGATGTGCACCTCCCTATTTGATGCCAACAAACAAACGGCATAAGGAACTTTATCATTTTTTGGCACTTTTTTACTTAACCAAGTTTGTGAAATCAACTCATTCCTTGTCTAGTTTATTGGCCACACTTGAGCGGGCGTATTTTACGACCATCGGCGCTCTTGTTATTTTAACTTTTTGTTCATTTTTCAAAATTATGTGTAGGCTACTAGCTACGCCACTGTAGACATACATGTACAGCAGACGTGATCAAGGGAACTTTGTTTATAATATGACGCAGTGACATCCAGTGCCGAGCGGCAGCCACTGTAAATTAACGCATTTCCATTTGTTGTGACACCTGCCATAATACGGAAACGGCCTCCTGTCATTTTCATGTCAGACAAAACATGACGTCATTATATTAGTTGCATTTAGAATATTAAGTATTCAGTAGCAGTAGCCAACTTGCGTTTGCCCCAAATCAACCCACCGAATTCAAATTTCCAAAACGAACGTTTGGCATCAAGAATCCCGAGCAGAAATGTTTCAAGTCACAGTGGTTTAAAACCCATCCCTGGATCCACTATGATGAGGTAAATTAATTTAAAAACTAATTATTCAATATGACAGAAGAGTACACCATTTCTCTGATTATTCTATTTTATCTTGCTGTCCCGTGCAGGCTCCGGGTGTGATCAACTGCAGAGCTGTCTATGGTCACACACTAGTGCCACAGTGGTCATTGCCTGTGTAATTGGCGACTAAAGGGGCTTAACGATTGTGTTCACATCAATAGCCGAATCAGGATATACCCAATATAAATAGTGTAACGAAACTGCACACATGCATACATGTAGATATCGGACTCAGGGAGAATCAAGCCCAAGAAGGACAACTATCACGCTATTTTACCCCACCCCCCACCCCCTCCTTACCGAATGGTATCGGGGAAGTTTTTCAGTTAAGGTTTTTATTCAAGTCTATTTGAGCACCGCAGGTGCCCTGGACACGTGGGAGCATCACACTTGCCGTGGGTTGACTTTGTGTGCGCCGAAGGTGCTCATGCTCTTGGGCACAGCAGGTACCCACATGGCCACCGCATAGGGTACCTGGGTACGTGTATATGGGTTGAAATTATTTACATGTGTTGTCGTTTCAGGCTGCAGACCACGCTTTCTGCCATTTATGCGTGGCGGCGATGAAGACTGGGAAACTTAGTAACACCAAGGTCGACGGTGGGTTCATCACCACGGGCTTTACAAACTGGAAGGACGCAACAATTTTTTTAGAAAGCACGAGAAAGTCCGACTGTCACAAGGAAGCTGTAGAGAGGCACGTAACGCTCCCCAATCAGTCTAATGACATTGGTGAAACGTTGTCGGCCGCCCACTCAGTTGAGAAAGCCAACAACAGGGAGCAACTCTTCAATTCTACGCAGTATTCGGTATCTCGCGCGACAGGGACTCGCACTACGTGGTCACGATAACGACGAGGGCAACTTTCTCCAGCTTCTGAAGCTCCACGGGGAAACCGACAACTCTATCATTCAGTGGATGCAGAAAAAGACTGACAAGTATACATCGGCCGAGATGCAAAATGAAATACTGCAAGTGATGGCTCTCAGAATGTTGCGTAAGGTGTCGAGCAACATAAGAGACAATGAATTGTTCACGATTATGATGGACGAGACGACGGATGCGTCAACAAGTTGTGCTAGTTTTGAGACATGTGGACAGTGTCTTGAATGTTCATAAGGACTTTGTGGGACTATATATGGTTCCCTCCATAGACGCTCAGACACTGACACATGTGATAGAAGACACGCTCATTAGGATGAATTTGTCAATGAATCAGTGCAGAGGACAGTGCTATGACGGAGCCAGCAACATGTCCGGGGCGAAAAAAGGGGTCGCCACGACAATCATGCGGAAAGAACCTAGAGCTGTGTACACGCATTGTTATGGACACGCGTTGAATTTGGCCGTTTGTGATACGATACGCAGATGTAAAGTCCTAAGGGATTCCATGGATACTGTACATGAGATATCGAAGCTGATAAAGTACTTGCGCCTATAAGAGACACGAAATTTGAGCAACTGAAATGCAACATTAGCCCAGACACGCCCGGATTTAGAGTGCTGTGCCCCACACGATGGACAGTACGGGCAGTTACATTGAAGAGTGTCATGGATAACTACACAGTGCTTCAGTCACTCTGGGATGTGTCCTATGAAAGTGCCAAAGACTCTGAAACCCGCGCGCGAATCACTGGCGTTAAGAGCCAGATGGCGTCATTTGACTTTCTGTTTGGTGTGGCTTTAGGATTCGAGGTATTGCGTCATAGTCACAGGGATTCGGCACGTTTGGGGGTACTAGTATATATATTTAAGTACAGGGATTCTACTATGTGGGATGTCAGATTTCGCATCGATCAGTAAATTGGCCCTATCTGAAACAATTTTGTACACATCTGTCCAAATATAACGCCTATCCCGAGTCTTTATATTGTTCTTCAAATAAAACACAACTTTAAGCTGCATGCATGTTGTGGCGTCCCCCCCCCCTCGTCTGCTCTTACTCTCCGTCTGGTCTATTTACGGCTCTTTCCAAAGTTTAAGCTATATAAACTCTCGGGTCGGTTGTCTAGGGGTATATTTCATTTCTCTATCAATACAATAACCACGTAACACAATGTTCTTTTTCTATCTATTTTACTGGTCTTCTGGTATATCTTCTATTTCATATATTTAAGTCCCGTGAATCTATGATTTACACTCTATATCATAATCACTTCAAGCCTCATTAATTTCTAGTGTCTTTATTAGATCACCGCCCTGTCGATAATTGGATTACATTTTTAATCTTCAATATACAATCAAGGTTATCTCAATTATACTGTCTAATTAGATCAGCCGCTCGCGTCTTTTGATAAATTCAATATCTCTCCGAACTGTTCTGGTATCAATTTATTACCGCTATATTTTAGAGATAATTTGTATCTCTTTATCTATATCATATCATCTATCACGTATTCTATACAAGACATACGGTGCTATTTAATCCATCGCTATTCAAAGTGTTCGTAACACTTAAGTTCGTTTTATAAGTATATTTAAATTAATATACAGATAACATCTCATCTTGTATCTTGGCTTTCACGTATTCTATTTAAGACATACGGTGCTAGTTAATCAATCGCTATTCACTGTGTCCTTAACACTTAAGTTCAGTTTATAGTTCGTTTTATAAGTATATTAAATTAATATACATTAAGGCATCTCGCCTTTAGCGTCATAGAAACAGCAATTGTTTTTTATTTCAGATACACAATCAATCCTTGCATAAGGACAGCCTATTGTGTTCTAATTTCTCATCACAATTACTCGGAATTATATACATTTAAGTCAGACAGCGTGGCGCTGACCACCTGTTACCTTATGCAATCAAAATCGTAATTTTAACGAAACAGCCAGACATATTGGCGCCTCATCAAAAGAAACCGACAACTATTACATAATTTCTCGCGGTAAGATAAATTAGCGATACACAAATTAATATCTCATGTAATCATCTTTTTGCGCGCCTAAATAGCTTGTTGATTTTAGGCGCGAATATTTATAATATATACATTAGACAATCACAATACTTAGTATCGTGTGCACCATGTATACTTTGCAAACAATTGCCACAGACATTGGCCATAGCAGGTCACATTTCCATACTAGGACACGGGTTCTGTCAGCAACAACAAAAATCTTCGACGGGAGAGTTTTAACAGTGAATAACATTATCAATAAAATGTGTTTCCACTAACGTGTAGGTTTATTCGGCAAAAATGTACGTCAAAAAGAGATTTCGTAGAATTTTTCAATTTGTTTTGAAAATTTCTAAAGCGGCGCAGTTCGCGTTGAAACGAGCGTTCTGATTGGATTATGATTATACTTCATAAAACAAACAAACATCTAGTTACATTCTAATAATCCAATCAGAACGCTCGTTTCAACGCGAACTGTGCCGCTTGAGAAATTTTCAAAACAGGCATTTGACTCAACTATCACGTATGTATTCGAGATCGGTTTGATAAGCCGGGGTTTCAGACCTACCGTCAACTTCAGGATGTGCTCCTTAAGAGTATCGTTGAGAAAAGTACGTCATCTGACGACTTAAGACTACGTTGTAGGCTTCTATAAGGGCGACCTAGACAGAACGACGCTTGAGACACAAATTGAGGCTCTACGGACACTGGTTGAGAGCAGGTATGCCGACCTGAACGCAGTTACCGTGGAAACCATCATCACGTTGTTTCAAGACATGGAATCAGCTACCTTGGTCATGTTTTCGCAGATAGTGACTGTTGTGAAGCTGATTCTTGTGATGCCCGCAATGAATGCTACCAGTGAACGTTCGTTCTCCGCACTCTGAAAACATACTTGCGCTCTACCATGATTCAGGATCGCCTCAACCATCTCATGACCTTGCACGTACACCGGGAAGAAACTGACACTATGTATCTAATAGAAGTGGCCAATGAGTTCGTTGGAAATAAGGAAGGACGTCTAACAACTTTCGGGAAGTTTTAGAAACAGTGTACGAGTAACCATGATGACATATATAGACAGTCTGGAACTTATGGATTATGCTGTGTGTTTGTCAGTGTCGCATTCATGATTAAATGTTGTTATCACTCAATGCGCAACTGGTTCACCTACCTGTTTATGTTTGTCCTACTTAAGCACTGCGTACATGTACTTGGATATTGCCCTATACGCTCATACACACACTACGCATGAGACTATGCAACCCACCCAAAGCCTAGTTTTGTTTTTTCAACATCTAATTAGCCTTCAAATATAAATGTTCTCCAAATCATGAAATGCTACTGCAAAACATCATTTGAACCGGTTACTTGTGCAACTTGCGGCATGCGAAATAGCGACCTGTGTACCGGGAAATCGCGTCTGAGGCGTTCTGGTTTTCCAAATTTTCTTGGGGGAGTACCCCCAAACCCCATACCATGCGACCCCAATGACAATTACCTTTCGACGCGCCTGGTATGGGCTTCTCTAATGCCACTATTTGCATTAAAATATATATTAAACAAATAGCCGACATTTGTTCACCAGCCCACTGAGCCTTAAATAATGAATGTGACACCACGGACTACCCATAGTCCGGGACCCACAACCAATACAAACATAACCCATACACGGATAAGTTTCTACCTTGGGGATGGATACCCAAACTATCGGCTTCTCTAATGCCACTATTTGCATTAAAATATATATGAAACAAATAGCCGACATTTATTCACCAGCCCACTGGGCCTTAAATAATGAATGTGACACAACGGACTACCCATAGTCCGGGACCCATAACCAATACAAACATAACCAATACACGGATACGTTTCTACCTTGGGGATGGATACCCAAAATATGGGCTTCTCTAATGCCACTATTTGCATTAAAATATATATGAAACAAACAGCCGGCATTTATTCACCAGCCCACTGGGCCTTGAATAATGATTCTGAAAGTACATAGTAATATGGACGAGCCCATGTTTTAGGTATCCATTCCCAAGGTAGAAACTTATCCGTGTATGTATTATGTGCGTATTGCTTGTGGGTCCCTGACTATGGGTAGTCAGTTGTGTCACATTCCTTATTTAAGGCCCAGTGGGCTGGTGAATAAATGTCGGCTGTTTGTTTCATTTTTACTGCAAATACTGGTATTAGAGAAGTTATCCTTGTAGATCTATGTCTTATGTGTGCATCATTTGTGGGTCCATATATATGCATAGTAACTGGTGTCACATTCCATATTTAGGGCCACATGGTCCGTTCATCGAGGTCGAATTTCGACTTTTATTTCTGAAATTACATAATGATATGGAAGAGCCCATACATTGGTTATCCAACCCCAAGGTAGAAAGTTGGGCTTATATGTATTGTGTGCCAATTTGATCCGGGCTCATGCCCATGCATAGCAAGTGGTGTCACATTCCTTATTGAAGGCCCAGTGGGCCGTTGAATAAATATCGCCTATTTGTTTCATATATATTTTAATGCAAATAGTGGCATTACAGAAGCCCATATGTTGGGTATCTATCCCCAACCTATCCTTGTGTGTGTTATGTGTGTATTGGTTGTGGGTCCACGTCAATGCATAGTCATTGGTGTCACATTCCATATTTAGGGCCCCAGGGTCCGTTCATCAAGGTCGAATTTCGACTTTTATTTCTGAAATTACATAATTATATGGAAGAGCCCATAAATTGGGTATCCAACCCCAAGGTAGAAAGTTGGGCTTATATGTATTGTTTGTCTATTGGATCCGGGCTCATATTCATGCATAATCAGTGGTGTCACATTACTTATTTAAGGCCCAGTGGGCTGTTGAATAAATATCGACTATTTGTTTCTTATATATTTCAATTCAAATTAGTGGAATTAGAGAAACCCATATTTTGGGTATCCATCCCCAATGTACAAACTTATCATTTGATGTGCTATGTGTGCATTGGTTGTGTGTCCACGTCAATGGCTACTCACTGGTGTCACATTCCCTGATTAGGGTGTTCGACTTCTGTATCTGAAATTAATAGTGGTATGGAAGAAGGTATTTTGGGTATCCAATCCCAACCCCAAGGTAGAAAGTTGGGCTTATGAGTAGTGTGTGCCATTGGATCCGGGCTCACTCCCATGCAACCCAAGGTAAAAAGTGTGTAGACGGGTAAAGACATCGTATATATATCGAAACAAGTTTTTACAACTATTGTGACCTCATACCTGCTGGGCTCAAACTCCAGGAACCCCTGACACGAATGCGCTACTACTATCACTTTTATCATGAGTAAACAGTACAGTACTTTTATCCATATAAAACCTTACTTTTACAGTTAATGGTAAAACGCTGGACTGGTAATCGCAGGTTCGATCCCCCGTCTGACCCTAATAAAATTAACAGTCTTTCAGATGGGACGTTAAACCGAGGTCTCGTGTTGGTGCTGTACACCGTGCACGTAAAAGAACCAGAGGAGACTCTGGAATGGTCTCTGTCTGTATCATTTCACTATCCTCCAAAAATCTAAAATTACTAATCTCTTCAGGAGGCGTCGCTCATATGGTCAACCGGAAACGACGATAAAAAAACGTAAAACACACACATAATGGTGTAAACTTATTATGTCAAGGAAATACTAAGTTATTTTTTCGATCATTACATATGGTGTGTTATCTATTCGGGTTGAAACCGAGTGGCATCAACATCTCAGATCGGATATATCCATTTTATTCCACTATATACATATACAAAATAATGCATGTACACGAAATCCTCAGACCGGGAAGTATGTGAGATGGTACGGTGGTCGCCAGATCGGACAGGTGGGTTTTCTCCGTGTACTCATGTTTCCTCCCACACGAATGACCACATAATTTATGCTTTCATCCGCGCCATCGAGTCAGTAATATAAGTTACTTCTCACCAATGCAACCCGAGTTCGATCCTCGAACCGGGAAGTATGTGAGATGGTACGGTGGTCGCCAGATCGGACAGGTTCTCCGGGTACTCCGATTTCCTCCCACACGAATGATCACAATTACGCTTTCATCAGCTTTCATCAGCGCCAACATGATTGATTAATATAAATTGTTAAAGCTTGTTTCGCAATCGTTGTAAATTAAATAAAGTTTAAACCCAATCTGATTGGAATTACTATATGATTTTGTAATCCATTGTTGACTAAATGCATTAGTGCTATTAATCTTTCATCACTTTAGTTGGAAGTGATCTTCAACGAGAGACATTACATTTTCTGCTTTATTTCTATTATCTCCCTTTGGTAGATCAATATAAAGTTGTCCGCTTAGTTGGAATCCTTTGTTTTTATTGTTGTTCCATAACCATATGCTGAAGCATAATATATTATATACTGAGTCAAAAAAGAAACGATACCTGGTGTTTATATGTCTATATTTTAACATTTATTAAAAAAATTCTTTGAAAATTCATAAGATGATAGTCCAACATGTTTGAAAGAGGAACACATAAAGCATACTGAGCCCCCGAAACTGTCTGCTGCGTGATGACGTAATTCGTCGGACAGGGGTCTAATGGAGTTTTTACACAGACGTCAATACCGAGTATGGGCACCATTTGCGTCTCTCACTGCAATGCACCGCCGTCGCATCGAACGGAAGAGTGTCTGAATCTCTTGCTGGTCAATATTTGTCCACTCCTGACGCAAAACATCCCTCAGTTGGTTTAACGTTACCGGCTGACGTCGTCTGACGCGGCGGTCTAACGTATCCCACACATGTTCTATGGGTGACAAGTCTGGTGACAAAGCAGGCCACGGCAGGGTTTCAATATTGTTCTGCTCCAATAATGTGGTGGAAATCCGAGCAGTATGACACCTGGCGTTGTCCTGTTGGAACAGTGTGACGTTTCTGTTGGCGTTAAAGAACGGCACAACAACTGGCGCAAGGATCTCATCACAGTACCGCTGGGCGTTTAGGTTCCCGTCCACCACTAACAGTTCAGTGCGACTGCCGAAGGTGATACCGCCCCACGCCATAACGCTTCCGCCCCCGAACAGATCGACCTGACGTACACATGCGTCGGCGTAACGTTCACCGCGTCTGCGATATACCCGCTCTCTGCCATCTGCTCGACGCAAACAGAAACGCGATTCATCGCTAAACATCACCGAATTCCACTGTAACCGAGTCCAGCGAGCACGTTCCGTCGTCCATTCCTGCCGTACGTCACGGTGACGTCGTGTCAGGATGGGTCCAACGTATGGCCGATAGGCACGAATGCCACGTTCACCGAGCCGGTTCCTGACTGTTTGTGCACTGATGCGATTGTTGGTCATCCCATGAGTAACGGCAGCTGTGTGCGTAGCAGGTAGGAACCGGTCACGTAAATGTGACGTCCGAATGTGACGGTCCTGTTCACGCGTCGTCGACCAGATCTTGGACGGTCGTCCACCGATCCATGTGTTCGATAACGTCGAAGTAGACGTGTTATCGTGATCCGCGTAACCCCGAGTCGATTTGCGACGTCACGCTGACATAACCGCCGTCAATCATGCCAATGGCACGCATTCTCTGATTGCGGTTTAGCCTAGGCATTTTGTTAGAGGTAACAATGGGTATGTAAGGTGTTTTTCCTCGATGATAATGCAATACCAGTACAATAAACCGGTTTTCCGATTTGTACATGTGCAGGAAGTTGTCTTTTTTGAGGAGCACGTGCAAATCGGAAATTCGGTGTTCCATGATTATCGGGTGTTAATTTACCTGTGTTTATGGTTGGCTGACGTTGCAATAAGATACTCGGTACTGATACGTAATAATATATTAAACCTTTCTATGGTTTTATCCGTTTTACGTCATTTTTAGTTTGGTATCGTTTCTTTTTTGACTCAGTATAGGTTGAAAATAAATACCTTATATAAATACCTTATATAAATACCTTACTCCGAGAAATCATACTGGTCATATACCTATACATTCATATAGGTCGATATTAACATCTTGCCGTAACGTACTCATGAACACAAAACTATCCTAAGAGATATTCTCATATATGGCCTGGGCCTCACTTGCCCCTCGCCGCTGTAGGTTCAAATTTCACTGGGGGTGTCGAATTAGTTCATGTGAGGTTCTAACCAGGTGTCCGTCCGTACCTGCAATATTGTTCGGAGGGATACCCGGGAACTACCTCCACCATTAAACACTGGAGAGTCGCCGTATGACCCAGTTTGTGCGACTTTACAAATAAAACAAACAAACAAATCATACTACCCGAACTGACACATATAGAGAGTAAGGACCTGGCCACAGATGATAGTATTAAAACCATGTTCATTAATACATAGTACTCCCAATACTCAGACGCGAGTATGACAGGGAGGCGCTTGTCAGGGACAGTGGTTAAAAATCTCAATTAGTGAGATAGAGATTCTATCTATCTACCTAGTACTCCCAACACTCAGACGCGAGTATGACAGGGAGGCGCTTGTCAGGGACAGTGGTTAAAAATCTCAATTAGTGAGATAGAGATTCTATCTATCTACATAGTACTCCCAACACTCAGACGCGAGTATGACAGGGAGGCGCTTGTCAGGGACAGTGGTTAAAAATCTCAATTAGTGAGATAGGGAGTGTTAAAAGAACTACATACTAAGGTTAAAAACAGACACCGTGCAACATTGTAGGTGGTACCGTTGCCAACCACTCAGCATAAATGGTTACGCTGGGGCTGGACTCTACATAGTAGGGAAGGCCATTCCAGAGACATATTGTTCGGGGGGGGGGAGAGTTTATATGGTATTGGGTTCGGGACTGTGGAATTAAGTAGTTCAGGTTCCTTGTGTGTGTTAGGTGGTTGTGGTCGGCGCATACCAAGTTATTTTTGATTTTATATAGGTATATTACTGATGATTGTATGCGTCGATATTCAAGTGTTTGCCAGTTCAGAGAGTTGATCATTTTTGTTACACTGCTTGTATAGTCATTGCAGACACATATATAAAGTTTATTAATTTAATACCCATAAATGCGAAAAGGGATAACAATTTATAGCATATGGTGGAAGGTTGCAAAACAGCAAATTAAGTGTCTATTAAAAAGTAAACACATACAGTATTTTCATTTATATCTCAAATCTTTCACTTCTTCGGATACCGCACCCACTGTGTAGAGGTATTCAATCAAACTGAAAAACAGCAACATTATTACAAATGTAACAACATCCATTGACTTGTGAATGACGTCGCTGTGTTTACACACTGTATTCGTCCGCCCAATATTACAGTATACCCCACCTTCAGTTTGCAATTGCATGACTTCTTATTAGTTTAATAATATTGTATTGCATTGTATACACATTTACAACAATACAAAGATTGAAAGCACATGAAAGCAAATGAGTTGGGCCACACGTTCTATCAACATTAGTAATTGGCCTCCCTCCCCTCCCCAGTGAAATTAAACAAAAAGTTAAACTGAATTATATATAATGTATACAATAACAAGATTAGTCTAAATAATGAAACGTTCTTAGTAAATGCATATATGCATAACCCTCGTGTTGATGTGATACCCCACGGGCAATTTCTGCCGTGTCTTAGGTCCAGTTTCACCGACAAAGCCCCCGTGATCGAAATGTATAAGTAGAGTCATGGTTACAGAGTTTACAACAACACAGACGGAGCTGTAGTCCAGTGGACTGGTAATCCAGGGATCGCAGGTTCGATCCCCCGTCTGACCCTAATAAAATTAACAGTCTTTCAGATGAGACGTTAAACCGAGGTCTCGTGTCGGTGCTGTACACCGTACACGTAAAAGAACCAGAGGAGACTCTGGAATGGGTATAATGTTATGTCTGTATCACTGCACTATCCTCCAGAAATATAAAATGACTAATATCTTCAGGAGGCGTCGCTCATATGGGCAACCGGTAGCGACGTTAAATAAGCGTAAAACACACAGAGTTTACAACACAATGAACATGTGTGAAATATAATAGTATTTAAAACGTTTTACACAGCTGTGATTATTCTATTGGTCTTCCCTTAACTCAGTGTTCATAAACTGCATCCCTACTTTATGCATTCTACAGACAAAACTCGATCACATTGCAGACCTTAATACAGTCTGTACCTTGTTATACCTTTCAATATCCAAAACAAACAAATTATAAATATGTTTGGCCTGTAGCGTGCACTATTGCTAGAACGTTTTATTTTGTTTCAACAGAAATAGTAACTAATACTGCTAGTTTAGTCATTGTCAAACCAGGTACATATACAGTATGCACAACAAACATGTTACATACATATACAGTATGCACAACAAACATGTTACATATATATACAGTATGCACAACAAACATGTTACATACATATACAGTATGCACAACAAACATGTTACATACATATACATTATGCACAACAAACATGTTTTTAAATTTCTTTGGCTGTACTACATACAATGTACAGTATACCGGTGTTTAGTTAAATACATGAAACATAACCTTGACACATATCGAGATACACTGGACCAGGTTAAAAACCAGAGATAAAAAAATACATTAATGACCATGTAAAAAAGCTCTGGAAAACTTTATCCAGTGTACCTCGTGGGCGTTTCATATATTTTATTGATAACATTCTGAACATATCTTTGATTAATTGTCGATTAAAATGTTTACAAAACATACCGTATTCTTACTCAAATTTACCTTAAACTGTAGCATGTAATACTGCTAGAACCTTAGTTGAATATTACATAAACTTATTTCATTCAATACACATTCACATTCATTCAAATATGTAATGACATGAAACTTTCCTGACAAACGTGTACAAGTAGATCAATTATTCTACCAAGTTATCCCAACTTCAATGATAAATGTCAGTGTACATGACTGTAATCTATGAACCTAATTATTTCAAACACTACCATGCTGCATAATAAATATGCGTTTTAGGAGTAGATTTCTTCGTATTAATATTAGTTCTCATCTATGAATTGAATTTCTTCATGGAAAGTCATAAACGGACAACAAATGTCTTCATTAAAAATTAAGTTTTATATAAAACTCAATTTTTAATGAAGTTGAGTTGATGCAATCCATCTGAAGTGATGATGATGATTCCGTTTATTTACCCTCGCCACCGGTAAACCATATGGGCGAGCAAACGTGCTTTCGCACCGTCGATTATTCGATGAAGTGTTGTGTCGTCGGTGTCTTGTAGAGTGGTGTAGATTGAAGTTTGTAGTTGTGGATTCCCGTGAAGATTTCGGTCCAAGATGATTAGGTTACTCGATGATTATTCCTTGTTGGTTATGTCTAAGTTGTTTAAATCCAAGCTGATTGTGGTACTGGTAGTTAAAGTCAAGGTGGTTGAAGGTCTGGTCGCTGACTGGATGAAGAAATGAGGTCATCCAGTCGCTGTGAAGGCGCTTCTTCATCGTTGACCCAGTTATGGAGTGATACCAAATGACAGGGTGACGTTCCCCGCGCCTGGCATCATTTCCCCGACAACAGGGTGACAAGCCCTGTGCCGGTTTCCTGGGTCGGCTCACAGCAGCAAAATGGTTCGGTTGTTCCGTCGTTGTCCACCCCGTTGACGCATCCGGGGTCGAGGTCGCATCCCAACGGCCTTCATTGGTAGACGGATAAAAGAGTTCGAGGCGACGGGTGTGCCATCCACTCGAAACGATTACCGTCCTCTCCTGTCCGGTCACCTCTTCAGCGCCCCAGTACTAGCTGTCGCTGATCTAGGTAAGTGTTGACACTCCGAAGAGTCGATGCGGGTCCTCGTCTGTATGCGTCAGCGGCGTGGATTGGTCACTTCGGAACGGTGTCACATTCTCCCGCTGTGAGCTCAGGATGACATCCTCAGGTGGTTCCGTCTTTCCGTGGCAGGGTGACAAGGCCTGGTCTTTCTGTACATGGTCCCTTGTAGGGCCACCCTCTTCACTGTTGGTCACCCCACAGCAGCATTTATACGGGTCTGGCTGTTAGACATCTGGTCGTCGATTGTCACTCAGGGGAGCGTGGATGCCACGACCGTTGCCGCTCCCTCAGGTCCGTAATCTCGTCTATTCCATCACGATCTAGAAGAAACGGCGAATCTGTCCTCAGAGCCGTGGGTCCACATGCTGGCGAGCCTCCCCCTTCGCCAGATCGACGACCAGAAGATCCCAGAATCCTACGCTGCTGCTGCGGGATGTGCACCGGTCACGACGTGCACGTCGTGAGGAGATCGACCGGCCCCATCTGAAGTGTTCGCTAGAACTGATTAGAACGAACTATGTAGTTTTATTTATAGTCGCCACCACATAAATGCATTTGGGCGACTGTATTCTCTATGGTGTTTATGTAGATCTCTCTTCTAAGTTGCTTAGGTTGACATCTAGGAAGGTAACTTCTATCTTCTCAGGGTGACAAGTCCTGTGGCTTCTTTCGTAACGGTCCTTTGTAGGGCCACCCTCCTCACTGTTGGTCACCCCGTAGCAGCATTTATACGGATCTGGTCGTCGATTGTCGCAAACGTGTCTACGGTCACTCCAATGTAGATCGGGGGAGCGTGGATCCACGACCGTTGCCGCTCCCTCAGGTCCGCCATCTCTTCTAAACGCCGGTAGAGAAAGATCGAAACTACCAGTGTTCACCTCAAATACTATCTAGAAGAGACGGCAGATCTGTCCTGATGTGCCTTAGCCGTGGATCCATATACTGGGGAGATTCCCCCTTCGCAAGATCGACGACCAGAAGATCCCAGTATCCTACGCTGCTGCTGCGGGATGTGCACCGGTCACGACGTGCACGTCGTGAGGAGATCGACCGGCCAACTGATTAGATTCCCCGTGATGATGATGATTGAGCTTATTTACCTTCGCCGCCGGCGAACCATATGGGCGAGCGTACTAAGAAGTTTAATTATTACTCATAGATTATAAACTAAGGTGATTAAGTTGTGTGTGTTAATAATACGATTTGAATGCTCAGCCCGGCCATAGATTAGGCTACACGCATCAAAATGTATAGGGTCAGTACAGGAGTCACTCTATACTGTCTCACATCTCATATTCATAAATGTATGAATATGTTTGATGCATAATATTATTTGCATGCTCAGCCCGGCCATAGATTAGGCTACAAGCACCAAATTATATTGGTCGGTACAGGAGTCACGTTGTACTAACACGCATCTTAATTCTATAATGTGTGAATTAGATGAGTAATGTTATTTGATAACTCAGCCCCACCATAACTTGGCTACAAGCATCAAAATACATAGGGTCTGTTTAGGAGTCACTCTAAACTGTCCTCGTATCTCTTGTAATTATATATCTTTTCCATGTTCGATGATCTCTATGTCCTCGCACGCGACGCGCGACCAATTATCGACCCGATTTATTATGTTTCTCGCCGTTTATATGTCATTTTGTATGGTTCAAACAGTCACAAATCTTCAAAAACGGACATCAGAAACAGTTTAACGTTTGAATATTTTCGGCTAGATGCAGCATTTGTAAGGATGTTTTTCATTGGTAGAAAAACAATCCATTTTTTGGTCCTAGCTCGAACTGTTTACTGATTGGTTGATTTTGAAGCCTAGCTTAGAGCTACTTTGTGACCGCAAGAACCTGTACTAGTGTTAATATTACAAACTTTGATTGTGACTAAAATAATTACATACATTATGATTAAAATATACAATGTTTTAATAAAACCATTACGTCTAGCTTATAGTTATCTACACTTGAATATTTCATATCAATTCAAGAGGCTATATATAACCACAACATTCTGTAGATATATAATGTTGTGGTTCTATAATTCTATGTTAGAATTTTAAATGTTTGTGCCCAGATGATCTGTCTGATGGTGTTTCTCAACAGCCTAATATGTGGTCTGAAGATACTTTGCGAACAAATATAAGCACTTCAGACACTTTCACTGAACCCAGGATACAATATGCTCCATTTATATATTTACAAGGGTTCAGTGTACACAGTAAAAAAGTAAAAATAAAGATGTATATGATGTACAAAAGGATGGAGTCTTTATGACATATTAGGCTATTATAGCAGATTATCATGTCCCATTCCCAAATATAGGTTGAAGATGAAAAGCCTCATGAATTTACAGTTAAAAGTCTCTCTGCCTGTGCGTTACAATAAAAAATGGTACTAAAAACAGTACTTCCATTTCCGCAGAAAATGTTCTGTATGTATAATATATACAAACGGTTTCCTTTCAGGGCCACGTTAAAACTAACATTATAATATATAAATAGATATATCATTTTATTTAAAACATTCGTTGGTAACGCACAGAGCAGAGTATTTAAGATACTGGTTGTCTTCGCACTTCCTGAAAATATTTTTATAATTAATGTTGCATCAGGTTGGATGGTGAATAGCCTATGAGAGGTCTATTTTGTGTTCAGAGCCAGCAATGCACGCAGAAATCTAATTTATTGGACTGTGTGCAATTGAACAGACTGCTTAATGATAATTTTAGATTTTACCACCTGATTTCTTGTTGTTATTATCCACAGGGAGCTATATATGTACATTTAGAACATTGGCATGAAGCTTTTGCACAAATCATGCTTTTGTTGGTACTAAAAGGCTTATAGTTTACTAAGCTGAACATGTGCATGGGTTTAGGCCACATTCATTGTAAAAGATATGAATTGATCTTCATATGAATTAAGCTAAATTTGTGGAATTATTAAAGGTATCACTTAGTCTTTTAAGAATTTCTGATGAGGATCTTGAGTCATATAGATATATCAGCTATCCCCGTCACTAAAATGTATTTAGAGTAAGTGACTTATAATGGGATAGCATAAGTTAGAAAGACAGATTTACATATGTAGATAGAAGGAAGAAGGTTTACCATGAGCACGTGTCCATCAGAGAATTGATGGCTCATAATGTGCCCTGTATATTTCACAAGATCCTCCTTCTGCATTAGTCTAGTAAAAGTTAAAATTACCATGCACATATTCAGGTATATATTGTGTCATGCTCAACCTGGGAGAGTAATCCTTGCACTCCCATGTTATCATGGACACATATCCTACTAATAAAAGACAAACTAGTAAAATTATGATATTATAATAGCTTTATCCCTGGGTATATATCATTATGATTTTAACTGTTGTTCTATATAGATAGATTCCCCCTTCTCTCTTGATAAGTTTTACTCAGTCCCCTCTAATTGGCTGAACATACCCCAAAACAAGTACCCAGCTATATCATTGGTCAATACCTATGTCACCTTATGCCTCAGTCAAACTGACCCTATCTGGAAGACAATACTTTCCCGCTATACTACGAAACGCTGGAAAGTACATGCATCGTCCTCGCTCAACGTATACCTAATAACAATTCAACATTAAGTGGGTGACAGCTTCCTGTTACATGAAAAGGTATGATCGTCTCAAAGTAAGAATTATCTCTTATATGATTCCTTTTAAATCATTATTTAAATTGTTGCACAGATTTCTTAAACGGACATGAAGTATCGAAAACAATCTGTCACTATATAAAAAGTGTTTAGGTATAACTGGTGCTTTAAAAATGTCCTTTAGTTTCGACTTAAATATGTTTAGTGTTGCAGAGTTACGTACGTCTGTATTCAGTTCAGTTAATATTCAATATAAGAGGGTATACACGATTGGCTATATATCAGAGCCCGACTTGCAATAGTTGCATAGTTATTATTACGAAGTGGATATTTAGTAGTTTCTGATATAATAGGCGGAAATATAGTTTCCAAATAACCAGGAAGCAAGTACGTTTTGGCTTTGTATACAGTAATACGTATTTGAATGTTGCGTCGTTCGGATAGATAAAGAACCCCAACATATCTCTTTTATAAGTAACTCTATTAATACTGATCTAGTAAGGCCGATGACTATCAGTGCTGCTTCAACTTGCAATTGTTCGATAGTTTTTCATAAGCTTTACATCCATCCCAAACAACAGACGCATATTCTAAAATTGGTCTCCTATATGATACATAAATTTGGTTAATAATAGATCTCTTAAGTTTGAATTTTAAAGCTCTCATAAAACTCAGTACTTTAGATGCTGAACGTGTTTTATTACTAATATGATCATGCCATATAAGATCTGTTGATAGTGTTAAGCCTAATTGTTTATGCTGATCAACAACATCTAGTAAAACGTCGTTAAAGTAAAGAATGGGCCTATCGATGAGGGAAAAAACATAATAAGCCATTATTTTGACTAGTCTTTGATTCTTATTAGGTCTTGGTTCAAAATATTTTCTATGTAACGACGTCAGACGTCGTCGATGTAGTTTTGTTTATAGTCGCCACCGCATCAATGCATTTGGGCGACTGTATTCTTAAGTTGGTTATGTTGGTATCCTCTAAGATGCTTATATAGACGTTCGTTGAAGGCAACTTCTTTCCTCGCAGGGTGACAAGTCCTGTGTGTTTCTTCTTTCGAATGGGTCCTCTGTAGGGCCACCCTCCTCACTGTTGGTCACCCCGTAGCAGCATTTATACGGATCTGACAGTTAGACATCTGGTCGTCGATTGTCGCAAGAGAGTCTACGGACACTCCAATGTAGATCTGGGGAGCGTGGATCCACGACCGTTGCCGCTCCCTCAGGTCCGCCATCTCTTCTAAACGCCGGTGGAGAAAGATCGAAAATACCAGTGTTCACCTCAAACACTATCTAGAAGAGATGGCAGATCTGTCCTGATGTGCCATAGCCGTGGATCCACATACTGGGGAGATTCCCCCTTCGCAAGATCGACGACCAGAAGATCCCAGAATCATACACTGCTGCTGCGGGATGTGCACCGGTCACGACGTGCACGTCGTGAGGAGATCGACCGGCTACGTCAGACGTTCAACGTGCAATTATATTTATAGACAACAATAGACGCACGCGAACCGAATAGAAACGCTAATCACGTTGCGATGACAATTCAATGACAATTCAAGCAGCATTTTTCATTTTTGTAAACATACAGTGCATATTTTAATATTTCAAAACTGCCTTCTCCAACAGAAAGCTATAGATATATATGAAAATGTATCCCATCTATTCAGTGGAATAATATCTCCAAGAAATTAACACTACCTAGTGTATTAATTAAGTTTCAATGTACATTCAGTGACCATTCAAGCAGCATTTAATCTTGCATACAATATACTTAGCCCGGCGCGATATATTCTGAACTGAGCTAATGCGCCGTTAAACCAAATACTCATTCACTAACTCACTCACACACAGAATTTTTCATTTTGTACACATTTAATGCACATTTTAATGTTTCAAAAGTGCCTTTCCCCAAGGGAAAGAGATACATCTATATGTAAATCTATTCATCTCCATTTTAATATAAATGTGGGGTGTGATGCGGGCATTAAGTGATGCATTTAGTTTATCATGACACATTTATTTAGCTCGATTGCGAAACAATATCTTACAATATTTGTTTGTTAGTTATGCACATTTAATTTAGCTCGATCGATTGCGAAACAAGTTCTACCTCTACCAGTTACATTGAACATCGATGCTGAAGAGTGTGTACCTTCGAACGATGTAGTTTTATTTAAAGTCGCCACCGCATAAATGCATTTGGGCGACTGTATTCTCTAAGTTGGTTATATCCTAAGGTGATTATTCTGTGATGGTTGTTCAGTGATGATTATATCCGTGGTCTACGATGATTATATCTGTGTTCTGCGATGATTATTCTTCTACGATGATTATTCCTATTCTTCTACGTTGATTATTTCTGTATTCGCTGGCGATTCTTCTTCTATGAAGCTTATGAAGACGTCCTCTGGTGGTTACTTCTTTCCGTGCCAGGGTGACAAGGCCTGGTCTGTACGTGGTCCTTTGTAGGGCCACCCTCCTCACTGTTGGTCACCCCGCAGCAGCATTTATACGGATCTGACAGTTAGATATATGGTCGTCGATTGTCACTCAAGGGAACGTGGAAGCCATGACCATTGCCGCTCCCTCAGATCCGCCGTCTCGTCTATCCGCCGGAGAAGTAGACGAAATATCGAAAGCTCGAAAACGCCAGCGAAGAAAGAGTGTGGCAACCTGGGAGTAAAAACACTCTAGAAGAGGCGGTGGATCTGTCCTGATGTGCCATAGCCATGGCCACACATTAGATCCTATTCGCAAGATCGACGACCAGAAGATCCCAGAATCCTACGCTGCTGCTGCGGGATGTGCACCGGTCACGACGTGCACGTCGTGAGGAGATCGACCGGCAGTGTGTATCTTGCTGTAAGATCGACGACCAGACGACTCAATGTCCTACCATGCTGCTGCGAGATGTGCACCGACCGCGACCTGCACGCCGTAAGGACGTCAGCCGTTCACGTATAATTCTAACAATTGACGCGCGCGAACCGGATAGTAAGCATATCACGTTGCGATGACAATTCAATGACAATTCAAGCAGCATTTTTCATTTTTGTAAACATAGTGCATATTTTAATATTTCAAAAATGCCTTCTCCAACAGAAAGCTATAAAATATATATGAAAATGTATCCCATCTATTCAGTGGAATAATATCTCCAAGAAATTAACACTGCCCAGTGTATTAATTAAGTTTCAATGTACATTCAGTGACCTTCAAGCAGCATTTTATCTTGTATACAATATACTTAGCCCAGCGCGATATATTCTGAACTGAGCTGATGCGCCGTTAAACCAAATACTCATTCACTAACTCACTCACAAGCAGAATTTTTCATTTTATACACATTTAATGCACATTTTAATGTTTCAAGTGCCTTTCCCCAAGGGAAAGAGATAAATATGTATGTAAATCTATTCATCTCCATTTGAATATAAATGTGGGGTGTGATGCGGGCATTAAGTGATGCATTTAGTTTATACACATTTATTTAGCTCGATTGCGAAACAATATCTTACAATATTTGTTTGTTAGTTATGCACATTTAATTTAGCTCGATCGATTGCGAAACAAGTTCTACCTCTACCAGTTACATTGAATATCGATGCTGAAGAGTGTGTACCTTGCTGCAAGATCGACGACCAGACGACTCAATGTCCTACCATGCTGCTGCGAGATGTGCACCGACCGCGACCTGCACGCCGTAAGGACGTCAGCCGTTCACGTATAATTATATTTATGACAACAATTGACGCGCGCGAACCGGATAGAAAGCATATCACGTTGCGATGACAATTCAATGACAATTCAAGCAGCATTTTTCATTTTTGTAAACATACAGTGCATATTTTAATATTTCAAAACTGCCTTCTCCAACAGAAAGCTATAGATATATATTAAAATGTATCCCATCTATTCAGTGGAATAATATCTCCAAGAAATTAACACTGCCCAGTGTATTAATTAAGTTTCAATGTACATTCAGTGACCTTCAAGCAGCATTTTATCTTGTATACAATATACTTAGCCCGGCGCGATATATTCTGAACTGAGCTGATGCGACGTTAAACCAAATACTCATTCACTAACTCACTCACAAGCAGAATTTTTCATTTTGTACACATTTAATGCACATTTTAATGTTTCAAAAGTGCCTTTCCCCAAGGGAAAGAGATAAATCTATATGTAAATCTATTCATCTCCATTTGAATATAAATGTGGGGTGTGATGCGGGCATTAAGTGATGCATTTAGTTTATACACATTTATTTAGCTCGATTGCGAAACAATATCTTACAATATTTGTTTGTTAGTTATGCACATTTAATTTAGCTCGATCGATTGCGAAACAAGTTCTACCTCTACCAGTTACATTGAACATCGATGCTGAAGAGTGTGTACCTTGCTGCAAGATCGACGACCAGACGACTCAATGTCCTACCATGCTGCTGCGAGATGTGCACCGACCGCGACCTGCACGCCGTAAGGACGTCAGCCGTTCACGTATAATTCTAACAATTGACGCGCGCGAACCGGATAGAAAGCATATCACGTTGCGATGACAATTTAATGATAATTCAAGCAGCATTTTTCATTTTTGTAAACATACAGTGCATATTTTAATATTTCAAAACTGCCTTCTCCAACAGAAAACTATAGATATATATGAAAATGTAACCCATCTATTCAGTGGAATAATATCTCCAAGAAATTAACACTGCCCAGTGTATTAATTAAGTTTCAATGTACATTCAGTGACCTTCAAGCAGCATTTTATCTTGTATACAATATACTTAGCCTGGCGCGATATATTCTGAACTGAGCTGATGCGACATTAAACCAAATACTCATTCACTAACTCACTCAGAAGCAGAATTTTTCATTTTGTACACATTTAATGCACATTTTAATGTTTCAAAAGTGCCTTTCCCCAAGGGAAAGAGATAAATCTATATGTAAATCTATTCATCTCCATTTTAATATAAATGTGGGGTGTGATGCGGGCATTAAGTGATGCATTTAGTTTATACACATTTATTTAGCTCGATTGCGAAACAATATCTTACAATATTTGTTTGTTAGTTATGCACATTTAATTTAGCTCGATCGATTGCGAAACAAGTTCTACCTCTACCAGTTACATTGAACATCGATGCTGAAGAGTGTGTACCTTGCTGCAAGATCGACGACCAGACGACTCAATGTCCTACCATGCTGCTGCGAGATGTGCACCGACCGCGACCTGCACGCCGTAAGGAACGAACGAACGATGTAATTTTCTTTATAGTCGCCACCGCATAAATGCATTTGGGCGACTGTATTTTCTAAGTTGTTTAGATCCTAAGGTGATTCGTTCTTCTGTGCTGGTTATTCAATGATGATTGTGTTCTACGATGATTATGTCCATCTTCTATGATGATTATTCCTATTCTACGGTGATTATTTCGGTATTCGCTGACGATTCTTCTTCTATGAAGCTTATGGAGACGTCCTCTGGTGGTTACTTCTTTCCGTGCCAGGGTGACAAGGCCTGGTCTGTACGTGGTCCTTTGGAGGGCCACACTCCTCACTGTTGGTCACCCCGCAGCAGCATTAATACGGATCTGACAGTTAAACATCTGGTCGTCGATTGTCACTCAGGGGAGCGTGGATGCCACGACTGTTGCCGCTCCCTCAGGTCCGCCGTCTCGTCTATCCGCCGGAGAAGTAGAAGAAGGAAGAGAAAGTGTCGAAACGAGCCGGCGAAGATATAGTGTTTGAGAATGTACACTATCTAGAAGAGCTGGTGGATCTGTCCTGATGTGCTGTAGCCGTGAATCCACATGCTGGCGAGCCTCCCCCTTCACAAGATCGACGACCAGAAGATCCCAGAATCCTACGCTGCTGCTGCGGGATGTGCCCCGGTCACGACGTGCACGTCGTGAGGAGATCGACCGGGCGCCGTAAGGACGTCAGCCGTTCACGTATAATTCTAACAATTGACGCGCGCGAACCGGATAGAAAGCATATCACGTTGCGATGACAATTCAATGACAATTCAAGCAGCATTTTTCATTTTTGTAAACATACAGTGCATATTTTAATATTTCAAAACTGCCTTCTCCAACAGAAAGCTATAGATATATATGAAAATGTATCCCATCTATTCAGTGGAATAATATCTCCAAGAAATTAACACTGCCCAGTGTATTAATTAAGTTTCAATGTACATTCAATGACCTTCAAGCAGCATTTTATCTTGTATACAATATACTTAGCCCGGCGCGATATATTCTGAACTGAGCTGATGCGCCGTTAAACCAAATACTCATTCACTAACTCACTCACAAGCAGAATTTTTCATTTTGTACACATTTAATGCACATTTTAATGTTTCAAAAGTGCCTTTCCCCAAGGGAAAGAGATAAATCTATATGTAAATCTATTCATCTCCATTTTAATATAAATGTGGGGTGTGATGCGGGCATTAAGTGATGCATTTAGTTTATACACATTTATTTAGCTCGATTGCGAAACAATATCTTACAATATTTGTTTGTTAGTTATGCACATTTAATTTAGCTCGATCGATTGCGAAACAAGTTCTACCTCTACCAGTTACATTGAACATCGATGCTGAAGAGTGTGTACCTTGCTGCAAGATCGACGACCAGACGACTCAATGTCCTACCATGCTGCTGCGAGATGTGCACCGACCGCGACCTGCACGCCGTAAGGACGTCAGCCGTTCACGTATAATTCTAACAATTGACGCGCGCGAACCGGATAGAAAGCATATCACGTTGCGATGACAATTCAATGACAATTCAAGCAGCATTTTTCATTTTTGTAAACATACAGTGCATATTTTAATATTTCAAAACTGCCTTCTCCAACATAAAGCTATAGATATATATGAAAATGTATCCCATCTATTCAGTGGAATAATATCTCCAAGAAATTAACACTGCCCAGTGTATTAATTAAGTTTCAATGTACATTCAATGACCATTCAAGCAGCATTTTATCTTGTATACAATATACTTAGCCCGGCGCGATATATTCTGAACTGAGCTGATGCGCCGTTAAACCAAATACTCATTCACTAACTCACTCACAAGCAGAATTTTTCATTTTGTACACATTTAATGCACATTTTAATATTTCAAAAGTGCCATTCCCCAAAGGAAAGATAAATATATATGTAAATCTATTCATCTCCATTTTAATATAAATGTGGAGTGTGATGCGGGCATTAAGTGATGCATTTAGTTTATACACATTTATTTAGCTCGATTGCGAAACAATATCTTACAATATTTGCTTGTTAGTTATGCACATTTAATTTAGCTCGATCGATTGCGAAACAAGTTCTACCTCTACCAGTTACATTGAACATCGATGCTGAAGAGTGTGTACCTTGCTGCAAGATCGACGACCTGACGACTCAATGTCCTACCATGCTGCTGCGAGATGTGCACCGACCGCGACCTGCACGCCGTAAGCACGTCAGCCGTTCACGTATAATTCTAACAATTGACGTGCGCGAACCGGATAGAAAGCATATCACGTTGCGATGACAATTCAATGACAATTCAAGCAGCATTTTTGTAAACATACAGTGCATATTTTAATATTTCAAAACTGCCTTCTCCAACAGAAAGCTATAGATATATATGAAAATGTATCCCATCTATTCAGTGGAATAATATTCAAGACATTAACACGCCATTGATTAGAAGTTTGGCAAGGTACCAGTGACCTTCAGCGCATTTATTTGTATCCAAGATCTTAGCCCCCGGCGCGATTATTCTGACCTTGAGCTGCTGCGCCGTTAAACCAAATATTCATTGCACTAACTCATCACAGCGAATTTTCATTTTGTACACATTTAAGGCACATTTTAATGTTCCAACGTGCCTTCCCAAGGGAAAGAGATCAATCTCTATGTAAAATCATTCATCGCATTTGAAATAAAGTGGGGTGTGATGCGGGCATTAGGATGCATTAGTTGTACAATTGATTTAGCACGCTTGCCTAAACATTATCTTACATATTTGTTGGGTAGTTATGCACTTTTATAGCCGATCGATTGCGAAACAAGTTTACTTCTACCAGTTACATTGAACATCGATTGCTGAAGAGTGTGTACCTTGCTGTAAGATGTGATATTCGTTTTATTTAAAGTCGCCACCGCATAAATGCATTTGGGCGACTGTATTTTCTAAGATGGTTATGTCCTAAGGTGATTCTTCTTGTCTAAGGCGATTCTTCTTGTCCTAAGGTGATTCTTCTGTGATGATTATTTCTATTCTTCTATGGTGATTATGTACGTGTTCTGCGATGATTCTTCTACGATGATTCTTTCTGTTTTCGCTGACGAGTAGGGTAGACTAAGATGATTATGTACCAGGTGGCTGAAGGTCTGGTCGCTGACTGGATGAAGAAATGAGGTCATCCAGTCGCTGTGAAGGTGCTTCTTCATCGTTGACCCAGTTATGGAGCGATGCCAAACGACAGGGTGACGTTCCCTGCGCCTGGCATCATCTCCCCGACAACAGGGTGACAAGCCCCGTGCTGGTTTCCTGGGTCGGCTCACAGCAGCAGAATGTTTCGGTTGTTCCGTCGTTGTCCACCCCGTTGACGCATCCGAGGTCGAGGTCGCATCCCTCCGTCCCCAACGGACTTCATTGGTAGACGGATAAAAAAGTTCGAGGGTGTGCCTCTTCAGCGCCCCAGTGTTAGCTGTCGCTGATCTAGGTAAGTGTTGATACTCCGAAGAGTCGATGCGGGTCCTCGTCTGTATGCGCCAGCGGTGTGGATTGGTCACTTCGGGACGGTGACTCAATCTCCCGATGTGAGCTCAGGATGACATCCCCAGGAGGTTTCTTGATTCCGTGGCAGGGTGACAAAGCCTGGTCTTTCTGTACTCAGTCCCTTGTAGGGCCACACTCCTCACTGTTGGTCACCCCGCAGCAGCATTAATACGGATCTGACAGTTAGACATCTGGTCGTCGATTGTCACTCAGGGGAGCGTGGATACCACGACTATTGCCGCTCCCTCAGGTCCGCCGTCTCGTCTATCCGCCGGAGAAGTAGAAGAAGGAAGAGAAAGTGTCGAAACGAGCCGGCGAAGATATAGTGCCAAAACATCACTATCTAGAGTGCTCGCTATCTAGAAGAGCTGGTGGATCTGTCCTGATGTGCTGTAGCCATGGATCCACATGCTGGCGAGCCTCCCCTTCACAAGATCGACGACCAGAAGATCCCAGAATCCTACGCTGCTGCTGCGGAATGTGCCCCGGTCACGACGTGCACGTCGTGAGGAGATCGACCGGGAGCTGTGCCTTGTTCCCGACGTGCACGGTGTGGAGGCACGAACAAGTGCACCGACCGCGACCTGCACGCCGTAAGGACATCAGCCGTTCACGTATAATTCTAACAATTGACGCGCGCGAACCGGATAGAAAGCATATCACGTTTCGATGACAATTTAATGATAATTCAAGCAGCATTTTTCATTTTTGTAAATATACAGTGCATATTTTAATATTTCAAAACTGCCTTCTCCAACAGAAAGCTATAGATATATATGAAAATGTATCCCATCTATTCAGTGGAATAATATCTCCAAGAAATTAACACTGCCCAGTGTATTAATTAAGTTTCAATATACATTCAATGACCATTCAAGCAGCATTTTATCTTGTATACAATATACTTAGCCCGGCGCGATATATTCTGAACTGAGCTGATGCGCCGTTAAACCAAATACTCATTCACTAATTCACTCACAAGCAGAATTTGTCATTTTGTACACATTTAATGCACATTTTAATGTTTCAAAAGTGCCTTTCCCCAAGGGACAGAGATAAATCTATATGTAAATCTATTCATCTCCATTTTAATATAAATGTGGGGTGTGATGCGGACATTAAGTGATGCATTTAGTTTATACACATTTATTTAGCTCGATTGCGAAACAATATCTTACAATATTTGTTTGTTAGTTATGCACATTTAATTTAGCTCGATCGATTGCGAAACAAGTTCTACCTATACCAGTTACATTGAATATCGATGCTGAAGAGTGTGTACCTTGCTGCAAGATCGACGACCAGACGACTCAATGTCCTATCATGCTGCTGCGAGATGTGCACCGACCGCGACCTGCACGCCGTAAGGACGTCAGCCGTTCACGTATAATTCTAACAATTGACGCGCGCGAACCGGATAGAAAGCATATCACGTTGCGATGACAATTTAATGATAATTCAAGCAGCATTTTTCATTTTTGTAAACATACAGTACATATTTTAATATTTCAAAACTGCCTTCTCCAACAGAAAGCTATAGATATATATGAAAATGTATCCCATCTATTCAGTGGAATAATATCTCCAAGAAATTAACACTGCCCAGTGTATTAATTAAGTTTCAATGTACATTCAGTGACCTTCAAGCAGCATTTTATATTGTATACAATATACTTAGCCCGGCGCGATATATTCTGAACTGAGCTGATGCGCCGTTAAACCAAATACTCATTCACTAACTCACTCACAAGCAGAACTTTTCATTTTGTACACATTTAATGCACATTTAATGCACATTTTAATGTTTCAAAAGTGCCTTTCCCCAAGGGAAAGAGATAAATCTATATGTAAATCTATTCATCTCCATTTGAATATAAATGTGGGGTGTGATGCGGGCATTAAGTGATGCATTTAGTTGATACACATTTATTTAGCACGATTGCGAAACAATATCTTACAATATTTGTTTGTTAGTTATGCACATTTAATTTAGCTCGATCGATTGCGAAACAAGTTCTACTTCTACCAGTTACATTGAACATCGATGCTGAAGAGTGTGTACCTTGCTGTAAGATGATGATATTCGTTTTATTTAAAGTCGCCACCGCATAAATGCATTTGGGCGACTGTATTTTCTAAGATGGTTATGTCCTAAGGTGATTCTTCTTGTCTAAGGCGATTCTTCTTGTCCTAAGGTGATTCTTCTGTGATGATTATTCCTATTCTTCTATGGTGATTATGTACGTGTTCTGCGATGATTCTTCTACGATGATTCTTTCTGTTTTCGCTGACGAGTAGGGTAGACTAAGATGATTATGTATCAGGTGGCTGAAGGTCTGGTCGCTGACTGGATGAAGAAATGAGGTCATCCAGTCGCTGTGAAGGTGCTTCTTCATCGTTGACCCAGTTATGGAGCGATGCCAAACGACAGGGTGACGTTCCCTGCGCCTGGCATCATCTCCCCGACAACAGGGTGACAAGCCCCGTGCTGGTTTCCTGGGTCGGCTCACAGCAGCAGAATGTTTCGGTTGTTCCGTCGTTGTCCACCCCGCTGACGCATCCGAGGTCGAGGTCGCATCCCTCCGTCCCCAACGGACTTCATTGGTAGACGGATAAAAGAGTTCGAGGGTGTGCCTCTTCAGCGCCCCAGTGTTAGCTGTCGCTGATCTAGGTAAGTGTTGATACTCCGAAGAGTCGATGCGGGTCCTCGTCTGTATGCGCCAGCGGTGTGGATTGGTCACTTCGGGACGGTGACTAAATCTCCCGATGTGAGCTCAGGATGACATCCCCAGGAGGTTTCTTGATTCCGTGGCAGGGTGACAAAGCCTGGTCTTTCTGTACTCGGTCCCTTGTAGGGCCACACTCCTCACTGTTGGTCACCCCGCAGCAGCATTAATACGGATCTGACAGTTAGACATCTGGTCGTCGATTGTCACTCAGAGGAGCGTGGATACCACGACTATTGCCGCTCCCTCAGGTCCGCCGTCTCGTCTATCCGCCGGAGAAGTAGAAGAAGGAAGAGAAAGTGTCGAAACGAGCCGGCGAAGATATAGCGCCAAAACATCACTATCTAGAGTGCTCGCTATCTAGAAGAGCTGGTGGATCTGTCCTGATGTGCTGTAGCCATGGATCCACATGCTGGCGAGCCTCCCCTTCACAAGATCGACGACCAGAAGATCCCAGAATCCTACGCTGCTGCTGCGGAATGTGCCCCGGTCACGACGTGCACGTCGTGAGGAGATCGACCGGGTTGCTGTAAGATCAACGACCAGACGACTCAATGTCCTACCATGCTGCTGCGAGATGTGCACCGACCGCGACCTGCACGCCGTAAGGATGATGATATTCGTTTTATTTAAAGTCGCCACCGCATAAATGCATTTGGGCGACTGTATTTTCTAAGATGGTTATGTCCTAAGGTGATTCTTCTTGTCTAAGGCGATTCTTCTTGTCCTAAGGTGATTATTCTGGATGATTATCCCTATTCTTTATGGTGATATGTACGTGTTCTGCGAGATCTTCTACGATGATTTTTCTGTTTTCGTGACGAGTCGGGGTAGACTAAGATGATATGTATAGGGGGTGAAGGTCTGGCGCTGAGATGAAGAAATGGGTCATCCAGCGCTGTGCAGGTGCTCTTACGTTGGACCCAGTTTGGAAAGCGATGCCAACGACCGGGTGCGTTTCCCCCTCTTCTATGGTGATTATGTACGTGTTCTGCGATGATTCTTCTACGATGATTCTTTCTGTTTTCGCTGACGAGTAGGGTAGACTAAGATGATTATGTACCAGGTGGCTGAAGGTCTGGTCGCTGACTGGATGAAGAAATGAGGTCATCCAGTCGCTGTGAAGGTGCTTCTTCATCGTTGACCCAGTTATGGAGCGATGCCAAACGACAGGGTGACGTTCCCTGCGCCTGGCATCATCTCCCCGACAACAGGGTGACAAGCCCCGTGCTGGTTTCCTGGGTCGGCTCACAGCAGCAGAATGTTTCGGTTGTTCCGTCGTTGTCCACCCCGTTGACGCATCCGAGGTCGAGGTCGCATCCCTCCGTCCCCAACGGACTTCATTGGTAGACGGATAAAAGAGTTCGAGGGTGTGCCTCTTCAGCGCCCCAGTGTTAGCTGTCGCTGATCTAGGTAAGTGTTGATACTCCGAAGAGTCGATGCGGGTCCTCGTCTGTATGCGCCAGCGGTGTGGATTGGTCACTTCGGGACGGTGACTCAATCTCCCGATGTGAGCTCAGGATGACATCCCCAGGAGGTTTCTTGATTCCGTGGCAGGGTGACAAAGCCTGGTCTTTCTGTACTCGGTCCCTTGTAGGGCCACACTCCTCACTGTTGGTCACCCCGCAGCAGCATTAATACGGATCTGACAGTTAGACATCTGGTCGTCGATTGTCACTCAGAGGAGCGTGGATACCACGACTATTGCCGCTCCCTCAGGTCCGCCGTCTCGTCTATCCGCCGGAGAAGTAGAAGGAAGAGAAAGTGTCGAAACGAGCCGGCGAAGATATAGCGCCAAAACATCACTATCTAGAGTGCTCGCTATCTAGAAGAGCTGGTGGATCTGTCCTGATGTGCTGTAGCCATGGATCCACATGCTGGCGAGCCTCCCCTTCACAAGATCGACGACCAGAAGATCCCAGAATCCTACGCTGCTGCTGCGGAATGTGCCCCGGTCACGACGTGCACGTCGTGAGGAGATCGATGATGATATTCGTTTTATTTAAAGTCGCCACCGCATAAATGCATTTGGGCGACTGTATTTTCTAAGATGGTTATGTCCTAAGGTGATTCTTCTTGTCTAAGGCGATTCTTCTTGTCCTAAGGTGATTCTTCTGTGATGATTATTCCTATTCTTCTATGGTGATTATGTACGTGTTCTGCGATGATTCTTCTACGATGATTCTTTCTGTTTTCGCTGACGAGTAGGGTAGACTAAGATGATTATGTACCAGGTGGCTGAAGGTCTGGTCGCTGACTGGATGAAGAAATGAGGTCATCCAGTCGCTGTGAAGGTGCTTCTTCATCGTTGACCCAGTTATGGAGCGATGCCAAACGACAGGGTGACGTTCCCTGCGCCTGGCATCATCTCCCCGACAACAGGGTGACAAGCCCCGTGCTGGTTTCCTGGGTCGGCTCACAGCAGCAGAATGTTTCGGTTGTTCCGTCGTTGTCCACCCCGTTGACGCATCCGAGGTCGAGGTCGCATCCCTCCGTCCCCAACGGACTTCATTGGTAGACGGATAAAAGAGTTCGAGGGTGTGCCTCTTCAGCGCCCCAGTGTTAGCTGTCGCTGATCTAGGTAAGTGTTGATACTCCGAAGAGTCGATGCGGGTCCTCGTCTGTATGCGCCAGCGGTGTGGATTGGTCACTTCGGGACGGTGACTCAATCTCCCGATGTGAGCTCGGGATGACATCCCCAGGAGGTTTCTTGATTCCGTGGCAGGGTGACAAAGCCTGGTCTTTCTGTACTCGGTCCCTTGTAGGGCCACACTCCTCACTGTTGGTCACCCCGCAGCAGCATTAATACGGATCTGACAGTTAGACATCTGGTCGTCGATTGTCACTCAGAGGAGCGTGGATACCACGACTATTGCCGCTCCCTCAGGTCCGCCGTCTCGTCTATCCGCCGGAGAAGTAGAAGGAAGAGAAAGTGTCGAAACGAGCCGGCGAAGATATAGCGCCAAAACATCACTATCTAGAGTGCTCGCTATCTAGAAGAGCTGGTGGATCTGTCCTGATGTGCTGTAGCCATGGATCCACATGCTGGCGAGCAATTTGTAATTTTGTTTATAGTTTTCCTATTTATATCAAAGATTGAAGGCCGTGACCTACTTTAGCTACGATGCACTAACTGTGTCTCATTGGTTGAACTATCGACTGTTGTTTTCTGATTGAAAGAAGACAAATTCAGTCGTGCCGCAACTTTCCAAACTACGGACTATCAGTCTATCATCCATCCACCACACCTCCTTCTACAAATACGTTAAATATATATAAATAATAATAATAATAATAAATAAACAATACTACACTGCCTGCCTTGCCTTGCCTTGCCTTGCCTTGCCTTGCCTTGCCTTGCCTTGCCTGCCTCCTTGCCTTGCCTGCCTGCCTGCCTGCCTGCCTGCCTGCCTGCCTGCCTGCCTGCCTGCCTGCCTGCCTGCCTGCCTGCCTGCCTGCCTGCCTGCCTGCCTGCCTGCCTAATACCTAACACAGACACCTGTCACCCTGGATCAGAGGAAGAAGATGCCCCTTTACTCCTAATGTCACCAGAAACAACGTAGTAACTATTGAAGTTTTATTAGACACCAGTCGCCCCACATGCCTCGACGGAGATGGTGCAGTGCCGTCAAATACCACCGAAATGTGTACATACATATCGCGCGATATGCGATGGCACCGTGGTTGTCAAGGGGCTCGAACTCACAAGCAAGCACGCGGCTGCTAGCCTAGGCGACACACGCATGTCCATTGCATGCATCACTACTAAGACTATAATTTGGGCAATGTACGATACTGATTTGACAATAGCAGAGAAAGCATTTTCCTCGGGAAAATGTGTGTGGCCCTAATAAGGGCCGTTTTTTTTCAGACTGCGTGAGGCGCAGTTAAGCACGTTCGCCACGGATTCGGCGAGCCAACTGGATGTCCTTGGGCATGATGGTGACACGTTTGGCGTGGATGGCGCACAAGTTGGTGTCCTCGAAGAGACCAACCAAGTAAGCCTCGCTCGCCTCCTGGAGAGCCAACACTGCAGAGCTTTGGAAGCGCAAGTCGGTCTTGAAGTCCTGAGCGATTTCACGTACGAGACGCTGGAATGGCAGTTTCCTGATGAGGAGCTCGGTGCTCTTCTGGTAACGTCTGATTTCACGGAGGGCGACGGTTCCTGGCCTGTACCTGTGTGGTTTCTTCACACCACCGGTGGCTGGTGCACTTTTGCGAGCGGCCTTAGTGGCCAGCTGTTTACGTGGAGCCTTTCCTCCAGTTGATTTTCGAGCAGTCTGCTTTGTTCTTGCCATCTTGAGAGTAGGAAGATACTATATGATAGTTGGCCGTAGTACAGCACAGTAAATATGCTTCACGGGCGATTTCCATTGGCCGATACAAAATGCGTCGAGCTAAGTCCAAAAATCGGATAGTAATTCTACAAATCACGATATAAGAGACATATATTTGAACCAATCAAATTGCAGCTACATTAGCGGTGTTCGGCAGATAATGTAAACAAACGAAGATAGAGTTTTTCTGTGTGAGTAAAATGATGAATGTGTTTTACCATGAATTAGTGTAAGTTTTACAAGAAAATAAAGTGGTAGTGACTTGGTTGATATTGTATACTTATATTATAAAACAATAATTCCTACTATACATCTTAGGCCCTTTTAATTAAGTTACAATGACCATGAAAGCAGCATTTAAACAATTTTCTACACATGCAGTGGCTATTTTGGGATTTCAAAACTGCCTTTCTCTAAGGCAGAGAGGTAAATCTATATGTAAATGTCTCCCATATATCCAGTGGAGTAACATGTTCACGAAAATAACACTGCCCAAGTGTGTTAATCAAGTTTCAATGACCATTCGCATACCATTCAAGGCGCATCTTTGATTTTTTTTGTACGCGTTCTCAGATTTCAAAACTGCCATTCTCTAAGGGAGAAAGGTAGATCTATATGTAAAGGTCTCCCATCTATTCAGTGGAGTAACATGTCCAAGAAATGGACTATGGATGTCCGGTGGCAGCTGTTACTAAGTGGCAACTATGACCATACCACCACTGTTTTTAACACAGAATGATTTGTTGTGACAATTCTGAGAGACAAGTTCTTTGGAAAACATTTGAATGGTCCTGAAAAGGACCTTTGTTTTGTTTGAACTGTCAACTAGTTCCGCTTTATTTCTTGGCAGCAGCCTTCTTCGGTGTCTTCTTCGCCGCCGCCTTTGGCTTGGACACCTTTGCCTTCTTTGGAGACTTTGCAGCTTTTTTAGGCTTGGCGGCAGCTTTTTTCGGTGTCTTTGTCTTCTTTGCAGCGGCAGCAGCAGGCTTCTTAGCCACCTTTGACTTCTTTGCAGCCGGTTTCTTTGCAGCTGGTTTCTTTGCAGCAGTCTTCTTCTTTGGTGTCTTTGGCTTGGCGGATTTAGGTTTGGCGGCTTTCTTTGCAGCCGTCTTCTTCACCTCGCCCAGCTTGAAGGATCCAGATGCACCGGTTCCTTTCAACTGCTTAATAGCTCCACTCTTGACACCAGATCTCAGCGCCAACTTTAGGTGAGAGTTGATTGCGGTCTGATTTACTCCAACCTTGTAGTGGCTGTTGATGTACTTCAGAATGGCCTGTTTGGAAGATCCAGTCCTTTCCTTCAATGACCCAAGAGCGCTAGCAATCATTTCACCGTACTTTGGGTGAGTTGCTGGCTTCTTCGGCTTGGCAGCCTTCTTAGCCTTCGGTGTAACAGCAGGTGCAGCAGCAGCGGTATCCGTCATTCTGACAAAAAGTTGTAATGAACAATGATCCAGTCTAGCACTTACAGTGCAATATATCATGAGAAGAATGATCGCGCGGACCGGATGGAGGTCACCGCAGACATTTTGTGCTTTCCTACATGTGCATTATTTTGTCTTTACAGCATGAATTAAACACGAATCGTGTAGTATTTGGTACCAAAATGAAGCTTATGAATTCCTCTACCGACAGCCTCTAGGTTCGGCAGATTTCCGTACCAAATTATACACTATAGCGATGTTCATAGTGTACACACACAGCTAAAAATGCACTCGGTACACTACATCACCCCACATTTTCTTCTACACTTGCACGCAAACATAATAAATTCGATTAATATTACCTGATTTTCATTGACAAATTGCATAGTCTACGCTCACATACACACACTGTATCAATACACCATACATGGCCAGTAGTATCAGCGAAAATTGAACATCAGACAAACACATCCAAACTCATCTACAAACACAATCTTAATTCACAATAGCAACACTGCGGTTTCTATGCAGGCACTGATGTAATACCGCCGCTAGCTAGCTACACCCCTGGGGCCTGATATCCACACGGCTGCTGCTGCATCGTCGTCGACTGACTACGACCGTGCAACAAAATAACAAGATGTTTACATGGCTATGAGGTGTGCTGCTGCTGCTGCTGCTGCTGCTGCTGCTGCTGCTGCTGCTGCTGCTGTAATCTCTGTGCGAATTTATGGTTTTCATATATCCGATGTCGCTCACACACCCTACCCTCCTACAGACACCACCCGTCTCCTCCCATCCCCGAGGAGCGAGTGTAAATAAATGTAACCATCAGCTGCTACAAAACAAGAACCACCCGCATAACCACCCGCCTAACGCCCACGGCGCTACACTTCGTTAGTGCGTTGCAAGACTTTTGTTTCGCAATCGAGCTAAATAAATGTGCATACACTAAATCCATCACGAAACCCGGTCGATCTCCTCATGACGGTGCACGTCGTGACCGGGGCACATCCCATTCGAAAGAAGAAACAGGACTGGTCACCCTGCGAAGAACGACTAAGATGCCTTCACAGCTACCTTGCTACTTGTTTGTAACAACCCAAACGCCCAACACAACGTGATAGCGCAGTGGATGCGCGTTCGCTTCAGGTGCGAAAGGTCCAGAGTTCGACCGCCACTGGAGCCGTTACGAGTGGCACGCTGCTTAGGCAATGCATTTAAATTCCACGTTGCCTCCTCTCTCTCTGCCTCGTGGCGATGGATTCCATCAGCAATGAGGTGTCGATAGTGATTTATATAAGTTGAAATAACTTGTTTCGCAATCGAGCTAAACTAAATTTGTATAAACTCTCAACACAAACAAACAACCATCAAACAAACAACCATCAAACAAACAACCATCAAACAAACAACCATCAAACAAACAACCATCAAACAAACAACCATCAAACAAACAACCAACAAACAAACAAACAAACAAACAAACAAACAAACAAACAAACAAACACACAAAAATGGCGTCTGTTGGCAAACATATGTGCAGCTATTTCCCTTACAATAATGTCTAATATTCAATAGTACGCATGCACATTACGGCCGGCCAGGACACTGAGTAGCTTGCTTGGTATTTGGTATGTAATGACGACAACAACAACAACTGAGAATGGCATTTCATTTCGAAAGGCTTGAGGTGGCCCTAAAAAGGGCCGTTTTTGCCAAGTAAGCAGCAGCACAAACTGTTTACTTCGTCGCCTTCGTCTTCTTGGGTAGGAGAACGGCCTGGATGTTAGGCAGAACACCACCCTGGGCGATGGTTACACCAGATAGCAGTTTGTTCAACTCTTCGTCGTTGCGGATGGCCAACTGAAGGTGACGGGGGATGATTCTCGTCTTCTTGTTGTCTCGAGCAGCATTGCCTGCCAATTCCAGTACTTCAGCAGCCAAGTACTCTAGCACGGCAGCCAGATACACGGGTGCACCAGCACCTACTCGCTCGGCGTAGTTGCCCTTGCGGAGTAGACGATGGATCCTGCCGACGGGGAACTGAAGTCCGGCCCTCGACGATCGGCTCTTTGCCTTGCCCTTTGTCTTTCCACCCTTTCCACGTCCAGACATGATTGTAGTAGTAGTAGTAGTAGCAGTAAGTAGTAGTTAAAAATCGACTTGATCTCCGCTTTTATATGGATCACAAATCGGATTGACCTACATAGCCCAATCTTACAATGACAGACGTCAACAATTGTCATTCAGCCAATCAGCGATCAGCTACTGTAACGGTGTTCGGCTCGATGCTAAAATCAAAAACTGTTTGCTTTATCCCATGTATATATAATATTACCGAAATAACAGTTATTACTGATCGTGCTTTGTTTTATTACACAGACCAATATTACATATGCTGACACCACACTTTATAATGACAAAACAAGTGCAAAACGCGACTGGCTGGGCGAGAGAGCTCAAATGCAGCCTCCCGAGAAATACACCAACCCATATATCCAAATAAACACCACAAACAATGAATGAATGAATGAATGAATGAATGAATGAATGCATGCATGCACCCTGACCGTAATTACTTGTGTTGGGACTTATGGTTTGTTTATGCACTAAACTATACTAATGCTACCTTAATACAATAAAGGATTTCCTAACTGACTGCATACTGTTTGAGTGACAAACTGAGAGAATCCTTTCGAAGTACTTGGGTGGCCCTAAAAAGGGCCGTTGTGTTGTGGTGGTACCGACACGAGTAAGAGAGCTTACTTGCTGCTGGTGTACTTGGTGACGGCCTTGGTACCCTCACTGACGGCGTGCTTGGCAAGCTCGCCGGGCAGGAGAAGACGGACAGCGGTCTGGATCTCTCTGCTAGTTATGGTCGATCGCTTGTTGTAGTGAGCCAGTCTGGACGCTTCGGCGGCAATTCTCTCGAAAATGTCGTTGACAAAGCTGTTCATGATGGACATGGCTTTGCTAGAGACACCTGTATCAGGGTGCACTTGTTTCAACACCTTGTATATGTAGATAGAGTAGGATTCGCGCCTCTTCCTCCTCCTTTTCTTGTCGGTAGACCTGGCGGTCTTCGCCTTTGTCACCGTTTTCTTGGCTCCCTTGCTTGCTAGACCTTTAGCTGGCATGATTATGCAGTAGTAAGTTTGCGATCACGGCAATTTTGCTCTTTATATATGCGGGGCCAAAAACAGAAATCGGATTGACCTACTTTTAACATCGTCTTGTTTCTAATTGGACGAGGAAAACAAGATGCTCACTGGGTGCAAACTACACCGCTTATTGCTTAAAATATTCCTCGGCAACTCCCTCCCTCTCCCCCTCCCTCTCTATCTCTCTCACCCACCCCCAACGGCGTGCACGTCGAGGTCACAGTGGAAGTCTACAGTCTAGCCATTTATGAGTATTCCTTTGTGAACTACGGATTGAAGGTAGGTAAACTGGCCAAGCACTTGTCCGGATGATACCTAACATTATTCATTTCGTTCACAATCTTGCATTACTACCTATTCACCATATTGTATGTGGTGTTTTGCCAAATGTATGCATGCATGCAACTCATTTACAGACATATGTAGTTTACACAGCTCCTTATTATTGATAGTTAGTTAGTGAAATGTAGTATCGTTATTATTAAATATGAATACGGTTACGGTTACATACGACGGCTTAGATATGACATTTTCTGAGCGATAATTCTCTCGAGAGATTTGTGTGGCCCTAAAAAGGGCCGTTGTTCTCCAAAGCAACACACATGTGTGCTTAACCGCCGAATCCGTACAGAGTTCTGCCTTGTCTTTTCAGAGCGTACACGACGTCCATGGCGGTGACGGTCTTCCTCTTGGCATGCTCGGTGTAGGTGACTGCATCACGGATGACATTTTCCAAGAACACCTTTAGTACCCCACGAGTCTCCTCGTAGATGAGGCCGGAGATTCTCTTCACGCCACCTCGTCGAGCAAGACGACGAATAGCTGGTTTTGTGATACCCTGGATGTTATCACGAAGAACCTTCCTGTGACGCTTAGCGCCTCCCTTTCCTAGACCCTTTCCTCCTTTACCACGTCCAGACATTATTTCAGTTGATAGATGCGGCTGAGAATGACTGCAATGAACGAAAGATGTAATTTTGTTTATAGTTTTCCTATTTATATCAAAGATTGAAGGCCGTGACCTACTTTAGCTACGATGCACTAACTGTGTCTCATTGGTTGAACTATCGACTGTTGTTTTCTGATTGAAAGAAGACAAATTCAGTCGTGCCGCAACTTTCCAAACTACGGACTATCAGTCTATCATCCATCCACCACACCTCCTTCTACAAATACGTTAAATATATATAAATAATAATAATAATAATAAATAAACAATACTACACTGCCTGCCTTGCCTTGCCTTGCCTTGCCTTGCCTTGCCTTGCCTTGCCTTGCCTTGCCTTGCCTTGCCTGCCTGCCTGCCTGCCTGCCTGCCTGCCTGCCTGCCTGCCTGCCTGCCTGCCTGCCTGCCTGCCTGCCTGCCTGCCTGCCTGCCTGCCTGCCTGCCTGCCTGCCTGCCTGCCTGCCTAATACCTAACACAGACACCTGTCACCCTGGATCAGAGGAAGAAGATGCCCCTTTACTCCTAATGTCACCAGAAACAACGTAGTAACTATTGAAGTTTTATTAGACACCAGTCGCCCCACATGCCTCGACGGAGATGGTGCAGTGCCGTCAAATACCACCGAAATGTGTACATACATATCGCGCGATATGCGATGGCACCGTGGTTGTCAAGGGGCTCGAACTCACAAGCAAGCACGCGGCTGCTAGCCTAGGCGACACACGCATGTCCATTGCATGCATCACTACTAAGACTATAATTTGGGCAATGTACGATACTGATTTGACAATAGCAGAGAAAGCATTTTCCTCGGGAAAATGTGTGTGGCCCTAATAAGGGCCGTTTTTTTTCAGACTGCGTGAGGCGCAGTTAAGCACGTTCGCCACGGATTCGGCGAGCCAACTGGATGTCCTTGGGCATGATGGTGACACGTTTGGCGTGGATGGCGCACAAGTTGGTGTCCTCGAAGAGACCAACCAAGTAAGCCTCGCTCGCCTCCTGGAGAGCCAACACTGCAGAGCTTTGGAAGCGCAAGTCGGTCTTGAAGTCCTGAGCGATTTCACGTACGAGACGCTGGAATGGCAGTTTCCTGATGAGGAGCTCGGTGCTCTTCTGGTAACGTCTGATTTCACGGAGGGCGACGGTTCCTGGCCTGTACCTGTGTGGTTTCTTCACACCACCGGTGGCTGGTGCACTTTTGCGAGCGGCCTTAGTGGCCAGCTGTTTACGTGGAGCCTTTCCTCCAGTTGATTTTCGAGCAGTCTGCTTTGTTCTTGCCATCTTGAGAGTAGGAAGATACTATGATAGTTGTTTTTTTTTTTTTTTTGGTTGAGCTTATTTACCCTCGCCGCCGGCGAACCATATGGGCGAGCGTACTAAGAAGTTTAGTTATTACTCATAGATTATGAACTAAGGTGGTTAAGTTGTGTGTGTTAATAATACAATTTGAATGCTCAGCCCGGCCATAGATTAGGCTACAAGCATCAAAACGTATAGGGTCAGTACAGGAGCCACTCTATACTGTCTCACATCTCATATTCATAAATGTATGAATATGTTTGATGTTTAATATTATTTGCATGCTCAACCCGGCCATAGATTAGGCTACAAGCACCAAATTATATAGAGTCGGTACAGGAGTCACGCTGTACTAACACGCATCTTAATTCTATAATGTGTGAATTAGATGAATAATGTTATTTGATAACTCAGCCCCACCATAACTTAGGCTACAAGCATCAAAATACATAGGGTCTGTTTAGGAGTCACTCTAAACTGTCCTCGTATCTCTTGTAATTATATTTCTTTTCCATGTTCAATGATCTCTATGTCCTCGCACGCGACGCGCGGCCAATTATCGACTCGATTTATTATGTTTCTCGCGGTTTATATGTCACTTTTTATGGTTCAAACAGTCACAAATCTTCAAAAACGGACATCAGAAACAGTTTTAACGTTTGAATGTTTTCGGCTAGATGCAGCATTTGTAAGGATGTTTTTCATTGGAAGAAAAACTATCCATTTTTTGGTCCTAGCTCGAACTGTTTACCGATTGGTTGACTTTGAAGCCTAGCTTAGAGCTACTTTGTGACCGCAAGAACCTGTACTAGTACTAAAATAATTACATACATTATGATTAAAATATACAATGTTTTAATGAAAACATTACGTCTAGCTTATAGTTATCTACACTTGAATATTTCATATCAATTCAAGAGGCTATATATAACCACAACATTCTGTAGATATATAATGTTGTGGTTCTATAATTCTATGTTAGAATTTTAATTGTTTGTGCCCAGATGATCTGTCTGCTGGTGTTTCTCAACAGCCTACTATGTGGTCTGGAGATACTTTGCGAGCAAATATAAGCACTTCAGACACTTTACTGAACCCAGGATACAATATGCTCCATTTATATATTTACAAGGGTTCAGTGTACCGTAAGAAAAAAATGTGAAGTATATGATGTACAAAAGGATGGAGTCTTTGTGACATATTAGGCTATTATAGCGGATTATCATGTCCCATTCCCAAATGAAAAGCCTCATGAATTTGCAGTTAAGAAGTCTCTCTGCCTGTGCGTTACAATAAAAATTGGTACTAAAAACAGTACTTCCATTTCCACAGAAAATGTTCCGGATGTATAATATATACAAACGGTTTCCTTTCAGGGCCACGTTAAAGCTAACATTATAATATAAAAATAGATATATAATTTTATTTAGAACATTCGTTGGTAACGCACAGAGCAGAGTGTTTAAAATACTGGTTGTCTTCGCACTTCGTAAAATTATTTTTATAATTAATGTTGCATCAGGTTGGATGGTGAGTAGCCTATGAGAAGTCTATGTTGTGTTCCTTGGCAGCAATGCATGCAGAAATCTAATTTATTGGACTGTGTGCAATTGGACAGACTGCTTAATGATATTTTTAGATTTTACCACCTGATTTCTTGTTGTTATTATCCCCAGGGAGCTATATATGTACATGTAGTACATTGGCATGAAGCTTTTGCACAAATCATGCTTTTGTTGGTACTAAAAAGGCCTATAGTTTGCTAAGCTGAACATGTGCATGGGTTTGTTTGTGCATGTTCATTGTAAAAGATATGAATTGATCTTCACATGAATTAAGCTAAATTTGTGGAATTATTAAAGGTATCACTTAGTCTTTTTAAGAATTTCTGATGAGGATCTTGAGTCATATAGATATATCAGCTATCCCCGTCACTAAAATGTATTTAGAGTAAGTGACTTATAATGGGATAGCATAAGTTAGAAAGACAGATTTAATATGTAGATAGAAGGAAGAAGATTTACCATGAGCACGTGTCCATCAGAGAATTGATGGCTCATAATGTGCCCTGTATATTTCACAAGATCCTCCTTCTGCAGTAGTCTAGTAAAAGTTAAAATTACCATGCACATATTCAAGTATATTTTGTGTCATGCTCAACCTGGGAGAGTAATATTGCACTCCCTTGTTTTCATGGGCACATATCCTACTAATAAAAGACATACTAGTAAAATTATGATATTATAATAGCTTTTATCCCTGGGTATATATCATTATGATTTTAACAACGTAGGTACAGTCTGCCCAAATTGCTTAATATTATTTATTTTATTTTATTTGTTTATTATAAGTATGATTAATGCTTAGTTATTTATTATTTATTTAATAAGAGAGTACTCCTTTGTTATGTATACAACGAGTTATTTACCAAGAGAAGACAATGGAATAACATAGGTGTTGCGGTGTTACTGTAGTCTCAAACATAGACTGGCGGTATGGTCGATAATCTGTTTTCCAGTAACCCACAAGGCTATGGATTTGCTGTTTGTTACACAAGAATTAAAGAGAGATGAAATGTCAAGATGGGATTGATTTAACTATTGCACAGCTTGTTTCGCAATCGAGCAAAATAACAAACTATAATAATTATAAAAATTATAAAAATTAAAAGTATGACAACCTATTAACTCAGAATGATGGAATACTGTAGCTTAATTGCATTAGCATCATATATGAGAATTTCTGCGTAGGACCGTAAATAGCCCTAAAGCATGTCTACATAACATAGATTTCCAGGACAAATTTTTACATCTATCCTGAATATGTATATATTTTTCCAAACATTGACATGTTCTTGACTTAACATGATCAGAGATTATTACATATTTTGGTTATTACCAAAATTTAGGGCCTTATGCTATGACATATAAGAAATGGCCAGTTTAAGCTAATTTGGACATGTTTTGGTCATTTATACTATCAGTTGAGTGATTAGCAGGGAAAAAATGCACTTCTGCTTATTAAATATTACTTTGCAAGGCCAGATAACCATTCCATAATAAGTTTGGAGCAATATATAGAAAATGTTTCTTTTGAAATTTCCACCTCACAATTATACATATTTGGATAATATAGTCAGGTTAACCTAAAAGCATGCTCACATAACCTAGATTTTCTGAACAATTATGTGAGGTATCTAGCAGATTTATGTATTTCTACAAACATTGATCTTTTATTGACTCAGGATGATCAAATAAAATGTCTAATTTATGTTTGTAGCACAGTTGGGGCCCCTATGCTATGATATAAGGGGAGTGTCCAATTTTAGCAGTTTTGGACAGTTTTTGGATTTATTCTCTTTCAAATGAGTTTTAGATGGGGTGGAATTCCTTCCAAACATAGAATGTGGTCATATAAAAACAAATAACCACATCTTAACTAATTGTGAGTATTTATAGAAAAACAAGCCATTTAGGATTTACTCACTATTTAGGAATATAATTGTGGAGGAAGATTAATTTTAGGATGGAGTACTCTCAATGTTTATTTTATGTGATTTCTGTTAATTTTTCCGTGCATTGCTAGATTTTCTCCCGCGACTCCAGCAATTTCATTGGGCCACGGGTTCGAGAGCTGTATTGGCAGGATCCAGACTTAGTTTTCTCCTTGTTTAATTATGCTACCAGATAATTAACACAGTATTTTAACAATAACAACGTGTAGACACGCCGTGATAGAAAATATATCACAATGATCATGTGAGACACAGATGGTTGTGCCCAATAGAGCCATATATATAATATTACACTTTTAGCTAATTGTATGCATGAACATTACGTGCATTTAAATATGTGTGGATGCCACTACATGTCTTTGTATAAGTGTAGATAGACAGTATATTATTATAGTGCATCAATTACAAAACTAATTGCCATTTTAATTAAAACATTACAGATATTGCCTTAATGGTTAGGTGTAAGTAGGAGATCTATAGTCTGGCTCCATGCCAATTAAGGGACAACTGTGTATTGATAATCTATATCTTGTCTGACATTTCGCAGTCCAAGATATAGATTGCGACAGCTCTAAACACTGACTTGCGAGCTGCCTTGCACGGATCCAGGATATTCTTTAGGTTGAAGTGCAATCCTTCTCCGTTCAGTGCAGCTCTCAAATCTTTCCGATGGCTTTCCAGCCCAGTGCAGTGTAGCAGAAAATGCTCAGTTGTGTATTTGACATCGCACTCCGGGCAAATAGGATCCAGGCCAGGAACAATATATTGTCCCATATTGCCTGGTAACAGATTTGCCCCGAGTCTCAGTCGAGTGATGGCTTTGTCCACATTCTTGAAACAAGAATACTGGATAGGTCGACTGAGGTTCTGTGAAAAGTCTGCCTGAAAGGCCGCCCATCAAGGGTCTTGCGCCACCTTTCTAACATGGCAGATCTAACCACAGACTTCATTTCAGTGGGTGCGAGCCTAACACAATTGTCAACCGAGCTATGATTCAGGCCAGACTTGGCCGCCATGTCCACTTGTTCATTCCCAGGTATACCTACATGTGCTGGACACCATACCAGTGTAACCTTTAATCCTAAATTTATGGTATCATTGTAAAGTTCAATGATAGATCTTAAGATATCGGGTCTCGATTGACTTATTTTGGATTTCAATGAGACCAGGGAGGACAAAGAATCAGAGAGGATAATGCATTTGGGGGGCTTGTTCTCTGTGATCCAGCACAGTGACTTTTTGATGGCCAATAGCTCTGCAGTGTAGATGGATAGTTTGTTAGTTAACCTTTCTACAAACGTGTAGTTTTCTGATGGAATTACCACTGCAGCAGCTACTTTTCCTGAATTGGGACATTTTGATCCATCTGTATAAATCTGTAAGTAACCTAAGTAATTTTTCTCTAAATGAATCTGTAGTTCTGATTTAATGAGGTACGTTAAATCAGATTTCTTCACTTTTTCTGATAAAGTGGTATCAACATCTGGGTCTGATAAGGTCCATGGAGGAATCTGGCCCGGCCTGAAGTCTGCTACCTGCACACCCCCGAGACCGCACGACTCCGCAAGTTCCTGGGCCTGAGCACCAAATGGTAATACAGGATTTTTGTAGCATGCCTTGACAAAGTACCCGGTCCCGAGGATGGCGTTCACTGGATTACCATCATGCCTAGTTTGAACCCTGGCCCAATATTTAACAGTTTGCTCCATGCGTCTTATGTTTAGAGGAGGTACACCCGCCTCCACTTCCAACAGATATCCAGGGGTGGAGCGAATGGCTCCCAGAGCCAGTCTGAGGGCTTTATTTTGGACTATATCAAGTTTTTTAAGTTCAGATTTCACAGCACAAGAATAGATTTGAGCACCATAATCTATCTTTGAACGTATTAATGACTTATAAATGAGTAAGAGGCTGTTCTTATCTGATCCAAAGTCTGTGCCTCTTAACATCCTCATGACATTTAAGTCTTTTTCACACCGGGTAACCAAATCCTTAATGTGTTGCGAGAATGATAACCTATCGTCCAAAAGAAGTCCTAAAAATCTCGCAACTCTTTCAAATTTAATTGGTGTTCCACCTAAGGTAACGTTCAAGTTGTGCTGTTTCTCATTCCCAAATAAAACTCCTACTGTTTTTGTTTCAGAAATTTTGAAACCCCAGTTTTTGGCCCATCCCCATAGAGAGTCCAATCCAGCTTGTGCTTTCTTAGCTAGTTTAACCAAGTTGGACCCCATTTTCCAGGTTCCTGAATCATCAGCAAACTGGCTAATAACCATCCCAGAACCTTGGAGAGTGTCTGGGAGACCATTGATTATAAGAGAAAAGACCAATGGTGAGAGTATCGCGCCCTGGGGAGTCCCTCTGTCAAGAGTTGCTTTTTCAGAGAGAGAACCCCCAACCTTTACTTGAATAGTCCTATTCTCCAGAAAGGCCCTGAGATATTGGAAGCAAGAACCTGTGATACCGTACTCTTTTAATTTATAGAGTACTCCAAAGTGCCACGTTAAGTCAAAAGCGGCCTGAAGGTCTAAGAAAATTGCCAGCACTGAACGTTTTCTATTTTTGGCATAGATTACGTCGTGCTGCAGTCGAGCAAGTTGATCTAGAGTGCTCCTTCCCTTTCGAAAGCCAGATTGAAAGGGAGTTAGTATATTTTTTGATTCTATGTGATGTTCTAAACGTGCCTTTACCATTCCCTCAAGCAATTTCCCTGAGTGAGATGTAAGGCTTATGGGTCTGTAAGATTTTGGTTCATTTTTATCTTTTCCTTTTTTATAAAGCGGTATCACACATGCATCCTTCCAGGCCATCGGGTACACCCCGCTACTCCATATCTTGTTGAAAAGCTTCAGCCATAGTTCAAGGGCCGAATCCGGCATGTGTCTAAATAGAAGATAGGATATCCCATCCAGTCCCGCCGCAGAATCACGTCTGTCACTAATGCAAGATTTAAACTCAATGAAAATGGAAGATTTAAAGGAATATCATTTTCCCCCGGCTCATTTATTACATTTTGATGTTGTGATTCAAAGGTTTGTTGAAATTTTATAGTATCTGGTGACATATTTGAATCACTGGAGACCTGTTGGTAGTGTTTTACCAGGAAATTAGCCTTTTCAAGGGGACCTATTGCCAAATCGTTTTTGTATTTTAATAATGGTACAGGATTTGAAGCTATACCTTTAATTCTGTGAATTTTTTGCCAAAATGTTTTTGCGCTACATTTTTGAGTTGAAATCGATTCACAGAATTCCTGCCAATTTTCTTTTTTTGCTTCAAGAATGACTTTTTTAGATTGTAATTCAGCCTCTTGTAGTGTGTGGAGTTTCATTTGGCAGGGATTCCTTTTTAGTTGATTTAATGCCTTTTTTCTATCCTGTACCGCATTGTAACATTCGTCATTCCACCATGGGACCTTTTTATGTTTAGACACCCTGCCTGAGGAGACAGGTATACACTTCTCACCTAGTTCTAAAATTGTTGCTGTTAAATTACCACAGAAGATATCCACACTCTCAGAGTAGACACTATCAAGGGTGATCTCCCTACAAATTTCATGAAACAGGGGCCAATCTGCTTTGTCATATATAAATTTGCCCCCTTGATTGGATGTATCATTTTCTGTGTAATTTAGTCCAATACTTAGCATGATTGGAAAATGATCGGAGCCAAAATTATCCTGACAAACACCCCATGCCGAAATAGCTGCAAACTTAGGGCTAGTGATAGTAAGGTCAATTGCTGACATTGAACCATTTGCCTTATTTAGCCTAGTTGCTGTACCATCATTCATAATGACTATATTTTCTTTCTCCGCCCATGTAAAAATATCCTTTCCCTTTCTATTTGAATATTCGGAACCCCAATTTATGTGGTGTGCATTGAAGTCCCCTGTGATCACACAGTCACCTAGCTTATCAGTTGTTCTAAAAGATGAGCTAATTTTATTTAATGACTCAAGATCACACCCTCTTGAGTATAGGTTAACCAAGTGGAAGGGAGATCCAGCCAAATGAATTTTAAAAAGTTGTACCTCTATTTGAATATCCCCATTATTATCCCTCGGATTGTCTACCACAAGAGTCTGGTAATCTATGCCGTGCTTAATAAAGGTAATCAACCCCCCTTTAGCTTGCATGCCCTGAGTTGCCGGGTAGTTTATTTGTTCGGTGTGGTATCCAGGAATTTTACATGTTTTAAGTTCATCAAACTTAGTTTCCTGGATACATATAATTTCTATGTGGGGGTTGATATCAAGAAAGTTTTTAATTTCCGTTGATCTATAGCAGGTCAGTCCTTGGGCGTTGAAAGAGATAATGTTGATTTTGTTATTCATGGGGAAGACTGACAGACCGACGCATGGAGCACTTTGTTTTCATAGGAGAACATGGTCTTGATTTCAAGATCCGTCTCCCTATGTTCTTTAATTTAAGTTTTCCTGGAGTCACAGGGGCTCTTACCATTCCTCCAAACACTGCACCAGGTGTCTTTAATATGGTATAATAGCTGCGCCCCGGCCGGGCCCTCTCACGTTCAAACCCTAGTTTAGTATTTAGCTGGTTCGAAATAAAATGTTCCATACCCACTCCGGAGGGTCTAGCCTTGTCAAGATGCATGTCCCTAACAATGATTGCCAGACCCTCCAGAGTAATAGTCCGCACCACGCCCCCCCCACCAGAGATCTTAACATGTCTCTTAGTATTGAAATCCTCCTCCTGAGGTGCTGGCGGAGGGGACGTTTGCTGACTTTGGTCAATGAGAGAGCCCGAGCCGCGGCCCAGTGCCACACTAGGTGCCTCTTCTATTGAGAGGACCTCCCCCAGGGACAGATCACAGTATCTGTGTCCTATTGGTGGACTGTGTACGCTGTCATTCCCCACTCCATTGGAGCGGAAGAACGACGAGTGTACGGAGATGATGGAGTCCTCCTCCGTCACATTAAACCCGCTACTGTCACTAACGGAATCAGACGTATTCGGTGTGATTACCGTTAACGTAGTCAGGTCTTCTGAGTCGGCCGGGGACGCCACTTTCTCTAATAAAACGTCCTTCCTCGGAGTTGAGGAGACGTTCCATACAATTGATCCAGACCCTGGTGCTGCCGCCCCTGGGGACACGGACCCCCCCGGGGACGCCTCTCCCCCCCCAGCCTCCACCATCAGGGGAGGCCCCCCCCGAAGTGGTCGCCCACCCCGCCCCACCCCCAACCACCCCTCATTTGCATGAGAGGAAATTGGAGAGCAGGACGGGGCAACACGACCAACCTCCACGGGGGAGCCACCCCCACCAGACAGAGGAGAACAGGAAAGACGCCCCCCAGAACACGGGTCCGCACCCCCAGACATCGGCCCCACACCAGGCTCTAATACGGGGGAAGTCACAGAGTTGCATGGGGACCCGGAGGAACGTTTCATTTCCTCCTTCTCCAACAATCTCTTCTCTCTCAACAGGGTCTGTTCTGCCCTGCACCAGGGCAGGCCATCCCTCCTGGCAATAGCAGTGATGCACACTGCCCTAAAATAGGAATGGCACCCCCGGTACCTGGCAGAGTGCGGCTCTCCACAGTTTACACAGTGTATGTGTGGAGATTCGCACTTCCTAGTGTCATGGCTACCCGCACACCTGGCACACCTTGCAGGATTTTTGCATCTGGCAGCTGTGTGACCGAAACCCTGGCATCGGTAGCATCGAATAGGTGGTTGTACATAAGTTTCTGTTTTGAAATAAATGCTTGTTTTGGCAACCCTTATGTAGAGTGGGACATTGCCACCAAAAGTTAATTTTAGTGCCCCACTCGGTTTATTGAATTTAGTTTTTAGTCTTGTAACGTTTAATAATGTTGTTTCCGTATTCTTGAAAGCTAGAGAATTTCTGAAGTCTGTTAGATTTTCATCTAACGAGACCCCATGGATGACCACGTCGTGGGTCTGGATGGTGGATGGCAAAATTGCCAATACCGCCACTCCCCCGACGTGACCACCCATCATGCTCAAAACCTTTGCCAGGGCCTCGGCCGACACAAGCTCCAACATTACAGCCCCGGAG
>CM026399.1:63917666-64016111 GCA_014843695.1 Archivesica marissinica | reverse complement strand
ACACCCACATAAAAAGGTCAACAAAGAAAGCAAACCAAACATTAGGATGTCTACGTAGAAACCTCCAGGTCAAATCTGAACCCCTTAAGACCATGGCTTACCAGACACTAGTGAGACCCCAGCTTGAATATGGCTCCGAGATCTGGTCGCCCCATACCCAAACATTGATAGACCAAATTGAAGGTGTCCAGCGAAGAGCAGCCCGTTGGATAAAGGCTGACTTCTATCGTACCTCTAGTGTTACAGACATGATACATTCCCTAAATCTACGCAGACTAGATCAACGGCGTATTGACAATAGGTTATCCCTTATGTATAAAATTCATAATGATATTGTTGCTATTCCCATTGAAAATTACCTAGTTCCCCTCTCCCGTCCTACTCGCCATTGCCATTCATTAAGCTATAGGTTAATTACAGCAACTACAGACTACTACAAGTTCTCCTTCTTTCCAAGAACAATCTATCATTGGAACCACCTCCCTCCTGACATTGTCCATCTCCCTACCATAGAGCAATTCAATATGGCAAACATCAATATGGCAGTTTGCCATATTGAACATGCATGTCCCTAGTTGTTCTGCGTAGCTGCTTTTAAACTTTTACAACAACTTATTTTCATACCTTTTAAATTATACTTTTAACTACTCATACTCTTAACTTCTTAGCGGTCTTTGGCGCGCAACATGTCTACGTCCCCGCGAGGGGTTCGACATTAAAGGAAGATAGATAGTACCGCTTACCATACCCATAATATGACGGAACTGTAGTTGAAACAAACATTGTACTTAAGAGTTCATGTTTGAACGAAGCAAGTGTTTGATGATCTCGGACAGCAAGTGGTAATGCATTCCATGCACCAATAGCGGACGGAACAAAGGAATTAGCAAACAACGAAGTGCGCCTTGGCAATATTGCAAACTCATTACTGTTTCTCAGATTGTATTGAGACGTTTGGTTAACCGTTCTAGGAAATAGTGCACTTAGGTAATTAGGTACTAAATTATGCTTAATTGTGTAAGTCAAAATTAATTTTTGATATGCCCGTCTGTCGGAAAGAGATAGCCAACCAATTTCGTGGTAGAGGTTGTTCAAGCTAACTGACCTAGTAGTACCAGTCACTAGTCTAGCTGCTTCATGCTGTATTTTTTCAAGGTTCTCTTTATCATATAATGTACAATTATCCCAAACAGTTGACGCATACTCAAGGATTGGTCTTAGGAATGAAATATAAATGCCATTTGCAATCAATGCTAAAAGTTACCCCCAGATGTATGTGGCTTTCATTTGTAGACACGCTAATGGTATCAAAAAAATAAGTTCAGTTGGTGTTCATTTCCTAGGTCCCCCTCACGTCTGAAGTTGGACTACACATCGATTCCAGCCAAGCTACGCCCCTGAAAGTTTCACAGATTAACGTAACCTTGATGTACAACACACGCCAAAAATGTAACTAGCTTGTTTGGGAAAGCCATGATATTTTTCAAATTCTTGTACAAACTTAACCAGTCCAGCGTGTTACCACTGGACTACAGTTCCGTGTGTACGATATTGTTAGCGGGGCGTTTTTATATGGGGCTGTCATCGTTTCTGAATGTAGCCTACGATTTCTAGTCAAACCGGCCCCATATAAAACTCAAAACGGCCCGCTAACAGTATCGTACACCGGTGTCGAGGTCAAAATAAATAGCACAAACTTGCGGTGTGCACGAACATGAGGGCGAGACGATAAATAAAGATTTCTACTACTACTGGTATTTTTCAGAACCGAATTTTACTGTTATTTTACATCAACATATTACCTATAATGGCTATATTTTCTTTGTTTTACTCACATGTCATCTCAAGTTGGTTGTGTGTATGCGTATTCCAGGGATCGCAGGCTCGATCCCCCGTCAGACCCTAATAAAATTAACAGTCTTTCAGATGGGACTTTAAACCGAAGTCTTGTGTCGGTGCTGTACACCGTGCACGTAAAAGACCAGATGAGACTGGAATGGGTCTCTGTCTGTATCATTAATCTAAAATGACTAATCTCTTCAGGAGGCGTCGCTCATATGGGCAACCGGTAGCGACGATACATAAACGTAAAACACATACACACTGTGTGTATGCCTTAAGCTATGAAGTCGTATGTTAATTAATCCAATTAACACCGATGTCAACGGCTTAAATTATGGGTCAGGCTAAAACGTAGACGCTTATGCAGACGATATATAATTTATTATATAGGAAAACTCAGACAACAAAGGTATATAGTGATGTTGGAAAACACAGACAAAAGGAACATGTAGGGAAAACGCAGACCAGTTGAACATAGAACACATTTATCTGTTTTAATGCACACATTGAATATATAGAGAAAACGCAGACAAGTTGAACATATTGTAGGGCCTAAAATTGTTTTATTTGTTTTATAGAGACTAGTTGAAAATAGACTAAAATTGTTTTATAGAGAAATGCAGACAAGTTGAAATAGAGTAAAAATAATGCAGACACATTAAATATATAACGAAAAGGCAGAGAAGTTGAAAATATAGTAAAATTGTTTCATTGCAGACACATTGAATAATTGTATACAAAACGCAGACAAGTTGAACATATAACACATTTATCTGTTTTACTGCATACACATTGAATATATAGCGAAAACGCAGACGAGTTGAACATAGAGCAAATTTATCTGTTTTATTCATTATTGCAGACATATTGAATATATACATGTATGTATGTTCCATTAATGTCAAACCCCTTGCGGGGACCTAGACATGTTTTCCTGGACAGGCTTAGCCGACCTAAATGGTTAACCAGTACTAAGCAATGTGTGTGAGGTGCCTTGCTCAATGACACTACATACGTGGCCTGACCGAGTATCGAATCCGGGACCGCTCGATTCCAAATCCGACGCTCTACCACTGGACCACGGACGCGAAAATGCAGACGAGTTGAAAATAGAGTAAAATTGTTTTAATGCAGCCACATTGAATATATAGAGAAACGCAGACCAGTTGAACATAGAGCACATTTACCGCATGTAGTTCTGTAAACTCCAGGGCTGCTGTTTGCTGTTAGACACAAGTAAGTCATGGCATCACCATCAAAGTTTTTCATAATTTTCAAATGTAACAAACACCGGTTAAAAATGGAATGCGTAGGGATCCTAGCTGTCATGTAGGGCTCTTTACTCATCAATGCGCTGGGGCAAGTAGTACTGAAATCTCTTTCAGTCTACTTCAAATGAGCAGACATGCCACAGATGCACCACATTCACAATATGAAATGCAAACAGTCTCTGGTTCTACAGTAAAACATCATCAAATTATGGTCTGCTTGATTGTAAAAACGACTTTCTAGGCGACCCGGAACCAATTCCTCAGTGGGGTCACACGACAAATCGTGCTTGCTTGGTGATTTTCATTTGTTGAGCAATATGTTTTATTAATATAGAAATCAGAACAACGAAGTCTACTCTAACGTATGGTAGTTTCCTGCACGAACCCGTGCTTTTCTGAGGCTGATCTCTCACACACGTGTGTGTATACATTACCTAGCTATGCTAGACGACAGTTACCCACAACAACCAATACTAGGAAGGAGGTATGGTCGATATACACATATCATACATGCACTCTCACTACTTTTAAGAATTTCACCGTACACTCTCTCTACTCCAAAGTATGGTAGTTTCCTGCACGAACCCGTGCTTTTCTGAGGCTGATCTCTCACACACGTGTGTGTATACATTACCTAGCTATGCTAGACGACAGTTAACCACAACAGCCAGTACTAGGAAGAAGGTATACAAGATACAAGATACAAGAAGCTTTATTTAACGTCGGATTACATTTACAAATAACATTAGCTAATAAGCTATTTTTCCGACAAACATATATTATAATCATAACATGAGAAAAAACAGCTAGGAAATAAAAGTTGGTTTAAACATGAGTACAACACAGGACATAGCATAATTAAAACATGTTAAAGTGAGCACCTAAAAGACAAAAATAAAATTAATACATTGTGTTAATAGTTTTAACAACTATATAATATAGATAAATCTTAAGAACTCAAATAGAGATACACTACTGATTGATACACTGTGTTGTAGTTGCTGATCTTGGTCTGTGGCCTAAAAACTGCAATAAGAACAAAAATGTTAAGACACTGACAGGCAAAAAGGTACACTACTGTGAAATTAAGATATGTTTTAAAAAAACAGTTATCCCCAAATCAGATTTGGAAAGGAACTGATCAGCTATTACCTCACAAAATACATAAAAAGCAGTTAAAGCAACTATTTGTGGCACGCAACTTTATAGAACACTAAAACTAGGTTACAACAATCAAATTAGAACATCAAGCTAGCACAAATCATAAATTATAAACATAAAAACACAAATAAAACACATAGCACACAGTTATAAGCACATTAAGCACATTAAGCATGAGGAAATAAGCGGACACGACTAGGTAGAGCACATTGAGCACTTACAGGACGGGCCCGTCCAGGCACGGACCAGCCTCACAAACTCCTTGTGGTTTTCAATTTTTCTAATGTCATTTGGCAGGCTGTTCCATACCTGAGCGGCCTCGTATCTGAAAGATCTCTTTCCGTTCAAGGTGGTGCGTACAGTTGGTACTTCAACAGTGTTTGAATGTCTGAAAGAATATTTTATATTTCGAAATTTAACCAGGTATGGTCGATATACACATAATTATCATACATGCACTCTCAGTCTCTCACTACTTTTAAGAATTTCACCGTACACTCTCTCTACTCCAATGTATTACTCGATATGCGCATATCATACATGCACTCTCATTACTTCGATTACGTATATGTATTAGGAAGAATATGAGCATGTTATCATCGCACTCTCTCTGTGAAGCATGTAACTAAATAGTATGGTAGCGGCTTTTAATTTTGGCATGGAGGCGTGGCTAAACAAATCATCGTACACTCTCAAGAACGCCCATGCAAATCCGAGTGATGGATAACACACTTGACAAGATGCATTTATCCTGTAATATAAGTAGCTGCTGTACGGTACACAATTGGTAAGTTCTCTTGTCCTATAGCGACTACTTCATAAATAAGGAAGATTTACTTTAATAATAGGCTTAATTTATCATTTTCACTCAAAATTCATTTGTTGGAGAGCATTTTGTCCGGTACTACTTATTACTGAAAACTACCGAAAACTACCTTATATGGCCACAGTTTTGATATAAGCGTTGTTTTATCGTGTTAATTAAATACATTATAGAGTTTGTGACTTATACCCAAGAAATAAATAAAAATATTCAGTAATGAGAGAGTTATTAACTGTTTTATTAGTGCATTGTAAATATCACGGTTAGGTAATTATCACGGGTGTCCTAGCTTTCTTTAAATTACCGAAAACTGCCATATAAAAGGCATATATGGCCACAGTTTTCATATATTCTTTGTTTTTTTATGTTAATTACGTATATTATAGTGTTCGTGACTTATACCTAAAAAATAAATAAATAATATTCAGTAATGAGAGAGTTATTAACTGTTTTATTAGCACAGTAGATATTACAAGCTCTGATACACAACATTCAGTTCATTGTAATGTTATATAATCATACATTATATCCCTGATATTTTCATGCAAATATTGAAAAATATTTTCATTAATTTGAAAATAACAGGGATGTAATGTTGTTTCTGGATAGCTTCCTCGCATGCAAAACTTCGAGGGATTCAAACCTACAGCGGTGAGTGGCAAGTGATTTGAAGTCAAAGACCTTAACCACTCGGCCAAAAACGGAGGCCCCTCACTTTACTATTATTACGATTGTATAGGGTGTTTTTTGGTTTATCTTTTTAAATAACTTCAATATGTGATCATGTTTTTATGATAAACTTGCTCATGTTTGTTTTATTGGTTGTATATATGAGACAATATTAAAACTACTAGTTATTTTATTTTGGACTAGGGATTGCACTCACGACCTCTGGATTTGCAGTTCAATGTGTTAATAAGACCATTATCATAATACTTAATAATATGACAGGCACCGTTTCAATTAAAGCACGTTATTAGTATTGTTTCCTCTAATCATGGAAAACGTACCCAATTGACAATTAATTTGCAACACAAAAAGATATTACGGTACTTTAATAATATTGCAAACAACACTTAGATTGGAGATTAGTAGACAGTAATTATTGGCAAGTCCAGGGCTATGAAAGAATGCGTTTTAATTAATGCAAACTGTTAAAGTTACGGCCGACTTTCATGTTCGGTAACATTAAAGATGTCACTACAGAAGGTGTGATGGTAATTATAATTATGTAAACAATTGAGTAAAAGCCTTAATGTATATAAACTCGGCCTGAAAATTCAAATTCACCACTCATAGAAACGTTATAGTGTTAATGAGTTTATGAACATTGTTCATTCATGATGGAAGAATTTCCATGTATCATATGTCTTATGACCGAGGTTGACAGACTGACGGACCAAAAAAGCAAACCTGCTGCTATATACCTGACGTTAAGGGATAAATATGACGAGGTCACGAGAGCGCCAATGAAGACTATATATATAACAAAATTTACAACAACAAGTCAAAGGCTGCTCAAGCAAACGGACAGACGATCTCTAATAACATTGCCGACCAGATATGTTACCTTGAAAATATGATTACGGACAACGATACATTTGTCAGGTCAATGATACGAAGTGGTGGCAAATCCCCGACTATTATCTTGTACACAGACGAACAAATTGCCGACTTAAAAACGCTTTGTTGTAGTGGAAAGACTGTTCTAGGTGTAGATAAGACTTTCATGTTGTGCAAAATGCACGTTACGGTTACATGCTATAAGCAGTTGACGGTCACTAGACATACAACTGGAGAACCCCCTTTATTCTTCGGCCCAATGTTTGTCCATGACAACAGTGACTACGAGACGTATAGCTACTTCTTTCATCATTTAAAGTTGAAGTTAGCTGGTACAAACCTGACAAAACTTGTCATCGGTTCTGATGAGGAGCAAGCTATGGTCAAAGCCATCACGACAGAATTTCACAACTCCACCCACGTTTTGTGCACCCGACATTTGCAACAAAATGCACGACAACACCTCACTGACGACGGCGTTGCCTTACCAGACAGAAAGGTCATCCTTGACAAAATCTTTGGAAGTGACGGTGTGGTCAATGCAACAGATGACATTTGCTTTGATAGTCAGTGTGAGAACATTGAACGTTATTGCGCAAATCTTTCTCACAAATTTGTGCAGTACTTTCAAAAACGACTCAAAAGAATTATTTTTTTATTATACAAATTTAGTTTAGCTCGATTGCGAAACAAGTTATTTCAACTTATATAAATCACTCTCGAGACCTCATTCCTGATGGAATCCATCGCCACGAGGGAGAGAGAAGAGGCAACGTGGAATTTAAATGCCTTGCCTAAGGGCACAATCGTAACTGCTCCAGTGGGGCTCGAACTCCGGACCTTTCGCACCTGAAGCGAACGCCCATCCACTGCGCTATCACGACTTCCACAAAAGAAATTTGAAAACAAAGGTTAACGAACCCATGACAGAAGGACGCATATCTAGTGACTGGACTAACAACAACTGTGAATCAATAAATCACGTGTTGAAACAGACTGTTGACTGGGAGTCCAAAAGTCTACCTGAGTTTGTCAGGCTGGTTAAGCGACGCGTAGACTGTCAATTTAAGGAACTGAGAAGTGCCCTTCTTTCAACAGGCGAATTCCGCCTGTCTGTCACCCACCAGCACTTTCATGTGTCAAAGGAGGACTGGACAGACATGACAGAACAACAGAGAACGAACGCTTACAAACGTTACAGACAGTTTGTGGTTAAAGACGACAAAATTGTCATCTCGACGTGCAGTCATTGCACCCAGGACTGACGGGAAAAAACCAGGTCAACGAAAGAGAAAAATGAACGTACGGTACGTACTGTGACTGTGAACGCGAAAAAAGCAAAACAATGAATGAAAGTGACAAAACTGACAACTGGACATTAATGTGTGTGTTATATATTAGATGACGAAAACTGCCTGCAATGCACACACCGTGGAATCCCGTTGTTGGGAGCCTCGGTTTCTATCTGGGGTGGTAGTGTGTTGCAGGTAAACTAGTCTGAAATGTATAACATACATATTAAACATATATCAATGTATATAGTGCATAACAATGAATAAACATGACGAAAACTGGACATTAATTTGTGTGTAAATAGATATATTGGACATTTGTATGCATGACATTCGTTTCCGTTTTGTCTACACAGTCCGAAAGTTAGTAACAATATATGAACATGGCGAAAAATGTTATATCTATGTGCATTCTTTCGGAAAGATAAGCATCCCTGTGTATGTCTGGATTCATTGTCTCCTTCAAAGTCAGCAGGTAGAACTGTACCTAATATTGTATTTGATGTACATGTAATGTATGTATTATTTTTTAACATAAGTCATGTATAATTTAGAGAATAATATATGGGTGACCAGTGCCATTTATTGATAATTAATTGTCTAGGGGTTCCGAACCAACAATATCTATGATGTGCAAAAGTGTTAAATCTCTTAATTTCAATTTTGTTTTATATTCACTAATGTACAAATAGTATTACCTGAAATATGTCGTTGTCATTCATTCTCTCCTACATGTATATGTTTACATAGCATATTTCTATTTTTACACCTCTTTCTAGGAATTCCGGATCATTCGAGGTGTTCCGAATAAATACTTGGGGACTTTCTCAATGAGTATTTTACCTGTCAAATTTGACAGCTGAGTAATGCAGAGGGTAAACAAACTTGAATATTTGCTTTGGGTGTGTAATGAAACAATATTTTGCATTTATTGGGACTCTTTATTAACACAAATATGAACTTAGGAACTCTCATTCGAAGGCACCATCAACATAAATACTTTACTGTTCACACGATTAGCTCCATTGCTGAGCCTTCAGGTATATTGTTTAAGGCATCTTTAAGTTTTTTAATGTGTGTCATGATGACTGATTATGTAATTACATGGAATCACAACACCCCCGCCTTCTTCCTGCTGTGCCGGCCATGGCGGGAAGCTGGGAACTGGCTCACCAGTTATGTCAGCAAAAACCTTCCCGCCAGTTTCCATAACTGATCTGAAGTAAGGTGTTAGAGACCTTGGTACATGGCCAATTGGTAGCCCAGCCACATCCGACAGTTTTAGTTGTCTGTTTTCATCAGTAACCATTTCATGTGTATTGTCCGTGAAAGACTCTAAAGGAGGTAGCCAAACCAGACATGCACAGATGTCATGTATATTTGTGTGTATTCTGGTTCAATTGGTAAGAGGGTATGCAGTGTTGTTAGTTTATACAAATTTAGTTTAGCTCGATTGCGAAACAAGTTATTTCAACTTATATAAATCACTCTCGAGACCTCATTCCTGATGGAATCCATCGCCACGAGGGAGAGAGAAGAGGCAACGTGGAATTTAAATGCCTTGCCTAAGGGCACAATCGTAACGGCTCCAGTGGGGCTCGAACTCCGGACCTTTCGCACCTGAAGCGAACGCGCATCCACTGCGCTATCACGACTTGTTGTTAGTGGGGGTCTTATCCTAAACACATGATAGCCTTTCACAACAGATTGTTTTAGTGTTATTTCAGTCTTGGTAACATCTGACGGACACTCCCTTGATGGACTACTGTCTTCTTGTGTCTAAAACGGAAAAAAAAGAGAAAAAAGCAATGTTGAATAGCATGTGTTTCCCAGCATCATTTTTGGGATGTCACTCCAATTAATAAATGAAGCTACCAAATTTCACACATAATGATCAATGCAAGTAGGCTTGAATGAATAGGGACTTGAGTGTTATTGAAATACCATGGGAACATCAATGAAGTTTCCAATTGCTTAATGTAAATTTACACTAACACATGACAGATCTTGTAATATTACCAATTTGCATTCTCAAGTTATGCTTTACAAATCCTCCATCATCATATATACCAAAAGCTTGCATTAAAACATTTAACAAATTTGACTACTGTTAAACAAATATTTCTCCTGTATGTATTCATATATTCACATTTAGAAATTCAATGCAGTTTCATGTACCCAGCTCTTGCAAGAATTTAACAAATCATACAAATTGCACTACTATTAAACAAATATCACTCCTGTATGTATTCATATGTTCACATTTACTAAGTTTTCATGTATCCAGTCCTATCAAGCATTTAACAAATTTCAAATATCTCCATATGTTCACATTTAAGAAGTTTCTCTCCTGTAGCAAAGTATATATTATCATTACTAGTTTGTGTCTGTCTAAATACATTTAGGACACATAAATGTAGCTTCATTGCTGTCATAAGACAATCCTATTGGTAAGCAGTTTTCATGTATCCAACCTGTGCATGCATCACACGAGATCCAAGTCTGGCCTATGCCTAGCAACTGATCTTTTTTCCATGTCATCTCGCATCCCATACATACAGCATGATCTTCATCGTCAGAATTAATATTAGATTCCTCATTAAGCACTTTTGACTTCTTCGCCACTTTTGCTGTTCTTAATGCTGGTCGTTTTAGTTTTCTAGGTTTTGCTGTTGACTTTACTTTCACATCAGTTTTAACATCAATATTAGATTCCATATCTAATTCAGATTCTACTTCATTTAGTACTTTTGACTTCTTTGCCATTTTTGCTGTTTTTACTGCTGGTCTTTTTCCTTTGTTAGGGTTTACTGTTGACCTTTCTTTTACCACTTTGTTTTGTTTTTCCAATTTTGAAAGATACAAGGCTCTTGCCTTCTTCTCACGAGCTGCAAAATGTTTTATGTTTTCTAAGCTTTTCAGTGCAAGTTTTCTTATACACTCTGTACCCGTGAGGCTATCTGGTATTTCGTCATATATACTTTTGCGTTTCGGTTTTGTTGTTTGTACTTTTGGAAGTTTTAAAGAAGCTCTAAGAATTGGTGAGACATTATCAGAACTGTTACACTTTACTGTATCCTCAGTATTGTCAGAGTTTTGAATATGGCATGTAGCAACGTGTGCCCACAGAATCAATGAGTAATACAACAGGTTTCTCAGTGATAATCTGCTTGTCAAAATGGTCTAAGAATTTCGAAAATGTTGCCGTGTCCATCCAACCTTTATCAGTATACTCTACTGTTCCTCCATATATTCCACCACTCAATGGATTGACGCCTTTAGGAGCCGGTTTGGGATAAACATAGAACGGTGGCATAATCGAACCACTTGCACTTGCACTAAACATAACTGTTAATCTTGCTTTACTGGAGCAACCAGCCACATGTGGAACCTGGGTGGGATATGACTGTCGTGTTGGACCTATGACCTTCCCCGCCTTGCTTCCCATTTGAAACCCAGTCTCATCTGCATTCCAAATCCTTTCAGGCTTATCAAGCAAATCCGTTTCCATCAGAAAGTTCCTGAAAGAGCTATACCAGTTATCTAAGCGTTTAGAAGACAATTTGGTCCTAGACGATTCAAGCAGTACTTCTTGCCTAATGTCAACTATGTGTTTATTTCTTTCCATAAAAGCTCTGTACCAATCATACGATGGCCTGTTGTTTTTAAAGGGGGTATTCCTTCTTTCTTTGCTCACTATACTTTCTTAGTGGAAGTCGTGATAGCGCCGTGGATGCGCGTTCGCTTCAGGTGCGAAAGGTCCGGAGTTCGAGCCCCACTGGAGCCGTTACGATTGTGCCCTTAGGCAAGGCATTTAAATTCCACGTTGCCTCTTCTCTCTCCTTCATGGCGATGGATTCCATCAGGAATGAGGTCTCGAGAGTGATTAATATAAGTTGAAAGAACTTGTTTCGCAATCGAGCTAAAATAAATTTGTATAAACTTAAACTATACTTTCTACCATGTCTAAATATTCACCCGGTCTACGGCCCATGCCCCTTTTAGCCATTTCACTAAGGCATTCAGCAAATTCTCTCTCTTCACTGGTAGTAAACACAGTATTAGGACCATTTCTGGAATCAATTTCAACTTCCCCAGTAAGTCTCCTCCGAAGGTAACTGTATGATAAGTTATACTGTGAAGCTGCTTTTCTAATTGGTACCTTTTTTACTGTCACCTCGTACAACGCCCTTCTCGCTCTAGATTTGCTGTTATCTTTTCGGGGTGATTTTCCATGCTTGTACTTCTTTTTCAGCCTTTTTCAGCCTTTTTGCTGTCTGAACAGCTGGGCTACACTTAGAGGTAGTGGCCTTTGCTCGACCTAAAAAGGAAAACTCTCTCTTACTCTTTGTACAATTAGGGGTAAACTAGAAGCTGCGTCCTTTGGACATATGTGCCCCCTAACATGCCAAATTCTGACCTTTAACCCATAAGTGTGACCTAGACCTTTGAGCTAAGGACCATGGTGTTGCGCTTTGCACACCGTCTCATAATGGTGAACAATTGTGCCAAGATATTTTGAAATCCATCAATGCATATTTAGACTGACATACGGGTGCATGTGCCTCCCCTATGGGGGGCACAAAAATCAATTATTTGCCATATACCATTATCTATATTGTTTTATCTACAGGCTCTCATAATTAAGAGGCTTGTCAGCAAATTTCAGTCAGTCTACTGGAACCATTGAAAAATTGGACTGTGCTTCCGCCCCGAGGGACACCTTTTAAGATTTTTTTCAAGTGTCACAGGATGAAATTTTAATGTTTTATATTCACGCGGACCATAACTTGTAATATAAATAAATACCATCAACTACCACTTGTCCCTGTGATTCTCTTTATATCATTACCATATGTCCCGTTATTTTTGTTCTTCCCACTTATCCTCAACTCCGATAGCCTATACTCTAACTGTTACTAACCCGGCACATGTAACTCGATCTACCATGTCCGGATACCTTGTGCAATGCTTTGTTGCACTTGTTATCTCGACGTTGTTGGGTCGAGTTACGATCACAATAAATATCTATGATATATATAAATAACTGTGTTGTTTCAGTTTTATCTACCCGGCATACCCACAGCGGACCTTCAATAAATGTATGCCGACTGGGCTACGTCGACACAAGCAAATCTCAGTATACAGATAAATACATATTTAATAATTAAAAAAATAGAAACGCCTACATGTTTATTCAATTATGCTGAAAAATCACAATAAATAACTTTTACGGTTCATTTATCAAAATATAAATGAATATTAAAACCTTGAGCCGACCCCTCCCATCATGGACTACTGGTTCGGAATAACTTGACGGACATGCCTGGCAAATATCTACATAGAAATCGTATACATCAACATTTGCAAAAGAATTTTTCTGTAGTTATACATATATGATTGAGCAATGTTTTGCAAATTACCTCTTTTCTTTTCGGACCCATTCAAGGGAAGTCCTTCTCATTTGCTGAGACTATAAACATCTCGACCAGTAAACATTGTAACACCTCACCAGGTAGAGACAGACAAACTTTATGTGCATTATTAATAATTATATCTGGTGATGTCCAACTAAATCCAGGACCTGGAAATGCTTCCATTTTTCCGTGTGGTACATGTGAAGACCCTGTAGCATGGACTCAACAAGGTGTTTGCTGCAACAACTGCAGTGTGTGGTATCACAAAACTTGTGGTGATATTAGTTCTAAAAACCTATCCTATCTTGGTAGATCAAGCGTTATTTGGCACTGCTGTAAATGCGAAAGTATAAATGTTGACAGTTTCACTTTTAACAGCTTTGAACTGTATACAACCAACATGCTCGAACCACTATCAAATTGTGATATATCTATGGAGTCGGTAACATCATCATGTTTTAGTCCACTTCATACGAGTAGTCCTCAATGTAGACCCATAACATCAAGACGTGTGAATCGTACTTCATCATCAGGCTCTGCCCTGTCCTGGCATAGTTCTCATAGAACGAGTGCAAATGGTATTATCCAACCAAAAAGCTCCAACCTCAGACTTTTAACCGTAAACTGTTGCAGTGTGAAAATAAACCAATCACAATTTAAAGCCTCTGCAGAATACATAAAACCTGATATTATATGTGCGACAGAATCCTGGCTTAGAGGTATCAAACCGGGTAAAGACCCTGAAAAGAATGCCATTAAGACTAGTGAAATTTTTCCTAATACTATGAAAGTTCACCGTAATGACAGAACTTCTGGAATAGGTGGTGGCGTCTTCACTGCTTTCAACGAAGGAATAGTATCCGAAGAAAAATCTACATTAGTGACCGACTGTGAAATCATCTGGTCCAAAGTGAAACTTAAACGGAAGAAAGACTTATTTGTGGGAACTTTTTACATGCCGCATAGAAATATGAATGATATTCAAAAACTAAATGACTCGCTCCTCAAACTCACCGACAACGACAAAAGTAAGCACATCATTTTAGCAGGAGATTTTAACTGTCCTGACATTGATTGGAAGACTCTACAAGTCCGGGCGTTTCAAATAGAGATGTTCCATCTAAAGCTTGTAGCTGGTCTGCTGACATTTAGATCTACACACGTTCAGTCCCCCTTCCTGCTCCTCGGTTGTTCCCTGTCGAGCACCAAGCGAGCCCCCCGCCTACCACCTGTCTGTCCCGCTCGCCCGGCCATGGCGCAAATGAGCAGCTCGGAGATCCCGAATGTGGCCGCCTCTTCCCGACGCCGCCGCCTTGACCTTCGACAGAGGCGATCCTTCGACCCTTCGTCCCCCCCCCCCCGCACTCCCCACCCCCCCCACATTATGCGCATGCGCAACTTTCAGTTCTTACGGGGATGTCAATTCTGTTAAGACACCGGTATCCCCACGATACGTTACAAGATCGCGAAATTACATTACATTAGGTTTATTCATACTTCCTTGCTACTTCACTTGTTAGGTTTATAAATAAAAAGATCTATTCAACAAATATTCATATCTGCTATAGACAAGAACTATGTGTAGATAAATTATTTGATTGTTTTGTTCCGTATGCAAAATTAAACACTCGTCAATAATTTCTCTGCCAGACGACAAATTGCGCACGGCGACCATTGCACTCTCGCGAGATCACAAAACAAAATTATTATTTTTTTATAATTATTATTCTACGATTTCTCTGTTATGTAGCACTATCTATTGTTTACTTAATAGAGCTATTTCGCTTTAAAAATAGTATTATCATTTTAAAAAATACGACGAAATAGCTATATATGGGTCCCTTTATGGGGAGGGACCCTTGTATGGGACCATTGAGGGAGCCAAACAGGGAGGGCTGTAAATAATGTTGTTATAACTTGTAGCCCAACCCATTTGCTTTTTTCCCCTTGACAAAACAAATGTATCGTATACTGCAATCATATAATTACATATTAATCTCTGATTTGTTCTTAGTATATATGTAATGTATTGCATGAAAAATGCAATAAAATATTATTAAAAAAATATCAAGCCAAATGTTTGCCCAGATATAGCCCACATGGGACCAATATGGGTACATATATGTATGTTTGTCCAGATATAGCCCACATGGGACCAATATGGGTACATATATGTATGTTTGTCCAGATATAGCCCACATGGGACCAATATGGGTAGCCCCATATGTGTTTACTCAGATATAGCCCAAATGGGCACAATATGGGGTAAAGCCATATGTGTTTGCCCAGATTTAGCCCACATAGCCCCCATATGGGTATCCCCATATTGGTTTGCCCAGATGGGTCCAATATGTGCTTATAGGCAGCAGGATTACAATCCGCAAGGATCACACTTGCAGCCGAACTCCGGACCAAGGTCATTTGGTCGCAGAAGAGGCAATTTCCCAATATCGCCAATCGTTAAACTAGATACCGTCTCTGTTGAGGGCCAAACAGGGACTGGTCATAAAGTTGCCCAAACGAACCCACACCCACCAGAACAACAATTTGTGAACCGTCTTATAGGTTCACCGAATGAACACGATATTGTTATCAACGGCAATTCTTTTAAAGCCTTGATTGATACGGGTAGTCAAGTAACCACTCTTTCTCTTTCTTGTTTCAAGAGACTTTCAGATGTTGTATTACAACCTCTCTCCACTCTTGGTCTTGACTTATCAATTGCTGATGGTTCACGCATGGAGTACTCAAGTTATTTTGAGTCTACCATCACATTACCATTTTTATCTGTTTTTAAATTGGATATTCCTGTTTTGGTCATCCCAGACAATAGTTTTAACAGAACGTGTCCCGTCATTGTGGGAACAAACGTTCTTAGAAGGTGTAAGACATTTTTGTCCCCATCTTCAGACAATTCTACTGTTGACATCCCAGTAGAATGGAAGTCGGCGATGGATAGCCTCGACTCCCGGACCTTCTCAGTAAAAGTGTGCGGTACCAAAACGATTACGGTAGCACCATATGAGACAGTTACCATCAATGGGATAGTCCATAATTTCGACAACAACATCTCATCTGTTGTCACTGAGACACTGGAAACTGTTACAGGTTATACAGTATGTCCTCGGATTGTTAAAGTCAATCAACAATCCACAGTTAAAGTCCCAGTCAGGATTTGTAATATGACTGCGAAGACTTTATCTTTTAAACCCAAAACACAGATTTGTGAAATTTCTGAAGCAACAGTTGTGGATGATCTTTCTACATATATTTGCCAGGATACATCTTCAGATACCTCTCTTCGAAGACCTGGGTGTCAACGTTGACAATACAAAATTGTCTCCGTCTTGCGGTTTCAACAAGTCCTGGGTAAATGGAAACATGTATTTTCAAAAGACAGTCAGGACTTGGGTAAAACAAATCTTGTACAGCACAAGATAGTGTTAGAGGACAATACACCGTTTAAAGACCCATACAGACGAATCCCTCCAGCCATGTATGAGGAAGTGCGTCAGCACATAAAGGAAATGTTGGAGGCAGACGTTATTCGAGAGTCTGATAGTCCTTACTCTTCTAACATTGTTTTGATTAGAAAATCCTCCGGTGCACTCAGGTTTTGTGTGGATTGGCGTCGATTGAACAACAAGACCCGAAAGGATGCTTTTATGTTACCCAGATTTGACGACACTATTGATGTCCTTTCTTCTGCCAAATATTTTAGTAAACTTGACCTACATTCAGCCTACTGGCAGGTCGAAGTTGCAGAAGAGGATAAGGCCAAAACAGCTTTTAGTGTCGGAGCACTGGGGTTTTATGAGTGGAACCGGATGGGTTTCGGACTCACCAATGCACCCGCAACCTTCCAGCGACTGATGGAAAAATGCATGGGTGATATGCATCTTAGAGAATGTTTAATTTTCTTAGATGACATCCTTATTTTCTCATCTACATTTGAGGAACACCTAGAGAGGATTGAATCCGTCTTTCAACGGTTGGATCAGCATCACTTGAAGCTTAAACCTTCAAAATGCGAATTCTTCAAGAAATCCGTAACTTACTTGGGTCATGTCGTTTCTGATCAAGGTATTTCTACGGATCCCGGTAAAGTTTCCGCCGTTAAAGATTGGCCAGCATGTCACGATCTGAAATCTCTCAGACAATTTCTTGGATTCTCGGGCTACTACAGAAAATTTATAAAGGATTACGCCCAGATTGTACAGCCGTTAAACTCATTAGAAGGACATGGTTTTAACCAGAAGAAATCCAAGAAAAAGACCAAGAAAAAGACCAAGACACCCGTTCCATGGATATGGGGTGATGCCCAGCAAGCTGCCTTTGATACAATCAAAGATAAATTAACATCACACCCAATCTTGGCATATGCAGACTATTCCCAACCTTTTATTCTGCACACGGATGCATCCTCCCTTGGATTAGGAGCAGTACTGTACCAGGTCCAAGACGGGAAGGAGCGTGTTATTGCATACGCATCCCGAAGTTTGAGACCCAATGAGAGGAATTATCCCGCACACAAGATGGAATTTCTAGTCCTTAAGTGGAGTATCACAGATAAATTCCATGACTACTTGTGTGGGAATGACTTTAAGGTGGTTACTGACAATAATCCCTTAACCTATGTCAAAACCTCTGCAAAGGTTGATGCAACAGGCCACCGTTGGCTAGCAGAATTAGCCAATTACAATTTTTATATTGAATACCGTAGTGGCAGCCAAAATGGAGACGCAGATGGATTATCTCGTCGATACGTTTTTCAAGACGAAATGAAAGCGATTTTTCAAGGTGCTGTAAATGCTACACCACTTGTCGACTGTGTATCAGATTCGGCAGTTCCTCATTCGGCCGATGAGATGTTTGAATCTGAACATGTCAACAAGATTGACTGGAAAGCTGAGCAATTGAATGATTTTACCATTTTAAGGGTGATTGACCTCGAAAGCGGTTTTCTTCCCAGAGGGAGAGGATCCGAGTCAAAAGCTGTACAGCGTTTTCTCCGAGAATGGAACAGACTTCATCTCGATGAGGGAATTCTGTACAGAACCGCTTTCTTGGACGGCCAGTCAGTTCGTCAACTTGTTTTACCTGAATCCCACAGGACTATTGCCTTGAAGGGTATTCATGACGATGCTGGTCACCAGGGCAAGGAAAAGACCCTTTGGCTGGCCAGACAACGGTTTTACTGGCCTGGGTTGGAAGAGGATGTTAACAAGTACATCACCAATTGTAGCTCATGTATTAGACGAAAGACCACTGTCAAACCTTTCGCAGAGCTTGTACCAATTTTTACCTCTAGACCTATGGAGCTAGTGTGCATCAACTTTTTAAAGCTCGAACCTAGCAAAGGTGGTGTGGAAAACATACTGGTTATAGTGGATCACTTCACCAGATATGCTCAAGCAGTGCCATGTCGCAACCAGACTGCACAAACCACTGCCAAGGCCTTGTATGACCATTATTTCCGTTTTTATGGTTTTCCCGAGCGACTTCACAGTGACCAAGGTCGAAATTTTCTTAGTAGGACTATACAGGAACTGTGTAAGCTCACGGGCATTCGTAAAAGCCGTACAACGCCGTACCACCCTATGGGTAATGGTTCAGCAGAACGATTCAACGGCTCTCTTCTGCGCATGCTTGGTACCTTAGAGGAACACCAAAAGAGCGACTGGAAATCGTATATCGCCCCTCTTGTTCAGGCATACAATGGTACCAAGAGTGACGCAACCGGTTTTTCGCCACACTATTTAATGTTTGGGTGGCATCCTCGACTTTCTGTCGATGCCTACTTAGGCACAGATCCACAAGACATTGGTGAATTTACACCTACGACATATGTAGCCAAACTAAAGAACCGGCTAGAATATGCATATAGGGCAGCTGCCAATGAAGCTGGCAGGCAGGCTGCCAAGAACAAGGACAGGTACGACTGTAAAGTTCGTGAGTCCAAGATAGAAGTTGGAGACCGTGTACTTGTAAAGAAAGTCGGTATCAAGGGGACACATAAGCTAGCAGACAGATGGGATCGCGACCCTTATGTTGTGCTAGCTATGCCGAACCCCGACATACCAGTATTCTGTGTACAACTTGAGAATGGCAAAGGACCAATCCGGACGTTGCATAGGAATATGCTCCTGCCATTCAATTGTGTACCCAGAGATACACCGACGGTGGATGTAAGTGTAGAATCTGAGATAGGCCCTATCCGCAAGGATTTGGCCAGAACCAATCTCAAGACACCACCAGTACATGTACCTCACGCAATCCAATCTGATAGTTCCGATTTAGATAGCGAAGGCGAAAGCGTCAAACTATACAGACCTCCAGCTTTGCGAAAGCATAATCACCCTGGATTGCTGCCACCCACGATACCTAGGACGGTTCCTGCGACTACTGATAGTCCAGCCCATATTCCTAGCCGTATTGTCGAGAACAATCCAGGAGGGCAACACTCAACCAGATCTAACTCTGCGACATCGAGCTCAGAACACTCTGTACCCAGTTTACCTGGTACCGGTAGTACGATACCTGAATCTTCACAGATTCATGATATATCTGATAACACCACCTCGGAACCATCAGTACAGAGATCTGTCTCACATTTGGAGTCCATAATAGACCAACCTGTCGTCGTCCCTGCTGGCAATGCCCAAACTCCTGAACCAACCCGTCGTCCGGTGCGCCAAAGGAAGCCACCGGACCGGTATGGAGAATGGGTGGTCCCATTGACGGCAGTACCAAACACTGACAAGGTTGTGTACTATGTGTAAGACAGTGTCAGATATTGAGTTTTTAATTGTTTCAAAATATACTGTATTCTGGTATTTTACTGTGTAAGTGCAATGTTTGAATCATTCTATGTCATATATATACAATGCGCGTACATTAGTATTACATTTCATTATGTCATTTGAAATGGTTGTTTTTATTTTCATAGTAAATGTTCATGTTTGTACAATTTGAAGGTTAATCTTACCTTTACAGGTCTCCACATAGTTGGAACAGATTTGTAGCATATGTCCATTATTGTGGACATATACCTTTAAGCCAGCCATATTGAACATACCTATGCACGGTGTAATACTTAACTAATGATCGTTACATTAGTATCTTTAATTACATTGTATTGGTTGTTATGTTTTTATTTCAGTTTGTAAAATTATTTCAGTTGACAATGTCGGATGTTGGATAGTGAATGATGCAGTAAATAAAATTGTTATTATATAGCTTGATTATTTGGATTGATCTACAATATTCATTTAGTTTCAGGTAATTAAAACGTCAGGAGACCTTTTCTCCAAGAGGGGGAACTATGTAACCCATGTCATATTTATGTTAAAGGGAAATAATTATTGATATTTAGTACATGTACATTATAATGTTTCCAAACCCTGCTGCAAGCGTACCACCCAATAGTTTCCCCTATATGGCCTAATATAATAAAATCACTGGTCTGAATCATATCATAATTATATAGCCTGGTCCCATACTATGTCTTTGTATAATATATACTAGTCTTCACTACTATTGTGTATAAAGTATTATGGGTGAGTGATTGTGAGTGACAATCAGGTCAGATGTGTGAATGAGTGAACTAACTCAACTAATTAGGTGCACTTTCCAACTAACTTGTTCAAGACCCTTATCCCACACTCTATCTCTACTAGTCAAACGGATAAGTTGCGAAGCTATCCTGTTTACGTTAATATATACTTTACTAGTAACTATATACATATATACATTATATGTATCAGCTGATAGCCGGACTCTGGCTCTTTATATCCATATATACGAAAATATGGGATTGTATGTTGATGCTTGTGCTAACGACTGATCACACTACCTGGCGTAAATGGTATTTTGATAATTTTCTGTGTGTCATAAATATAGGTACATACATGTATACGTTCCTTTAATGTCAAACCCCTTGCCGGGACCTAGGCTTAGCCGACCTAAGTTGTTAACCAGTACTAAGCAATGTGTGTGAGGTGACTTGCTCAATGACACTACACACGTGGCCTGACTGAGTATCTAACCCGGACCATTCGATTCCAAATCCGACGCTCTACCACTGGACCACGGACACCACTATAGTGCACACAAGTGTCAATTACATGCTTACTTATTAGAAACTGTGTTTATCACACGGGATAATGTTGTTGGTATAATGCTATATTGTATAATGTCCACAAAGCAATGTTTATTAATAACGTATCAAACTATATTTATCAGGCATCTGTTATTAGAGGGAAGTATGTGAAATGCTACAGTGGTCGCCAGATCGGACAGGTCCGCAGAGTTTTCTCCATGTACTACAGTTTCCTCCCACACGAATGACCACATATACGTTTTCATCCGCACAAACGAGAGTGATAAATATACGTTGTTAGAACTTGCTTCACAATCGTTGTAAAATAAATAAAGGTTAAACTATTAGAGGATACCTGTCATTCAACACAGTGTGATTGTGTATTCCTTGTATGGCAATTGGGTGGTTTACGTTTATTTATCGTCGCTACCGGTTGCCCATATGAGGGACTCCTACTGAAAATAGGATAAGTTAAATTTTATTTTGAAAGATAGCAACAGTACAACACAAACTCTGATGAGCTTTTGAACCGATTATATATAACATAAGATAATGGTAACAGCTATAAAATTAGAATCCCTGATAATAGTATGCATATTTATTATTAATTTATTTCTAAGATAAATGCTGGAAAATGTTAAAACATCATTACGTTTAGCCTGGCAACAGGCGTTGATATATTTTGCCTGGTCAGTCAAATACATATGTCTTAACACCGAGACTATTAATTGGGCCCGTATTGTTTTTCTGATCATGTCATTTTGCTAGATGTTAAAAAGTGAAAAATCAACATACTATAACCCAGGCTATTCTGCACTTACAGAATATCAATATTTAAATATAGTTTTTCGTATGAGAGTTATCTAGAAGATTTACACTATGAACTACATTGTGTTTTTACCAAATTTAGAACAGCTGGTCATTCTCTTCGTGTTTAAACAGGTCGATAGATCTATGGCAGAAACGAAATTCCAAGAAATGAGAGATATTGTTGTTTTTCGGTGTTTTTTAAAATAATTTTTATAACAATGCTTTTATTGTAAAGTTTGTTGATATTTGAAAACAGTGAAGAATTGCTAGACTGTGGAAATGATAAATCCCATTTGAAATGCATGCAAACATGTATGTGTGATGCTCTAATCAACATATCATCCTGGGGCCGACTCATGTTTCTACATGCCACCAGGTGCATGTGCTGTATCTAGCATCTAGCTTGATTCGGCACACCAACTGTGAGACAGAAAAGAACAGTTGGACTCAGGATGAGATGCCTGACAAATTCATGCACAACAAAACTGCAGTCATTATTTCTCTGTCCTAATTCAATGACATAAATGGATGGCAGTGAATACTTTATCATGATGTCAGACCTCTCTAAGTGGGCACAACAAAGATATGGTAGGCTATGTGAACAGTGTAGATCCTTAGTACAGAATCTACAATGTATAACACACCCAATACTGTAGATCCTTACTACAGAATCTACAATGTATAACACACCCAACAACTGTAGATCCTTAGTACAGAATCTACAATGTATAACACACCAAAAACTGTAGATCCTTAGTACAGAATCTACAATGTATAACCCACCAAAAACTGTAGATCCTTAGTACAGAATCTACAATGTATAACACACCAAAAACTGTAGATCCTTAGTACAGAATTTACAATGTATAACACACCAAAAACTGTAGATCCTTAGTACTGAATCTACAATGTATAACACACCAAAAACTGTAGATCCTTAATACAGAATCTACAATGTATAGCACACCAAAAACTGTAGATCCTTAGTACAGAATCTACAATGTATAGCACACCAAAAACTGTAGATCCTTAGTACAGAATCTACAATGTATAACACAACAAAAACTGTAGATCCTTAGTACAGAATCTACAATGTATAACACACCAAAAACTGTAGATCCTTAGTACTGAATCTATAATGTATAACACATCAAAAACTGTAGATCCTTAGTACAGAATCTATAATGTATAGCACACCAAAAACTGTAGATCCTTAGTACAGAATCTACAATGTATAGCACACCAAAAACTGTAGATCCTTAATACAGAATCTACAATGTATAACACACAAAAACTGTAGATCCTTAGTACAGAATCTACAATGTATAACACACCAAAAACTGTAGATCCTTAGTACTGAATCTACAATGTATAACACACCAAAAACTGTAGATCCTTAGTACAGAATCTACAATGTATAGCACACCAAAAACTGTAGATCCTTAGTACAGAATCTACAATGTATAGCACACCAAAAACTGTAGATCCTTATGTTTGTTGTGTGTTTGTACAGAATCTACAATGTATAACACACCAAAAACTGTAGATCCTTAGTACAGAGTATACAATGTATAACACACCAAAAACCTGTTGACAAGAATATGTATGTCTAATGGCAAGACTAGAAAGGAGGTTCTCTGAAATGCCCATTATGTATTGACTGGTCAGACGTATGCAGTCTACCAATAGTTATAATACTAAAGGAGGTTCTGAAATGTCCATTATGTATTGACTGGTTAGACGTATGCAGTCTGCCAATAGTTATAATACCAAGGAGGTTCTGAAATGTCCATTATGTATTGACTGGTCAGACGTATGCAGTCTACCAATAGTTATAATACTAAAGGAGTTTTTGAAATGCCCATTATGTATTGACTGGTCAGACGTATGCAGTCTACCAATAGTTATAATACTAAAGGAGGTTCTGAAATGTCCATTATGTATTGACTGGTCAGACGTATGCAGTCTACCAATAGTTATAATACCAAAGGAGTTTCTGAAATGCCCATTATGTATTGACTGGTCAGACGTATGCAGTCTACCAATAGTTATAATACCAAAGGAGGTTCTGAAATGTCCATTATGTATTGACTGGTCAGACGTATGCAGTCTGCCAATAGTTATAATACCAAAGGAGTTTCTGAAATGCCCATTATGTATTGACTGGTCAGACGTATGCAGTCTACCAATAGTTATAATACCAAAGGAGGTTCTGAAATTTCCATTATGTATTGACTGGTCAGACGTATGCAGTCTACCAATAGTTATAATACCAAAGGAGTTTCTGAAATGCCCATTATGTATTGACTGGTCAGACGTATGCAGTCTACCAATAGTTATAATACCAAAGGAGTTTCTGAAATGCCCATTATGTATTGACTGGTCAGACGTATGCAGTCTGCCAATAGTTATAATACCGCTGGATTTCACTTGGATGATAGAACATGGTATGATAGCTTGGGGGGTTCTTGTATACGTGGACCGTCGCTTATCGAATAACCCAGTTGGAGTCATGCTTTCCCGGGGGGGGTTCTTGTATACGTGGACCGTCGCTTATCGAATAACCAGTTGGAGGCATGCTTTCCGGGGGGGGGGGTCTTGTATACGTGGACCGTCGCTTATCGAATAACGAGTTGGAGGCATGCTTTCCCGGGTGGGGTGTATATGTGGACCGTCGCTTATCGAATAACGCAGTTGGAGGCATGCTTTCCGGGAGGGGGGGGGTTCTTGTATACGTGGACCGTCGCTTATCGAATAACCCAGTTGGAGGCATGCTTTCCGTGGGGGGGGGGGTTCTTGTATACGTGGATCGTCGTTATCGAATAACCCAGTTGGAGGCATGCTTTCCCGTGGGGGGGGGGGGGGGGTTCTTGTATACGTGGACCGTCGCTTATCGAATAACCCAGTTGGAGGCATGCTTTCCGTGGGGGGGGGGGGGGGGTTCTTGTATACGTGGATCGTCGCTTATCGAATAACCCAGTGGAGGCATGCTTTCCCGTGGGGGGGGGGGGTTCTTGTATACGTGGACCGTCGCTTATCGAATAACCCAGTTGGAGGCATGCTTTCCCGGGGGGGGGGGGGGGTTCTTGTATACGTGGACCGTCGCTTATCGAATAACCTGGTTGGAGGGCATGCTTTTCAGGGGGGGGGGGAGATCTTGTATACGTGGACCGTCGCTTATCGAATAACCAGTTGGAGGGCATGCTTTCCGGGGGGGGGGGGGGGGGGGGGGGGTCTTGTATAATTGTGTCCTGCTAGAAAGGGATATATTATATTTTAAAAAATTCAAGTTCCTGTAAAAGATGTTTGTTTATTGCCTCTTCTTCCTCCCTCATGGCAATGGATTCCATCAGGAATGAGGTCTCGAGAATGATTAATGTTAGAACTTGTTTCGCAATCGAGCTAAAATTAATTTGTATAGATTATTCCATAGGAGAACTATGTAGCTACCAATGTTTGCTTCTCTCATTGCAGTGCCTGTGGATTTGGAGTACTTTTCCTTGTCACCCTAAACCTGCTGACACTGAGGAACGGTAAGTTGTATTTTCATGCTGTACTTTCGGATTGGAGGCCATTTTCAAAAGTGGCGTTATTCTTTCCAAAATGTACCGTATGTATGTATTATATATAGTCTACATCCATTATCTCTTAGCCGGTCTTAGTTTGTGGAAGTCATGATAGTTTAGCGGTAGCATATTCGCTTCACGTGCGAAAGGTCCGGAGTTTGAGCGGCGCTGGAGCCGTTACGATTGTGCCCTTAGACAAGGCACTCAAACACAAACATGCAACATAAACACATATGTACTGAACTCAAACATAAACACATATATACTGAACTCAAACATAAACACATATATACTGAACTCAAACATAAACACATATATACTGAACTCAAGCATAAACACATATATACTGAACTCAAACATAAACATATATATACTAAACTCTAACATAAACACATATATACTAAACTCTAACATAAACACATATATACTGAACTCAAACACGAAGACCTCATGAATTTAGAAGACAACACCCACCCGTTATCGGCTGTATAATCCACAAGATACAAGACAACACCCACCCATTAGTGGCTGTATAATCCACATGATACAAGACAACACCCACCCATTAGTGGCTGTATAATCCACAAGATACAAGACAACACCCACCCGTTAGCGGCTGTATAATCCACAAGATACAAGACAACACCCACCCATTAGTGGCTGTATAATCCACATGATACAAGACAACACCCACCCATTAGTGGCTGTATAATCCACAAGATACAAGACAACACCCACCCATTAGCGGCTGTATAATCCACAAGATACAAGACAACACCCACCCATTAGTGGCTGTATAATCCACAAGATACAAGACAACACCCACCCATTAGTGGCTGTATAATCCACATGATACAAGACCACACCCACCCATTAGCGGCTGTATAATCCACATGATACAAGACCACACCCACACATTAGTGGCTGTATAATCCACAAGATACAAGACAACACCCACCCGTTAGCGGCTGTATAATCCACATGATACAAGACAACACCCACACGTTAGTGGCTGTATAATCCACAAGATACAAGACAACACCCACCCATTAGCGGCTGTATAATCCACAAGATACAAGACAACACCCACCCATTAGCGGCTGTATAATCCACATGATACAAGACAACACCCACACATTAGCGGCTGTATAATCCACATGATACAAGACAACACCTACACATTAGCGGCTGTATAATCCACATGATACAAGACAACACCCACACGTTAGTGGCTGTATAATCCACATGATTTGTCCATTTGTTTATATGTGGCAACCCAACAGATAGAAGAGACGGATCGTTCTACTCGGGTGCGATATCCTTACTCATAAACCCCGGGTGGGAAACGTCCGGCTTGGTAGTTTATTGTATCACCCTTAAATGCACATGATCATAAATCAATAATGTACAGGTAGGGTAAGTTAATGATTTTGAGTTTTTAGGGGACACTTGACAATCTGGCACCCACTTTTTCTGCAGTTTAAAGGTGGTGTGTGACATGTGCATCCACCCCTGGGTATGTATCACTTACCTCTTCTAGATGAGACAAGGATTGCTGCCTGTCTCTCTCTAGCTGTGCAATCTACAAGTAACAAAACATCAAAAGAAACAGTAAACAGATAATATATGCAAATCTAAAATAGATTAGCACAATTGTAAGGATGGAGAGATAGAAATAGATTAGCACAGTCAAAGAGATAGAAATAGATTAGCACATTCAAAGAGATGGAAACAGATTAGCACATTCAAGGACACAGCGATAGAAATAGATTAGCACATTCAAGGAGATGGAAATAGATTAGCCTATTCAAGGAGATGGAAATAGATTAGCACATTCAAGGAGATGGGAAATAGATTAGCACATTCAAGGAGATGGAAATAGATTAGCACATTTAAAGAGATGGAAATAGATTAACACATTCAAGGAGGTGGGAAATAGATTAACACATTCAAGGAGAAAGGGAAATAGATTAGCACATTCAAGGAGATGGGAAATAGATTAGCCTATTCAAGGAGATGGAAATAGATTAACACATTCAAGGAGATGGAAATAGATTAGCCCATTCAAGGAGATGGGAAATAGATTAACACATTCAAGGAGATGGATAGATTAGCACATTTAAAGAGATGGAAATAGATTAACACATTCAAGGAGGTGGGAAATAGATTAACACATTCAAGGAGAAAGGGAAATAGATTAGCACATTCAAGGAGATGAGAAATAGATTAGCCTATTCAAGGAGATGGAAATAGATTAACACATTCAAGGAGATGGAAATAGATTAACACATTCAAGGAGATGGAAATAGATTAACACATTCAAGGAGATGGAAATAGATTAACACATTCAAGGAGATGGAAATAGATTAACACATTCAAGGAGATGGAAATAGATTAGCACATTCAAGGAGATGGAAATAGATTAACACATTCAAGGAGATGGGAGATAGATTAGCCCATTCAAGGAGATGGGAAATAGATTAACACATTCAAGGAGATGGAAATAGATTAACACATTCAAGGAGATGGAAATAGATTAGCACATTCAAGGAGATGGAAATAGATTAGCACATTCAAGGAGATGGAAATAGATTAGCACATTCAAGGAAATGGAAATAAATTAGCACATATGATGTGTATATTCAACTCACCTTTAATCTCTTTGCTGCTTTGAACAGAGAATCCTGTAAATTCTCACATCTACAAATAAAAAGAAAGCAATATTGAAAATAGCTGAGAAAACAGCTGACTGAGTAGACAGTAAACACCTTCTTCAATCCTCCACATATTTGGAAATAAACAAATTTCAGTAATAATTCGCGAACTCTAGAAGTAAGTGAATACCTGAGTTTTGAAGCCTCTGATTTATTCTTGGCTTCCAGGATCCTCCTGTTTTCCTGGAAGAAGAACAAGTTATGCATATAGAACACTAAGTATGTATGGCACATGAACATGTAACATTATATCCTGAACTGCAAAACTAATACCCACTCGCATAGGCGTCGGATTGCGGCCCCAATATTTTAGCCTGGCAGGCGGATTTTATACGGAATTTATACGCCACATTGCAAGTGATCAATGTAGATCTACTCTGGGTTCCCACGCACTGTATGTTTGTTATTAACCAATAATCCAGACGTCACAACCAATTGGTTAGACGTGACTGGAACATAATTATATTTTTGTAAAATAGTATTATAAAATAGCAACACGTATTATAAAAAATAAGTTTACTTTTTATGTCCAGAATCCATTAAAATCGTTTTTACAGTATCTACATCTCTAATCTTCCAGAGGGACCTCTCTAGCAGACTCGGGTCACCTCGTGGACCTCAAAATCCGCTGCCCCAATATGCGCCTGACCCGTTAGTGGGCGTATAATCCACACGATATGTTTATTTTTTGTTGTATAAAGTTTTTATGTGGCCACCAAACAGATAGATGAGATGGATGGTTCTACCCGTGTGCGATATCCTTACTCTTTAGGTCCAAGCTTCTTTATTTTCTTGTATCAAGTACTGTACATGGAAACTTGGATTTATATCCACATCTAAAAGAATGGGAAATACTAGTAACTATTGTGATAAGCTCTGGATGGGAAATACTAGAAACTATTCTGATAAGCTCTGGATGGGGCCATCTGGCTTTGTAGTCCATTGTATCACCCTTAAATCCACATGATCATAAATTAATAATGTACGTGTAGGGTAAGTTCTGAATATCTTCAGTTTTTAGGGAACACTAACTAACAATCTGGCACCCGGGTACGATCCACAGACCGGGAAGTATGTGAGATGGTACGTACGGTGGTCGCCAGATCAGACAGGTGGGTTTTCTCTGGGTACTCCGGTTTCCTCCCTCACGAATGACCAAATAAAAATTATACGCCTTCATCCACACCAACAAGATTAATATAAGTTGTTAAAACTTGCTTCGTAATCGTTGTAAAATAAGTTTAAGTATGGCACCCACTTTTTTCGGAAATTTAAAAGTGACATGCGATGTGTGCATCCACCCTGGATCCACCCCTGATATGTATAACTTACGTTTGCGAGATCATTCATAGTATCGTCCATTCTAGTCTGGAGCTGTGGACAAAACAAAAACATCAAAATTAAACAAATAATATGAGGATCTCTAAATTGTAACCACAGCAAAAATAGACAAAAATAGACTAGCACATACAAAGATTCAGATATGGAAATGGTTGTTATTCCCTGGATAGATATGGAAATGGTTGTTATTCCCTGGATAGATATGGAAATGGTTGTTATTCCCTGGATAGATATGGAAATGGTTGTTATTCCCTGGATAGATATGGAAATGGTTGTTATTCCCTGGATATATATGGAAATGGTTGTTATTCCCTGGATATATATGGAAATGGTTGTTATTCCCTGGATAGATATGGAAATGGTTGTTATTCCCTGGATATATATGGAAATGGTTGTTATTCCCTGGATAGATATGGAAATGGTTGTTATTCCCTGGATATATATGGAAATGGTTGTTATTCCCTGGATATATATGGAAATGGTTGTTATTCCCTGGATAGATATGGAAATGGTTGTTATTCCCTGGATAGATATGGAAATGGTTGTTATTCCCTCGATATATATGGAAATGGTTGTTATTCCCTGGATAGATATGGAAATGGTTGTTATTCCCTGGATATATATGGAAATGGTTGTTATTCCCTGGATATATATGGAAATGGTTGTTATTCCCTGGATATATATGGAAATGGTTGTTATTCCCTGGATAGATATGGAAATGGTTGTTATTCCCTGGATAGATATGGAAATGGTTGTTATTCCCTCGATATATATGGAAATGGTTGTTATTCCCTGGATAGATATGGAAATGGTTGTTATTCCCTGGATATATATGGAAATGGTTGTTATTCCCTGGATATATATGGAAATGGTTGTTATTCCCTGGATATATATGGAAATGGTTGTTATTCCCTGGATAGATATGGAAATGGTTGTTATTCCCTGGATAGATATGGAAATGGTTGTTATTCCCTGGATAATATGGAAATGGTTGTTATTCCTGGATAGATATGGAAATGGTTGTTATTCCCTGGATAGATATGGAAATGGTTGTTATTCCCTGCATAGATATGGAAATGGTTGTTATTCCCTGGATAGATATGGAAATGGTTGTTATTCCCTGGATAGATATGGAAATGGTTGTTATTCCCTGCATAGATATGGAAATGGTTGTTATTCCCTGGATAGATACGGAAATGGTTGTTATTCCCTGGATAGATATGGAAATGGTTGTTATTCCCTGCATAGATATGGAAATGGTTGTTATTCCCTGGATAGATACGGAAATGGTTGTTATTCCCTGGATAGATATGGAAATGGTTGTTATTCCCTGCATAGATACGGAAATGGTTGTTATTCCCTGGATAGATATGGAAATGGTTGTTATTCCCTGCATAGATATGGAAATGGTTATTATTCCCTGGATGGAAATGGTTGTTATTCCCTGGATGGAAATGGTTGTTATTCCCTGTATAGATATGGAAATGGTTGTTATTCCCTGCATAGATATGGAAATGGTTGTTATTCCCTGCATAGATACGGAAATGGTTGTTATTCCCTGGATATATATGGAAATGGTTGTTATTCCCTGGATATATATGGAAATGGTTGTTATTCCCTGGATATATATGGAAATGGTTGTTATTCCCTGGATATATATGGAAATGGTTGTTATTCCCTGGATAGATATGGAAATGGTTGTTATTCCCTGGATAGATATGGAAATGGTTGTTATTCCCTGGATAGATATGGAAATGGTTGTTATTCCCTGGATATATATGGAAATGGTTGTTATTCCCTGGATAGATATGGAAATGGTTGTTATTCCCTGGATAGATATGGAAATGGTTGTTATTCCCTGCATAGATATGGAAATGGTTGTTATTCCCTGGATAGATACGGAAATGGTTGTTATTCCCTGGATAGATATGGAAATGGTTGTTATTCCCTGCATAGATACGGAAATGGTTGTTATTCCCTGGATAGATATGGAAATGGTTGTTATTCCCTGCATAGATATGGAAATGGTTGTTATTCCCTGCATAGATAAGGAAATGATTATTATTCCCTGGATGGAAATGGTTATTATTCCCTGGATGGAAATGGTTGTTATTCCCTGGATGGAAATGGTTGTTATTCCCTGTATAGATATGGAAATGGTTGTTATTCCCTGGATGGAAATGGTTGTTATTCCCTGTATAGATATGGAAATGGTTGTTATTCCCTGGATGGAAATGGTTGTTATTCCCTGGATAGATATGGAAATGGTTGTTATTCCCTGGATGGAAATGGTTATTATTCCCTGGATGGAAATGGTTGTTATTCCCTGGATGGAAATGGTTGTTATTCCCTGGATGGAAATGGTTGTTATTCCCTGGATAGATATGGAAATGGTTGTTATTCCCTGGATAGATACGGAAATGGTTGTTATTCCCTGGATAGATACGGAAATGGTTGTTATTCCCTGGATAGGAACGGAAATGGTTGGAACATTAACAATTTGATTATGAAAAGTAAGGCAGCCATAAAAACTGAATAGTTGAGGAGCATGTTTTTACCCGATTATTGACTCCAGCCAGTAGGTTCTTGTACCGTATTGCTGAAAATAGAACAAAGTTGCATTATTAGTATATATTGGTTCATATTGGACGTTCACAATATCCTCCTGTAAAACACTGTTGTGACATCATACCTTTATACTTGCAGTCCATTATTATTAATATTGGACTGGTGTGAAAAGGCCAGAGTATTATATTAAATTCTATGCGTCGTGCGTACATGTACAAAATTAACAATTTTAATTAGTAGGATCTTGTTATATAAGTGTGTATTTTAGGTAAAGTATAAGCCTCAAACGGATCCAATATGTAAAATACGTTAGATTTTGGAGGAGACTCTGGAATGGGTCTCTGTCTGTATCATTGCACTATCCACCAAAAATCTAAAATGACTAATCTCTTTAGGAGGTGTCACTCATATGGGTAACCGGTAGCGGCGATAAATAAATGTAAAACACACAAATGAATTTGCTGTAACAGACTTAACGAAATTTGAGATAAAAGGAGCAAGTTATGTACATGTGTATGTAAAATGATAGTATTTGAACCGGGACTTTAACATAACAGGTGAATTTGACATAACCGACTAAGAACTTTTTTTGTACAAATTTATGTTAGCTCGATTACAAAACAAGTTCTTACAACTTATATTAATCACTCTCGAGGCCTCATTCCTGATGGAATCCATCGCCACGAAGGAGAGAGAAGAGGCAACATGGAATTGCAATCTTAATACAATCAATATGTAACGCCAATCTTAATACAATCAATATGTAACGCCAATCTTAATACAATCAATATGTAACGCCAATCTTAATACAATCAATATGTAACGCCAATCTTAATACAATCAATATGTAACGCCAATCTTAATACAATCAATATGTAACGCCAATCTAAATACAATCAATATGTAACGCCAATCTTAATACAATCAATATGTAACGCCAATCTTAATACAATCAATATGTAACGCCAATCTTAATACAATCAATATGTAACGCCAATCTTAATACAATCAATATGTAACGCCAATCTTAATACAATCAATATGTAATGCCAATTTTAATACAATCAATATGTAATGCCAATCTTAATACAATCAATATGTAATGTCAATCTTAATACAATCAATATGTAATGCCAATCTTAATACAATCAATATGTAACGCCAATCTTAATACAATCAATATGTAATGCCAATCTTAATACAATCAATATGTAATGCCAATCTTAATACAATCAATATGTAATGCCAATCTTAATACAATCAATATGTAATGCCAATCTTAATACAATCAATATGTAATGCCAATTTTAATACAATCAATATGTAATGCCAATCAGCTTAATACATGATGTACATGTACCATTTGTATTAGTGTATAATTATGTTTGTTTAATGTTCATATGTCGTACTGTACATTATAGTACGTTGTACATGATGATTGTATTAAATATAAAACACCGTCTAATTAGGAACCCCCTCTAAGCTGGACTTTATGTCCAGTCCGGAAGAAGTCCAGATTAGAGGGGTTTTACTGTATACACATATCTATATTTTAAGCAGTATCTTATGACTATTGATGCATTATTTCTTATTTTCATATTGACCAATCTTAGTTGGAGCAATTAAATGCACTCATGAAAGAGCAGGACACCAAATATAAGAAGATTGTGAAAGAATTCTCCGAATACAAGGTATAAGTATAATTCAGCAAAATGAATCACTGTCAGGGTATAATCAGGCACAATGCCTACATTCTATCGGTAATACCAGTTTCGTTACATTCTTTGATTCTCGGAATAATTTGATTTAGACAAGTCCAAAACTGCTGATAAACAGGTACAAAGGGTGAGATATAAGATTCAATTTTATAAATGTTTATTTGGAGTGCGGGTGTTTATACTGTGCCTTGGTGTCTTACGGCTGCTTGTATACACCTCTATGTAGCAATTACTCTGTTAACCCTTTGTCTGCTGAGTAAATAAAATCACATGTGCAAACAACATGGATCCAGATCACATGTGGCTGATCAGGATCTATGTTGTTTGCTATTCAGTCAAGTGTTTTAGCTCCACTATCCGAATAGCACACAGCATAGATCCTAATTAGACGGAACATAATTATGGGTCTATGCTGTTTGCACGTTCTGTGCCATCTGATCTGGCTCTATGCTATTTGCAAAAGTGATTTTATATCAGCCGCTAGCGTGCAAAGGGTTAAATCACCACTTATGACTGGTGTACAAGCAAGTATAAGTGATGAATACATTGTTATATGACGCACAAATCACCATTGATAACGTATGCAAGGGGCCATCAGGCTGTGCAAGGGGCCATCAGGCAGAGCAAGGGGCCATCAGGCTGTGCAAGGGGCCATCAGGCTATGCAAGGGGTCATCGGCTATGCAAGGGGCCATCAGGCTGTGCAATGCCGAAAGTTCTTGTCAGTTAACAACATGTTACAGTTGTCATATAGAAGTATAGAATATTGCCCCCTCCCCCACAAAATAATGACCCATAGGCATTGCACTGACAATGAAGCGTTCAATATCAGACTGTGGCATATATACCACGTCTTTGAACCAGATATTGTACCATCATTTGTTTAGTACAGATGTCATTTGTTTAGTACAGATGTCATTTGTTTAGTACAGATGTGCTCCGGAAAGTCAAAATAAGCATTCCTAGTAAACAAGATTCAATAAAGCAATATGTAACCATGGATTTGTTGATTATAATATATTTGAACCAGATTAGGAACTGACACGACATGTAAACATATACATGAACAATGCACCATTCTAGTGAAATAAAGTATGATCTGGTGAGATAATGGAATGGCATTGAAATATAAGGATAAAACTGCATTAAAGCTGCAGCCCACAATTGTTATCCATAGCGTTCATACCTTTCTGTTTACAGAGCAGAAATCCAGAAACCGACCCAGTGTTTCCTGGAGCAGTTACCAAAGGTAAGGTTAACGGTAGATAGAGTAAACAGTAAAGTTAACAACAATACATTGACTTACACAGTAAAACTCATTAAAATTCCTTTTCTCAGAACCCACAATGTTCAGAGCTTTGATATTTTGGATGTGGCATCACCTAGTGGACCGCTACTAAGTTTGAAGGATTTGCATCGAGCTACAACTTATATCCACAAGTTATTACCGTTAACCGTTATTATTGTTATAAACTTACCTTAAACAATTTGGTTAGATGAGTTTCACTCAGATTATCAAATATATGTACTTGTTTTAGATGACTGCCATAATCTTTATTTATTTTACGATTGCGAAGCAAGTTTTAACAACTTATATTAATCACTCTCGGTGGCTCGGATGAAAGCGTATATGTGGTCATTCATGTGGGAAGAAACCGGAATACCCGGAGAAAACCCACCTGTCCGATCTGGCCATCATCGTACCATCTCACATACTTCCCACCAATGCAACCCGGGTTCGAACCTCGAACTATAATAGCGAGTGTACTATAGTCGATTAATATAATGAACACGGAGTACTGCAAGGATATACGGAGATAACCGATTTAAAACAAATCTAATTCGGATTTTAGATTTTGCGATATATCACTGATGCACAAATTCAAATCTTTGCGTATTAATTAAAAATGTTAAAAATCGAAATAAATTGTTCACAAATTTATAGTGTTTTACAGTACTTTGAAAATGTATATGCTTCTTTTACCAAGTGTAATATGATATTTCTTGGTTTCATGCAAAACAGATCCTGTGGGATATTTCAAGGACACCTACGCATTGAGCAAACTGCTCGGAAGTGGTGGGTTCGGCAGTGTGTTCAGCGGCATGCATTTAAAATGTCATGTACCTGTCTGTGGCTGTTAAAGAAATATACAAAAATACAGTCACAGAATGGGGTCAGGTAAATACATACATTAATACATTTTATATTCCGACTAAGTATAAAATTGTATTATAAATTGTTAACAACATTATTACACTTATAGTAATAAAATAATATCGAAAAATCGTCACCATCACAAACCAAATTGTGTTTTAATTCTACAACTGTTTGATAATTTTCGAATTTTTTTTACTAATAGTAATAACTAATTCAATTATATTAATATTTTATATATGAAATATAATAATACTAAACTAATAACTACAACATGCATAATTGTTCTATATACCCAATTTCAGCTCAATGGACTTAAAGTCCCAATGGAAATTTGCCTGCTCAGCAAAGTTTCCAAATTAGCTGGCTCCACATGCATTAAAATGCTAGACTGAGTAGATGTTGGTGATATATTCTACATCATCATGGAGGAAGTTAAAGATGCAAAGGATTTGTCCGATGTCATAAACGACCATGGACATTTGGATGAGTCCATCGCAAAAGGCTTCTTCCGACAACTAGTAGAATCTGTGTCGAATATCCACATGGCAGGAATAGTTCACAGAGACATCAAGCCATTAAACGTTCTCGTGAACACGAAGACCAGCCTTCTAAAGCTGATTGACTTTGGAGCTGGTACATTCCTGACCGATACGGATTACGACACCTCCAACGGTTAGTATCATTTTCTCTAATTGAATTTCAACTATTAAATCAAAAGGGAAGTTAATTTTTGGGCCTTGCTTAATGTTTTGTGTTATTTATTTTTCTATGTCAGTCCGATTAGCACAGTGGTTAGCGCGCTCGCTTCTCACCAATGCAACCCGGGTTTGATCCTCGGTTCCGCAAGGGGGGTCACTATTCTATGGCTGAATAATGACCCGCGGGTCAATTGTGTTCAAGAAAAGAAATTTTTTATTAATAATTGTGAATTTTATAAAGAAATATCTAGTGTTTTGATTGTTTGCATGCACATGACAAAAACTGTTTTACTGGAAATTATCTGAATATCTACAAAGTATAACGGGTAACACCTGAGAAGGCCAATAGGGGCCAGCTCAGACGTGGACGAGTCATGTTTTCACAAAATATATATAGACAGAACATAAAACTTACAAATCAATTATCCAAATCTACAATACAGTCCAACCTGTCTTAAGCAGCCAGCCAAGGAAATTACAGAAAGTTGCTGCTTAGCACAGGTGCTTGACTGCTTAATAGAGGTCACATGTATAAATAATACAGCATATTGGTAATCTGTAAACTGGCTGCTCAATACAGGTTGGCTGCTAATAGAGGTGACCACTAACACAGGTAGCAAAAAACTCATTGACCGATTACTTCTCACAGTTGATATAAATGATACGGTTTCACCGCTTGGACTTGTTCACGACATCCGACCGATCATTACAGACGCTTTATGAAATAATACAATTTATCAAGCGCTTTAATAATTTTAATTCTCGGCGATTCAAGAAAATGATTCCAGTCTATAGCCCAGTTCGATTATTCTATTCTTATTTCGGAAGTAATTCTGGTTGTTCGATTTGAACATTTCTCTTCTCAGAATTAGTTCTTTCTCTTCCGGATTTCGAGCAGAAGAGGCAATTATTATTTTGCTACAGTTATGTATTATTGACTGTATACACTACAGTTATGTATTAGTGACTGTATACACTACAGTTATGTATTAGTGACTGTATACACTACAGTTATGTATTAGTGACTGTATACACTACAGTTATGTATTAGTGACTGTATACACTACAGTTATGTATTAGTGACTGTATACACTACAGTTATGTATTAGTGACTGTATACACTACGGTTATGTATTAGTGACTGTATACACTACGGTTATGTATTAGTGACTGTATACACTACGGTTATGTATTAGTGACTGTATACACTACGGTTATGTATTAGTGACTGTATACACTACGGTTATGTATTAGTGACTGTATACACTACGGTTACGTATTAGTGACTGTATACACTACAGTTATGTATTAGTGACTGTATACACTACAGTTATGTATTAGTGACTGTATACACTACAGTTATGTATTAGTGATTGTATACACTACAGTTATGTATTAGTGACTGTATACACTACAGTTATGTATTAGTGACTGTATACACTACGGTTATGTATTAGTGACTGTATACACTACGGTTATGTATTAGTGACTGTATACACTACGGTTATGTATTAGTGACTGTATACATTACGGTTACGTATTAGTGACTGTATACACTACGGTTATGTATTAGTGACTGTATACACTACAGTTATGTATTAGTGACTGTATACACTAAGTCATGTATTAGTGACTGTATACACTACAGTCATGTATTAGTGACTGTATACACTACAGTCATGTATTAGTGACTGTATACACTACAGTCATGTATTAGTGACTGTATACACTACAGTCATGTATTAGTGACTGTATACACTACAGTCATGTATTAGTGACTGTATACACTACAGTCATGTATTAGTGACTGTATACACTACAGTTATGTGTAAGCAGGAATATAGCACTAGATATAGGTTTTCATATAATTCCAACTACAGAGTGTAAGTTGTAGTGTTATGGGCCCCGGCCCAGTCATTTTGATTTTCGGGGTTGTGGGCGTAGTCAGTTTGATTTCTTCCTTCGTGAAGAGCTTTTCACAATCCGGACAGAGAATGCTGCTCGATTTAGAAGTAATGCTGTCAATCTGGAATAGAATTTTATAGCTTAATCGCACCGGGCTCATGTATAAAGTTTAATGTCTACAAGAAAAGTCCAATCGTTGTCATCATTCTATCTATCTAACTTAGATGGCGCCCCCCCCCTCCTCGATCATTCTATCTATCTAACTTAGATGGCGCCCCCCCCCCTCGATCATTCTATCTATCTAACTTAGATGGCACCCCCCCCCGAGGGGATGTAGTCATATTCCTCCTATAATATCTAGTTTAGTAATTGATTTTGGCTTAACCCTTTAATAAGTTGTGCCTATTTCATATTATTTGAATATGACCCTCTCAGTATAAATTGAAATTCAAAAGTTCTGAATAATAAATACATCTTTTATCATTTAAACATTTCAGGAACCCCAGCCTACAATCCGCCAGAGATGGTTCTCCATGGCCAATATAAAGAAACACAAGCTGCGGTTTGGTCATTGGGGATCACTTTGTACGAAATGCTAACTGGACAACTGCCATTCTTGACCTACGATGAGATTGCCAGGGCCGAGCTCAAGAAATACAGTGTTAAAGTTTCCCATGGTAAACTTGATATTTATCATTTAATATAATACAAATGTACATAGTTACCATGTGACATCATCATTCACACTGTGGCTGCCATTTTTATTGGCAAAATTGATCAGATAATATATATATTATATAGTATCGTTAATTTTGTTTTCTTCATAAAATATTTATTTTTCACCTCATCACCGTGGTTCATACATTGTTGGAAAGCTCTCAATGGACATATTTTTTGTATCATTTCACAAATTTCGTATCACTAACGAATAAATAATTATTTACCTGTATATTAATATTTTATCTGTGAAAATAGACTTTCAAAAATAGTTTAGTTCTTGTAATTTATAATCCAAAAAGTGCATTTCAATACCTTTAAAATAATACCAAAATTTCTATTAAGAAACCAAAATTAAATAAGTTATTGCAATTAAAGTATTACTAGTAAAATCCTGAAATTGCCATTTATAAAAGTTGCCAATCAAAATGGCGGCCAAGATAAGATCTTATCAGTGTTTTTGACCATTTTGACAGTGTTTTCACAGGCCATGGGAACTATGTATACAGTAGGCATTAATGTATATCATTGACAGACGGATCTGTAGTCCAGTGGTAACACGCTGGACTGGTAATCCAGGGATCACAGGTTCGATCCCCCGTCTGACCCTAATAAAATTAACAGTCTTTCAGATGGGATGTTAAACCGAGGTCTCATGTCGGTGCTTTACACTGTGCACATAAAAGAACCAGAGGAGATTCTGGAATTGGTCTCTGTAGGTATCACTATCCTCCAAAATCTAAAATAACTAATCTCTTCAGGAGGCATCGCTCATATGGGCAACCGGTAGCGACGATAAATAAACGTAAAACACATGTATATCATCAAACTACAGCAAAACGGCAAAACCAAGTTGTCTTAAGTAGAAAAATTCAATATAGTTTGCAACTTTGTTTTAAAGCGCTATATCATATGAAATAAAAGATATTTGAAAAATTCAAATTTTACGTATGGGTAGCAATGCTGCTATGGGTAGCAATGCTGCTATGGGTAGCAATGCTGCTACGCATTCTTACATTATAATTTGCATAATTATGTTCAATTAGTAAACAGTGTTTTTTTGTTTACAATCGGAACGCATCGTCCGCACTTGTTTACATTCTGAATGCATCGTCTCCATTTGTCCCGCATTGTCATATTTAATTGAATTACTTGAGATGTTGATTCATACCTCTGTTATCTCAGTCTTTTAGGGACATGTCTACATCCCCTCGAGGGATTCGACATTAGAGGAAGATAGATAGATAGTATTTCATGTTCAAAATATGTTGACATTCCAACGTGCATTTCTACATCCGCTGTTGTTTCACGCATGCGCACTGTGTGTGTTTACATTTCGTGTGTTGATAAACAATTCGCGTATACGACAGTGTATATTTATAAGAATTTTATCGTTTCTGAGCAACTATTTCGATTTTTGTAAACACACATAAAAATGTACATTAGTATTTATATTTTACCAAAAACCATCCTTTATTACGATATAGTGCTGTTTTAAAACATCTACATATCTAACAGTTGTATACTGAGAATAAAGATAAACTTGAAATAATTCTTAATAATTCATGTTTTTGTATTTACAGAAGTCCAAGATCTGATTGAGCGGTGCCTGGCAGTAGACCCATCAAAGCGTCCAAGTGTGGATGAAATACTTGCACACACTTGGATGCGAGACAGTTATTAAAAGTTTGGAAATTGAAAACTGTATCACGATTTGAAATAATCCCAAAACCAACTCCTTACAATAGTTACCCTCGATCTGAAGCAGATCTTCAATCAGGGGCGGATCCAGGGTTAGTGTGGCACAAAATTGGAAACAATCATTTGGGGTGACCATTAGAATCCAGAGGGGCAGAGGCTCCGCTCCCAGTTACTTATTACAAGAATAATGATGTGCTTTCTGATGTGTCTAGTTGTCATAGAATGTTTTGGAAATTAACATATTCCCCTAAAGGAGTGTGGGGTCAAGGGGCCTCCCTCTGGAAAACTTTGGAATTTTATATCTAAAATGGTGATCTCTGGTAATGCTTAATGTTACACGACTGGTGTTTCAAATAATGGAAATCCACACATTTATTTGCTTAGATCTGTATCTTAATTTATTAAAAATGGCAAATGATGGAAAGTGTCAAATGTTGAAAAGAAATGTAAGTCACAAAGCTGAAACCATATTTATTCAGACAATGAATAACGCTTAACCTGCCAATCACAACTAAGGTCGATTTTGCAAACAACATAGTCACAACAGATGGCACAGATCAGGCTATATGCTGTTCGTAGTGGAGCTAAAACACTTGTCTGATTAGCAAACAACATAGTCACATCAGATGGCACAGATCAGGCTCTATGCTGTTGCTATTTGGATAGTGGAGCTAAAACACTACGCCGCGGCTGATCTTGATCTAGGTTGTTTGCACATTTCGTCCAATTTATTTGGCAGGTTACTGGTTAATGCATTAAAGTGATCCTGACCCATAGTGCCCGTGTGCGCTCTTAATGAACTTGAGAGAGGAGTTTGACCGCTCCACACCTGCAGAAGTTAACAACAGTAGTGTAAGGGAGGTGTTTGACTGCTCCACACCTGCAGACATCACAGAAGTTAACAACAGTAGTGTAAGGTTGGAGTTTGACCGCTCCACACCTGCAGATGTCACAGAAGTTAACAACAGTAGTGTAAGGTTGGAGTTTGACCGCTCCACACCTGCAGACGTTACAGAAGTTAACAACAGTAGTGTAAGGTTGGAGTTTGACTGCTCCACACCTGCAGACGTTACAGAAGTTAACAACAGTAGTGTAAGGTTGGAGTTTGACCGCTCCACACCTGCAGAAGTTAACAACAGTAGTGTAAGGGAGGTGTTTGACCGCTCCACACCTGCAGACATCACTGAAGTTAACAACAGTAGTGTAAGGGAGGAGTTTGACCGCTCCACACCTGCAGACATCACTGAAGTTAACAACAGTAGTGTAAGGTTGGAGTTTGACCGCTCCACACCTGCAGAAGTTAACAACAGTAGTGTAAGGGAGGTGTTTGACTGCTCCACACCTGCAGAAGTTAACAACAGTACTGTAAGGTTGGAGTTTGACCGCTCCACACCTGCAGATGTCAAAGAAGTTAACAACAGTAGTGTAAGGGAGGAGTTTGACCGCTCCACACCTGCAGATGTCACCGAAGTTAACAACAGTAGTGTAAGGGAGGAGTTTGACCGCTCCACACCTGCAGATGTCACAGAAGTTAACAACAGTAGTGTAAGGGAGGAGTTTGACCGCTCCACACCTGCTGATGTCACAGAAGTTAACAACAGTACTGTAAGGGAGGAGTTTGACCGCTCCACACCTGCATACATCACTGAAGTTAACAACAGTAGTGTCAGGGTGTTTGACTGCTCCACACCTGCAGATGTCACTGAAGTTAACAACAGTAGTGTAAGGGTGTTTGACTGCTCCACACCTGCAGATGTCACAGAAGTTAACAACAGTAGTGTAAGGGTGTTTGACTGCTCCACACCTGCAGATGTCACTGAAGTTAACAACAGTAGTGTCAGGGTGTTTGACTGCTCCACACCTGCAGATGTCACTGAAGTTAACAACAGTAGTGTCAGGGTGTTTGACTGCTCCACACCTGCAGATGTCACAGAAGTTAACAACAGTAGTGCAAGGGTGTTTGACTGCTCCACACCTGCAGATGTCACTGAAGTTAACAACAGTAGTGTAAGGGTGTTTGACTGCTCCACACTGTGTTACAGTACACAATGCTAGACAGGCTTGTTGTGTTACGGTACACAATGCTAGACAGGTATGCTGTGTTACGGTATACAATGCTAGACAGGTGTGCTGTGTTACGGTACACAATGCTAGACAGGCTTGCTGTGTTACGGTACACAATGCTACACAGGTGTGCTGTGTTATGATACACAATGCTAGACAGGTGTGCTGTGTTACGGTACACAATGCTAGACAGGTGTGCTGTGTTACGGTACACAATGCTAGACAGGTGTGCTGTGTTATGGTACACAATGCTAGACAGGTGTGCTGTGTTACGGTACACAATGCTAGACAGGTGTGCTGTGTTACGGTACACAATGCTAGACAGGCTTGCTGTGTTACGGTACACAATGCTAGACAGGTGTGCTGTGTTACGGTACACAATGCTAGACAGGCTTGCTGTGTTACGGTACACAATGCTAGACAGGCATGCTGTGTTACGGTACACAATGCTAGACAGGTGTGCTGTGTTACGGTACACAATGCTAGACAGGTGTGCTGTGTTACGGTACACAATGCTAGACAGTAATGCTGTGTTACGGTATACAATGCTAGACAGGTGTGCTGTGTTACGGTACACAATGCTAGACAGGCTTGCTGTGTTATGGTACACAATGCTAGACAGGTGTGCTGTGTTACGGTACACAATGCTAGACAGGTGTGCTGTGTTATGGTACACAATGCTAGACAGGTGTGCTGTGTTACGGTACACAATGCTAGACAGGCATGCTGTGTTACGGTATACAATGCTAGACAGGTGTGCTGTGTTACGGTACACAATGCTAGACAGGCTTGCTGTGTTACGGTACACAATGCTACACAGGTGTGCTGTGTTATGATACACAATGCTAGACAGGTGTGCTGTGTTACGGTACACAATGCTAGACAGGTGTGCTGTGTTACGGTACACAATGCTAGACAGGTGTGCTGTGTTATGGTACACAATGCTAGACAGGCATGCTGTGTTACGGTACACAATGCTAGACAGGCATGCTGTGTTACGGTACACAATGCTAGACAGGTGTGCTGTGTTAGGTTGTGGGTGTGTGTGTTCGGTACACAATGCTAGACAGGTGTGCTGTGTTACGGTACACAATGCTAGACAGGCTTGCTGTGTTACGGTACACAATGCTAGACAGGTGTGCTGTGTTACGGTACACAATGCTAGACAGGTGTGCTGTGTTATGGTACACAATGCTAGACAGGTGTGCTGTGTTACAGTACACAATGCTAGACAGGCTTGCTGTGTTACGGTACACAATGCTAGACAGGCGTGCTGTGTTACGGTACACAATGCTAGACAGGCATGCTGTGTTACGGTACACAATGCTAGACAGGTGTGCTGTGTTACGGTACACAATGCTAGACAGTCATGCTGTGTTACGGTATACAATGCTAGACAGGTGTGCTGTGTTACGGTACACAATGCTAGACAGGCTTGCTGTGTTATGGTACACAATGCTAGACAGGTGTGCTGTGTTACGGTACACAATGCTAGACAGGTGTGCTGTGTTATGGTACACAATGCTAGACAGGTGTGCTGTGTTACGGTACACAATGCTAGACAGGCATGCTGTGTTACGGTATACAATGCTAGACAGGTGTGCTGTGTTACGGTACACAATGCTAGACAGGCTTGCTGTGTTACGGTACACAATGCTACACAGGTGTGCTGTGTTACGGTACATAATACTAGACAGGCTTCTTGGCACCTGAAGATTTTTATTGTAATTTCACTTGACTTGCTTGTAATCGTTATTTCTAGAGTTTTTAACCAGCGTTCCTATCCCAACAAACTGCTTAATACCCAGAGGTCAGTCTGTTGTGGCAGAGAGAAGGCCACCTACATTTCCTGTTCCTATCCCAACAAACTGCTTAATACCCAGAGGTCAGTCTGTTGTGGCAGAGAGAAGGCCACCTACATTTCCTGTTCCTATCCCAACAAACTGCTTAATACCCAGAGGTCAGTCTGTTGTGGCAGAGAGAAGGCCACCTACATTTCCTGTTCCTATCCCAACAAACTGCTTAATACCCAGAGGTCAGTCTGTTGTGGCAGAGAGAAGGCCACCTACATTTCCTGTTCCTATCCCAACAAACTGCTTAATACCCAGAGGTCAGTCTGTTGTGGCAGAGAGAAGGCCACCTACATTTCCTGTTCCTATCCCAACAAACTGCTTAATACCCAGAGGTCAGTCTGTTGTGGCAGAGAGAAGGCCACCTACATTTCCTGTTCCTATCCCAACAAACTGCTTAATACCCAGAGGTCAGTCTGTTGTGGCAGAGAGAAGGCCACCTACATTTCCTGTTCCTATCCCAACAAACTGCTTAATACCCAGAGGTCAGTCTGTTGTGGCAGAGAGAAGGCCACCTACATTTCCTGTTCCTATTCCAACACACTGCTTATAACCCAGAGGTCAGTCTGTTGTGGTCAGACAGACCAACGTCCAACATACCGGTCAGACAGACCAACGTCCAACAAACCGGTCAGACAGACCAACATCCAACAAACCGGTCAGACAGACCAATGTCCAACAAACCGGTCAGACAGACCAACGTCCAATAAACTGGTCAGACAGACCAACGTCCAACAAACCGGTCCAACAGACCAACGTCCAGCAAACCGGTCAGACAGACCAACGTCCAACAAACCGGTCAGACAGACCAACGTCCAACAAACCGGTCAGACAGACCAACGTCCAACAAACCGGTCAGACAGACCAACGTCCAACAAACCGGTCAGACAGACCAACGTCCAACAAACCGGTCAGACAGACCAACGTCCAACAAACCGGTCAGACAGACCAACGTCCAACAAACCGGTCAGACAGACCAACGTCCAACAAACCGGTCAGACAGACCAACGTCCAACAAACCGGTCAGACAGACCAACGTCCAACAAACCGGTCAGACAGACCAACGTCCAACAAACCGGTCAGACAGACCAACGTCCAACAAACCGGTCAGACAGACCAACGTCCAACAAACCGGTCCAACAGACCAACGTCCAACAAACCGGTCAGACAGACCAACGTCCAACAAACCGGTCCAACAGACCAATGTCCAACAAACCGGTCAGACAGACCAACGTCCAACAAACCGGTCAGACAGACCAACGTCCAACAAACCGGTCAGACAGACCAACGTCCAACAAACCGGTCAGACAGACCAACGTCCAACAAACCGGTCAGACAGACCAACGTCCAACAAACCGGTCAGACAGACCAACGTCCAACAAACCGGTCAGACAGACCAACGTCCAACAAACCGGTCAGACAGACCAACGTCCAACAAACCGGTCAGACAGACCAACGTCCAACAAACCGGTCAGACAGACCAACGTCCAACAAACCGGTCAGACAGACCAACGTCCAACAAACCGGTCCAACAGACCAACGTCCAACAAACCGGTCAGACAGACCAACGTCCAACAAACCGGTCCAACAGACCAATGTCCAACAAACCGGTCAGACAGACCAACGTCCAACAAACCGGTCAGACAGACCAACGTCCAACAAACCGGTCAGACAGACCAACGTCCAACAAACCGGTCAGACAGACCAACGTCCAACAAACCGGTCAGACAGACCAACGTCCAACAAACCGGTCAGACAGACCAACGTCCAACAAACCGGTCAGACAGACCAACGTCCAACAAACCGGTCAGACAGACCAACGTCCAACAAACCGGTCAATACTGGTACCTATATACCCGCTTTTCTATTTGCCCTGAAACCACAAATAATAATGGATGCCCAATCAACCCATATATATATATATATAACAGCTCCCCCACCCTGAGGATACAGCCCACATATACATAAACACTCCCCCACCCTGAGGATACAGCCCACATTATATATATAACCTCCCCCACCCCTGAGGATACAGCCCACATATATATGACCTCCCCCACCCCTGAGGATACAGCCCATATATATAACCTCCCCCACTCCTGAGGATATAGCCCACATATATATAACCTCCCCCACTCTGAGGATACATCCCACACACATATATATATAAAAGCTCCCCTACCCCGAGGATACAACCCACATATAATAAAAGCTCCCCGCTATCACCGAGGATACAACCCACATAAGACTCGTTGATTATAATCGATTACACATTTTCACAATCGATTATCGCCGATGTCCATGTCGGCGAACGATTGTCGGTGATAACAGCTCCCCGCTATCACCGAGGATACAACCCACATATAATAACAGCTCCCTGCTATCACCGAGGATACAACCCACATATAATAACAGCTCCCCGCTATTACTGAGGATACAACCCACATATAATAACAACTCCCCGCTATCACCAAGGAAACAAACAACATATAATAACAGCTCCCCGCTATCACTGACGATACAACCCACATATAATAACAGCTCCCCGTTATCACCAAGGATACAACCCACATATAATAACAGCTCCACGCTATCACCGAGGAAACAACCAACATATAATAACAGCTCCCCGCTATCACCAAGGATACAACCCACATATAATAACAGCTCCCCGCTATTACTGAGGATACAACCCACATATAATAACAGCTCCACGCTATCACCGAGGAAACAACCAACATATAATAACAGCTACCCGCGATCACCAAGGATACAACCCACATATAATAACAGCACCCCGCTACCACAGAGGATACAACCCACATATAATAACAGCACCCCGCTACCACAGAGGATACAACCCACATATAATAACAGCTCCCCGCTATCACCGAGGATACAACCCACATATAATAACAGCTCCCCGCTATCACCGAGGATACAACCCACATATAATAACAGCTCCACGCTATCACCAAGGAAACAACCAACATATAATAACAGCTCCCCGCTATCACCAAGGAAACAACCAACATATAATAACAGCTCCCCGCTATCACCAAGGAAACAACCAACATATAATAACAGCTCCCCGCTATCACCAAGGAAACAACCAACATATAATAACAGCTCCCCGCTATCACTGAGGATACAACCCACATATAATAACAGCTCCCCGCTATCACTGAGGATACAACCCACATATAATAACAGCTCTCAGCTATCACCAAGGAAACAACCAACATATAATAACAGCTCCCCGCTATCACCGATGATACAACCCACATATAATAACAGCTCTCAGCTATCACCAAGGAAACAACCCACATATAATAACAGCTCCCCGCTATCACTGAGGATACAACCCACATATAATAACAGCACCACGCTATCACCGAGGATACAACCCACATATAATAACAGCTCCCCGCTATCATGGAGGATACAACCAACATATAATAACAGCTCCACGCTATCACCAAGGAAACAACCAACATATAATAACAGCTCCACGCTATCACCAAGGAAACAACCCACATATAATAACAGCTCCACGCTATCACCAAGGAAACAACCAACATATAATAACAGCTCCAGGCTATCACCGAGGAAACAACCAACATATAATAACAGCTCCACGCTATCACCGAGAATACAACCCACATATAATAACAGCTCCACACTATCACCAAGGAAACAACCAACATATAATAACTGCTCCACGCTATCACCAACCCACATATAATAACAGCTCCACGCTATCACCAAGGAAACAACCAACATATAATAACAGCACCCCGCTATCACCAAGGAAACAACCCACATATAATAACAGCTCCACGCTATCACCAAGGAAACAACCAACATATAATAACAGCACCCCGCTATCACCAAGGAAACAACCAACATATAATAACAGCTCCACGCTACCACCGAGGATACAACCCACATATAATAACAGCTCCCCGCTATCACCGAGGAAACGACCAACATATAATAACAGCTCCCCGCTATCACCGAGGAAACAACCCACATATAATAACAGCACCCCACCCACGATGACAGCGTCAATGTTGATCATTTAACATTTTATCATAATTAACATAAATAACAAGGTCAATAATGATTTAAAATCATAAACTATAAAGACTTTATATACATGCAACTGACAAATATTGGAACAAATTATAGACCGCTTGTAGTGTAGTGGGATGTTCATATTGTTATATTGGCTAGACAATCGGAAACAAAATGGGATGTCCGTACTGTTGGATAGATGATCGGTATGGAATGGGATGTCCGTACTGTTATATTGGATAGATGATCGGTATGGAATGGGATGTCAGTACTGTTATATTGGACAGATGATCGGTATGGAATGGGATGTCCGTACTGTTATATTGGATAGATGATCGGTATGGAATGGGATGTCAGTACTGTTATATTGGATAGATGATCGGTATGGAATGGGATGTCAGTACTGTTATATTGGACAGATGATCGGTATGGAATGGGATGTCCGTACTGTTATATTGGATAGATAATCGGTATGGAATGGGATGTCCGTACTGTTATATTGGATAGATGATCGGTATGGAATGGGATGTCCGTACTGTTATATTGGATAGATGATCGGTATGGAATGGGATGTCCGTACTGTTGGATAGATGATCGGTATGGAATGGGATGTCCATACTGTTGGATAGATAATCGGTATTGAATGGGATGTCAGTACTGTTATATTGTACAGATGATAGGTATGGAATGGGATGTCCGTACTGTTATATTGGATAGACGATCGGTATAGAATGGGATGTCCATACTGTTATATTGGATAGATGATCGGTATGGAATGGGATGTCCGTACTGTTATATTGGATAGATGATCGGTATGGAATGGGATGTCCGTACTGTTATATTGGATAGATGATCGGTATGGAATGGGATGTCTGTACTGTTATATTGGATAGATGATCGGTATGGAATGGGATGTCCGTACTGTTATATTAGATAGATGATCGGTATGGAATGGGATGTCAGTACTGTTATATTGGATAGATGATCGGTATTGAATGGGATGTCCGTACTGTTATATTGGATAGATGATCGGTATGGAATGGGATGTCCGTACTGTTGGATAGATGATCGGTATGGAATGGGATGTCCGTACTGTTATATTGGATAGATGATCGGTATGGAATGGGATGTCCGTACTGTTGGATAGATGATCGGTATGGAATGGGATGTCCGTACTGTTATATTGGATAGATGATCGGTATGGAATGGGATGTCTGTACTGTTATATTGGATAGATGATCGGTATGGAATGGGATGTCAGTACTGTTATATTGGATAGATGATCGGTATTGAATGGGATGTCCGTACTGTTATATTGGATAGATGATCGGTATGGAATGGGATGTCCGTACTGTTGGATAGACGATCGGTATGGAATGGGATGTCCGTACTGTTATATTGGATAGATGATCGGTATGGAATGGGATGTCAGTACTGTTATATTGGACAGATGATCGGTATGGAATGGGATGTCCGTACTGTTATATTGGATAGATGATCGGTATGGAATGGGATGTCCATACTGTTATATTGGATAGATGATCGGTATGGAATGGGATGTCCGTACTGTTATATTGGATAGATGATCGGTATGGAATGGGATGTCCGTACTGTTATATTGGATAGATGATCGGTATGGAATGGGATGTCCGTACTGTTATATTGGATAGATGATCGGTATGGAATGGGATGTCCGTACTGTTATATTAGATAGATGATCGGTATGGAATGGGATGTCAGTACTGTTATATTGGATAGATGATCGGTATTGAATGGGATGTCCGTACTGTTATATTGGATAGATGATCGGTATGGAATGGGATGTCCGTACTGTTGGATAGATGATCGGTATGGAATGGGATGTCCGTACTGTTATATTGGATAGATGATCGGTATGGAATGGGATGTCCGTACTGTTGGATAGATGATCGGTATGGAATGGGATGTCCGTACTGTTATATTGGATAGATGATCGGTATGGAATGGGATGTCCGTAATGTTATATTGGATAGATGATCGGTATGGAATGGGATGTCCGTACTGTTGGATAGATAATCGGTATTGAATGGGATGTCCGTACTGTTGGATAGATGATCGGTATGGAATGGGATGTCTGTACTGTTATATTGGATAGATGATTGGTATTGAATGGGATGTCCGTACTGTTATATTGGATAGATGATCGGTATGGAATGGGATGTCCGTACTGTTGGATAGATAATCGGTATTGAATGGGATGTCCGTACTGTTATATTGGATAGATGATCGGTATGGAATGGGATGTCCGTACTGTTGGATAGATGATCGGTATGGAATGGGATGTCCGTACTGTTATATTGGACAGATGATCGGTATGGAATGGGATGTTCGTACTGTTGGATAGATGATCGGTATGGAATGGGATGTCCGTACTGTTATATTGGATAGATGATTGGTATGGAATGGGATGTTCGTACTGTTGTACAGATGATCGGTATGGAATGGGATGTCCGTACTGTTGGATAGATGATCGGTATGGAATGGGATGTCCGTACTGCTATATTGGACAGATGATTGGTATGGAATGGGATGTCCATACTGTTATATTGGACAGATGATCGGTATGGAATGGGATGTCCGTACTGTTGGATAGACGTTCGGTATGGAATGGGATGTCCGTACTGTTATATTGGATAGACGTTCGGTATGGAATGGGATGTCCGTACTGTTATATTGGATAGACGATCGGTATGGAATGGGATGTCCGTACTGTTATATTGGATAGATGATCGGTATGGAATGGGATGTCCATACTGTTATATTGGATAGATGATCGGTATGGAATGGGATGTCCGTACTGTTGGATAGATAATCGGTATTGAATGGGATGTCAGTACTGTTATATTGTACAGATGATCGGTATGGAATGGGATGTCCGTACTGTTGGATAGACGTTCGGTATGGAATGGGATGTCCATACTGTTATATTGGATAGATGATCAGTATGGAATGGGATGTCCGTACTGTTATATTGGATAGATGATCGGTATGGAATGGGATGTCCGTACTGTTGGATAGACGATCGGTATGGAATGGGATGTCCGTACTGTTATATTGGATAGATGATCGGTATGGAATGGGATGTCCGTACTGTTGGATAGATGATCGGTATGGAATGGGATGTCCGTACTGTTATATTGGACAGATGATCGGTATGGAATGGGATGTTCGTACTGTTGGATAGATGATCGGTATGGAATAGGATGTCCGTACTGTTATATTGGATAGATGATTGGTATGGAATGGGATGTTCGTACTGTTATATTGGATAGATGATCAGTATGGAATGGGATGTCTGTACTGTTATATTGGATAGATGATCGGTATGGAATGGGATGTCAGTACCGTTATATTGGATAGATGATCGGTATTGAATGGGATGTCCGTACTGTTATATTGGATAGATGATCGGTATGGAATGGGATGTCCGTACTGTTGGATAGATGATCGGTATGGAATGGGATGTCAGTACTGTTATATTGGAAAGATGATCGGTATGGAATGGGATGTCCGTACTGTTGGATAGACGATCGGTATGGAATGGGATGTCCGTACTGTTATATTGGATAGATGATCGGTATGGAATGGGATGTCCGTACTGTTGGATAGACGATCGGTATGGAATGGGATGTCCGTACTGTTATATTGGATAGATGATCGGTATGAAATGGGATGTCAGTACTGCTATATTGGACAGATGATCGGTATGGAATGGGATGTCCGTATTGTTATATTGGATAGATGATCAGTATGGAATGGGATGTCCGTACTGTTATATTGGATAGATGATCGGTATGGAATGGGATGTCCGTACTGTTGGATAGATGATCGGTATTGAATGGGATGTCCATACTGTTGGATAGACGTTCGGTATGGAATGGGATGTCCGTACTGTTATATTGGATAGACGTTCGGTATGGAATGGGATGTCCGTACTGTTATATTGGATAGACGATCGGTATGGAATGGGATGTCCGTACTGTTATATTGGATAGATGATCGGTATGGAATGGGATGTCCGTACTGTTATATTGGATAGATGATCGGTATGGAATGGGATGTCCGTACTGTTATATTGGATAGATGATCGGTATGGAATGGGATGTCCGTACTGTTATATTGGATAGATGATCGGTATGGAATGGGATGTCCATATTGTTATATTGGATAGATGATCGGTATTGAATGGGATGTCCGTACTGTTATATTGGATAGAAGATCGGTATGGAATGGGATGTCCGTACTGTTGGATAGATGATCGGTATTGAATGGGATGTCCGTACTGTTGGATAGATGATCGGTATGGAATGGGATGTCCGTACTGCTATATTGGATAGATGATCGGTATGGAATGGGATGTCCGTACTGTTGGATAGATGATCGGTATGGAATGGGATGTCAGTACTGTTATATTGGATAGATGATCGGTATGGAATGGGATGTCCGTACTGTTATATTGGATAGATGATCGGTATGGAATGGGATGTCCGTACTGTTGGATAGATGATCGGTATGAAATGGGATGTCCGTACTGTTGGATAGATGATCGGTATGGAATGGGATGTCCGTACTGTTATATTGGATAGATGTTCGGTATGGAATGGGATGTCCATACTGTTATATTGGATAGATGATCGGTATGGAATGGGATGTCCGTACTGTTGGATAGATGATCGGTATGGAATGGGATGTCCGTACTGTTATATTGGATAGATGATCGGTATGGAATGGGATGTCCGTACTGTTGGATAGATGATCGGTATGGAATGGGATGTCCGTACTGTTGGATAGACGATCGGTATGGAATGGGATGTCCGTACTGTTATATTGGATAGATGATCGGTATGGAATGGGATGTCCGTACTGTTATATTGGATAGATGATCGGTATGGAATGAGATGTCCGTACTGTTATATTGGATAGATGATCGGTATGGAATGGGATGTCCATACTGTTATATTGGATAGACTTTCGGTATGGAATGGGATGTCCGTACTGTTGGATAGATGATCGGTATGGAATGGGATGCCCGTACTGTTGGATAGACGATAGGTATGGAATGGGATGTCCGTACTGTTATATTGGACAGATGAACGGTATGGAATGGGATGTCCATACTGTTATATTGGATAGATGATCGGTATGGAATGGGATGTCCGTACTGTTGGATAGATGATCGGTATGGAATGGGATGTCCGTACTGTTATATTGGATAGATGATCGGTATGGAATGGGATGTCCGTACTGTTGGATAGATGATCGGTATGGAATGGGATGTCCGTACTGTTGGATAGACGATCGGTATGGAATGGGATGTCCGTACTGTTATATTGGATAGATGATCGGTATGGAATGGGATGTCCGTACTGTTATATTGGATAGATGATCGGTATGGAATGGGATGTCCGTACTGTTATATTGGATAGATGATCGGTATGGAATGGGATGTCCATACTGTTATATTGGATAGACTTTCGGTATGGAATGGGATGTCCGTACTGTTGGATAGATGATCGGTATGGAATGGGATGTCCGTACTGTTGGATAGATGATAGGTATGGAATGGGATGTCCGTACTGTTATATTGGACAGATGAACGGTATGGAATGGGATGTCCGTACTGCTATATTGGATAGATGATCGGTATTGTGGTAATCTGTGGTACCATTGCACACCGTGGCGCGAATTGTCACCTGTTTCGCATGATGGCATCTGATTGGGCCAGATTGACCACCTGACCAGATCCGGGGGATCATTGAGAATTTCTAGATTGGACAAGACAGACAGGTATCTGGAAGAACAGAATAAATCACTAGGAATTAGTTTGAGAAATCGCTTACAAGCCAAAAGGTGAGTTTATTTCGTTGAACAAACTATCTGCGTGTCCTTTAATAGTGGTATTCTTACCATATTGGCGTTGTCGGCAGGATTAGCCGAATTTTTTTTTTACAAATTCAGGGAAATCCCCACATTTTGTATTTTTCATTTCTAATATCTACGAGGCTGTGTGCTATTGTAATAACTTGATTCTTGAAGATTTTCTTAGCAACGTTCCCGTATTGCCTGAAATTAAGTTTGACTAATTTTTATACTTTCATGTGGCGTGTGAATATATTTTGCATCTGCCATTACCAAATATAGTTTCCGGCACCCTGCGCTGAAAAGTTGCAGAGTATACTTACTAAGTAGTTTGTTCATTGTAACTTGTTAGCAAGTTCCTTTGAAAAATGTTAATACTATTAGAAGAAGTCATTTAATAAGTAATATATTGATTTATGTACATATTGGAGTACATTTACTTGTGCTATATATTCTAGCCTGATACACCAAAACTATTGTTTAGTAACCGTGGGTGCAAAAAAAAAAATTCATGTGAGCCCAGGGATATCATGGAACTTCCGGGCGTTGGAAGACGAATGACTGAAAAATTATTACAATTACGCAAATCACATATAAATGTCACTCTCGACATGTTCAAGTCACTGGGCATCAAAGATTGTAGTAGCCTGGTAGACTAGAATCGATTTTGCACCATGGACAGATCCATTTGAGAACGAGGAATTGGGTGACCCCAGTGAGGACGAAGAGACTGGGGACAAGTGTCGTGGAATTAAGCGACTGGAGGGCAGCAATAGATGATCGTAGTAAAGTGCTATATGATAATCAGGAGCTGCTAGAGCAAGATATGTTTCTTGAACACATGCGATCAGCATCACAGAAATTACAGGGAGCCCCCTCTAAAATATAACTCTGTGTCTAACTCGGACACATCTTATATAGGAGGGGGATATAGCATGAAAGGCTCGTACCCAAAAAGTAGGTCGCTATATTCAACGGATAGAAGAACAAGAGACTACAGGATAAAAACTGAGCAGCACCCCGATTTCTTCAGAGATGATGACGACGACCTATTTCCCAGGCGCGGGGTTTATAGACGGGAATAGGCCGAGAGTGACACAGATTCCCAAATCAATTGCATTTGATGGAAGAAAGGATTGGAAATCTTTCCTGATCAAATTTCAACATGTTTGCAGATGAACAACGCTGGTCAGCCAAAGAAAGGAAACATAATTTATGCTGGTGCCTGGAAGACAAAGCCAGTGAATTCTACTCTCGTCTAATATTGAGAGATCCCGACATAGACTTCTTCGCCATTTTGAGCCACCTCGAGAGACGGTTAGATCTGAAAGAACTACCAGAGTCGGCACAAATGCATTTCTCATATGCTTCTCAGTTCCCCAAAGAGACACTTGTGGAATGGGCTGATAGAGTATTAACGCTTGCACTAAAAGCTTCCCCAGATATGGCAGATGCTCATATCTATCGACAAGCAATCATGAGTTTCTGTCAAGGGTGTATGGATAACCGCACTGGGCATTATTCTATCAATGCACGGCCGTCAACATTGGAAGAGGCGCTAGACAAGGTGCGATGGTTTCAAGCCACAGAAAAAATGATGAATGACCGCCCGCGCCAAAATGCACAATCCATGGCCAGAGTCTACGACAGTCCAACTGAAAGTGAAGATGAAAGTTTTTCAGTATCGCGCACTTTGTACCAACCCCCAAGAAAACATGACGATCAACAGGTGGAGAAAAAAAATTTGACAATCTTACAGCCACGATTGAAGGATTGACACAAACAATGAGGAGTTCAGTAGCACGTTCCAGAGCCAGGTCGCCATCCAGATGCTTCCAGTGTGGTCGTGAGGGCCATTTTAAAGCCGAATGCTCAGAATTGAATAAGGAAAGGAAGGTGCAGGCAATGTTTAAACAACAGCGGGTCAGATATTTAGGCCAAGATCCGACCCACCAACCATTATCTGGCCTTTTTGACAACATGCCCGAGCCCAGCCCACCACTGGAAATTTCTGAAGTGATCGTTCCCGGGTCAACAGTTGCACCACCTGTAAACAATATTCTCAAACCGTTAATTACACAGAAATTGGGAGCCCATTTACGAAAAATCAGTTTGTAGCAATCTAGATAATGCACGTCTGGGTATTGTGAATACCGTCGATGTTCTATTCTACGCCGATTAAGGGGGCGGGTAAGGCTGTGTTCGAGCTTACCCTGGGACCTTTAGAACTACTTCAAGAAGCAATTGTTGCAGAGATCGGGGATGATGCTCTGTTGGGCTTCGATTTATTGAAGGGGAGTGAGAGTGGGCCAGCTGATATCCTATTGAGTAGTAACAAGATAGTGTTGGGTGACGTAGATATACCAGTGTTTCAGGTAGGTATAGGAGGTAGAGCTAGGCGTGTGGTTATGGCAGATGATGTAATTGTACCGGGACAAGCTTAAGCGATTGTTAGCGTCTATGTAGAGAGATTCTAGGAAGAAGACAATCGAGTGGCAGACTATATAGTAGAGCTGTCCGATTACTTTAGGGACAGCTACCCGTTGTAGATAGCGCCGATATAAATGGAGGCCCCAAATGCAAGGTCAGGATTTTAAACCCATTCCCATATGAGGTCAAGTTGAAGCAGGACGCTGTAATTGGGAAAGCCGAGAGCATAGTGAGGGTCGTTAGCGTGGTTTCCAAGGCGGAACACGAGGAAGAGGTTGGTAACTACATTGGTGTTCGTAGGGTACAAGTGAACCAGTCTGGCAATACAGAGTTGTCGGTCCTTAAGTGTGCAGAGGCCAGCGAAGACGAGTTGCCTGAACACGTAATTTCGAGATGACCAGGATGCCCTTCGGACTTAACAACGCAGGGAGCACATTTCAGCGGACTATGGAGCTTGCATTACAAGGTCTGCAGTGGGAGATGTGTCTGGTGTACGACATTATTGTCTTCAGGACTGATTTCGCGAAACATGTCCAGCAGGTTGAGGAGGTACTGGAGTGCATCAGAGCAGCAGGATTGAAGCATAGACCTGATAAATGCAATATGCTACAAACCGAGGTGGTGTTCCTCGGTCACATAGTTTCCCAAAGTGGTATACGCCCCGATCCAGCTAATGTAATGAAAATAGCTGAGTGGCCTAGGCCCGTCAATGCCAAACAAGCCAAGCAGTTCGTAGCAACAGGATCATACTACCGTCACTTCATTAGGGACTACCCGAAGATAGCTCGACCACTAATTGACCTCACCAAGAAGGATTAGAGTTTTGTGTGGAATCAGGATTGTGAGGACGCATTTGAGACTATTAAGTAAGCACTCATGAGGTCGGAGATTATGGGCTATCCCATGAATAGTGCCGGGAGTATTTGCCTGGACACTGATGCATCTGGTATGGGGATTGGCGGAGTGCTTTCTCAAATGCAGTCTGGCCGCGAGAGGGTGATTACATACGCCAGTTGTGGCATGAATAAAGCCGAGAAAAATTATTGTGTTACTGAACAGGAACTGATGGCAGTCGTGTATTTCGTACAACACTTTGCCAGTATCTTGTGGGCTGGAAGTTCTTGGTTCGTAGCGACCGTAGCACTGGTGTAGCTCTTTACTTGAAGGAGCCTAGCGGGAAAATCGCTAGATGGATCGACATATTGGCTCCGTACGACTTTACTATAGAGTACAGTCCTGGAAAGAAGATGGGACATTGTGTTGCACTTTTGAGATGTCCTACTCCAAGAGATTGCACTTGCTATGACATAGGTATGAGTGAACCCCTCAAATGCGGACCATGTGCGAAGTGTACCAGACGCACCGAATCCATGGCGTTGCAGTTGAAGAATACATTTGTAAACGATGAAATTGAAAACAACGGTGCTTTGGAGGGAGAAGAGGAACTAAGCATAGTTCCTGAGTTGGATGCCGAAAATGGGAAACCTGAGCAGGTGCGTGCTGCGACAGAGTCGCCACTAGATGAACCTAACAAGGGTCTTCGAGACCCGTGCATAGAGAAACAAATGTGGACTGGACGTGGGTTGGCACCCCGGACAACACCGCCGCTAAGCAGGTAAAGTGGATGCTGCGATTAGCGAAACGTATCAAAGGGCAGACTCGCTAGTAATGGGAATGAATGTTGCAGACTCCAGACTCGCTAGTAGTGGGAATGAATGTTGCAGACTCCAGACTCGCTAGTAGTGGGAATGAATGTTGCAGACTGCCACGCATCTGGGAGGTTCTCGCAACAGTGAAATTCAGAGACAGAACTTTATTATTTGCGTTAATGATCAAGGCATCGGTGTATTAAAATATTAACATTCTTTCATGAACATTAACAATGAAAACCATTGCGCGGTGTTACGGTAAATCATTAGCTGACGTAGTGACGGGATTGGAGAAGGCCATGGAAAGGAGGTCGCCTAGTAGAGGTACAAGGGGAAATTCAAATGGTAGGCCCACCATCAAAAGTACAGTTTCGAAATGGACCCCGAGGGGCTAGGGATATATTACAATTAACGTTTTGGACGCCTGGATATATACAGGTCCGCACCTTGCAAGGAACGTTTTATGCGACAACAAACGCGGTAGAACAGGATAATACCTTATGTGACGACAAACGAGGTAGAACATGCCAATACCTTATGTGACGACAAACGAGGTAGAACATGCCAATACCTTATGCGACGACAAACGCGGTAGAACATGCTAATACCTTATGCGACGACAAACGCGGTAGACCATGCTAATACCTTATGCGACGACAAACGCGTTAGACCATGCTAATACCTTATGCAACGACAAACGCGGTATAACATGCTAATACCTTATGCGACGACAAACAAGGTAGAACATGATAATACCTTATGTGATGACAAACGAGGTAGAACATGCTAATACCTTATGCGACAACAAACGAGGTAGAACATGTTATATAGTGAAACCCCTCAAAACCGGAACCCCTCTAAATCGGAATTCCCTCCAAACCAGACAATTTTCGCTTCCTTGTTCATTGTAAAAAAACCTCTCTAAACCGGAACCTCTCTTTTCCGAATACCGGACAAGTTTTCGGGACCATTTGTGCACATTTCTATTGCAAATTACCCCTGAAAACGGAACAGCCAGTGGCGTAAAATCCGGATCCGAAACAACCTTTGTCTCACCTGAAACATAACACCTTCCGTGTTTTCAGTCGGCATATTGGTGTTTTATCCATATTGTTTACATCCGACCTGGTGTTGTGAGAACATAAAGGCGTGATAAAAACCAATGATGCTGAAAATTTGTTTTAATTATGTCGTTTTCAAATGGATTACGACTGGACACTATTTAATTATGTCCTTTGCAATTGCAGGTTTGTTAATCTCTTTTCATGTTTGAGTAATTAGTTTTAATACGATCTAATTAGATGTGAATGGGATTTCACAAAAGGCAGACTATCATTATTTAAGGCATAACATTGATAATTATATTTCATAATTATTGATCAAATACGGAACCACCGTACAATTACGTACAAACAAGAGCAGACTCTTGTGAACAGTTACACATGTAATCAGAGTGTCATCGCGTGTGATGATGATCTTAGTAATAGTGATTCAGAGACTGTGATACTTCCTGGCTCTGATATGACTCACAGGGAAGTTCTTGACCTAGTTACACGACTGAAAAACTGCGTCAGAAAAAGACCAGAGTTACCTGGAAATGGCCCAACATCTGCAGTCAATGACTGAAAAGAAGCTAGTAAACATGCGCTGTAAGCAGAAACAAACTTTAATGGACCATTTTATTGTGCAGTAACATGCTATATACCATGCTGACGTATACATACACGTATATATTTTTATTATTAAAAGTAATTTTAGTGTCATTTCTTGTTATTCCTGTATTCATACAGACATTTGTTCAAAACTTTATGTTCCGGAAGCCGTTCGATTTAGAGGGGTTTCACTGTATGACATAGAAGTCATTTTATTAGGAGATCACAGATAAAGTATCAAGTTTAAACTGAGAACAAACAACGTATAATAAACGAATGATAAAGACTCGTATTTACTGTACAGATGAGCAAGCTATTAATACGTAAACTAGCGTTTATTCTAGAGTTGCAAAAAGGGCAGGGTGGGTCAGAAAAGGGGCAGGGTGGGTCAGAAAAGATGCATTTTGAGCGGTGATGAGATGGTATTTTGGGGTTAGCCCCTAGAAAACTTACGGTGATTGATCAAAGAAGCAGTACATATTGGTGAAAAGGGTGAACGAGAGGGCGGACGAGTTCCAAGTTGTAGGTCTGCCCGCCCGAAGGCACCTGTTGAGGCGTGTATATATATATAGATATATATAACATAAAATTGTTTTTAAATATTTTAAAAATAATAATTTTGTTTTAAAAAAGGCAGCAGTCAAATGAGTTTGGTAAAAAAAAAAATTGCTAAGCAATCACCAGCAGGTATTGATAACTCTATTATTTGGTAAACATTACAAACAAATACGGATGACTTTGGTATTAATTGGTAAAACAATTACCTGGTATCAATAAGAATTTACAAGTTGATATTATTTGGTAATTTACCTGCAAGTAGTGATGACCGTGGAATTATTTGGTAAACAATACCAGATCACAGACACAATTCTAGACACAATTCTACAGACATACTAATCACTAGATATATGTAAGTACCACACAAGGATATCACAAGTATACGATGACTACCACGGAGACTGTCTTGCAAGCTAGGCTTACACACAGGGTGGACAAGACTGTCTCTGAGGCAGTGAATCTGGACAGCTTGGCGAGAAAGAAGGCGAGGCAACAGGTACCATGTCAGGAAAAACGCTGGTTCAGTGGCCTGTTTGATTATATCCAGACTGGTTTAGTAACCTAACAAACTAAACACCAAATCCAGACTGGTTTAGCAACCTAACAAACTAAACACAGACTGGTTCAGTGACTTGTCGGAATAAACACAGACTGATTCAGTGGTCCGCTTGATTAAATCCAGACTGGTTTAGTAACTTAACTATATATATACCGGTATATATATTTATGCCTGCATCAGCACCATTTTGGGCTATATCGCCGGCGGGCAGTTTACCTAACAACACCTTTCCTGAGCAGGCTCCAGCGGTTAACCAGTACTTGGGTGCACCAACCTCCGTAAGAAACTGCCAACTTTTTCATATAAATGAGACATGGTCTGAGCGGGGCTCGAACCCGTGACCATCAGTGATGATAGGTTACAGTGGTATACAAGTCAGCGACCTTAACCACTCGACAACGGAGGCGGACAACTTAATAAACTATAAACAGACTGGTTCAGTGACATGTCAGACTGAACAGACTGGTTCAGTGATGTTAAAGCACACAGGCAGGGACTTGGTACCCTGTGGGAATGAACACATGACTGGTTCGGTGTGGTGAATGCATACAGACAGATGGACGGATTGACAGGTATCAAGTGTCTCCCATATACTGTTTCTTGTGATTTGAAGCAATGTCTGTAACAGCTACGAGTTTCTTGAATGAAGGCTGAAATAATAAAAAGGTCAACATCTGTATCATAGACATAGGTATCATAAATCAAACAAGTTTTACAAATAGTTGCCTCTTATCTCTCCCTCGTGGATAGTCGGGGGACGGGAAATACTGTGGCGAGACTGGCGGGCAGTATCAGAGGCCTGGATGCGTCTTCACACTGACATCCAACTACAATAATCATACTAACCGTGAACAATAACGTCCTCTCCTGTGAGGGTTTCAATCAACCAACTGTCAACTTATTGCCAATGTAATCAATTACTTTCCAAGTCGTGATAGCGCAGTAGTAGCGTGTTCACTTCAGGTGCGAAAGGCCCAGAGTTTGAGCCCCGCTGTAGCCGTTATGATTATGCCCTTTATGCAAAGCATTTAAATTCCATATTGCCTCTTCTCTCTCCCTCGTGTTGATGGAGGTCTCGAGAGTGATTAATATAAATTATAAGAACTTGTTTCGCAATCGAGTTAAAATAAATTTGTATAAACTAAACAAGTGACAAATACATGAACGACTGGCATAAAAGCTGTGAAAGGCTCAGAGTTTGAGCCCCGCTGGAGCCTTTAGATTGTGCCCTTATACCTAATACCCCCCCCATCTGGTAGCCATTTTTATTGACTTATCAGATGAAGTTGGGCATTCTTGGTAGAGAGGTCACCAAAGAAACGTGAAATAGGTAAAGTTGTTCTGCCAAGAAGACCAATACATAGGGTTTATTCTAGAGCGGAAAAAGGGTAAGGGTGGGTCAGAAAAGGGTAAGGGTGGGTCAGAAAAGGGGCATGGTGGGTCAGAAAAGAGGCAGGGTGGGTCAAAGTTCATTTTGAGCCGCAATGAGGTGCGGGAACGGGGTATTGTAGGGATAGCCCCTAGAAACCTTTGCTAAGGCCAAACAAAAACAATTGTGTGCTTAGGGGAACGGTCTCAAAAAAGCTAGGTAGGGTAGGCTTTGAGTTTTTGTTTCGTTTTATTTTTGGGTCCAGTTCAAATGGCGAAACAAGTCGCGAATGCTTAAAATGACATGTCTGTGATTGAGTATATATCTATAAACTACATACATGTATCTTGATTTTAGTGATAATCAGCACAATCCATATGAAGTATTACATCCATCTTGATCCAGAAAGCGCATCAGATTTTTGACCCTAAATTCACAATGAAGGTTTGCCTAAGATTGCTCTGGAAATGAGGCTGCCGTAGTGTTGATGTCAGATGGCGTACAGAGGGCGGTCACAAAAGCATGTTGTGCTCAAGCTAAAGCTTAAAAACACAAATATGATGTGAATATTTTTTTTAAATGTTTACCATACCCCCACTCGGCACTTCTACAAACCTTCTCGTGTTGCTAAGCGACACTTCCATCATGCCATTTTCGTGGCATCTTAAAGTTGACTCTACTTTGTTAAAGGATGTGGCCCCATCGAATGACTTGAACATCCGCATATCCACTGGAGAGTGGATCCATTTCTCCCGTAAAACATTCAGAATGATGGTTGGCCCCACGGACGCTCGTTTTAAAGTGCGTTCTCGATACGGATTAGGAAAATAACAAGATTTTCAAAAAATGGAAAGAATTTTATTTTACGAAACGGCAACAACAACAAATTGTGAAATCGTAAAAAACAGTTATGGTCGGGGGGGGTTTCAACAGGTAGGGTCGGGTTCCCAGAAACACACATTTTTTCTGTTTGTCCTAAATTATAGTGATTGATCAAAGAGGCAGTAAGGCAGTACATGTTGGTGAAAAGGACGGATAAGTTTAAAGTTGTATACGTCTGTCCGCCCAAAGGCAACTGTTGAGGCTTATATAAAAAAAATAGAAATAAAATTACTTTTTAAAATTTTGTTTAGAAGGCAAAAGGGTGGGGCTAAAAAGAGTAGTGAGTTCTGCCATTTCACTATAGAAAAACCCCTGATATAGACGCATAGATCAACATCCACCTGCAGAGCGTAGATTAAACTATGATACTGTCGAAGAGCCATAAAACAGCAATATACCTGCGTTTCTGAAAGCTTCCTGAAAGCTTCCTGAAAGCTTCCTGAAAGCTTCCCGAGATCTTCCAGATCGTGCAGTTCAACACACTCGAGTACATTCTGCAAATAAAATGTACCGTTCCATATTAACAATTCTAAATCCCTCGACAAATTCCCCGATAACGTTATCGTGCAGTTCAACACACTCGAGTACATTCTGCAAATAAAATATACCGTTCCATATTAACAATTCTAAATCCCTCGACAGTTCCCCGATAACGTTATCGTGCAGTTCAACACACTCGAGTACATTCTGCAAATAAAATATACCGTTCCATATTAACAATTCTAAATCCCTCGACAGTTCCCCGATAACGTTATCGTGCAGTTCAACACACTAGGGCACATTCTGCAAATAAAATGTACCGTTCCATATCAACAATTCTAAATTTCTATCTACTCAGTTTTGAAATTGCCAGTCACAAATACAATACAATGCTACCAGTATATCCTAGCTTGCAGGGACCAGTTTAGGGGGCGACGTGGGCGATAATGTCGCCTCTTCGGCCAAATTTGGTTAATTTCCATCAAAATTGGCCGAGAAATCTATCATTTTCGCTTGATCGCGCTGGGAGCCGCCATGACACCTAGGATGGGAAATAAATCGTGTTTTTCCGGAATACCTCGGCAGTGTTCGAGACTAATCGATGGTTCCAATTTAATCACTGTGAGGTCTAATTTTCTGATTGACTGATGTCAAGTCAAGCTGTAAATTCATTTTTTTAATTGGTTCAATTACCACGTCAATATGTATGCGGGTGAAGTCCGTCGTTTCGGCTACTTCAGAGACGATGCAGTTACGTCACAAAGGTGAATAGCAAGCTAGGTAACCAAACCAATTAGTGTAACAATTAGATACGTAATGACGATTGATGAACCGATTTCCAAAACCATAATCCATTGTAGTTTATTAAGTCCAATTAGTGCCGATAGGATTAGTACATATGACGTTTGATGAACCGATTTCCAAATCCATTGTAGTTTCTTAAGTCCAATTATTGCACCAATTAGTGCCGATAGGATTAGTACATAATGACGTTTGATGAACCGATTTCCAAAAACTAAAATCTATTTTTAGTTTTATTTACCAAACTGCATTGTCTCTCAGTAAAAACAATTTGTAAGGTTATTATCTCATAGAAATATGAGTAACTAATGCGTGGTCTTAAATACGCGACATATTTTGTAATAACTCATTCACTTTTTGTCAGTGATCATGTCTCTGTCAAATTGGTTAACGGGCAATTCGCCCAAGCCTGGTTGTAAACGTAAATTGACCGAGACCGAATCAGCGCCCGAGTCGCCATCTGCTAAACGAAAGTTTAGAAAGCACTGTCTCAAAACTCTTTTGACTGGTACCAGCAAGACGAGACTGGAAAGTGGCATTGCTCTGTCTGTAGAAATGCAAAGATACCATACCTAGCAATTGTACAAATGACACCATACCTATATGACTGTAATTGTTACAATCCTTGGTTCACACTCCTGTCAGAGGCCCCTGTCCCCATGGCAGAAGGGAAGAGCATGGATCGGACATTATCATGCCACATAATAACACAATTATAACACATTATTGGCGTATAATATTATACATTATACTGTGAGTGTCCTAGTTCATGTAGAACAGTATTATATATGTACATTGTATATATAAGTCTCCAACAATGAAATGACTAGGCATACAACAAAAACACCCTACTCATAATTGTAATCTCCAGCATTCAAAGTATAATAGTTACTTAAAACACAAAGTATCATGAAATCCACTAATAATATACCCTTACACAGTTGAAAAATCACCATCTCGGAAAAGAGTAAATTGCAAAGTATTATACGACGACTGTTACATAGAGGTTAAGGCATAATACTATAAGATCCCACTGTGCTTGTATCTGGGGTCCAATAGTAACTCGCCAATGACATCATTATCCTGTGGTATGCACGCCATCCAGAGGCCCATGTCCCCATGGTTGGCGCACAGCTCACAGAAACCGACGCCAAACATCTATCTAGTCAGCATTTCCACTCTTGTGTATTTCCGAAAGGCAGAGGAATTCCAACGCCCCATTAGTCTAATCTCTTCCTCATTATATCCTTGACTGGTTGCATGAGTTGCAGCGCCAATGCGAAAGCTGTGGCCTTTGTAAAATTTATTATCGAACCCTGACCAAGCCAAAGACCAGTTTAAATGTTTGGTGAAATAAGCCCGAGACACAGGATCTTGATTCATGAATGCAAACAGTGGCCCTGATTGATTGGTTGTCAGTTCTATATATGCGTGCATCGCATGGACAGGACACAAGTCTTGTTCATGATTAATACATTTAATTCGAAGGGTGTACTTTTTCCCTTTGCTATGCTTGTAATTTTCAAGAACCAGATCCATGTACCCTTGTGCTATGTCCAATTCCCTGATATGGTCTCTTCGTCAAATAGGCCTGTTTTTGTTTGTAGAGGTGAATTCCCCAACTCTGAGAAAAGCGTGGAATGCTAATAAATACATAGTTTTAATTAGAACTCCCTCAAAAAACGAGGTACAGGTAAACTGTAAAGACTTCACAAGTCCCGCCATCACATGCATAGTAACTGGGAGCCTATCGTCAGCCGACGGACGCATCTTATGATAACCTTGCATGGCTTTTTTAACCAAGTATAATTGTGTTACATCAGGTAAGTTCTGAATTTTATGAAAGTGCCCCAAGGCTGATAAGGATGTAGTTGATACTGCACACTTGTTTATGAAACAATAAGCTACAAACAATAACATCTTTTCTCCAGATACAGGCAAATGTGCCACCGGATCTTGGAATGTGTCGGCTACAAATTGCTGATAAACTGAAATGCACGATGGTAGGTGGCTTGGCTGGATGGTGCTAAAGACTGTTCCACTAATAGAGCGGCAGTGTCTGCTAAGTGTTGATGAAACTCTCCTGGCTTACTTACTACCTGACGTATGGGCTGTTGCGACCGACACAGGCGTAAAAAGTTGTCGACCTGAAGTCGAGAAAGCATATCAGCCAAAACATTTTTTGAGCCTGCTACGTGCGTGGCCTTAAACAGTATATTGAACCGCAAGCATTGTACCACCAGCCGCCTAACCAAGCACATAATGTTTTTATCTTTAGAGGTCTGTATGTTTATGATGTATACAATTGCTATATTATCCGTGCAAAAGTTGATGCACTGATCCCGTAACCGTTGGCCCCAAAATTCCATAGCCAGGACAATTGGGAACAATTCCTTCACAGTGATGTGATAATGTTCCCATGATATCGGCCATCGGTCGGAAAACCACAAGTTACCCAAATAACCCCCAAAGCCAAGATTTGAAGCATCAGTAAACAATTTGATTGACTCTGTTGATAACCATCTGTCAGGCAAAAACATGCTTTTGCCATTAAAATGTTCCACAAATTTCAACCACGCTTTAAGATCTGCCTAGGAATCACTGTTTAGGCGCCTTTTATGGTATGGCTTTTTCAAACCTATTGTCAAATCTATGAGACGGCGAAGAAATGTACGCCCTGGTGCTACGACTGCACTAGCGTACGATAGTAGGCCTATCAACGATTGTAGCTCTTTTAAAGTGACCTTGCGTCTAGTCATGAATTGGCTTAACAATATGCGCAGTTTTTCTAGTTTATCCTCGGGTAAACGTTTTTCCATAGCTAATGAATCAAGCTCAATACCCACAAAACTTAATGTTGTACATGGCAACACTGTTTTCTCCCGTTTTAGAGGCATACCAATTTCCGCAGCCATATTTACAAAGCTATTTAAATCACATGTAGCCTGAGACGTGTTGGCCATTGATACAAAAAGAAAATCATCTAAGATATGTGCACATTCTGGGATATGAAGTTTTTTCTCTGCTAGCCAATGTAGAGCATGACTAAATCTTTCAAAAAGTTTACACGATATGCTAAGACCCATAGGAAGAGTTTTGTCATAATAATACTGGCCATCTATACAAAAACCTAGTAGTTCCTGGTCACAAGGCGCAATAGGGATGATCTTATATGCATGCAAAATATCTGTTTTTTCTGTAACGACCGATCTGCTTTATTAATGCCACTGCATCATCAATACCTTGATACTGTACTGAACAAAATTCTGACGGTATTCCATCATTGACAGATGTACCCTCAGGATAAGACAGATGATGGTTGACCCTAAACTCTCCTGAATTCTTTTTTGGCACCAAACCGAGGGGTGATACTCTAAAATTTGGAAAAGGAGGAACCGAATAAGGACCTGAAACACGTCCCTCTGTCAGTTCTATTTGAATTTTTTGCCTCAGAACTGGCATATTGTCAATTGCTGACCTTAGATTGGTAGCCCGCAGTTGCTGGTGTTGACCTATAAATGGTATTGCAAAGCCATCTACTAGAAAATGAATTTCGTCACAATTATAGCCCTGCAACCAGGAACTTAGCAACTCGCATTTCACAGGTGAAACTACATTTCTATCACCATGACACACAGGCAAAGGCCAAGTAACTGCCGTTTTATTTTGATTTAGGTCTGTTGGAGTCTGGTGTTTTGCACTGTGTCTTGGGGTGTGCTCCATTACATTTTTGGCATTTGTGCATAAATTTGCACTTTTCCCTTGTACATGCCCCACATTTGAAGGCGAAACATGGTTTCTGCACCTTGGGTTGATGCGTGGGGGCATGAAAGGGCTGGTTATGCTTGGAGAGGCCCTTGGCCAAAGCCTGTGTGTATAGTTCCAAATCTATATGACCATACAAATACAATGGTCCAGCCGATTCCTTCATTAGGCGGAACTGGCGGTCGTAGAATATGGCCGCATGATCGCCAGACTGTCGAGCTAGCTGCTGAACAGTGTTACAGTGCTTCATCAGCATGGCAGCAGCCGAAGGATGGCGATCCACATAAACACTAATACAAATGTGGAAAGCCCTGAACCAGAGATCTAATCTCTGATCCATTTTGTGTGTTTTTAGACACGGTCAGATGGCCATCCGGCTGCTCCACTAGACTGTAGGAACAGTCAACTTTCCTGATCAGCATATCCAGCTTGACAAACTGGTCGGCCACTATCTTTGTCCTAATCTGTGGGTCCAATCCCAATGAGAGCGGCCGACTTTCCACTGCCTGCATACCTTGTGACAGTTGTATGGAGGGAGAGGTGGAAGAGGTGGCTGGAGGTCCTGTGTCAGGTGTCTCGGGGATTACCCGCATCTCTCGTAACACCTGGACTACGCCTGCCGTTACTACCGGCAACACTGCGGTCACAAGGACACACTTGGTACCGAATATGTTGTGGTGGCAGGAGCTGGGTCTGGGACTCCATCCGACCTGTTTCTTGGCAGCTGGAGTTGCCACTGGTCTGGTGCGGCGTTTTGCAGGCATGTCAATAAGATGTCTGAAAATTAGTACAATTGTGCATTAAATGTTCGACTACATGTAGCTGTAGTAGCAACTGGCAATCGGGTACAAGGGGCTCTATCTGCTGCCACAGTTTGAGACCCATTTCCCCCCGATTGATACACACACAAAGGAGTCATGCCTTTGTTAGGTAGTGGGCTCAACCATTCTGTCGATAGACATTTATAAGCCAGTTGGTAAACATTCATACTCGAGAGAAAATTTGCTGTTACCAACAGTACTGTAGCAACATTTGACGGCAAGTAAACTGCTGTTACCAACAGTAGTGTAGCAAAATTTGACGGCAAGTAAACTGCTGTTACCAACAGTACTGTAGCAACATTTGACGGCAAGTAAACTGCTGTTACCAACAGTACTGTAGCAACATTTGACGGCAAGTAAACTGCTGTTACCAACAGTACTGTAGCAACATTTGATGGCAAGTAAACTATTGTTACCAACAGTACTGTAGCAACATTTGACGGCAAGTAAACTGCTGTTACCAACAGTACTGTAGCAACATTTGACGGCAAGTAAACTGCTGTTATCAACAGTACTGTAGCAACATTTGACGGCAAGTATACGCCATCTTGAATATGATAAACCATTAAAGTGAAGATAAGACTGATAGACCAGTACTTAACACGCTCACTTACATGTCACAGCTAGAGAAAAGATACCCACATTAGTACTAGTAGCACCAAGTGTTGAATGCATCCACACGCTCTCTAAACTGTCCTGCTGTCAGTTTGACATTACTATAGTGAAAGAAGTAAGATGCAGAGTCTGTTGTAGACTTGTTCTGCTCATACTAACTACGCTCACTGCTGATATTGTTGATATATATAAGTGAAACAAAGTGTTGTGAAGACTGCAGTCTCCCAACCCTTAACTACGCTCACTGCCGATATTGTTGATATATATAAGTGAAACAAAGTGTTGTGAAGACTGCAGTCTCCCAACCCTTAACTACGCTCACTGCTGATATTGTTGATATATATAAGTGAAACAAAGTGTTGTGAAGACTGCAAGTCTCCCAACCCTTAACTACGCTCACTGCTGATATTGTTGGTATATATAAGTGAAACAAAGTGTTGTGAAGACTGCAAGTCTCCCAACCCTTAACTACGCTCACTGCTGATATTGTTGATATGATATATATATATAAGTGAAACAAAGTGTTGTGAAGACTGCAAGTCTCCCAACCCTTAACTACGCTCACTGCTGATATTGTTGGTATATATAAGTGAAACAAAGTGTTGTGAAGACTGCAAGTCTCCCAACCCTTAACTACGCTCACTGCTGATATTGTTGATATGATATATATATATAAGTGAAACAAAGTGTTGTGAAGACTGCAAGTCTCCCAACCCTTAACTACGCTCACTGCTGATATTGTTGGTATATATAAGTGAAACAAAGTGTTGTGAAGACTGCAAGTCTCCCAACCCTTAACTACGCTCACTGCTGATATTGTTGATATATATATATAAGTGAAACAAAGTGTTGTGAAGACTGCAGTCTCCCAACCCTTAACTACGCTCACTGAACGATATAGTTACTGTAGAAGAAAGTTTGCCATAATATTGGTATAGATCTGGATCCGATACATCCATGGCATTTAACGATCTCTTATATCCTATTTAGTTTCATGTTGATTGCAGTGAAAGAAGTATTATAACATAGCCCATAATGTTTGCTAATTAATACTAACTACAATTACTGCATTTCTGGTATATCTTTATGTAGACCAAAGGGTACATAGAAACATATTCTGATATATAGATATATGTATAGACTGGAACATGCTCCATGCGGCATCAGACTGGCCATAATTAAATGACCCTGATATAACCATAATGCATGCCCCCCCAAACAATACTATCCCAAGTATAATATTCCATCAGATATCGTACAATATTCATACTCACCAGAATAATAAATGTACTATAACTGTCGATGGATTGTATCTACCGTTGACCGTGACGGCTCTACTAAGTGTACCAAGTACACCAGATCTAACCAATAAAACTGTAACGAGAAAGTTTTGTATGTTATTATTGTCACTGTAACACAATCCCACGGATGTTCTTCATGAATTTGAACATGCCATCCTCATTGAAATGTACTCCATCCGGTAACAGAATAGGATTGGCAGGACATTTCATTCCTTTTAATTTCCAGTAATGTACAGTTGTAATATCCTGCAGTTCATGCTTCAAATACTGGTTAAAGACTATCACATATCTACTGTACAGTTCCAGTGAGAGGTGTCGTATTTGATCACGTGGCAATAATTGGCAGATAAATGCATTCTGAATCTCAAATTTCTGCTGCATATAAGTGACTAGCGAGATCAATCGCAAAGCCATGCAGTGAATATCACTTTCCGACGTCTGTACACAGTGAATATCACTTTCCGACGTCTGTACACAGTGAATATCACTTTCCGACATCTGTACACAGTGAGTATCACTTTCCGATGTCTGTACACAGTGAATATCACTTTCCGACGTCTGTACACAGTGAATATCACTTTCCGACGTCTGTACACAGTGAATATCACTTTCCGATGTCTGTACACAGTGAATATCACTTTCCGACGTCTGTACACAGTGAATATCACTTTCCGACGTCTGTACACAGTGAATATCACTTTCCGACGTCTGTACACAGTGAATATCACTTTCCGACGTCTGTACACAGTGAATATCACTTTCCGACGTCTGTACACAGTTAATATCACTTTCCGATGTCTGTACACAGTCAATATCACTTTCCGACGTCTAGTGAATATCACTTTCCGACGTCTGTACACAGTGAATATCACTTTCCGACGTCTGTACACAGTGAATATCACTTTCCGACGTCTGTACACAGTCAATATCACTTTCCGATGTCTGTACACAGTCAATATCGTTACCACCAATAAATGTAAGTAACGTTGTTGGAAGCACATCGGCTATTATGCTTACAAAAGTTGACACATGAGCTGATGATGTAAATCGACCACCACTAATACCAGAGCATTTTAAGTCCATCAAGGAATATCCCACATCCGTCCTGTCATTGGACATAAATACACCGAACCGTTTAACATTTGAATCACCAATGAGTAACGTCGTCATTGTTTATATAACTAAACAATCGAAGGCAACAGCCAATGTTATGATCAGCCTGGTCCGAGTACGACGCTGCATGGGGTCGCTACCCACGCGCCTCTTATTTTGGCGAAAATATAACACGCAGTAACAGAATAGTATTACTATATGTTAAACAAACTATTTTACATCATATGACATATACGACTCGACTGAAAACATTGAAATAACTATGATACAAACGAAATTCAGTTGACAAAGTTTTCCTTTGTTCCGATGCTTTCTAAATATAGAAAGATATAGGCGGTGCGGTGACTATGTAAATTACCCAGTTGTGCAATTGGCAAAAACCGTCACCATACTTTCTCGACATGTTCGTTCAATGACATAAAGTACTTTATTAAAATTACATTATAATAAATTTGATTTTACCAAATGAACATAAGCATACACAATGTAAAAATTGACGTTACTTTACCCAATATGTTGTAATGCAAAGTGACTTTACCCAATATGTTGTAATGCAAAGTGATGTTACTTTACCCAATATGTTGTAATGCAAAATGACTATACCCAATATGTTGTAATGCAAAGTGACATTACTTTACCCAATATGTTGTAATGCAAAGTGACATTGCTTTACCCAATATGTTGTAATGCAAAGTGACGTTACTTTACCCAATATGTTGTAATGCAAAGTGACGTTACTTTACCCAATATGTTGTAATGCAAAGTGACGTTACTTTACCCAATATGTTGTAATGCAAAGTTACCATACCCAATATATTGTAATGCAAAGTGACGTTACCTTACCCAATATGTTGTAATGCAAAGTGACGTTACTTTACCCAATATATTGTAATGCAAAGTGACTTTACTTTACCCAATATGTTGTAATGCAAAGTGACGTTACTTTACCCAATATGTTGTAATGCAAAGTGACGTTACTTTACCCAAAATGTTGTAATGCAAAGTGACGTTGCTTTACCCAATATGTTGTAATGCAAAGTGACTTTACCCAATATGTTGTCATGCAAAGTGACTTTACCCAATATGTTGTAATGCAAAGTGACAATATGTTGTAATGCAAAGTGATGCTACTTTACCCAATATGTTGTAATGCAAAGTGACATTACTTTACCCAATATGTTGTAATGCAAAGTGACATTACCTTACCCTATATGTTGTAATGCAAAGTGACGTTACTTTACCCAATATGTTGTAGTGCAAAGTGACATTACTTTAACCTATATGTTGTAATGCAGTGATGTTACTTTGCACAATATGTTGTAATGCAAAGTGACGTTACTTTACCCAATATGTTGTAGTGCAAAGTGACATTACTTTAACCTACATGTTGTAATGCAAAGTGACGTTACTTTACCCAATATGTTGTAATGCAAAGTGATGTTACTTTACCCAATATGTTGTAATGCAAAGTGATGTTACTTTACCCAATATGTTGTAATGCAAAGTGATGTTACTTTACCCAATATGTTGTAATGCAAAGTGATGTTACTTTACCCAATATGTTGCAATGTAAAGTGACGTTACAATAACACTTAAATATGCCATGCAATTTCATCATAGAATTGTGTCACAACGACACAATTCTAATGAAATTCTGTGACATATTTCCAGAGTTTTCAGTTACAAAACAGAAACGCACAGTAATGAATTTTCATGTGCTACAATTATCTGAACTAATTATAGCCTTTATGTTACCCAGCATGCAAAGCACTAAATAGTAATCATTACCGAGAGTTGATCACCATTCTCGATCTGTGATTTTTGATAAAAGGATTGACGACCAGGTTGGCGAGGTTCTGTAAGGCTTCCAACGTTCTAATGGCAGTCTCGGACGGAGTTTCTGCATAAATAACATTGAATATTAGATCTAGTAGTCGACACGCTACCAGTTCCGTTATGTACAATTTATCTTAAACCTTTGCCTGCTGAGTAGATAAAATCACATTTGCAAACAACATAGATCTAGATCAGCCGCGAGCCGTGGCATAACGCTGCCTCTGATCAGGATCTATGTTGTTTGCTATTCAGCCAAGTGTTTTTAGCTCCACTATCCGACTAGCAAACAGCATAGAGCCTGATTAGAGCAAAAGTGATTTTATCTGCATTATAACAGGGACTTTCTGTGTACAAATAGCAAAATTAGGTCAGAACAACCGACCTGTCAATCAATTATAAACTTTGAACTCCAATGGCAAATGTAGAGAGAATCTCAATAAGTTTCAAGCTTTCGATTCAATGCACACGTCTTTTAGTCAGGGTTGCGGCTGTCGATCGCCAATGACGCCAAAAAACAAATACTTCCGCCTAATTTTGTTAATTTGCGAACATTTTTGCACAACATGTTTTGTCAAATACATGGTTTCAAATATGTATCTGTGAACTATATGGTTTTTCAAAGTGGCTCCAGTTTTTTTCAATTGGTGGCAGAAGTGGCTCAGACAAAAATTCAGACACAGGGAACCTTGTTATTGTGTATATAATCATTTGTTGAATATTATTATCATTGTTTGTTCGGGTTTTACGCCGGCATCAGCACTATTTTGAGCTATATCGCCGGCGGGCAGTTTAACACCTATCCTGGGCAGGCTCCAGCGGTAAACCAGTACTTGGTATGTGGAATTTAAATGCCTTGCCTAAGAAACTCCAGCGAGACGTGAACTCCAGGCCTGTTGCACCTGAAGCGCTATCATGACTTCCACAAGGGGACTTAAATGAAGGGTGTGTGGTCAGAGACTAAACATGAACAAGATTTACCTGTACAAGACACTACCGCTGCGCTATCACGACTTCCACAAGGGGACTTAAATGAAGGGGTGCGTGATCAGAGACTAAACATGAACAAGACTTACCTGTGATCAAATTAAAAGACTTTGGATGTAAGGTGGCTGGACATAGAAGGCGTACAAATATAAAACCACAGGAAATAAACAAACAGTTGATAAATTACAATCCTTAAGTCTCAGAATACAGATTCTGGACAGTCACAAGACCTAAGTATGGCTATAAATGTATTCTCATGTAATATTATTCACAGACTCAGACTCAGCTTCGACTGCTATACATTTTCTGATGATAAAATTTAATGTATTCAACTCCAAGATCGAAATTCATTAAAAGATATTACCGTACTTGGTCGACAATACAGAGATTTATTAATCTTTAGTCAAGCAAATAAAAAAAAAATCAATATGTATATAATGTATGTTTTAAGTTTATTTATCGTCGCTACCGGTTGTCCATATCAGCGACGCCTCCTGAAGAGATTAGACATTTTAGTATTTTGGAGGATAGTGCAATGATACAGACAGAGACTCATTCCAGAGCCTCCTCTGGTTCTTTTACGAGCACGGTGTACTAGACCTCGGCTTAAAGTCCCATCTGAAAGACTGTTAATTTTATTAGTGTCGGACGGGGGATGGAACCTGCGATCCCTGGATTACCAGCCCAACGCGTTAACCACTGGACTACAGACCCGTCTGTGCACCAGTGTAGACAAACAAGCACGCTTATGTATCGCATATTATTGGCAATAAAGGGTTGATATATCAGAACAAGGATGCAAAAGGAAGACATTCTGAACATGATTGAATAAAATAAAACACCCATTCTAAGAATGATAGAAACATGATATCCATATACAGTCAAAGCTGTCTTAAGCAGCCAGCCAAGGGAATCACAGAAAGTGGCTGTTTAGCACAGGTTGCTGCTTAATAGAGGTCAAATGTATAATAAAACAACATATTGGAAATCTGAACACTGGCTGCTTAATACAGGTTGGCTGTATATAGTCCAAAATGTGTATATTGCACATCAGAATAGTTTTCTTTTAAACATTGAAACATATTACAGATTTTAACAGCTTCTTGTACATACCTAACTACTCTAGTTCTTACACTTTCATCATCGGGCCACTTGGCAGACACAGTGCGCTGCAAACGACCACATATATATCGTAATACTCTGCAAAGAAATATATTAATTTATAATTTGTTTGCCATAATTGCTATGTATTGGATGTGATATCTGTGAATATAAATGTGTTACATTGGGGGGGGGGGGGAATGGAGGCTACCCACAATGTTGGGCCTCAAGAAAAAAAATATTAAAAAATGAATATAAAAAAAAATTATAAAAATTTATAAATGGAAGCTCTATATCGTAATTTTGTTTTTAAGTTTAGTTTATACAAATTTATTTTAGCTTGATTGCGAAACAAGTTCTTACAACTTATATTAATCACTCTCGAGACCTCATTCCTGGTGGAATCCATCGCCACGAGGGAGAGAGAAGAGGCTACATGGAAATTAAATGCTTTGCCTAAGGGCACAATCGTAACGGCTCCAGCGAGACCTTTCGCACCTGGAGCGCTAACACGACTTCCACTTTGTAAGTTTGCAACTCACATTTTATAATAATTAGCAAGTTAAACATTTTATACAGATATTCCAAGAAAACAATCCTATAATTAAAAAATATTTTAATTTAATCTGCACTACATAAGTGTCTTAAAGCGACACTACATCAGTGAAAATATGCATTTATACAGAATTCCTATTATATGGTATAATTTCCCCCCAAATATTTGCCTCAAATACGGAGTATTTCAACTAATAAACAAACATCGTATATGCGGTTTGTTGACATAACAAAATAATGTAAACATCCATGCTTACTACAACTAGTGTATCCTGAATAACATGATGTATGGTAGATATTTACCGTTATATCTCACATTTGTACCTATTTATTCGTAGACTATTCTTAATTAATTTATCTCTAAATGACATTATCTCGCATTAAGTACCGACCGTTATATGAAATCGTACTTTCAATCCACAAAAACAGCACTGTTTATTGATTCAATGTTACTGTTCGAATGGATTCCGAAGAATTTGTAGTAGCAATGCATCTATACGTGAAAAACTGCATTTTATTTGCTTTTTAAGATGTAATGTCGCTTTAACCCTTTGCCTGCTGAGTAAATAAAATAACATTAAATTTTGCAAACAAAATAGATCCACATCAGCCACGGCATAACGCAGCAGGATCTATGTTGTCTGCTATTCAGCCCACTGTTTCAGCTCCACTATCCGAACAGCAAAGAACATAGAGCCTGAGTTCTGTGCTGTCGGATCTACTTCTATGCTGTTTGCACGTGATTTTATCTGCTGCTAGCTGGAACAGGGTTAATATAGAGATGCTGAGATCATTCCTATCTAGTATATCTAATAACACTCTCACATTGAAAACGTTTATTAATCTACAGGCATATCGACGACCATCATACATATATTTCTGACATTTTACTTTTTCTCATTACATGCAACATATATCATCATATGACAAGGAACTATGTACTACTTTAAGTTTAATAAACTATATTATGTTCTGTTCTGTTTATAATACTCCAGGAATAGGTCAATTTGAGACACGATGAGGTACGCGATGGGGTATTTTGGGGATAACTCCTAGAAAATGTTGCTAACCTACAGCAGTTGTACCTGGTTGGGTTCAAACTATTTATTCGTAACGTCGTAACAAGGAATGCGTTCAATATATATTTGCAACGTCAGGAACACATTCTGTAAATGGAAAACAAACATAATTATATCTTTATAAATAACCAATTGCATCAACTGACATCGCCCAGTGATATCGCCCAGTTACACAACTAAAATAGTACCTGATATATACAATACTAGATCTACATGTAGCAACGCAAGCTTTACAATTAAAAATACATGAAACACTATACAACTTAAATATCAATATATATGCAGTTTGCTATACATATATACATGTATTTAAAACAATACAGATTTACATGATTAACGTCCAGTTCTGGTGCAAGTGGCTTAGTCCTATTTCATACATTACAAGCATATTTGTAATGAAATACAATGTACACATATCACAATGCTTACCAGTCTATGGGACCTTATGCCTCCATCCCCACACGCATTGTCACTCACACTCTGTGTTACCGGTCTATGGGACCTTATGCCTCCACCCCCACACGCATTGTCACTCACACTGTGTGTTACCGGTCTATGGGACCTTATGCCTCCATCCCCACACGCATTGTCATTCACACTCTGTGTTACCGGTCTATGTGACCTTATGCCTCCACCCCCACACGCATTGTGACTCACACTGTGTGTTACCGGTCTATGGGACCTTATGTCTCCATCCCCACACGCATTGTGACTCACACTCTGTGTTAGCGGTCTATGGGACCGTATGCCTCCATCCCCACACGCATTGTTAGTGCTGTAAATTAAGAACATGTTGTTGGTTAAGAAACCCTATCACCATTAGAACTAAGTAATTAGGTCAGACACCGCTATTGAAATCTCCATAGGCCTACAGTATAACATACAGTCCCATTGTATGTTCCCCAAAAATAGTTTGGCATAAACGACTGTACGATCAATAGTGAACAAGAAAATGACAAATTCAATGGGGTTGACCGATTGCATTTTTTTTATTTCGCCCTAAAGACATCAGCATATTCTGACAGTGATTTGGAGGTGAATGTTGCACTGACACCTGCATTTATAATATGCTGATTATTTTTTACCAAATATGTTGCAAATATTATTAAGTATCTCGAACGAACGATGTAATTTTGTTTATAGTCGCCACCGCATAAATGCATTTGGGCGACTGTATTTTCTAAGATGGTTATGTCCTAAGGTGATTCTTCTTGTCTAAGGTGATTCTTCTTGTCCTAAGGTGATTCTTCTGTGGTGGTTATTCGATGATGATTATACGTGTTCTGTGATGATTATTCCTATGCTTCTATGATGATTATTCCTGTTCTTCTACGTTGATTAGTTCGGTATTCTCTGAAGGTTCTGTATTCTGTGTGGCTTATGAAGACGTCATCAGGTGGTTACTTCTTTCTGTGCCGGCCAGGTTGACAAGGCCTAGTCTGTACGTGGTCCTTTGTAGGGCCACACTCCTCACTGTTGGTCACCCCGCAGCAGCATTAATACGGATCTGACAGTTAGACATCTGGTCGTCGATTGTCGCAAACGAGTCTACTAAACTCCGGTGTAGCTCGGGGGAGCGTGGATCCACGACTGTTGCCGCTCCCTCAGGTCCGCCGTTTCGTCTATCCGCCGGAGAAGTAAAAGAAGGAAGAGAAAGTGTCGAAACGAGCCGGCGAAGATATAGCGTCAAAATACCCCACTATCTAGAAGAAGAGCTGGTGGATCTGTCCTGATGTGCCGTAAGCCATGGATCCACATGCTGGCGAGCCTCCCCTTCACAAGATCGACGACCAGAAGATCCCAGAATCCTACGCTGCTGCTGCAGGATGTGCCCCGGTCACGACGCGAGGAGATCGACCGGGTTAAGTATCTCAAAATGCAGCTCATATATTGTATTTTAATATTTAGATGTTACTTTCACTATTGACGACAATACCTGCTCAGCCAATCAGCTCATGTTTTAATAACTCTTAAGGGCTTTCCTACACTTTTTCAACCAATCCGAGGCTGTCATTTCAATAACAATGTCTGACCTAAAGACAAATTTTATTTTGGCGGTTCATTACCATCGCCTATTTTTGCAACACAATATACAATTACGCATTAAATGATGTATCATGCATGCATTTCCAGTAAATACTGATCCCTTAATGGCAATTCTTGTGACCCCATAATATCCAAGTCACTAATGCATTACAGGGCCCTGTAAATGTTTTTTTTGGGTTGGTATTATGGGGTATTTTTTATACCCCACTTTCATTTTTTATATGGGTCTGTGTGACAAGCAAGGCATCCAATCAAACAATTAACACATTATTGATATATAAAATGTGCAAAAGTGGTGCTATTCCTGAAAATGGACTCATACAAGCTGTGACAGAAGAGAAGAAAAATATGCCTTCACAGACTATGCATCCAACTCTGCATCACATAAATAATCCTGCAATGCGGGATGCACACCACTGAATTTTCTCCTTCTTCGCGCTATAGTAAATCGATCAACTATCACAGTCAAATTCTCAGTTCCAAACAAGAATCGACATTTACCGCATACAGTTCTGTAAACTCCAGGGCTGTTGCTTGTTGTTAGACACAAGTAAGTCATGGCATCACCATCAAAGTTTTTCACAATTTACAAATGTAAACAAACACTGGATAAAAATGGAGCGCATAGGGATCCTAGCTGTCATGTAGGGCTGTTTACTCATCATTGCGCTGGAATTCTGAAATAAATGCACAAAAAGTCTTCTTTAAATGAGCACAAATGCCACAGGTGCACCACAATCACAGTAAGAAATGCAATCAGTCTCTGGTTCTACAGTAAAACATCATCAAATTATGGTCTGCTTGATTGTAAAAACTACTTTCTAGGGTACAACGACCCGGAACCAATTCCCCAGTGGGGTCACACGTATATATGCACTAACAGTTTTGCAAACCTTCAATTTGCTAGTTATTCAAGCTTTTACGTATATTACGAGAAACAAAACACTACAAGAAGATCTTTCGGTCGATTCACTATGATATAGGATTCATTAAAAAAAGACAAATTGTCCAGTCTTCGTAGCTCGGAAATGTACATATCGAGCAATTCACTGGCTTTACAGGTGCTACCATTTCAAAAGATTCATAGATTTTCATGAATTCTGATGCATAGTGACAGCCAGGTAGTGTACCTTTTCATTAAAGAGGACAGGAATCTAATTATGAAGCTTTGCTTGGCCTTTAGGTTATTATATTGAGAAAAAGACACTTTTCTATGCAAAATAGGAGCTTTTGATATCACATCAGTGTTACACTTACCTCTTACCTTCCAACAGTGCAGCTACAAGGTCAGTGCTTTGGGGGAACTGTGGCTACTGTCCACATGGATGATTTGACTACTCTGGTACAGGTGGAGTAGGCGACTGATGGTACAATTTCTTCCCACACACGGTATACAGCAGCTGAAATTGATGGACAATGACATGATACGGCTTAAAACCATTATGAAATTTAGATTGAGTGAGTGTTGCCAGCAAGAATTCAACACATGCATGTAGTAAAACATTCAGTCAGGCAACTCTTGTCAACAATGCCGAAAGAAAGCAACCGCCCAGAGAACTTTGCATGAGTGCTGGCTTTGGAAAAAATTCACATGAACAATTCATTGAAAGACATCTCGGAAATCATTGGACACACACACACGTTGTCACCGAAATCCTCCAGGTACATCTTGATAACCTAGAAACCTAGAATCGGGAAAAGAATAAACAAAAGATAAAAAGATAATACTACAAATCCTGGTGGCACACAAATAGAACACAAATGCGAGATAATACCAGTGCTTTAGGAATTCCTGTCCTCAGCTTGCAGATGAATATAAGTTGGGTCAACTTGATGATTTGGATTTTAACCCACCTATATACTGCCATGGCAGAATAAAGCAACACTATTGAAAAACAGTTTATTAGAAATCCATAAACATCTCCAGTGACATTCATGGCAGAATGTCTGATAATGCCGTAATGGGCTGGAGCCGACTGAAAAGGGAACCAATTCCCCAGAAACTTTGTAACCTAAATAAGTAACTTTAGTGCTAAAAAATTCACATTTAGAAGGTTTCAACTTTAAACCATGTCATTCCAGACGTTCAAAACAAGCTTCCAATCTGGCGATATGTTCGTCAAAAGTCTGCGAAAATATGAGGATATCATCTAGAAAAATTAAAACATTCTCTTAGATTAAGCTTACAGGTTTCCATCAAACGTTGGAAGGTACTCGGCGCGTTGGTCAAACCAAACAGCATCCGGGTTACATTCCCAAAAACGTAATGGACCTACAGGAAAATGCAGTTTTCTCCTTGTCTTGCTCTGCTAGCTCCACCTGCCAAAATCCACTTCTGAGATCTAATTTCGAGTAATATTTACTACTGACTGACAAGAGAATCTAACATGTTGTCTACTCTTTGTAAGGTATAGGCATCTCTGATAGTGCGCTTGTTAAGTTGTCGCAAATCTATACAAAAACGAATAGAATTATCTTTCTTCCTTACTAAAACAATATTAGAACAATATGGGGATTTACTCTCCCTGATGGCTCCACAATCTACCAGGCTGTTTAAAAGGAACATCATCAGTAAAATTAATATGATGCTGAACTAGATCTGTCTTGCCAATATCTGTAGAAGATTTGGAAAAAATATGGTCCCATTTCCCCAGTACTCATAAATATTGTTCATCAGTTAGGTTGTCTTTGTTGACCTTGATTCCCAATTCCTGTAATTTTGTAAGTGTGTATCACGTTTTGGAGAAGACACCTCTGGTCAATTACTTTGACTTCTGAAAGTGAACAAATACTATTACTATTTGGTAAAAAGGTTTGCAAGTAATATTACACTCTTACAGGTATCCTTGTAGTAGAACTTTCACTATCAAGATAAACAATTCTTGGACACACTGTCAGTCCTGCTAGTTGAGGTCTATCTGTTGCCTCGGTAACAGCTGTTTTCACATCATTTGTTTTCCTAACAAGACCTGAAATATTCGTGACTTGATTAGGATAAATTACGACTGGCATCTTGTTAGTCGTTTTCACTGCAATAGAATTATTACATGTCATATGGATCTAAACAAGATGTTTCTGAAATAGAATCACAATCTGGCGCTCTACCATGGGTGTCACACAATTAAATACACATTCAAGCTTTATGTCTTATAACTAACATATCTAAACCATCAAAGCATCAGTAGCAACATAGCTTTTTGTTGTTTTTGCAATACCTTTGATGATGTTTGCTGTGCAGACATACATGGCCATTATAATACAGTATTGTGCACGAGATGTAGTCCTTTTAGACAGTACATTTGCTCATTCGGATGCGTATCAATGGTATAAAGTGTTCTTCACTGAATCATGGATGTCACACAGGGCCACGTCACACATACAGTGAGTGACGCACAATCACAGTGAAGTCACATTCATTGTTTGTTTAAAATGTTTTAATAAGATACTGTATTTTTTTCTTAATGGGATTCTGGCTGTTTATTTATGTACCTCATAGAAAATTCATTGCATTTACAGGTTGTCATTGAGCACATGGGTGTTGAGAAGATGCAGAATCTGGTACTCAATCTCCACCACCACAACCAGACCTCTACAACCAGCTGTTAGTACACAATATTGGTACAGGTGTGGACATTGCAATGAGATGGGCAGCAGACTTGAACAAATAGTGTGGATGTCTGCCCAGCAACTGCATTTCAATGCGCAACGTAAGAATATATTCCAGTCGTATATAGAGTATCAGTCAAAAATATGACTGTGCCAGTGCAAGTCAAAAATGTTTGGATGATATTTGCATCACTTAAAGTGTTACAAATGGAAGTTAATTGTGTGTGTGTGTTTTACGGATATTTAACGTCGCTACCCATTGCCCATATGAGCTACACCTCTTGTAGAGATTAGTGATTTTAGTGGATTGTGCAATGATACATACAGAGTCTCCTCTGCCTCGTTTACGTGAGCAGTTTTGGGTCTTATCTGTTTGGGTCTTATCACTTGTTTATAAGTAACCTCACATATATAGTTGTGGCTGTCCGATTAGCACAGTGGTTAATGCGCTCGCTTCTCACAAATGCAACCCGTGTTCGATCCTCACATTTGGAGGTATGTGAGATGGTACGGTGGTCATCAGATCAGACAGGTGGGTTTTCTCCGGGTACTCCGGTTTCCTCCGACACGAATGACAACAAATACTCAGTCATCCGCTCCAACAAGAGTGATTAATATAAGATGTTACAGCTTGTTTCCCAGTCATTGTTAAATAAATAAAGTTTAAACTTAACCTCACACAGTTGTCACAGGTGAGCTTCCATTGGACATCATTGATATACCTCATCCCCCCTCCCTTATGTCATAATGTTAATTGACGATACTTCCAACATTTTAAAAATCATTTTTAATATCAGAAACCATAATTCTCAGATAATGTGGCTAGTGGATAGGTATACTAGCTGTGTTACAACTATAAGCATTCATTGGGCGACCTGTTAAACTAGCATTAAATAGAATACAAATAGTGTAAAGTATTGTTTATTTTAATGTCACCCTTATTGAAAGGGCCAGCCATTTCTGGCGAGGTTCAAACTTTCAACCTCCCGCTACATATGTGGACGCCTTAACCACTAGGCCACGGAGAATATGCGAACGTTCCAGATACTGTGTTTGTATAACCCTTTGAACTCTGGTGAGCACACCGAGGCCTTCAAAAGGTCATGGTGCTCTTGTTTAAATTAACTTGCATCCTAGAAATTACTAACCTCAAATGTCACTAATACAATCAGACTTTGATGATAATTTACTATTGTTTCAGATTGAACAGTTGGTCCTAGACAGGTTCTGACAGTGTCTTCGGAAATGTTGGGACACAACGGAATATACATGGAAATGTTGAGATGCAATGGAACAAACTAATAACCAAATAAAATTTCAATATTTGATATTATGGATCTTAATGAAATGAATTGCTGTATAATCATCTGGAATAAAAAGTGCATTAAATGACAATTATTCTCTTTCATTTCTTTGTTTCAAATAAAGTTTTAGTTTGAGGGGGAGATAAGTTAGTCGTTAGTCAGTAATCCTCGAATCATGTTGAGTCATCACAGTTTGTTCTGTCCGTTTTTCTTCACACTGCATAGTGTCTGGATATGATTGGCATTATCGCATATATATCCATACTACTTCGGTTCTTTCACAACATAACGTGTCCAGTTGTTGCTATATTCTACATAGCCTGTAAATAAAATACAATATCAATAATACTGGTACTAAACCAAACTAGAGACAGTTTACCCTGACAAACCAGACAATGGTTAAAAAATTATCGTCAAACTACTGATCAGGTTTTGTATGAAGCAACTGTTGTGTAAATGAGTTATCACACAATTTAGTATTGTAAGCTGGCCTAGTTTTACACAATGATCCCATTTTAACTCGGAAGTTTATATGAAGTTATTGACAGAATGCTACATCCACTATCTGTCTGCAACACCCACTATATCTCCATGGATGAGTATCTAAGGTAGTCGGTCACCTGCTTCTCAACTATATAGGTTCAAATTCCACTGGTGGTGTCCAATTATATCAGGTTGGTGGTTTTACAAGGTGCATGAAATATTGCTCAGAGGGCACCTGGATACATAAGCTGTTGTGCTGTCAGTAGTGTACAAATTTCAGAATGACCATAAAGTCTAGATAACAGTGTTTTACAAAATGTCACAAATACATCTATAAAACTAGGGAATAGCACTTGGATTGCTGGTATTTGACAAAAGATTAGCATGACCCCGATTCAACATTGAAAGGTTAAACACATGGTATTGTTTATTTGACAGTTCATACGAGGTTTCCTACTATAGAAATCAATTGGAATGGACTCGTCGCTGATCACACAGACATTTGACCGAATTCACACAATCATACACCAGCAAACATCCACAAAGTCTATCAACATATTGTTGAGATACCCTCAGACAGACGTAGCTATAAACATTAGCACCCATTCCTATCGCATGGTTAATTATTGATTGATGGAAAAAACAAATTACATTCGCCAAGTAATATGAACATTTCTTTAGGTGGTGGCATATTCACGACCCTTTGAGGAGGGTATATAGTGTCCAAAGTATCGATATACAATAATAACTTTTAGAGGAAATAAAAGTTATTATTATTATTGGTCTATTAAAATAAAATAATTAATATGCGACGCAACTGATTTAGTGTAGATTCAATGTATTACTGAAGTTACCTTATGAATGATCTCTCTGTTATTCAATATTGTGGTGTTTGCGTCCTCGTTCATCTTGTGGACACTCGACAGTACCCTGATGCCTGACATGTCTTCAATAATACACAGTTCTGATCCAATTCTGCAACAAGAATGACACATACCCATAACAATTCTTAATTTTAGCTGGGTGAATATCTTATCTAGTTTATTCCAATTGCGAAACAAGTTATTTCATCATTAGTTTAATTGATATCGCTGCCTCATCCCCTTAATGGAACACATTGTCACGAGGAAGAGGCAGTGTTGATTTAAACGGCTTCACTACATACATCATCACTATGGTTCTGGAGGGCGCAAACTCACACCATTATGGTATATTATTAAAACCATTCAAATTAAAGGTTATTGCATACATGAAATGGGTGTTAATTAGATTCCTGGCCAAAAGAACAACAAATGCCTAGCAGACCATCTGTTAACCCTTTCCTTTATAGAGATTTAGGTTAATATACTATTATATCTCCATACAAACGACAGCCATTTAGCTATCATGCAGTGGATAAGAAGCTGCCATATATATCCCACCTGGGACTACATGATAGTCTGGCCTTTATTATGAACATTGGTTTGGCTGCTACATTGTCAATGTATGTCGCATTGGTAAGTAATGGCGTCAAGAGGTGCTTCTATGAGGGAAACGGTTAAGGTACAAATATGTAATTTGCAGTTGTCCCTAAACAAAGACCCCCCTCGTCAACCCTAACCCTGCCCCACCCTCGCCATTTTAGAAAGGTGTATGGTAAGTAGAGTAACATGTAGATGTGTTGCCAGAAAAAAAAACCACCCACAATGCAAACTGGTTTTGCTCAACAAGTTATATAAACTATGAAATATTTTTTACATGACTTCAACACTATCACCAAAGCAGCAAAGGATAAGTTTTATACCAATTCACTGTTTATATAGAGTACATCAAATAATACTAGACTATAATAAATAATAACTACAACTAATCGATTCTACGATTCAACGCGTAGTCCTCGGAGACTATAAATATACGCAATCGGTCGTAAAATGATTCGCAATGAATTGTGTATGTTTACACAATATTATAGTATACAGATAATCATAATTACAAACACAGTACAACACAAAACATATATCACTCACCTCTCTCTGCAGGGCCCGCGCTGCCATTCGCCAGAGTGGCCATTGGCTAAAATATGGCAAAATTGGCTTATAAAAAACGGCAAAAATCTGTAAAATATTCGAAACTTGGAAATTCCCCCCGAGAAAATTACTCGGGTCATGGGAACATCGTGTCGCGCGTGACTAATATCTCGGACTTCTTTACAAACATTTTCACACTTATCATGTATCTATAAATAGCAATGAGCTCGCTAGTCTATGGAGTACAATTAAAAAAATCGATAACTAGCTGGAGAATCATACAAGCGTGTTGTTTGTTTATTTAATGGGGCATGTTTGATTAGTGTGCAAACACGGGAAACACTATGAATGCTTATTATATATCTTTGTCTTATTTATGAGCATTTTAATCAGGAATGCAGGGTTCGACAGATCCCGGGGAGGGATTTTTAAGCTTCAGTCAGATGTTCCGTCGCGACTGATTTTTCCAGAAAAAAATTAACAATTCCAATGAAAAAATCCTAAAGCTATTTACGGAAAATTACTCGGGTCAAGGTAACTACCGATGGTACATGTATTTAACCTGGAAGATATCCGAAGCCAAGAGTGTGATCAAAGAAATAATAGATATTTACCCTATGCCATGGCATTTATTATATTTAATATTCCAATTTTAAACCAGACAGCTAATCCAGTAATCCCACCAAAACAGGATGTTTATTTTATTTGGGCAGAGAGCAATGGTATTGGCAATATAAGTGGCAGGTGTTAATTGATCTTGTCATTGTTGGCATGCCCGCCAACTCATCAAAGCTTTACAGCAGTAACCTGTCAATCAAAGAAATCTTGTTTACATCAATAACTCAAAAGATCAAAGGTCTTATGTGATGTAATAAAATGTGCACTGTTGACATACAGCATTAATCGGATCTGTAACACGCTGGACTGGTAATCCAGGGATCGCAGGTTTGATCCCCCGTCTGACCCTAATAAAATTAACAGTCTTTCAGATGGGACGTTAAACCGAGGTCTCGTGTCAGTGCTTTACACCGTGCACGTAAAAGAACCAGAGGAGAGACTGGAATTGGTCTCTGTCTGTATGTATCATGCACTATCTTCCAAATTCTAAAATAACTAATCTCTTCAGGAGGCGTCGCTCATATGGGCAACCGGCGATAAATAAACGTAAAAACACACATACAGCATTAGTCTAACTGTCTAACCCACAGGGATTCGGCACGTTTGGTGGTACTAGTATATATATTTAAGTACAGGGATTCTACTCTGTGGGATGTCAGATTTCGCATCGATCAGTAAAATGGCCCTATCTGAGACAATTTTGTACAAAGCTGTCCAAATATAACGCCTATCCCGAGTCTTTATATTGTTCTTCAAATAAAACACAACTTTAAGCTGCATGCACAAACATTGGCCATAGCAGGTCACATTTCCGTACTAGGACACGGGTTCTGTCAGCAACAAAAAAAAATCTTCGACGGGAGAGTTTTAACTGTGAATAACATTATCAATAAAATGTGTTTACACTAACGTGTAGGTTTATTCGGCAAAAATGTACGTTAAAAAGAGATTTCGTAGCATTTTCAATTTGTTTTGAAAAATTCTAAAGCAGCACAATTCGCGTTGAAACGACCGTTGAAACGAGCGTTCTGATTGGATTATTAGAATGTAACAAGATTTTTTTATATATGAAGAATAATCATAATCCAATCAGAACGCTCGTTTCAACGGTCGTTTCAACGTGAATTGCGCCGCTTTAGAATTTTTCAAAACAAACGGTAACGCACAAAGCAGAGTATTTAAGATACTGGTTGTTTTCGTACTTTCTGAAAATATTTTTATAATTAACGTTGCATCAGGTTGGATGGTGAACAGCCTATGAGAGGTCTATTTGGTGTTCAGAGCCAGCAATGCACGCAGAAATCTAATTTGTAGGTCAGTGTGCAATTGGACAGACTGCTTAATGACATGTTTAGAGTCTACCACCTGATTACTTGTTGTTATACCCAGGGAGCTATATAGGTACGCTTAGAGCATTAGCATGAAGGTTTTACACAAATCATGAATTTTTTAGTACCTAAAGGTTTATAGTTTATTAAGCTGAACATGTGCATGGGTTTAGGCCACATTCTTTGTAAAAGATATGACTTGATCTTTTACTGTCCACTACTAAATTTGTGGAATTATTAATGGTATCGCTTAGTCTTTTAAGAATTTTTGATGAGGATCTTGAGTCATATAGATATATCAGCTATCCCCATCACTAAAATGTATTTAGAGTAAGTGACTTATAGTGGGATAGCATAAGTTAGAAAGACAGATTTAAGGTTGTAGATAGAAGGAAGAAGTATTAACCATGGGCACGTGTCCATCAGAGAATTGATGGCTCATAATGTGCCCTGTATAGTTCACAAGATCCTCCTCCTGCATTAGTCTAGTAAAAGTTAAATTTACCATGCACATATTCAGGTATATATTGTGTCATGCTCAGCCTGAGAGAGTAATCCTTGCACTCCCATGTTATCATGGACACATATCCTACTAATAAAAGACAAACTAGTAAAATTATGATATTATAATAGCTTTATCCCTGGGTATATATCATTATAATTTTAACTGTTGTTCTATATAGATAGTAAGTATACTTTATTAGACCTTTCACAGATGATAGAGATAAATGTTATAGTAGCGAGCTTACTCCCGCAAGACCGAAAAGGACGCCACATGGCTATATTTATCTGTCTGCAAGATTGGCTCACAAAATTTGAGTAATTAGGGTAAACCTAGGCTGCTCAGAGACTGAATTATTCCAGCATTGAGGCAGTGAGCGGAATCACTAACAGTAAGTGTCCGGGATGTCCGGAACACCCCAGACACCCGCCAGCCTTGATCAGGTCGCCAAGTGTCTGCAGCGTTCCTTACCTCGATTAAACAATGAGGATTTGAACAAAACAATCTCCGCAAGCCCAGCAATCCAATAGACAAGGATGTATAATGAGAATATATTGACGACGTAGGTAGTCTGCCCAAATTGCTTAATAATATTAATTTTTTATTTTATTTATTTATTATAAGTATGATTAATGTTTAGTTATTTATTATTTATTTAATAAGAGAGTACTCCTTGTTAACTCAGAATGATGGAATACTGTAACTTAATTGCATTAGCATCATATATGAGAATTTGTGTATATTTGATCATAAGACCATAAATAGCCCCAAAGCATGTCTACATAACATAGATTTCCAGGACAAATTTTCACATCTATCCAGAATATTTATGTTTTTTCAAACATTGACATGTTCTTGACTTAACATGATCAGAGATTATTACATATTTTGGTTATTACCAAAATTTAGGGCCTTATGCTATGACATATAAGAAATGGCCAATTTAAGCTAATTTGGACATATTTTGGTCATTTACACTATCAAATGAGTGATTGGCAGGAGAAAAGGACTTCTGCTTATTAAATATTACTTTGCAAAGCCAGATAACCATTCCATAATAAGCTTGGAGCAATATATAGAAAAAATTTCTTTTGAAATTTTCCCTCACAATTATACATATTTGGATAATATAGTCAGGTTAACCTAAAAACATGCTCACATAACCTAGATTTTCTGAACAATTATGTGAGGTATCTAGCAGATTTATGTATTTCTACAAACATTGATCTTTTATTGACTCAGGATGATCAAATAAAATGTCTAATTTATGTTTGTAGCACAGTTGGGGCCCCTATGCTATGATATAAGGGGAGTGTCCAATTTTAGCAGTTCTGGACAGTTTTTGGACTCTTTCTCTTTCAAATGAGTTTTAGATGGGGTGGAATTCCTTCCAAACATAGAATGTGGTCATATAAAAACAAATAACCACATCTTAACTAATTGTGAGTATTTATAGAAAAACAAACCATTTAGGATTTACTCACTATTTAGGAATATAATTCTCCAAATAGTTTCTTATTAACTAAAATTCATGTTTGCATAACCTGAATTTTCTAGATAATTATTTGATATATATCCAGATCATTTAAACATTTCTATAAAGGTTATACACATGTTTCTAACTGAAAATGATCAGATGTGATTACATATTCATATCAGAAACTAAAAGGGGGCCCTTAAGCTATGATATGATTTATGGGAAATGTTCATTTTTAGCATGTTGAACATTTATTGTTGTAAATTGTTACATGTTATAGCATCAAAGTTTCACTTCAGTGAATATTCCTAGATTGGCCCAATAATAGGTGATTCCAAGTAGTAAATGCTATAACGTTATTAGGATGTGTTAAGTATCCTTAGTTATTTATGAAATAAATACTTATTTCATTTTATGTTGTGAAGAAGAGTTGTGGAGGAAGATTAATTTTAGGATGGAGTACTCTCAATGTTTATTTTATGTGATTCATGTTAATTTTTCCGTGCATTGCTAGATTTTCTCCTGCGACTCCAGCAATTTCATTGGGCCACGGGTTCGAGAGCTGTATTGGCAGGATCCAGACTTAGTTTTCTCCATGTTTAATTATACTACTAGATAAATAACACAGTATTTTAACAATACAACGTGTAGACATTTATCGCCAATAATTGTGGACATTGCATGATAGAAAATATATCACAATGATCTTGTGAGACACAGATGGTTGTGCCCAATAGAGCCATATATATAATATTACACTTTTAGCTAATTGTATGCATGAACATTACGTGCATTTAAATATGTGTGGATGCCACTACATGTCTTTGTATAAGTGTAAATAGACAGTATATTATTATAGTGCATCAATTACAAAACTAAATGCTATTTTAATTAAAACATTACAGATATTGCCTTAATGGTTAGGTGTAATTAGGAGATCTATAGTCTGGTTCCATGCCAATTAAGGGACAACTGTGTATTGATAATCTATATCTTGTCTGACATTTCGCAGTCCAAGATATAGATTGCGACAGCTCTAAACACTGATTTGCGAGCTGCCTTGCACGGATCCAAGATGTTCTTTAGGTTGAAGTGCAATCCTTCACCGTTCAGTGCAGCTCTCAAATCTTTCCGATGGCTTTCCAGCCCAGTGCAGTGTAGCAGAAAATGCTCAGTTGTGTATTTGACATCGCACTCCGGGCAAATAGGATTCAGGCCAGGAACAATATATTGTCCCATATTGCCTGGTAACAGATTTGCCCCGAGTCTCAGTCGAGTGATGGCTTTGTCCACATTCTTGAAACAAGAATACTGGATAGGTCGACTGAGCCCCACTGAGATTCTGTGAAAAGTCTGCCTGAAAGGCCACCCATCAAGGGTCTTGCGCCACCTTTCTAACATGGCAGATCTAACCACAGAATTCATTTCAGTGGGTGCGAGCCTAACACAATTGTCAACCGAGCTATGATTCAGGCCAGACTTGGCCGCCATGCCCACTTGTTCATTCCCAGGTATACCTTACATGTGCTGGACACCATACCAGTGTAACCTTTAATCCTAAATTTATGGTATCATTGTAAAGTTCAATGATAGATCTTAAGATATCGGGTCTCGATTGACTTATTTTGGATTTCAATGAGACCAGGGAGGACAAAGAATCAGAGAGGATAATGCATTTGGGGGGCTTGTTCTCTATGATCCAGCACAGTGACTTTTTGATGGCCAATAGCTCTGCAGTGTAGATGGATAGTTTGTTAGTTAACCTTTCTACAAATGTGTAATTTTTTGATGGAATTACCACTGCAGCAGCTACTTTTCCTGAATTGGGACATTTTGATCCATCTGTATAAATCTGTAAGTAACCTAGGTAATTTTTCTCTAAATGAATCTGTAGTTCTGATTTAATGAGGTACGTTAAATCAGATTTCTTCACTTTTTCTGATAAAGCGGTATCAACATCTGGGTCTGATGGAGGAATCTGGCCCGGCCTGAAGTCTGCTACCTACACACCCCCGAGACCGCACGACTCCGCAAGTTCCTGGGCCTGAGCACCAAAAGGTAATACAGGATTTTTGTAGCATGCCTTGACAAAGTATCCGGTCCCGAGGATGGCATTCACTGGATTACCATCATGCCTAGTTTGAACCCTGGCCCAATATTTAACAGTTTGCTCCATGCGTCTAATGTTTAGAGGAGGTACACCCGCCTCCGCTTCCAACAGATATCCAGGGGTGGAGCGAACGGCTCCCAGAGCCAGTCTGAGGGCTTTATTTTGGACTATATCAAGTTTTTTAAGTTCAGATTTCACAGCACAAGAATAGATTTGAGCACCATAATCTATCTTTGAACGTATTAATGACTTATAAATGAGTAAGAGGCTGTTCTTATCTGATCCAAAGTCTGTGCCTCTTAACATCCTCATGACATTTAAGTCTTTTTCACACCGGGTAACCAAATCCTTAATGTGTTGCATGAATGATAACCTATCGTCCAAAAGAAGACCTAAAAATCTCGCAACTCTTTCAAATTTAATTGGTGTTCCACCTAAGTTAACGTTCAAATTGTGCTGTTTCTGATTCCCAAATAAAACTCCTACTGTTTTTGTTTCAGAAATTTTAAAACCCCAGTTTTTGGCCCATCCCCATAGAGAGTCCAATCCAGCTTGTGCTTTCTTAGCTAGTTTAACCAAGTTGGACCCCATTATCCAGGTTCCTGAATCATCAGCAAACTGGCTAATAACCATCCCAGAACCTTGGAGAGTGTCTGGGAGACCATTGATTATAAGAGAAAAGAGCAATGGTGAGAGTATCGCGCCCTGGGGAGTCCCTCTGTCAAGAGTTGCTTTTTCAGAGAGAGAACCCCCAACCTTTACTTGAATAGTCCTATTCTCCAGAAAGGCCCCGAGATATTGGAAGCAAGAACCTGTGATACCGTACTCTTTTAATTTATAGAGTACTCCAAAGTGCCACGTTAAGTCAAAAGCGGCCTGAAGGTCTAAGAAAATTGCCAGCACTGAACGTTTTCTATTTTTAGCATAGATTATGTCGTGCTGCAGTCGAGCAAGTTGGTCTAGAGTGCTCCTTCCCTTTCAAAAGCCAGATTAAAGGGAGTTAATATATTTTTTGATTCTATGTGATGTTCTAAACGTGCCTTTACCATTCCCTCAAGCAATTTCCCTGAGTGAGATGTAAGGCTTATAGGTCTGTAAGATTTTGGTTCATTTTTATCTTTCCATTTTTATAAAGCGGTATCACACATGCATCCTTCCAGGCCATCGGGTAACACCCCGCTACTCCATATCTTGTTGAAAAGCTTCAGCCATAGTTCAAGGGCCGAATCCGGCATGTGTCTAAATAGAAGATAGGATATCCTATCTAGTCCCGCCGCAGAATCACGTCTGTCACTAATGCAAGATTTAAACTCGGACAATGAAAATGGAAGATTTAAAGGAATATCATTTCCCCCCCGGCTCATTTATTACATTTTGATGTTGTGATTCAAAAGTTTGTTGAAATTTTATAGTATCTGGTGACATATTTGAATCACTGGAGACCTGTTGGTAGTGTTTTACCAGGAAATTAGCCTTTTCAAGGGGACCTATTGCCAAATCTTTTTTGTATTTTAATAATCGTACAGGATTTGAAGCTATACCTTTAATTCTGTGAATTTTTTGCCAAAATATTTTTGCACTACATTTTTTAGTTGAAATCGATTCACAGAATTCCTGCCAATTTTCTTTTTTTGCTTCAAGAATTACTTTTTTGGATTGTAATTTAGCCTCTTGTAGTGTGTGAAGTTTCATTTGGCAGGGATTTCTTGTTAGTTGATTTAATGCCTTTTTTCTATCCTGTACCGCATTGTAACATTCGTCATTCCACCATGGGACCTTTTTATGTTTAGACACCCTACCGGAGGAGACAGGTATATACTTCTCACCTAGTTCTAAAATTGTTGCTGTTAAATTACCACAGAAGATATCCACACTCTCAGAGTAGACACTATCAAGGGTGATCTCCCTACAAATTTCCTTAAACAGGGGCCAATCTGCTTTGTCATAAATAAATTTGCCCCCTTGATTGGATGTATCATTTTCTGTGTAATTTAGTCCAATACTTAAAATGATTGGAAAATGATCGGAGCCAAAATTATCCTGATAAACACCCCATGCCGAAATAGCTGCAAACTTAGGGCTAGTGATAGTACGGTCAATTGCTGACATTGAACCATTTGCCTTATTTAGCCTAGTTGCTGTACCATCATTCATAATGACTATATGTAAAAATATCCTTTCCCTTTCTATTTGAATATTCGGAACCCCAATTTATGTGGTGTGCATTGAAGTCCCCTGTGATCACACAGTCACCTAGCTTATCAGTTGTTCTAAAAGATGAGCTAATTTTATTTAACGACTCAAGATCACACCCTCTTGAGTATAGGTTAACCAAGTGGAAGGGAGATCCAGCCAAATGAATTTTAAAAAGTTGTACCTCAATTTGAATATCCCCATTTTTATCCCTCGGATTGTCTACCACAAGAGTCTGGTAATCTATGCCGTGCTTAATAAAGGTAATCAACCCCCCTTTAGCTTGCATGCCCTGAGTTGCCGGGTAGTTTTTTTGTTCGGTGTGGTATCCAGGAATTTTACATGTTTTAAGTTCATTAAACTTAGTTTCCTGGATACATATAATTTCTATGTGGGGGTTGATATCAAGAAAGTTTTTAATTTCCGTTGATCTATAGCCCGACAGTCCTTGGGCGTTGAAAGAGATAATGTTGATTTTTTTATTCATGGGGAAGACTGACAGACCGACGACGCATGGAGCACTTTGTTTTCATAGGAGACCATGGTCTTGATTTCAAGACCCGTCTCCCTATGTTCTTTAATTTAAGTTTCCCTAGAGTCACAGGGGCTCTTACCATTCCTCCAAACACTGCGCCAGGTGTTTTTGATACGGTATAATAGCTGCGCACCGGCTGGGCTCTCACGTTCAAACCCTAGTTTAGTTTTTAGTTGGTTTGAAATAAAAATGTCTATACCCACCCTGGAAGGTCTAGCCTTATCAAGATACATAACGCCCCCCTCCAGAGTAATGGTCCGCACAACGCCAAGAGATCTTAACATGTCTCTTAGTATTGTAATCTTCCCCCTGAAGTGCTGGAGGAGGGGACGTTTGTTGACTTTGGTCAATGAGAGCCCGAGCCGCGGCCCAGTGCCAAACTAGGTGCCTCTTCTATTGAGAGGACCTCCCACAGGGACAGATCACAGTATCTGTTCCCTATTGGTGGACTATGTGCACTGTCATTCCCCACTCATTAGATCATTGATTGAAATTACACAATTTTGCAGTATGGCTGCACAGAGATAGTAAATAGAGATGTCCAACTGCATATTGAAACTTCAGATGGCATTTTTCCCAAATACTGTGTTGATGTAACAATTATGTGGTAGATAATCTACAGGATAGTAGGTTCAATGTACCAAGGTGTATAAAAATAATAATATCCATGTATGGTAGTGGAATTTACCAAATTACTATGGAAAATTTGTGATTTTGGATATTTCCTTGTGCCATAGGAGAAGGGCCTCAAGGTGAATACTGACAGGGCCTGGTCAGAATAATAGTTCTGTCCAAGTCAATAACATGTTAATGTTACTAGTAATGTAGAGAACTCTTTAAAAAATTAAATTACAACCACCAGAAATTTGGTAATTTTTGGCCCCAATTTACAGAAATTTGACATTTCTGTAGTACTTTATTATGTAGGAAAGTTAGGGCCTCAGTTCAACCACCTGGTCAAGTTGAGTGTACTAACAAGATGAATGAGGTAGATAATTACATAACTTTAACATAGGAACTTGAGTATCTAATGAAGCACACTCATGTACAAGAATATTTAGGTTTAAGATGAATATGTACTTGTTGAGACTATACCAGGATGGTAATCCACTCCAACTAAACATATTTAAAATTATCAGATAACATTTTTTTATATATATTGTACTAAGGGCATGATAATGAGGTAGTTAGAGTTCGAAATAGAACTTTACATGTAGATTATGGATATAGACCCTTTAAATTTTATTTTGACTTTAAAATTGACCAAAATCCGGCCAAAATTGTACAAATTGAGCATTTTGCTTATGACATAGCATAAGGGCCTCAATTTGAATATTGGTGGATCGAAGAAAATTTTGATGTTTATTTTGGATAAACAACGATATGAAGTTACTAGAAAGTTATAAATATATAGGATTTATCAATCCTTGTTA
>CM026399.1:63886765-63916666 GCA_014843695.1 Archivesica marissinica | reverse complement strand
TGTCAACGACATTTTCGAGAGAATTGCCGCCGAAGCGTCCAGACTGGCTCACTACAACAAGCGATCGACCATAACTAGCAGAGAGATCCAGACCGCTGTCCGTCTTCTCCTGCCCGGCGAGCTTGCCAAGCACGCCGTCAGTGAGGGTACCAAGGCCGTCACCAAGTACACCAGCAGCAAGTAAGCTCTCTTACTCGTGTCGGTACCACCACAACACAACGGCCCTTTTTAGGGCCACCCAAGTACTTCGAAAGGATTCTCTCAGTTTGTCACTCAAACAGTATGCAGTCAGTTAGGAAATCCTTTATTGTATTAAGGTAGCATTAGTATAGTTTAGTGCATAAACAAACCATAAGTCCCAACACAAGTAATTACGGTCAGGGTGCATGCATGCATGCATACATACATACATTCATTCATTCATTCATTCATTGTTTGTGGTGTTTATTTGGATATATGGGTTGGTGTATTTCTCGGGAGGCTGCATTTGAGCTCTCTCGCCCAGCCAGTCGCGTTTTGCACTTGTTTTGTCATTATAAAGTGTGGTGTCAGCATATGTAATATTGGTCTGTGTAATAAAACAAAGCACGATCAGTAATAACTGTTATTTCGGTAATATTATATATACATGGGATAAAGCAAACAGTTTTTGATTTTAGCATCGAGCCGAACACCGTTACAGTAGCTGATCGCTGATTGGCTGAATGACAATTGTTGACGTCTGTCATTGTAAGATTGGGCTATGTAGGTCAATCCGATTTGTGATCCATATAAAAGCGGAGATCAAGTCAGATGGTTTTTATACTAAATACTTTACTGCTATACTATATACTACTACCAATCATGTCTGGACGTGGAACAAGGGTGGGAAAAGCCAAAGGGCAAGGCCAAAGAGCCGATCGTCGAGGGCCGGACTTCAGTTCCCCGTCGGCAGAATCCATCGTCTACTCCGCAAGGGCAACTACGCCGAGCGAGTAGGTGCTGGTGCACCCGTGTATCTGGCTGCCGTGCTAGAGTACTTGGCTGCTGAAGTACTGGACTTGGCAGGCAATGCTGCTCGAGACAACAAGAAGACGAGGATCATCCCCCGTCACCTTCAGTTGGCCATCCGCAACGACGAAGAGTTGAACAAACTGCTATCTGGTGTAACCATCGCCCAGGGTGGTGTTCTGCCTAACATCCAGGCCGGTCTCCTACCCAAGAAGACGAAGGCGACGAAGTAAACAGTTTGTGCTGCTGCTCCTTGGCAGAAAAACGGCCTTAGTAGGGCCACCTAAAGCCTTTAGAATGAACCATGCCCTTCCGTTGTGTTGGTGTGTGTCATTATACGCATAAAACAACGCAAGCTCACTCAGGTCCTGGAGACTGGGCGATAATGTGCTCGTACTATGAATATTAGATCTTATGTGTAGAGGAACTCGCTGTTTTATTTTTCACCTATGGTTGCAACAGGACGCATTGTTGTTTGTTTGTTTGTTTGTTGGTTGTTTGTTTGTTTGATGGTTGTTTGTTTGATGGTTGTTTGTTTGATGGTTGTTTGTTTGATGGTTGTTTGTTTGATGGTTGTTTGTTTGTGTTGAGAGTTTATACAAATTTAGTTTAGCTCGATTGCGAAACAAGTTATTTCAACTTATATAAATCACTATCGACACCTCATTGCTGATGGAATCCATCGCCACGAGGCAGAGAGAGAGGAGGCAACGTGGAATTTAAATGCATTGCCTAAGCAGCGTGCCACTCGTAACGGCTCCAGTGGCGGTCGAACTCTGGACCTTTCGCACCTGAAGCGAACGCGCATCCACTGCGCTATCACGTTGTGTTTGGGCGTTTGGGTTGTTACAAACAAGTAGCAAGGTAGCTGTGAAGGCATCTTAGTCGTTCTTCGCAGGGTGACCAGTCCTGTTTCTTCTTTCGAATGGGATGTGCCCCGGTCACGACGTGCACCGTCATGAGGAGATCGACCGGGTTTCGTGATGGATTTAGTGTATGCACATTTATTTAGCTCGATTGCGAAACAAAAGTCTTGCAACGCACTAACGAAGTGTAGCGCCGTGGGCGTTAGGCGGGTGGTTATGCGGGTGGTTCTTGTTTTGTAGCAGCTGATGGTTACATTTATTTACACTCGCTCCTCGGGGATGGGAGGAGACGGGTGGTGTCTGTAGGAGGGTAGGGTGTGTGAGCGACATCGGATATATGAAAACCATAAATTCGCACAGAGATTACAGCAGCAGCAGCAGCAGCAGCAGCAGCAGCAGCAGCAGCAGCAGCAGCACACCTCATAGCCATGTAAACATCTTGTTATTTTGTTGCACGGTCGTAGTCAGTCGACGACGATGCAGCAGCAGCCGTGTGGATATCAGGCCCCAGGGGTGTAGCTAGCTAGCGGCGGTATTACATCAGTGCCTGCATAGAAACCGCAGTGTTGCTATTGTGAATTAAGATTGTGTTTGTAGATGAGTTTGGATGTGTTTGTCTGATGTTCAATTTTCGCTGATACTACTGGCCATGTATGGTGTATTGATACAGTGTGTGTATGTGAGCGTAGACTATGCAATTTGTCAATGAAAATCAGGTAATATTAATCGAATTTATTATGTTTGCGTGCAAGTGTAGAAGAAAATGTGGGGTGATGTAGTGTACCGAGTGCATTTTTAGCTGTGTGTGTACACTATGAACATCACTATAGTGTATAATTTGGTACGGAAATCTGCCGAACCTAGAGGCTGTCGGTAGAGGAATTCATAAGCTTCATTTTGGTACCAAATTATACACGATTCGTGTTTAATTCATGCTGTAAAGACAAAATAATGCACATGTAGGAAAGCACAAAATGTCTGCGGTGACCTCCATCCGGTCCGCGCGATCATTCTTCTCATGATATATTGCACTGTAAGTGCTAGGCTGGATCATTGTTCATTACAACTTTTTGTCAGAATGACGGATACCGCTGCTGCTGCACCTGCTGTTACACCGAAGGCTAAGAAGGCTGCCAAGCCGAAGAAGCCAGCAACTCACCCAAAGTACGGTGAAATGATTGCTAGCGCTCTTGGGTCATTGAAGGAAAGGACTGGATCTTCCAAACAGGCCATTCTGAAGTACATCAACAGCCACTACAAGTTTGGAGTAAATCAGACCGCAATCAACTCTCACCTAAAGTTGGCGCTGAGATCTGGTGTCAAGAGTGGAGCTATTAAGCAGTTGAAAGGAACCGGTGCATCTGGATCCTTCAAGCTGGGCGAGGTGAAGAAGACGGCTGCAAAGAAAGCCGCCAAACCTAAATCCGCCAAGCCAAAGACACCAAAGAAGAAGACTGCTGCAAAGAAACCAGCTGCAAAGAAACCGGCTGCAAAGAAGTCAAAGGTGGCTAAGAAGCCTGCTGCTGCTGCCGCTGCAAAGAAGACAAAGACACCGAAAAAAGCTGCCGCCAAGCCTAAAAAAGCTGCAAAGTCTCCAAAGAAGGCAAAGGTGTCCAAGCCAAAGGCGGCGGCGAAGAAGACACCGAAGAAGGCTGCTGCCAAGAAATAAAGCGGAACTAGTTGACAGTTCAAACAAAACAAAGGTCCTTTTCAGGACCATTCAAATGTTTTCCAAAGAACTTGTCTCTCAGAATTGTCACAACAAATCATTCTGTGTTAAAAACAGTGGTGGTATGGTCATAGTTGCCACTTAGTAACAGCTGCCACCGGACATCCATAGTCCATTTCTTGGACATGTTACTCCACTGAATAGATGGGAGACCTTTACATATAGATCTACCTTTCTCCCTTAGAGAATGGCAGTTTTGAAATCTGAGAACGCGTACAAAAAAAATCAAAGATGCGCCTTGAATGGTATGCGAATGGTCATTGAAACTTGATTAACACACTTGGGCAGTGTTATTTTCGTGAACATGTTACTCCACTGGATATATGGGAGAAATTTACATATAGATTTACCTCTCTGCCTTAGAGAAAGGCAGTTTTGAAATCCCAAAATAGCCACTGCATGTGTAGAAAATTGTTTAAATGCTGCTTTCATGGTCATTGTAACTTAATTAAAAGGGCCTAAGATGTATAGTAGGAATTATTGTTTTATAATATAAGTATACAATATCAACCAAGTCACTACCACTTTATTTTCTTGTAAAACTTACACTAATTCATGGTAAAACACATTCATCATTTTACTCACACAGAAAAACTCTATCTTCGTTTGTTTACATTATCTGCCGAACACCGCTAATGTAGCTGCAATTTGATTGGTTCAAATATATGTCTCTTATATCGTGATTTGTAGAATTACTATCCGATTTTTGGACTTAGCTCGACGCATTTTGTATCGGCCAATGGAAATCGCCCGTGAAGCATATTTACTGTGCTGTACTACGGCCAACTATCATAGGAGCGACCAGACCTTCAGCCACCTGGTACATAATCATCTTAGTCTACCCTACTCGTCAGCGAAAACAGAAAGAATCATCGTAGAAGAATCATCGCAGAACACGTACATAATCACCATAGAAGAATAGGAATAATCATCACAGAAGAATCACCTTAGGACAAGAAGAATCGCCTTAGACAAGAAGAATCACCTTAGGACATAACCATCTTAGAAAATACAGTCGCCCAAATGCATTTATGCGGTGGCGACTTTAAATAAAACGAATATCATCATCGGCCAATGGAAATCGCCCGTGAAGCATATTTACTGTGCTGTACTACGACGAACGATCATAGGCATCTTGATAGGATGGGAGTAATAAAGAGTACGTAATCATCTGGACCATAATCTTCGGTGCAATATTGTGATTGTTTTATCAGCTTGGACTATTTTGGACTATTTTGTGCTTAACTGTGGATAGTGATTGTCATCTTGGATTATTTTGTGCTTAACTGTGCCAGCTCCACTTTATTTATAAATAACCTGCATGATAGAGCTTATTTGCTGGGTTAGGTTGTGTGCTTTCCAATCTGTAAGTATTGTAAAAATCATTATTCTGTATCTCGTTAGCTTTATTTTGGTCTGGCTAGTACAGTACAGATCAAACGGCTACTCCACTAGTGTTGATTATCTCTGTGTCACGCGCGCTTCGTGCTGTTTTTTCCGCGCCGTTGTGTTGTTTCTCGCGTGTTTTCGTCATCGTGACCCAGCTTTGTTTTCTTGTCCATCTTGATAAATTGCCAGTGTTTACATAATGGTTGGTGTTGTGCATCGAGGCCCGGGGGCACATCACCTTGATATTTCAAGGGTGATGGGGGAATCTCTGGACCCTAGCCAGAACCACCGACTCCGGTTTAACACCTCCGGTCATGTTTGCCTGTTGAAGGCTAGGGATAATCTTAGCCTCATCAACAGGTTTACTAGCCGGGGGTTGGCTACAGCGATTGATGGTCAATTCCAAAATGTCAAGAGAGTAACCCCACTTGCCTCCGGGGCTGTAATGTTGGAGCTTGTGTCGGCCGAGGCCCTGGCAAAGGTTTTGAGCATGATGGGTGGTCACGTCGGGGGAGTGGCGGTATTGGCAATTTTGCCATCCACCATCCAGACCCACGACGTGGTCATCCATGGGGTCTCGTTAGATGAAAATCTAACAGACTTCAGAAATTCTCTAGCTTTCAAGAATACTGAAACAACATTATTAAACGTTACAAGATTAAAAACTAAATTCAATAAACCGAGTGGGGCACTAAAATTAACTTTTGGTGGCAATGTCCCACTCTACATAAGGGTTGCCAAAACAAGCATTTATTTCAAAACAGAAACTTATGTACAACCACCTATTCGATGCTACCGATGCCAGGGTTTCGGTCACACAGCTGCCAGATGTAGAAATCCTGCAAGGTGTGCCAGGTGTGCGGGTAGCCATGACACTAGGAAGTGCGAATCTCCACACATACACTGTGTAAACTGTGGAGAGCCGCACTCTGCCAGGTACCGGGGGTGCCATTCCTATTTTAGGGCAGTGTGCATCACTGCTATTGCCAGGAGGGATGGCCTGCCCTGGTGCAGGGCAGAACAGACCCTGTTGAGAGAGAAGAGATTGTTGGAGAAGGAGGAAATGAAACGTTCCTCCGGGTCCCCATGCAACTCTGTGACTTCCCCCGTATTAGAGCCTGGTGTGGGGCCGATGTCTGGGGGTGCGGACCCGTGTTCTGGGGGGCGTCTTTCCTGTTCTCCTCTGTCTGGTGGGGGTGGCTCCCCCGTGGAGGTTGGTCGTGTTGCCCCGTCCTGCTCTCCAATTTCCTCTCATGCAAATGAGGGGTGGTTGGGGGTGGGGCGGGGTGGGCGACCACTTCGGGGGGGGCCTCCCCTGATGGTGGAGGCTGGGGGGGGAGAGGCGTCCCCGGGGGGGTCCGTGTCCCCAGGGGCGGCAGCACCAGGGTCTGGATCAATTGTATGGAACGTCTCCTCAACTCCGAGGAAGGACGTTTTATTAGAGAAAGTGGCGTCCCCGGCCGACTCAGAAGACCTGACTACGTTAACGGTAATCACACCGAATACGTCTGATTCCGTTAGTGACAGTAGCGGGTTTAATGTGACGGAGGAGGACTCCATCATCTCCGTACACTCGTCGTTCTTCCGCTCCAATGGAGTGGGGAATGACAGCGTACACAGTCCACCAATAGGACACAGATACTGTGATCTGTCCCTGGGGGAGGTCCTCTCAATAGAAGAGGCACCTAGTGTGGCACTGGGCCGCGGCTCGGGCTCTCTCATTGACCAAAGTCAGCAAACGTCCCCTCCGCCAGCACCTCAGGAGGAGGATTTCAATACTAAGAGACATGTTAAGATCTCTGGTGGGGGGGGCGTGGTGCGGACTATTACTCTGGAGGGTCTGGCAATCATTGTTAGGGACATGTATCTTGACAAGGCTAGACCCTCCGGAGTGGGTATGGAACATTTTATTTCGAACCAGCTAAAAACTAAACTAGGGTTTGAACGTGAGAGGGCCCGGCCGGGGCGCAGCTATTATACCATATTAAAGACACCTGGTGCAGTGTTTGGAGGAATGGTAAGAGCCCCTGTGACTCCAGGAAAACTTAAATTAAAGAACATAGGGAGACGGATCTTGAAATCAAGACCATGTTCTCCTATGAAAACAAAGTGCTCCATGCGTCGGTCTGTCAGTCTTCCCCATGAATAACAAAATCAACATTATCTCTTTCAACGCCCAAGGACTGACCTGCTATAGATCAACGGAAATTAAAAACTTTCTTGATATCAACCCCCACATAGAAATTATATGTATCCAGGAAACTAAGTTTGATGAACTTAAAACATGTAAAATTCCTGGATACCACACCGAACAAATAAACTACCCGGCAACTCAGGGCATGCAAGCTAAAGGGGGGTTGATTACCTTTATTAAGCACGGCATAGATTACCAGACTCTTGTGGTAGACAATCCGAGGGATAATAATGGGGATATTCAAATAGAGGTACAACTTTTTAAAATTCATTTGGCTGGATCTCCCTTCCACTTGGTTAACCTATACTCAAGAGGGTGTGATCTTGAGTCATTAAATAAAATTAGCTCATCTTTTAGAACAACTGATAAGCTAGGTGACTGTGTGATTACAGGGGACTTCAATGCACACCACATAAATTGGGGTTCCGAATATTCAAATAGAAAGGGAAAGGATATTTTTACATGGGCGGAGAAAGAAAATATAGTCATTATGAATGATGGTACAGCAACTAGGCTAAATAAGGCAAATGGTTCAATGTCAGCAATTGACCTTACTATCACTAGCCCTAAGTTTGCAGCTATTTCGGCATGGGGTGTTTGTCAGGATAATTTTGGCTCCGATCATTTTCCAATCATGCTAAGTATTGGACTAAATTACACAGAAAATGATACATCCAATCAAGGGGGCAAATTTATATATGACAAAGCAGATTGGCCCCTGTTTCATGAAATTTGTAGGGAGATCACCCTTGATAGTGTCTACTCTGAGAGTGTGGATATCTTCTGTGGTAATTTAACAGCAACAATTTTAGAACTAGGTGAGAAGTGTATACCGGTCTCCTCAGGCAGGGTGTCTAAACATAAAAAGGTCCCATGGTGGAATGACGAATGTTACAATGCGGTACAGGATAGAAAAAAGGCATTAAATCAACTAAAAAGGAATCCCTGCCAAATGAAACTCCACACACTACAAGAGGCTGAATTACAATCTAAAAAAGTCATTCTTGAAGCAAAAAAAGAAAATTGGCAGGAATTCTGTGAATCGATTTCAACTCAAAAATGTAGCGCAAAAACATTTTGGCAAAAAATTCACAGAATTAAAGGTATAGCTTCAAATCCTGTACCATTATTAAAATACAAAAACGATTTGGCAATAGGTCCCCTTGAAAAGGCTAATTTCCTGGTAAAACACTACCAACAGGTCTCCAGTGATTCAAATATGTCACCAGATACTATAAAATTTCAACAAACCTTTGAATCACAACATCAAAATGTAATAAATGAGCCGGGGGAAAATGATATTCCTTTAAATCTTCCATTTTCATTGTCCGAGTTTAAATCTTGCATTAGTGACAGACGTGATTCTGCGGCGGGACTAGATGGGATATCCTATCTTCTATTTAGACACATGCCGGATTCGGCCCTTGAACTATGGCTGAAGCTTTTCAACAAGATATGGAGTAGCGGGGTGTACCCGATGGCCTGGAAGGATGCATGTGTGATACCGCTTTATAAAAAAGGAAAAGATAAAAATGAACCAAAATCTTACAGACCCATAAGCCTTACATCTCACTCAGGGAAATTGCTTGAGGGAATGGTAAAGGCACGTTTAGAACATCACATAGAATCAAAAAATATACTAAATCCCTTTCAATCTGGCTTTCGAAAGGGAAGGAGCACTCTAGATCAACTTGCTCGACTGCAGCACGACGTAATCTATGCCAAAAATAGAAAACGTTCAGTGCTGGCAATTTTCTTAGACCTTCAGGCCGCTTTTGACTTAACGTGGCACTTTGGAGTACTCTATAAATTAAAAGAGTACGGTATCACAGGTTCTTGCTTCCAATATCTCAGGGCCTTTCTGGAGAATAGGACTATTCAAGTAAAGGTTGGGGGTTCTCTCTCTGAAAAAGCAACTCTTGACAGAGGGACTCCCCAGGGCGCGATACTCTCACCATTGCTCTTTTCTCTTATAATCAATGGTCTCCCAGACACTCTCCAAGGTTCTGGGATGGTTATTAGCCAGTTTGCTGATGATTCAGGAACCTGGATAATGGGGTCCAACTTGGTTAAACTAGCTAAGAAAGCACAAGCTGGATTGGACTCTCTATGGGGATGGGCCAAAAACTGGGGTTTCAAAATTTCTGAAACAAAAACAGTAGGAGTTTTATTTGGGAATGAGAAACAGCACAACTTGAACGTTAACTTAGGTGGAACACCAATTAAATTTGAAAGAGTTGCGAGATTTTTAGGACTTCTTTTGGACGATAGGTTATCATTCTCGCAACACATTAAGGATTTGGTTACCCGGTGTGAAAAAGACTTAAATGTCATGAGGATGTTAAGAGGCACAGACTTTGGATCAGATAAGAACAGCCTCTTACTCATTTATAAGTCATTAATACGTTCAAAGATAGATTATGGTGCTCAAATCTATTCTTGTGCTGTGAAATCTGAACTTAAAAAACTTGATATAGTCCAAAATAAAGCCCTCAGACTGGCTCTGGGAGCCATTCGCTCCACCCCTGGATATCTGTTGGAAGTGGAGGCGGGTGTACCTCCTCTAAACATAAGACGCATGGAGCAAACTGTTAAATATTGGGCCAGGGTTCAAACTAGGCATGATGGTAATCCAGTGAACGCCATCCTCGGGACCGGGTACTTTGTCAAGGCATGCTACAAAAATCCTGTATTACCATTTGGTGCTCAGGCCCAGGAACTTGCGGAGTCGTGCGGTCTCGGGGGTGTGCAGGTAGCAGACTTCAGGCCGGCCAGATTCCTCCATGGACCTTATCAGACCCAGATGTTGATACCACTTTATCAGAAAAAGTGAAGAAATCTGATTTAACGTACCTCATTAAATCAGAACTACAGATTCATTTAGAGAAAAATTACTTAGGTTACTTACAGATTTATACAGATGGATCAAAATGTCCCAATTCAGGAAAAGTAGCTGCTGCAGTGGTAATTCCATCAGAAAACTACACGTTTGTAGAAAGGTTAACTAACAAACTATCCATCTACACTGCAGAGCTATTGGCCATCAAAAAGTCACTGTGCTGGATCACAGAGAACAAGCCCCCCAAATGCATTATCCTCTCTGATTCTTTGTCCTCCCTGGTCTCATTGAAATCCAAAATAAGTCAATCGAGACCCGATATCTTAAGATCTATCATTGAACTTTACAATGATACCATAAATTTAGGATTAAAGGTTACACTGGTATGGTGTCCAGCACATGTAGGTATACCTGGGAATGAACAAGTGGACCACATGTAGGTATACCTGGGAATGAACAAGTGGACATGGCGGCCAAGTCTGGCCTGAATCATAGCTCGGTTGACAATTGTGTTAGGCTCGCACCCACTGAAATGAATTCTGTGGTTAGATCTGCCATGTTAGAAAGGTGGCGCAAGACCCTTGATGGGCGGCCTTTCAGGCAGACCTTCCACAGAACCTCAGTGGGGCTCAGTCGACCTATCCAGTATTCTTGTTTCAAGAATGTGGACAAAGCCATCACTCGACTGAGACTCGGGGCAAATCTGTTACCAGGCAATATGGGACAATATATTATTCCTGGCCTGGATCCTATTTGCCCGGAGTGCGATGTCAAATACACAACTGAGCATTTTCTGCTACACTGTACGGGGCTGGAAAGCCATCGGAAAGATTTGAGAGCTGCACTGAACGGAGAAGGATTGCACTTCAACCTAAAGAATATCCTGGATCCGTGCAAGGCAGCTCGCAAGTCAGTGTTTAGAGCTGTCGCAATCTATATCTTGGACTGCGAAATGTCAGACAAGATATAGATTATCAATACACAGTTGTCCCTTAATTGGCATGGAGCCAGACTATAGATCTCCTACTTACACCTAACCATTAAGGCAATATCTGTAATGTTTTAATTAAAATGGCAATTAGTTTTGTAATTGATGCACTATAATAATATACTGTCTATCTACACTTATACAAAGACATGTAGTGGCATCCACACATATTTAAATGCACGTAATGTTCATGCATACAATTAGCTAAAAGTGTAATATTATATATATGGCTCTATTGGGCACAACCACCTGTGTCTCACATGATCATTGTGATATATTTTCTATCACGGCGTGTCTACACGTTGTTATTGTTAAAATACTGTGTTAATTATCTGGTAGCATAATTTTAAACAAGGAGAAAACTAAGTCTGGATCCTGCCAATACAACTCTCGAACCCGTGGCCCAATGAAATTGCTGGAGTCGCGGGAGAAAATCTAGCAATGCACGGAAAAATTAACAGAAATCACATAAAATAAACATTGAGAGTACTCCATCCTAAAATTAATCTTCCTCCACAATTATATTCCTAAATAGTGAGTAAATCCTAAATGGCTTGTTTTTCTATAAATACTCACAATTAGTTAAGATGTGGTTATTTGTTTTTATATGACCACATTCTATGTTTGGAAGGAATTCCACCCCATCTAAAACTCATTTGAAAGAGAATAAGTCCAAAAACTGTCCAAAACTGCTAAAATTGGACACTCCCCTTATATCATAGCATAGGGGCCCCAACTGTGCTACAAACATAAATTAGACATTTTATTTGATCATCCTGAGTCAATAAAAGATCAAAGTTTGTAGAAATACATAAATCTGCTAGATACCTCACATAATTGTTCAGAAAATCTAGGTTATGTGAGCATGCTTTTAGGTTAACCTGACTATATTATCCAAATATGTATAATTGTGAGGTGGAAATTTCAAAAGAAACATTTTCTATATATTGCTCCAAACTTATTATGGAATGGTTATCTGGCCTTGCAAAGTAATATTTAATAAGCAGAAGTGCATTTTTCCCCTGCTAATCACTCAACTGATAGTATAAATGACCAAAACATGTCCAAATTAGCTTAAACTGGCCATTTCTTATATGTCATAGCATAAGGCCCTAAATTTTGGTAATAACCAAAATATGTAATAATCTCTGATCATGGTAAGTCAAGAACATGTCAATGTTTGGAAAAATATATACATATTCAGGATAGATGTAAAAATTTGTCCTGGAAATCTATGTTATGTAGACATGCTTTAGGGCTATTTACGGTCCTACGCAGAAATTCTCATATATGATGCTAATGCAATTAAGCTACAGTATTCCATCATTCTGAGTTAATAGGTTGTCATACTTTTAATTTTTATAATTATTATAGTTTGTTATTTTGCTCGATTGCGAAACAAGCTGTGCAATAGTTAAATCAATCCCATCTTGACATTTCATCTCTCTTTAATTCTGGTGTAACAAACAGCAAATCCATAGCCTTGTGGGTTACTGGAAAACAGATTATCGACCATACCGCCAGTCTATGTTTGAGACTACAGTAACACCGCAACACCTATGTTATTCCATTGTCTTCTCTTGGTAAATAACTCGTTATATACATAACAAAGGAGTACTCTCTTATTAAATAAATAATAAATAACTAAGCATTAATCATACTTATAATAAACAAATAAAATAAAATAAAATAAATAATATTAAGCAATTTGGGCAGACTGTACCTACGTTGTTAAAATCATAATGATATATACCCAGGGATAAAAGCTATTATAATATCATAATCTTACTAGTATGTCTTTTATTAGTAGGATATGTGCCCATGAAAACAAGGGAGTGCAAGATTACTCTCCCAGGTTGAGCATGACACAAAATATACTTGAATATGTGCATGGTAATTTTAACTTTTACTAGACTAATGCAGAAGGAGGATCTTGTGAAATATACAGGGCACATTATGAGCCATCAATTCTCTGATGGACACGTGCTCATGGTAAATCTTCTTCCTTCTATCTACATATTAAATCTGTCTTTCTAACTTATGCTATCCCATTATAAGTCACTTACTCTAAATACATTTTAGTGACGGGGATAGCTGATATATCTATATGACTCAAGATCCTCTTCAGAAATTCTTAAAAAGACTAAGTGATACCTTTAATAATTCCACAAATTTAGCTTAATTCATGTGAAGATCAATTCATATCTTTTACAATGAACATGCACAAACAAACCCATGCACATGTTCAGCTTAGCAAACTATAGGCCTTTTTAGTACCAACAAAAGCATGATTTGTGCAAAAGCTTCATGCCAATGTACTACATGTACATATATAGCTCCCTGGGGATAATAACAACAAGAAATCAGGTGGTAAAATCTAAAAATATCATTAAGCAGTCTGTCCAATTGCACACAGTCCAATAAATTAGATTTCTGCATGCATTGCTGCCAAGGAACACAACATAGACTTCTCATAGGCTACTCACCATCCAACCTGATGCAACATTAATTATAAAAATAATTTTACTAAGTGCGAAGACAACCAGTATTTTAAACACTCTGCTCTGTGCGTTACCAACGAATGTTCTAAATAAAATTATATATCTATTTTTATATTATAATGTTAGCTTTAACGTGGCCCTGAAAGGAAACCGTTTGTATATATTATACATCCGGAACATTTTCTGTGGAAATGGAAGTACTGTTTTTAGTACCAATTTTTATTGTAACGCACAGGCAGAGAGACTTCTTAACTGCAAATTCATGAGGCTTTTCATTTGGGAATGGGACATGATAATCCGCTATAATAGCCTAATATGTCACAAAGACTCCATCCTTTTGTACATCATATACTTCACATTTTTTTCTTACGGTACACTGAACCCTTGTAAATATATAAATGGAGCATATTGTATCCTGGGTTCAGTAAAGTGTCTGAAGTGCTTATATTTGCTCGCAAAGTATCTCCAGACCACATAGTAGGCTGTTGAGAAACACCAGCAGACAGATCATCTGGGCACAAACAATTAAAATTCTAACATAGAATTATAGAACCACAACATTATATATCTACAGAATGTTGTGGTTATATATAGCCTCTTGAATTGATATGAAATATTCAAGTGTACATAACTATAAGCTAGACGTAATGTTTTCATTAAAACATTGTATATTTTAATCATAATGTATGTAATTATTTTAGTACTAGTACAGGTTCTTGCGGTCACAAAGTAGCTCTAAGCTAGGCTTCAAAGTCAACCAATCGGTAAACAGTTCGAGCTAGGACCAAAAAATGGATAGTTTTTCTTCCAATGAAAAACATCCTTACAAATGCTGCATCTAGCCGAAAACATTCAAACGTTAAACTGTTTCTGATGTCCGTTTTTGAAGATTTGTGACTGTTTGAACCATAAAAAGTGACATATAAACCGCGAGAAACATAATAAATCGAGTCGATAATTGGCCGCGCGTCGCGTGCGAGGACATAGAGATCATTGAACATGGAAAAGAAATATAATTACAAGAGATACGAGGACAGTTTAGAGTGACTAAACAGACCCTATGTATTTTGATGCTTGTAGCCTAAGTTATGGTGGGGCTGAGTTATCAAATAACATTATTCATCTAATTCACACATTATAGAATTAAGATGCGTGTTAGTACAGCGTGACTCCTGTACCGACTCTATATAATTTGGTGCTTGTAGCCTAATCTATGGCCGGGCTGAGCATGCAAATAATATTAAACATCAAAACATATTCATACATTTATGAATATGAGATGTGAGACAGTATAGAGTGGCTCCTGTACTGACCCTATACGTTTTGATGCTTGTAGCCTAATCTATGGCCGGGCTGAGCATTCAAATTGTATTATTAACACACACAACTTAACCACCTTAGTTCATAATCTATGAGTAATAACTAAACTTCTTAGTACGCTCGCCCATATGGTTCGCCGGCGGCGAGGGTAAATAAGCTCAACCAAAAAAAAAAAAAAAACTATCATAGTATCTTCCTACTCTCAAGATGGCAAGAACAAAGCAGACTGCTCGAAAATCAACTGGAGGAAAGGCTCCACGTAAACAGCTGGCCACTAAGGCCGCTCGCAAAAGTGCACCAGCCACCGGTGGTGTGAAGAAACCACACAGGTACAGGCCAGGAACCGTCGCCCTCCGTGAAATCAGACGTTACCAGAAGAGCACCGAGCTCCTCATCAGGAAACTGCCATTCCAGCGTCTCGTACGTGAAATCGCTCAGGACTTCAAGACCGACTTGCGCTTCCAAAGCTCTGCAGTGTTGGCTCTCCAGGAGGCGAGCGAGGCTTACTTGGTTGGTCTCTTCGAGGACACCAACTTGTGCGCCATCCACGCCAAACGTGTCACCATCATGCCCAAGGACATCCAGTTGGCTCGCCGAATCCGTGGCGAACGTGCTTAACTGCGCCTCACGCAGTCTGAAAAAAAACGGCCCTTATTAGGGCCACACACATTTTCCCGAGGAAAATGCTTTCTCTGCTATTGTCAAATCAGTATCGTACAGTGCCCAAATTATAGTCTTAGTAGTGATGCATGCAATGGACATGCGTGTGTCGCCTAGGCTAGCAGCCGCGTGCTTGCTTGTGAGTTCGAGCCCCTTGACAACCACGGTGCCATCGCATATCGCGCGATATGTATGTACACATTTCGGTGGTATTTGACGGCACTGCACCATCTCCGTCGAGGCATGTGGGGCGACTGGTGTCTAATAAAACTTCAATAGTTACTACGTTGTTTCTGGTGACATTAGGAGTAAAGGGGCATCTTCTTCCTCTGATCCAGGGTGACAGGTGTCTGTGTTAGGTATTAGGCAGGCAGGCAGGCAGGCAGGCAGGCAGGCAGGCAGGCAGGCAGGCAGGCAGGCAGGCAGGCAGGCAGGCAGGCAGGCAGGCAGGCAGGCAGGCAGGCAGGCAGGCAGGCAGGCAAGGCAGGCAAGGCAAGGCAAGGCAAGGCAAGGCAAGGCAAGGCAAGGCAGGCAGTGTAGTATTGTTTATTTATTATTATTATTATTATTTATATATATTTAACGTATTTGTAGAAGGAGGTGTGGTGGATGGATGATAGACTGATAGTCCGTAGTTTGGAAAGTTGCGGCACGACTGAATTTGTCTTCTTTCAATCAGAAAACAACAGTCGATAGTTCAACCAATGAGACACAGTTAGTGCATCGTAGCTAAAGTAGGTCACGGCCTTCAATCTTTGATATAAATAGGAAAACTATAAACAAAATTACATCTTTCGTTCATTGCAGTCATTCTCAGCCGCATCTATCAACTGAAATAATGTCTGGACGTGGTAAAGGAGGAAAAGGTCTAGGAAAGGGAGGCGCTAAGCGTCACAGGAAGGTTCTTCGTGATAACATCCAGGGTATCACAAAACCAGCTATTCGTCGTCTTGCTCGACGAGGTGGCGTGAAGAGAATCTCCGGCCTCATCTACGAGGAGACTCGTGGGGTACTAAAGGTGTTCTTGGAAAATGTCATCCGTGATGCAGTCACCTACACCGAGCATGCCAAGAGGAAGACCGTCACCGCCATGGACGTCGTGTACGCTCTGAAAAGACAAGGCAGAACTCTGTACGGATTCGGCGGTTAAGCACACATGTGTGTTGCTTTGGAGAACAACGGCCCTTTTTAGGGCCACACAAATCTCTCGAGAGAATTATCGCTCAGAAAATGTCATATCTAAGCCGTCGTATGTAACCGTAACCGTATTCATATTTAATAATAACGATACTACATTTCACTAACTAACTATCAATAATAAGGAGCTGTGTAAACTACATATGTCTGTAAATGAGTTGCATGCATGCATACATTTGGCAAAACACCACATACAATATGGTGAATAGGTAGTAATGCAAGATTGTGAACGAAATGAATAATGTTAGGTATCATCCGGACAAGTGCTTGGCCAGTTTACCTACCTTCAATCCGTAGTTCACAAAGGAATACTCATAAATGGCTAGACTGTAGACTTCCACTGTGACCTCGACGTGCACGCCGTTGGGGGTGGGTGAGAGAGATAGAGAGGGAGGGGGAGAGGGAGGGAGTTGCCGAGGAATATTTTAAGCAATAAGCGGTGTAGTTTGCACCCAGTGAGCATCTTGTTTTCCTCGTCCAATTAGAAACAAGACGATGTTAAAAGTAGGTCAATCCGATTTCTGTTTTTGGCCCCGCATATATAAAGAGCAAAATTGCCGTGATCGCAAACTTACTACTGCATAATCATGCCAGCTAAAGGTCTAGCAAGCAAGGGAGCCAAGAAAACGGTGACAAAGGCGAAGACCGCCAGGTCTACCGACAAGAAAAGGAGGAGGAAGAGGCGCGAATCCTACTCTATCTACATATACAAGGTGTTGAAACAAGTGCACCCTGATACAGGTGTCTCTAGCAAAGCCATGTCCATCATGAACAGCTTTGTCAACGACATTTTCGAGAGAATTGCCGCCGAAGCGTCCAGACTGGCTCACTACAACAAGCGATCGACCATAACTGCAGAAGAGATCCAGAGCCAGCTGTCCGTCTTCATCCTGCCCGGCGGCTTGACCAAGCACGCCGTCAGTGAGGGTACCAAGGCCGTCACCAAGTACACCAGCAGCAAGTAAGCTCTCTTACTCGTGTCGGTACCACCACAACACAACGGCCCTTTTTAGGGCCACCCAAGTACTTCGAAAGGATTCTCTCAGTTTGTCACTCAAACAGTATGCAGTCAGTTAGGAAATCCTTTATTGTATTAAGGTAGCATTAGTATAGTTTAGTGCATAAACAAACCATAAGTCCCAACACAAGTAATTACGGTCAGGGTGCATGCATGCATGCATTCATTCATTCATTCATTCATTCATTCATTCATTCATTCATTCATTGTTTGTGGTGTTTATTTGGATATATGGGTTGGTGTATTTCTCGGGAGGCTGCATTTGAGCTCTCTCGCCCAGCCAGTCGCGTTTTGCACTTGTTTTGTCATTATAAAGTGTGGTGTCAGCATATGTAATATTGGTCTGTGTAATAAAACAAAGCACGATCAGTAATAACTGTTATTTCGGTAATATTATATATACATGGGATAAAGCAAACAGTTTTTGATTTTAGCATCGAGCCGAACACCGTTACAGTAGCTGATCGCTGATTGGCTGAATGACAATTGTTGACGTCTGTCATTGTAAGATTGGGCTATGTAGGTCAATCCGATTTGTGATCCATATAAAAGCGGAGATCAAGTCGATTTTTAACTATCCTATGATCATTGGCCGTAGTACAGCACAGTAAATATGCTTCACGGGCGATTTCCATTGGCCGATACAAAATGCGTCGAGCTAAGTCCAAAAATCGGATAGTAATTCTACAAATCACGATATAAGAGACATATATTTGAACCAATCAAATTGCAGCTACATTAGCGGTGTTCGGCAGATAATGTAAACAAACGAAGATAGAGTTTTTCTGTGTGAGTAAAATGATGAATGTGTTTTACCATGGGGACGGAGGGATGCGACCTCGACCTCGGGTGCGTCAGCGGGGTGGACAACGACGGAACAACCGAAACATTCTGCTGCTGTGAGCCGACCCAGGAAACCAGCACGGGGCTTGTCACCCTGTTGTCGGGGAGATGATGCCAGGCGCAGGGAACGTCACCCTGTCGTTTGGCATCGCTCCATAACTGGGTCAACGATGAAGAAGCACCTTCACAGCGACTGGATGACCTCATTTCTTCATCCAGTCAGCGACCAGACCTTCAGCCACCTGGTACATAATCATCTTAGTCTACCCTACTCGTCAGCGAAAACAGAAAGAATCATCGTAGAAGAATCATCGCAGAACACGTACATAATCACCATAGAAGAATAGGAATAATCATCACAGAAGAATCACCTTAGGACAAGAAGAATCGCCTTAGACAAGAAGAATCACCTTAGGACATAACCATCTTAGAAAATACAGTCGCCCAAATGCATTTATGCGGTGGCGACTTTAAATAAAACGAATATCATCATTTTTAACTACTACTTACTGCTACTACTACTACTACTACAATCATGTCTGGACGTGGAAAGGGTGGAAAGACAAAGGGCAAGGCAAAGAGTCGATCGTCGAGGGCCGGACTTCAGTTCCCCGTCGGCAGGATCCATCGTCTACTCCGCAAGGGCAACTACGCCGAGCGAGTAGGTGCTGGTGCACCCGTGTATCTGGCTGCCGTGCTAGAGTACTTGGCTGCTGAAGTACTGGAATTGGCAGGCAATGCTGCTCGAGACAACAAGAAGACGAGAATCATCCCCCGTCACCTTCAGTTGGCCATCCGCAACGACGAAGAGTTGAACAAACTGCTATCTGGTGTAACCATCGCCCAGGGTGGTGTTCTGCCTAACATCCAGGCCGTTCTCCTACCCAAGAAGACGAAGGCGACGAAGTAAACAGTTTGTGCTGCTGCTTACTTGGCAAAAACGGCCCTTTTTAGGGCCACCTCAAGCCTTTCGAAATGAAATGCCATTCTCAGTTGTTGTTGTTGTCGTCATTACATAGCAAATACCAAGCAAGCTACTCAGTGTCCTGGCCGGCCGTAATGTGCATGCGTACTATTGAATATTAGACATTATTGTAAGGGAAATAGCTGCACATATGTTTGCCAACAGACGCCATTTTTGTGTGTTTGTTTGTTTGTTTGTTTGTTTGTTTGTTTGTTTGGTTGTTTGTTTGATGGTTGTTTGTTTGATGGTTGTTTGTTTGATGGTTGTTTGTTTGTGTTGAGAGTTTATACAAATTTAGTTTAGCTCGATTGCGAAACAAGTTATTTCAACTTATATAAATCACTATCGACACCTCATTGCTGATGGAATCCATCGCCACGAGGCAGAGAGAGAGGAGGCAACGTGGAATTTAAATGCATTGCCTAAGCAGCGTGCCACTCGTAACGGCTCCAGTGGCGGTCGAACTCTGGACCTTTCGCACCTGAAGCGAACGCGCATCCACTGCGCTATCACGTTGTGTTGGGCGTTTGGGTTGTTACAAACAAGTAGCAAGGTAGCTGTGAAGGCATCTTAGTCGTTCTTCGCAGGGTGACCAGTCCTGTTTCTTCTTTCGAATGGGATGTGCCCCGGTCACGGACTTCATTGGTAGACGGATAAAAGAGTTCGAGGGTGTGCCTCTTCAGCGCCCCAGTGTTAGCTGTCGCTGATCTAGGTAAGTGTTGATACTCCGAAGAGTCGATGCGGGTCCTCGTCTGTATGCGCCAGCGGTGTGGATTGGTCACTTCGGGACGGTGACTCAATCTCCCGATGTGAGCTCAGGATGACATCCCCAGGAGGTTTCCTGATTCCGTGGCAGGGTGACAAAGCCTGGTCTTTCTGTACTCGGTCCCTTGTAGGGCCACACTCCTCACTGTTGAGCAGCAGCAGTGCTGCAGCAGCAGCAGCAGCAGTGCTGCAGCAGCAGCAGCAGCAGCAGCAGCAGCAGCAGCAGCAGCAGCAGCAGCACACCTCATAGCCATGTAAACATCTTGTTATTTTGTTGCACGGTCGTAGTCAGTCGACGACGATGCAGCAGCCGTGTGGATATCAGGCCCCAGGGGTGTAGCTAGCTAGCGGCGGTATTACATCAGTGCCTGCATAGAAACCGCAGTGTTGCTATTGTGAATTGAGATTGTGTTTGTAGATGAGTTTGGATGTGTTTGTCAGATGTTCAATTTTCGCTGATACTACTGGCCATGTATGGTGTATTGATCAAATGTGTGTATGTGAACGTAGACTATGCAATTTGTCAATGAAAATCAGGTAATATTAATCGAATTTATTATGTTTGCGTGCAAGTGTAGAAGAAAATGTGGGGTGATGTAGTGTACCGAGTGCATTTTTAGCTGTGTGTGTACACTATGAACATTGCTATAGTGTATAATTTGGTACGGAAATCTGCCGAACCTAGAGGCTGTCGGTAGAGGAATTCATAAGCTTCATTTTGGTACCAAATACTACACGATTCGTGTTTAATTCATGCTGTAAAGACAAAATAATGCACATGTAGGAAAGCACAAAATGTCTGCGGTGACCTCCATCCGGTCCGCGCGATCATTCTTCTCGTGATATATTGCACTGTAAGTGCTAGGCTGGATCATTGTTCATTACAACTTTTTGTCAGAATGACGGATACCGCTGCTGCTGCACCTGCTGTTACACCGAAGGCTAAGAAGGCTGCCAAGCCGAAGAAGCCAGCAACTCACCCAAAGTACGGTGAAATGATTGCTAGCGCTCTTGGGTCATTGAAGGAAAGGACTGGATCTTCCAAACAGGCCATTCTGAAGTACATCAACAGCCACTACAAGGTTGGAGTAAATCAGACCGCAATCAACTCTCACCTAAAGTTGGCGCTGAGATCTGGTGTCAAGAGTGGAGCTATTAAGCAGTTGAAAGGAACCGGTGCATCTGGCTCCTTCAAGCTGGGCGAGGTGAAGAAGACGGCTGCAAAGAAAGCCGCCAAGCCTAAATCCGCCAAGCCAAAGACACCAAAGAAGAAGACTGCTGCAAAGAAACCAGCTGCAAAGAAACCAGCTGCAAAGAAGTCAAAGGTGGCTAAGAAGCCTGCTGCTGCTGCTGCAAAGAAGACAAAGACACCGAAAAAAGCTGCCGCCAAGCCTAAAAAAGCTGCAAAGTCTCCAAAGAAGGCAAAGGTGTCCAAGCCAAAGGCGGCGGCGGCGAAGAAGACACCGAAGAAGGCTGCTGCCAAGAAATAAAGCGGAACTAGTTGACAGTTCAAACAAAACAAAACAAAGGTCCTTTTCAGGACCATTCAAATGTTTTCCAAAGAACTTGTCTCTCAGAATTGTCACAACAAATCATTCTGTGTTAAAAAAAGTGGTGGTATGGTCATAGTATGGTCATAGTTGCCACTTAGTAACAGCTGCCACCGGACATCCATAGTCCATTTCTTGGACATGTTACTCCACTGGATAGATGGGAGACCTTTACATATAGATCTACCTTTCTCCCTTAGAGAAAGGCAGTTTTGAAATGTGAGAACGCGAACAAACAAAAAATAATCAATCAAAGATGCGCCTTAAATGGTATGCGAATGGTCATTGAAACTTGATTAACACACTTGGGGCATGTTATTTTCGTGACATTTTACTCCCTGGAGAGGGAGACCTTATAATATAGATCTAAACCTTTCTCCCTTAGAGAAAGGCAGTTTTGAAATGTGATAACGCGAACAAAAAAAAAATAATCAATCAAAGATGCGCCTTAAATGGTATGCGAATGGTCATTGAAACTTGATTAACACACTTGGGCAGTGTTATTTTCGTGGACATGTTACTCCACTGGATAGATGGGAGACCTTTACATATAGATCTACCTTTCTCCCTTAGAGAAAGGCAGTTTTGAAATGTGAGAACGCGAACAAAAAAAAAAAAATCAATCAAAGATGCGCCTTAAATGGTATGCGAATGGTCATTGAAACTTGATTAACACACTTGGGCAGTGTTATTTTCGTGGACATGTTACTCCACTGGATAGATGGGAGACCTTTACATATAGATCTACCTTTCTCCCTTAGAGAAAGGCAGTTTTGAAATGTGAGAACGCGACCAAAAAAAAAATAATCAATCAAAGATGCGCCTTAAATGGTATGCGAATGGTCATTGAAACTTGATTAACACACTTGGGCAGTGTTATTTTCGTGGACATGTTACTCCACTGGATAGATGGGAGAACTTTACATATAGATCTACCTTTCTCCCTTAGAGAAAGGCAGTTTTGAAATCTGAGAACGCGAACAAAAAAAAAATAATCAATCAAAGATGCGCCTTAAATGGTATGCGAATGGTCATTGAAACTTGATTAACACACTTGGGCAGAGTTATTTTCGTGGACATGTTACTCCACTGGATATATGGGAGATATTTACATATAGATCTACCTCTCTGCCTTGGAGAAAGGCGGTTATGAAATCTGAAAATGGTCACTCAGCACGCATACACAAATCACAAAGATGCTGCTTGAATGCTATGCGAATGGTCATTGAAACTTGATTAACACATTGGGTGGGGCAGTGTTATTTTCATGGACATGTTACTCCACTGGATATATGGGAGACATTGACATATACATTTACCTCTCTGCCTTAGAGAAAGGCAGTTTTGAAATCCTAAAATAGCCACTGCATGTGTACAAAATTGTTTAAATGCTGCTTTCATGGTCATTGTAACTTAATTAAAAGGGCCTAAGATGTATAGTAGGAATTAGTGTGCTATAATATAAGTATACAATATCAACCAAGTCAGTACCACTTTATTTTCTTGTAAAACTTACACTAATTCATGGTAAAACATTCATCATTTTACTCACTCAGAAAAACTCTATCTTCGTTTGTTTACATTATCTGCCGAACACCGCTAACGTAGCTGCAATTTGATTGGTGCAAATATATGTCTCTTATATCGTGATTTGTAGAATTACTTAACGATTTTTGGACTTAGCTCGACGCATTTTGTATCGGCCAATGGAAATCGCCCGTGAAGCATATTTACTGTGCTGTACTACGACGAACGATCATAGTATCTTCCTACTCTCAAGATGGCAAGAACAAAGCAGACCGCTCGAAAATCAACTGGAGGAAAGGCTCCACGTAAACAGCTGGCCACTAAGGCCGCTCGCAAAAGTGCACCAGCCACCGGTGGTGTGAAGAAACCACACAGGTACAGGCCAGGAACCGTCGCCCTCCGTGAAATCAGACGTTACCAGAAGAGCACCGAGCTCCTCATCAGGAAACTGCCATTCCAGCGTCTCGTACGTGAAATCGCTCAGGACTTCAAGACCGACTTGCGCTTCCAAAGCTCTGCAGTGTTGGCTCTCCAGGAGGCGAGCGAGGCTTACTTGGTTGGTCTCTTCGAGGACACCAACTTGTGCGCCATCCACGCCAAACGTGTCACCATCATGCCCAAGGACATCCAGTTGGCTCGCCGAATCCGTGGCGAACGTGCTTAACTGCGCCTCACGCAGTCTGAAAAAAAAAAACGGCCCTTATTAGGGCCACACACATTTTCCCGAGGAAAATGCTTTCTCTGCTATTGTCAAATCAGTATCGTACATTGCCCAAATTATAGTGTTAGTGGTGCAATGGACATGTTTGTGGCCTAGGCTAGCAGCCACGTGCTTGCTGGTGATTTGGAGCCCCCTGACAACCACGGTGCCATCGCATATGGCGATATGTATGTACACATTTCGGTGGTATTTGACGGCACTGCACCATCTCCGTCGAGGCATGTGGGGCGACTGGTGTCTAATAAAACTTTAATAGTTACTACGTTGTTTCTGGTGACATTAGGAGTAAAGGGGCATCTTCTTCCTCTGATCCAGGGTGACAGGTGTCTGGGTTAGGTATTAGGCAGGCAGGCAGGCAGGCAGGCAGGCAGGCAGGCAGGCAGGCAGGCAGGCAGGCAGGCAGGCAGGCAGGCAGGCAGGCAGGCAGGCAGGCAGGCAGGCAGGCAGGCAGGCAGGCAGGCAAGGCAGGCAGGCAAGGCAAGGCAGGCAGTGTAGTATTGTTTATTTATTATTATTATTATTATTTATATATATTTAACGTATTTGTAGAAGGAGGTGTGGTGGATGGATGATAGACTGATAGTCCGTAGTTTGGAAAGTTGCGGCACGACTGAATTTGTCTTCTTTCAATCAGAAAACAACAGTCGATAGTTCAACCAATGAGACACAGTTAGTGCATCGTAGCTAAAGTAGGTCACGGCCTTCAATCTTTGATATAAATAGGAAAACTGTAATTTTGCAGTCATTTTCAGCCGCATCTATCAACTGAAATAATGTCTGGACGTGGTAAAGGAGGAAAGGGTCTAGGAAAGGGAGGCGCTAAGCGTCACAGGAAGGTGCTTCGTGATAACATCCAGGGTATCACAAAACCAGCTATCCGTCGTCTTGCTCGACGAGGTGGCGTGAAGAGAATCTCTGGCCTCATCTACGAAGAGACTCGTGGGGTACTAAAGGTGTTCTTGGAAAATGTCATCCGTGATGCAGTCACCTACACCGAGCATGCCAAGAGGAAGACCGTCACCGCCATGGACGTCGTGTACGCCCTGAAAAGACAAGGCAGAACTCTGTACGGATTCGGCGGTTAAGCACACATGTGTGTTGCTTTGGAGAACAACGGCCCTTTTTAGGGCCACACAAATCTCTCGAGAGAATTATCGCTCAGAAAGTGTCATATCTAAGCCGTCGTTTGTAACCGTAACCGTATTCATATTTAATAATAACGATACCACATTTCACTAACTAACTAACTATCAATAATAAGGAGCTGTGTAAAGTGTAAATGAGTTGCATGCATACAGTTGGCAAAACACCACATACAATATGGTAAATAGGTAGTAATGCAAGATTGTGAACGAAATGAATAATGTTAGGTATGATCCGGACACGTGCTTGGCCAGTTTACCTACGTTCAATCCGTAGTTCACAAAGGAATACTCATAAATGGCTCCACTGTGACCTCGACGTGCACGCCGTTGTGGGTGAGAGATATAGAGAGGGGGAGAGGGAGGGGGAGAGGGAGAGGGAGGGAGGGAGTTGCCGAGGAATATTTTAAGCAATAAGCGGTGGAGTTTGCACCCCGTGCGCACCTTGTTTTCGTCGTCCAATTAGAAACAAGACGATGTTAAAAGTAGGTCAATCCGATTTCTGTTATTGGCCCCGCATATATAAAGAGCAGAATTGACGTGATCGCAAATATTACTACTGCATAATCATGCCAGCTAAAGGTCTAGCAAGCAAGGGAGCCAAGAAAACGGTGACAAAGGCGAAGACCGCCAGGTCTACCGACAAGAAAAGGAGGAGGAAGAGGCGCGAATCCTACTCTATCTACATATACAAGGTGTTGAAACAAGTGCACCCTGATACAGGTGTCTCTAGCAAAGCCATGTCCATCATGAACAGCTTTGTCAACGACATTTTCGAGAGAATTGCAGCCGAGGCGTCCAGACTGGCTCACTACAACAAGCGATCGACCATAACTAGCAGAGAGATCCAGACCGCTGTCCGTCTTCTCCTGCCCGGTGAGCTTGCCAAGCACGCCGTCAGTGAGGGTACCAAGGCCGTCACCAAGTACACCAGCAGCAAGTAAGCTCTCGTACTCGTGTCGGTACCACCACAACACAACGGCCCTTTTTAGGGCCACCCAAGTACTTGGAAAGGATTCTCTCAGTTTGTCACTCGAACAGTATGCAGTCAGTTAGGAAATCCTTTATTGTATTAAGGTAGCATTAGTATAGCTTAGTGCATAAACAAACCATAAGTCCCAACACAAGTAATTAACCTCAGGGTGCATGCATACATACATTAATTCATACATTCATTGTTTGTGGTGTTTATTTAACGTTTGCATGGATATCTGTGTTGGGTTGGTGTATTTCTCGGGAGGCTGCATTTGAGCTCTCTCACCCAGCCAGTCGCGTTTTGCAATTGTTTTGTCATTATAAAGTGTGGTGTCAGCATATGTAATATTGGTATGTGTAATAAAACAAAGCACGATCAGTAATAACTGTTATTTCGGTAATATTATATATACATGGGATAAAGCAAACAGTTTTTGATTTTAGCATCGAGCCGAACACCGTTACAGTAGCTGATCGCTGATTGGCTGAATGACAATTGTTGACGTCTGGCGTTGTAAGATTGGGCTATGTAGGTCAATCCGATTTGTGATCCATATAAAAGCGGAGATCAAGTCGATTTTTAACTACTACTTACTACTACTACTACTACTACAATCATGTCTGGACGTGGAAAGGGTGGAAAGACAAAGGGCAAGGCAAAGAGCCGATCGTCGAGGGCCGGACTTCAGTTCCCCGTCGGCAGAATCCATCGTCTACTCCGCAAGGGCAACTACGCCGAGCGAGTAGGTGCTGGTGCACCCGTGTATCTGGCTGCCGTGCTAGAGTACTTGGCTGCTGAAGTACTGGAATTGGCAGGCAATGCTGCTCGAGACAACAAGAAGACGAGAATCATCCCCCGTCACCTTCAGTTGGCCATCCGCAACGACGAAGAGTTGAACAAACTGCTATCTGGTGTAACCATCGCCCAGGGTGGTGTTCTGCCTAACATCCAGGCCGTTCTCCTACCCAAGAAGACGAAGGCGACGAAGTAAACAGTTTGTGCTGCTGCTTACTTGGCAAAAACGGCCCTTTTTAGGGCCACCTCAAGCCTTTCGAAATGAAATGCCATTCTCAGTTGTTGTTGTTGTCGTCATTACATAGCAAATACCAAGCAAGCTACTCAGTGTCCTGGCCGGCCGTAATGTGCATGCATGCATGCGTACTATTGAATATTAGACATTATTGTAAGGGAAATAGCTGCACATATGTTTGCCAACAGACGCCATTTTTGTTTGTTTGTTTGTTTGTTTGTTTGTTTGTTTGTTTGTTTGTTTGTTTGTTTGTTTGTTTGTTTGTTTGTTTGTTTGTTTGTTTGTTTGTTTGTTTGATGGTTGTTTGTTTGATGGTTGTTTGTTTGATGGTTGTTTGTTTGATGGTTGTTTGTTTGTTTGTTTGTTTGTTTGTGTTGAGAGTTTATACAAATTTAGTTTAGCTCGATTGCGAAACAAGTTATTTCAACTTATATAAATCACTATCGACACCTCATTCCTGATGGAATCCATCGCCACGAGGCAGAGAGAGGAGGCAACGTGGAATTTAAATGCATTGCCTAAGCCGTAACGGCTCCAGTGGCGGTCGAACTCTGGACCTTTCGCACCTGAAGCGAACGCGCGTCCACTGCGCTATCACGTTGTGTTGGGCGTTTGGGTTGTTACAAATAAGTAGCAAGGTAGCTGTGAAGGCATCTTAGTCGTTCTTCGCAGGGTGACCAGTCCTGTTTCTTCTTTCGAATGGGATGTGCCCCGGTCACGACGTGCACCGTCATGAGGAGATCGACCGGTTTAGTGTATGCACATTTATTTAGCTCGATTGCGAAACGCACTAACGAAGTGTAGCGCCGTGGGCGTTAGGCGGGTGGTTATGCGGGTGGTTCTTGTTTTGTAGCAGCTGATGGTTACATTTATTTACACTCGCTCCTCGGGGATGGGAGGAGACGGGTGGTGTCTGTAGGAGGGTAGGGTGTGTGAGCGACATCGGATATATGAAAACCATAAATTCACACAGAGATTACAGCAGCAGCAGCAGCAGCAGCAGCAGCAGTGCTGCAGCAGCAGCAGCAGCAGCAGCAGCAGCAGCAGCAGCAGCAGCACACCTCATAGCCATGTAAACATCTTGTTATTTTGTTGCACGGTCGTAGTCAGTCGACGACGATGCAGCAGCCGTGTGGATATCAGGCCCCAGGGGTGTAGCTAGCTAGCGGCGGTATTACATCAGTGCCTGCATAGAAACCGCAGTGTTGCTATTGTGAATTGAGATTGTGTTTGTAGATGAGTTTGGATGTGTTTGTCAGATGTTCAATTTTCGCTGATACTACTGGCCATGTATGGTGTATTGATCAAATGTGTGTATGTGAACGTAGACTATGCAATTTGTCAATGAAAATCAGGTAATATTAATCGAATTTATTATGTTTGCGTGCAAGTGTAGAAGAAAATGTGGGGTGATGTAGTGTACCGAGTGCATTTTTAGCTGTGTGTGTACACTATGAACATTGCTATAGTGTATAATTTGGTACGGAAATCTGCCGAACCTAGAGGCTGTCGGTAGAGGAATTCATAAGCTTCATTTTGGTACCAAATACTACACGATTCGTGTTTAATTCATGCTGTAAAGACAAAATAATGCACATGTAGGAAAGCACAAAATGTCTGCGGTGACCTCCATCCGGTCCGCGCGATCATTCTTCTCGTGATATATTGCACTGTAAGTGCTAGGCTGGATCATTGTTCATTACAACTTTTTGTCAGAATGACGGATACCGCTGCTGCTGCACCTGCTGTTACACCGAAGGCTAAGAAGGCTGCCAAGCCGAAGAAGCCAGCAACTCACCCAAAGTACGGTGAAATGATTGCTAGCGCTCTTGGGTCATTGAAGGAAAGGACTGGATCTTCCAAACAGGCCATTCTGAAGTACATCAACAGCCACTACAAGGTTGGAGTAAATCAGACCGCAATCAACTCTCACCTAAAGTTGGCGCTGAGATCTGGTGTCAAGAGTGGAGCTATTAAGCAGTTGAAAGGAACCGGTGCATCTGGCTCCTTCAAGCTGGGCGAGGTGAAGAAGACGGCTGCAAAGAAAGCCGCCAAGCCTAAATCCGCCAAGCCAAAGACACCAAAGAAGAAGACTGCTGCAAAGAAACCAGCTGCAAAGAAGTCAAAGGTGGCTAAGAAGCCTGCTGCTGCAAAGAAGACAAAGACACTGAAAAAAGCTGCTGCCAAGCCTAAAAAAGCTGCAAAGTCTCCAAAGAAGGCAAAGGTGTCCAAGCAAAGGCGGCGGAGAAGACACCGAAGAAGGCTGCTGCCAAGAAATAAAGCGGAACTAGTTGACAGTTCAAACAAAACAAAGGTCCTTTTCAGGACCATTCAAATGTTTTCCAAAGAACTTGTCTCTCAGAATTGTCACAACAAATCATTGTGTTAAAAAAAGTGGTGGTATGGTCATAGTTGCCACTTAGTAACAGCTGCCACCGGACATCCATAGTCCATTTCTTGGACATGTTACTCCACTGGATAGATGGGAGACCTTTACATATAGATCTACCTTTCTCCCTTAGAGAAAGGCAGTTTTGAAATGTGAGAACGTGTACAAAAAAAAAATCAAAGATGCGCCTTAAATGGTATGCGAATGGTCATTGAAACTTGATTAACACACTTGGGCAGTGTTATTTTCGTGGACATGTTACTCCACTGGATATATGGGAGATATTTACATATAGATCTACCT
>CM026399.1:63861414-63885765 GCA_014843695.1 Archivesica marissinica | reverse complement strand
TGCCGAGGAATATTTTAAGCAATAAGCGGTGTAGTTTGCACCCAGTGAGCATCTTGTTGTCCTCGTCCAATTAGAAACAAGACGATGTTAAAAGTAGGTCAATCCGATTTCTGTTTTTGGCCCCGCATATATAAAGAGCAAAATTGCCGTGATCGCAAACTTACTACTGCATAATCATGCCAGCTAAAGGTCTAGAAAGCAAGGGAGCCAAGAAAACGGTGACAAAGGCGAAGACCGCCAGGTCTACCGACAAGAAAAGGAGGAGGAAGAGGCGCGAATCCTACTCTATCTACATATACAAGGTGTTGAAACAAGTGCACCCTGATACAGGTGTCTCTAGCAAAGCCATGTCCATCATGAACAGCTTTGTCAACGACATTTTCGAGAGACTTGCAGCCGAGGCGTCCAGACTGGCTCACTACAACAAGCGATCGACCATAACTAGCAGAGAGATCCAGACCGCTGTCCGTCTTCTCCTGCCCGGTGAGCTTGCCAAGCACGCCGTCAGTGAGGGTACCAAGGCCGTCACCAAGTACACCAGCAGCAAGTAAGCTCTCTTACTCGTGTCGGTACCACCACAACACAACGGCCCTTTTTAGGGCCACCCAAGTACTTGGAAAGGATTCTCTCAGTTTGTCACTCGAACAGTATGCAGTCAGTTAGGAAATCCTTTATTGTATTAAGGTAGCATTAGTATAGCTTAGTGCATAAACAAACCATAAGTGCCAACACAAGTAATTAACCTAAGGGTGCATACATACATTCATTCATTCATACATTCATTGTTTGTGGTGTTTATTTAACGTTTGCATGGATATCTGTGTTGGGTTGGTGTATTTCTCGGGAGGCTGCATTTGAGCTCTCTCACCCAGCCAGTCGCGTTTTGCAATTGTTTTGTCATTATAAAGTGTGGTGTCAGCATATGTAATATTGGTATGTGTAATAAAACAAAGCACGATCAGTAATAACTGTTATTTCGGTAATATTATATATACATGGGATAAAGCAAACAGTTTTTGATTTTAGCATCGAGCCGAACACCGTTACAGTAGCTGATCGCTGATTGGCTGAATGACAATTGTTGACGTCTGGCGTTGTAAGATTGGGCTATGTAGGTCAATCCGATTTGTGATCCATATAAAAGCGGAGATCAAGTCGATTTTTAACTACTACTTACTACTACTACTACTACTACAATCATGTCTGGACGTGGAAAGGGTGGAAAGACAAAGGGCAAGGCAAAGAGCCGATCGTCGAGGGCCGGACTTCAGTTCCCCGTCGGCAGAATCCATCGTCTACTCCGCAAGGGCAACTACGCCGAGCGAGTAGGTGCTGGTGCACCCGTGTATCTGGCTGCCGTGCTAGAGTACTTGGCTGCTGAAGTACTGGAATTGGCAGGCAATGCTGCTCGAGACAACAAGAAGACGAGGATCATCCCCCGTCACCTTCAGTTGGCCATCCGCAACGACGAAGAGTTGAACAAACTGCTATCTGGTGTAACCATCGCCCAGGGTGGTGTTCTGCCTAACATCCAGGCCGTTCTCCTACCCAAGAAGACGAAGGCGACGAAGTAAACAGTTTGTGCTGCTGCTTACTTGGCAAAAACGGCCCTTTTTAGGGCCACCTCAAGCCTTTCGAAATGAAATGCCATTCTCAGTTGTTGTTGTTGTCGTCATTACATAGCAAATACCAAGCAAGCTACTCAGTGTCCTGGCCGGCCGTAATGTGCATGCGTACTATTGAATATTAGACATTATTGTAAGGGAAATAGCTGCACATATGTTTGCCAACAGACGCCATTTTTGTGTGTTTGTTTGTTTGTTTGTTTGTTTGTTTGTTTGTTTGTTTGTTTGTTTGTTTGTTTGTTTGTTTGTTTGTTTGTTTGTTTGTTTGTTGGTTGTTTGTTTGATGGTTGTTTGTTTGATGGTTGTTTGTTTGATGGTTGTTTGTTTGATGGTTGTTTGTTTGATGGTTGTTTGTTTGATGGTTGTTTGTTTGTTTGTTTGTGTTGAGAGTTTATACAAATTTAGTTTAGCTCGATTGCGAAACAAGTTATTTCAACTTATATAAATCACTATCGACACCTCATTCCTGATGGAATCCATCGCCACGAGGCAGAGAGAGGAGGCAACGTGGAATTTAAATGCATTGCCTAAGCCGTAACGGCTCCAGTGGCGGTCGAACTCTGGACCTTTCGCACCTGAAGCGAACGCGCATCCACTGCGCTATCACGTTGTGTTGGGCGTTTGGGTTGTTACAAATAAGTAGCAAGGTAGCTGTGAAGGCATCTTAGTCGTTCTTCGCAGGGTGACCAGTCCTGTTTCTTCTTTCGAATGGGATGTGCCCCGGTCACGACGTGCACCGTCATGAGGAGATCGACCGGTTTAGTGTATGCACATTTATTTAGCTCGATTGCGAAACGCACTAACGAAGTGTAGCGCCGTGGGCGTTAGGCGGGTGGTTATGCGGGTGGTTCTTGTTTTGTAGCAGCTGATGGTTACATTTATTTACACTCGCTCCTCGGGGATGGGAGGAGACGGGTGGTGTCTGTAGGAGGGTAGGGTGTGTGAGCGACATCGGATATATGAAAACCATAAATTCACACAGAGATTACAGCAGCAGCAGCAGCAGCAGCAGCAACAGCAGCAGCACACCTCATAGCCATGTAAACATCTTGTTATTTTGTTGCACGGTCGTAGTCAGTCGACGACGATGCAGCAGCCGTGTGGATATCAGGCCCCAGGGGTGTAGCTAGCTAGCGGCGGTATTACATCAGTGCCTGCATAGAAACCGCAGTGTTGCTATTGTGAATTGAGATTGTGTTTGTAGATGAGTTTGGATGTGTTTGTCAGATGTTCAATTTTCGCTGATACTACTGGCCATGTATGGTGTATTGATCAAATGTGTGTATGTGAACGTAGACTATGCAATTTGTCAATGAAAATCAGGTAATATTAATCGAATTTATTATGTTTGCGTGCAAGTGTAGAAGAAAATGTGGGGTGATGTAGTGTACCGAGTGCATTTTTAGCTGTGTGTGTACACTATGAACATCGCTATAGTGTATAATTTGGTACGGAAATCTGCCGAACCTAGAGGCTGTCGGTAGAGGAATTCATAAGCTTCATTTTGGTACCAAATACTACACTATTCGTGTTTAATTCATGCTGTAAAGACAAAATAATGCACATGTAGGAAAGCACAAAATGTCTGCGGTGACCTCCATCCGGTCCGCGCGATCATTCTTCTCGTGATATATTGCACTGTAAGTGCTAGGCTGGATCATTGTTCATTACAACTTTTTGTCAGAATGACGGATACCGCTGCTGCTGCACCTGCTGTTACACCGAAGGCTAAGAAGGCTGCCAAGCCGAAGAAGCCAGCAACTCACCCAAAGTACGGTGAAATGATTGCTAGCGCTCTTGGGTCATTGAAGGAAAGGACTGGATCTTCCAAACAGGCCATTCTGAAGTACATCAACAGCCACTACAAGGTTGGAGTAAATCAGACCGCAATCAACTCTCACCTAAAGTTGGCGCTGAGATCTGGTGTCAAGAGTGGAGCTATTAAGCAGTTGAAAGGAACCGGTGCATCTGGCTCCTTCAAGCTGGGCGAGGTGAAGAAGACGGCTGCAAAGAAAGCCGCCAAGCCTAAATCCGCCAAGCCAAAGACACCAAAGAAGAAGACTGCTGCAAAGAAACCAGCTGCAAAGAAACCGGCTGCAAAGAAGTCAAAGGTGGCTAAGAAGCCTGCTGCTGCTGCTGCAAAGAAGACAAAGACACCGAAAAAAGCTGCCGCCAAGCCTAAAAAAGCTGCAAAGTCTCCAAAGAAGGCAAAGGTGTCCAAGCCAAAGGCGGCGGCGGCGAAGAAGACACCGAAGAAGGCTGCTGCCAAGAAATAAAGCGGAACTAGTTGACAGTTCAAACAAAACAAAGGTCCTTTTCAGGACCATTCAAATGTTTTCCAAAGAACTTGTCTCTCAGAATTGTCACAACAAATCATTCTGTGTTAAAAAAAGTGGTGGTATGGTCATAGTATGGTCATAGTTGCCACTTAGTAACAGCTGCCACCGGACATCCATAGTCCATTTCTTGGACATGTTACTCCACTGGATAGATGGGAGACCTTTACATATAGATCTACCTTTCTCCCTTAGAGAAAGGCAGTTTTGAAATGTGAGAACGCGAACAAAAAAAAAAATAATCAATCAAAGATGCGCCTTAAATGGTATGCGAATGGTCATTGAAACTTGATTAACACACTTGGGCAGTGTTATTTTCGTGGACATGTTACTCCACTGGATAGATGGGAGACCTTTACATATAGATCTACCTTTCTCCCTTAGAGAAAGGCAGTTTTGAAATGTGAGAACGCGAACAAAAAAAAATAATCAATCAAAGATGCGCCTTAAATGGTATGCGAATGGTCATTGAAACTTGATTAACACACTTGGGCAGTGTTATTTTCGTGGACATGTTACTCCACTGGATAGATGGGAGAACTTTACATATAGATCTACCTTTCTCCCTTAGAGAAAGGCAGTTTTGAAATGTGAGAACGCGAACAAAAAAAAAATAATCAATCAAAGATGCGCCTTAAATGGTATGCGAATGGTCATTGAAACTTGATTAACACACTTGGGCCGTGTTATTTTCGTGGACATGTTACTCCACTGGATAGATGGGAGACCTTTACATATAGATCTACCTTTCTCCCTTAGAGAAAGGCAGTTTTGAAATCTGAGAACGCAAACAAACAAAAAATAATCAATCAAAGATGCGCCTTAAATGGTATGCGAATGGTCATTGAAACTTGATTAACACACTTGGGCAGAGTTATTTTCGTGGACATGTTACTCCACTGGATATATGGGAGATATTTACATATAGATCTACCTCTCTGCCTTGGAGAAAGGCGGTTATGAAATCTGAAAATGGTCACTCAGCACGCGTACACAAATCACAAAGATGCTGCTTGAATGCTATGCGAATGGTCATTGAAACTTGATTAACACATTGGGTGGGGCAGTGTTATTTTCATGGATATGTTACTCCACTGGATATATGGGAGACATTGACATATACATTTACCTCTCTGCCTTAGAGAAAGGCAGTTTTGAAATCCTAAAATAGCCACTGCATGTGTACAAAATTGTTTAAATGCTGCTTTCATGGTCATTGTAACTTAATTAAAAGGGCCTAAGATGTATAGTAGGAATTAGTGTGCTATAATATAAGTATACAATATCAACCAAGTCAGTACCACTTTATTTTCTTGTAAAACTTACACTAATTCATGGTAAAACATTCATCATTTTACTCACTCAGAAAAACTCTATCTTCGTTTGTTTACATTATCTGCCGAACACCGCTAACGTAGCTGCAATTTGATTGGTGCAAATATATGTCTCTTATATCGTGATTTGTAGAATTACTATCCGATTTTTGGACTTAGCTCGACGCATTTTGTATCGGCCAATGGAAATCGCCCGTGAAGCATATTTACTGTGCTGTACTACGACGAACGATCATAGTATCTTCCTACTCTCAAGATGGCAAGAACAAAGCAGACCGCTCGAAAATCAACTGGAGGAAAGGCTCCACGTAAACAGCTGGCCACTAAGGCCGCTCGCAAAAGTGCACCAGCCACCGGTGGTGTGAAGAAACCACACAGGTACAGGCCAGGAACCGTCGCCCTCCGTGAAATCAGACGTTACCAGAAGAGCACCGAGCTCCTCATCAGGAAACTGCCATTCCAGCATCTCGTACGTGAAATCGCTCAGGACTTCAAGACCGACTTGCGCTTCCAAAGCTCTGCAGTGTTGGCTCTCCAGGAGGCGAGCGAGGCTTACTTGGTTGGTCTCTTCGAGGACACCAACTTGTGCGCCATCCACGCCAAACGTGTCACCCTCATGCCCAAGGACATCCAGTTGGCTCGCCGAATCCGTGGCGAACGTGCTTAACTGCGCCTCACGCAGTCTGAAAAAAAAAACGGCCCTTATTAGGGCCACACACATTTTCCCGAGGAAAATGCTTTCTCTGCTATTGTCAAATCAGTATCGTACATTGCCCAAATTATAGTGTTAGTGGTGCAATGGACATGTTTGTGGCCTAGGCTAGCAGCCACGTGCTTGCTGGTGATTTGGAGCCCCCTGACAACCACGGTGCCATCGCATATGGCGATATGTATGTACACATTTCGGTGGTATTTGACGGCACTGCACCATCTCCGTCGAGGCATGTGGGGCGACTGGTGTCTAATAAAACTTTAATAGTTACTACGTTGTTTCTGGTGACATTAGGAGTAAAGGGGCATCTTCTTCCTCTGATCCAGGGTGACAGGTGTCTGGGTTAGGTATTAGGCAGGCAGGCAGGCAGGCAGGCAGGCAGGCAGGCAGGCAGGCAGGCAGGCAGGCAGGCAGGCAGGCAGGCAGGCAGGCAGGCAGGCAGGCAGGCAGGCAGGCAGGCAGGCAGGCAGGCAGGCAAGGCAGGCAGGCAAGGCAAGGCAGGCAGTGTAGTATTGTTTATTTATTATTATTATTATTATTTATATATATTTAACGTATTTGTAGAAGGAGGTGTGGTGGATGGATGATAGACTGATAGTCCGTAGTTTGGAAAGTTGCGGCACGACTGAATTTGTCTTCTTTCAATCAGAAAACAACAGTCGATAGTTCAACCAATGAGACACAGTTAGTGCATCGTAGCTAAAGTAGGTCACGGCCTTCAATCTTTGATATAAATAGGAAAACTGTAATTTTGCAGTCATTTTCAGCCGCATCTATCAACTGAAATAATGTCTGGACGTGGTAAAGGAGGAAAGGGTCTAGGAAAGGGAGGCGCTAAGCGTCACAGGAAGGTGCTTCGTGATAACATCCAGGGTATCACAAAACCAGCTATCCGTCGTCTTGCTCGACGAGGTGGCGTGAAGAGAATCTCTGGCCTCATCTACGAAGAGACTCGTGGGGTACTAAAGGTGTTCTTGGAAAATGTCATCCGTGATGCAGTCACCTACACCGAGCATGCCAAGAGGAAGACCGTCACCGCCATGGACGTCGTGTACGCCCTGAAAAGACAAGGCAGAACTCTGTACGGATTCGGCGGTTAAGCACACATGTGTGTTGCTTTGGAGAACAACGGCCCTTTTTAGGGCCACACAAATCTCTCGAGAGAATTATCGCTCAGAAAGTGTCATATCTAAGCCGTCGTTTGTAACCGTAACCGTATTCATATTTAATAATAACGATACCACATTTCACTAACTAACTAACTATCAATAATAAGGAGCTGTGTAAAGTGTAAATGAGTTGCATGCATACAGTTGGCAAAACACCACATACAATATGGTAAATAGGTAGTAATGCAAGATTGTGAACGAAATGAATAATGTTAGGTATGATCCGGACACGTGCTTGGCCAGTTTACCTACGTTCAATCCGTAGTTCACAAAGGAATACTCATAAATGGCTCCACTGTGACCTCGACGTGCACGCCGTTGTGGGTGAGAGATATAGAGAGGGGGAGAGGGAGGGGGAGAGGGAGAGGGAGGGAGGGAGTTGCCGAGGAATATTTTAAGCAATAAGCGGTGGAGTTTGCACCCCGTGCGCACCTTGTTTTCGTCGTCCAATTAGAAACAAGACGATGTTAAAAGTAGGTCAATCCGATTTCTGTTATTGGCCCCGCATATATAAAGAGCAGAATTGACGTGATCGCAAATATTACTACTGCATAATCATGCCAGCTAAAGGTCTAGCAAGCAAGGGAGCCAAGAAAACGGTGACAAAGGCGAAGACCGCCAGGTCTACCGACAAGAAAAGGAGGAGGAAGAGGCGCGAATCCTACTCTATCTACATATACAAGGTGTTGAAACAAGTGCACCCTGATACAGGTGTCTCTAGCAAAGCCATGTCCATCATGAACAGCTTTGTCAACGACATTTTCGAGAGAATTGCAGCCGAGGCGTCCAGACTGGCTCACTACAACAAGCGATCGACCATAACTAGCAGAGAGATCCAGACCGCTGTCCGTCTTCTCCTGCCCGGTGAGCTTGCCAAGCACGCCGTCAGTGAGGGTACCAAGGCCGTCACCAAGTACACCAGCAGCAAGTAAGCTCTCTTACTCGTGTCGGTACCACCACAACACAACGGCCCTTTTTAGGGCCACCCAAGTACTTGGAAAGGATTCTCTCAGTTTGTCACTCGAACAGTATGCAGTCAGTTAGGAAATCCTTTATTGTATTAAGGTAGCATTAGTATAGCTTAGTGCATAAACAAACCATAAGTCCCAACACAAGTAATTAACCTAAGGGTGCATACATACATTCATTGTTTGTGGTGTTTATTTAACGTTTGCATGGATATCTGTGTTGGGTTGGTGTATTTCTCGGGAGGCTGCATTTGAGCTCTCTCACCCAGCCAGTCGCGTTTTGCAATTGTTTTGTCATTATAAAGTGTGGTGTCAGCATATGTAATATTGGTATGTGTAATAAAACAAAGCACGATCAGTAATAACTGTTATTTCGGTAATATTATATATACATGGGATAAAGCAAACAGTTTTTGATTTTAGCATCGAGCCGAACACCGTTACAGTAGCTGATCGCTGATTGGCTGAATGACAATTGTTGACGTCTGGCGTTGTAAGATTGGGCTATGTAGGTCAATCCGATTTGTGATCCATATAAAAGCGGAGATCAAGTCGATTTTTAACTAGATAGATCATAGGATAGGGTACTACGACGAACGATCATAGGATCATAGGATAGATAGGATAGAGAGTGGAGGATAATCATCGAGTAACGTAATCATCTTGGACCATAATCTTCGGTGCAATATTGTGATTGTTTTATCAGCTTGGACTATTTTGGACTATTTTGTGCTTAACTGTGGATAGTGATTGTCATCTTGGATTATTTTGTGCTTAACTGTGCCAGCTCCACTTTATTTATAAATAACCTGCATGATAGAGCTTATTTGCTGGGTTAGGTTGTGTGCTTTCCAATCTGTAAGTATTGTAAAAATCATTATTCTGTATCTCGTTAGCTTTATTTTGGTCTGGCTAGTACAGTACAGATCAAACGGCTACTCCACTAGTGTTGATTATCTCTGTGTCACGCGCGCTTCGTGCTGTTTTTTCCGCGCCGTTGTGTTGTTTCTCGCGTGTTTTCGTCATCGTGACCCAGCTTTGTTTTCTTGTCCATCTTGATAAATTGCCAGTGTTTACATAATGGTTGGTGTTGTGCATCGAGGCCCGGGGGCACATCACCTTGATATTTCAAGGGTGATGGGGGAATCTCTGGACCCTAGCCAGAACCACCGACTCCGGTTTAACACCTCCGGTCATGTTTGCCTGTTGAAGGCTAGGGATAATCTTAGCCTCATCAACAGGTTTACTAGCCGGGGGTTGGCTACAGCGATTGATGGTCAATTCCAAAATGTCAAGAGAGTAACCCCACTTGCCTTAAGTAACCCCACTTGCCTCCGGGGCTGTAATGTTGGAGCTTGTGTCGGCCGGGGCCCTGGCAAAGGTTTTGAGCATGATGGGTGGTCACGTCGGGGGAGTGGCGGTATTAGCAATTTTGCCATCCACCATCCAGACCCACGACGTGGTCATCCATGGGGTCTCGTTAGATGAAAATCTAACAGACTTCAGAAATTCTCTAGCTTTCAAGAATACTGAAACAACATTATTAAACGTTACAAGATTAAAAACTAAATTCAATAAACCGAGTGGGGCACTAAAATTAACTTTTGGTGGCAATGTCCCACTCTACATAAGGGTTGCCAAAACAAGCATTTATTTCAAAACAGAAACTTATGTACAACCACCTATTCGATGCTACCGATGCCAGGGTTTCGGTCACACAGCTGCCAGATGCAAAAATCCTGCAAGGTGTGCCAGGTGTGCGGGTAGCCATGACACTAGGAAGTGCGAATCTCCACACATACACTGTGTAAACTGTGGAGAGCCGCACTCTGCCAGGTACCGGGGGTGCCATTCCTATTTTAGGGCAGTGTGCATCACTGCTATTGCCAGGAGGGATGGCCTGCCCTGGTGCAGGGCAGAACAGACCCTGTTGAGAGAGAAGAGATTGTTGGAGAAGGAGGAAATGAAACGTTCCTCCGGGTCCCCATGCAACTCTGTGACTTCCCCACAAGTACCCACGCACCACAACCTATAGAAATAAAACCGAAAGAGGCATATCTCACAACACCGAAATATGGATGAAGCAAGTATCCACGCACCGCAACCTATAGAAATAAAACCGAAAGATGCCTATCTCACAACACCGCAATATGGATGAAACAAAGATGAAACAAGTATCCACGCACCGCAACCTATAGTAATAACACCGAAATATGTATATCTCACAACACTGCAATATGGATGAAGCAAGTATCTACACACCACAACCTATAGAAACAAAACCGAAAGATGCATATCTCACAACACCGCAATATGGATGAAACAAGTATCCACGCACCGCAACCTATAGAAACAAAACCGAAAGATGCATATCTCACAACACCGCAATATGGATGAAACAAGTATCCACGCACCGCAACCTATAGAAATAAAACCGAAAGATGCATATCTCACAACACCGCAATATGGATGAAACAAGTATCCACGCACCGCAACCTATAGAAACAAAACCGAAATATGTATATCTCACAACACCGCAATATGGATGAAACAAAGATGAAACAAGTATCCACGCACCACAACCTATAGAAATAACACCGAAAGAGGCATATCTCACAACACTGCAATATGGATGAAACAAAGATGAAACAAGTATCCATGTACCGCAACCTATAGAAACAAAACCGAAAGAGGTATATCTCACCACACCGCAATATGGATGAAACAAGTATCCACGCACCACAACCTATAGAAATAACACCGAAAGAGGCATATCTCACAACACCGCAATATGGATGAAACAAAGATGAAACAAGTATCCATGCACCGCAACCTATAGAAACAAAACCAAAAGAGGTATATCTCACAACACCGCAATATGGATGAAACAAGTATCCACGCACCGCAACCTATAGAAACAAAACCAAAAGAGGTATATCTCACAACACCGCAATATGGATGAAACAAAGATGAAACAAGTATCCACGCACCGCAACCTATAGAAATAACACCGAAATATGTATATCTCACAACACTGCAATATGGATGAAACAAAGATGAAACAAGTATCCACGCACCGCAACCTATAGAAATAACACCGAAATATGTATATCTCACAACACCGCAATATGAATGAAACAAAGATGAAACAAGTATCCACGCACCGCAACCTATAGAAACAAAACCAAAAGAGGTATATCTCACAACACTGCAATATGGATGAAACAAGTATCCACGCACCGCAACCTATAGAAATAAAACCGAAAGATGCATATCTCACAACACTGCAATATGGATGAAACAAAGATGAAACAAGTATCCACGCACCGCAACCTATAGAAATAAAACCGAAAGATGCATATCTCACAACACTGCAATATGGATGAAACAAGTATCCACGCACCACAACCTATAGAAATAACACCGAAAGAGGCATATCTCACAACACCGCAATATGGATGAAGCAAGTATCCACGCACCGCAACCTATAGAAATAAAACCGAAAGATGCATATCTCACAACACCGCAATATGGATGAAACAAAGATGAAACAAGTATCCACGCACCGCAACCTATAGAAATAACACCGAAATATGTATATCTCACAACACTGCAATATGGATGAAGCAAGTATCTACACACCACAACCTATAGAAACAAAACCGAAAGATGCATATCTCACAACACCGCAATATGGATGAAACAAGTATCCACGCACCGCAACCTATAGAAATAAAACCGAAAGATGCATATCTCACAACACCGCAATATGTGATGAAACAAGTATCCACGCACCGCAACCTATAGAAACAAAACCGAAAGAGGTATATCTCACAACACCGCAATATGGATGAAACAAGTATCCACGCACCGCAACCTATAGAAATAAAACCGAAAGATGCATATCTCACAACACCGCAATATGGATGAAACAAAGATGAAACAAGTATCCACGCACCGCAACCTATAGAAATAACACCGAAATATGTATATCTCACAACACCGCAATATGAATGAAACAAAGATGAAACAAGTATCCACGCACCGCAACCTATAGAAACAAAACCAAAAGAGGTATATCTCACAACACTGCAATATGGATGAAACAAGTATCCACGCACCGCAACCTATAGAAATAAAACCGAAAGATGCATATCTCACAACACCGCAATATGGATGAAACAAAGATGAAACAAGTATCCACGCACCGCAACCTATAGAAATAAAACCGAAAGATGCATATCTCACAACACTGCAATATGGATGAAACAAGTATCCACGCACCGCAACCTATAGAAATAAAACCGAAAGATGCATATCTCACAACACTGCAATATGGATGAAACAAGTATCCACGCACCGCAACCTATAGAAACAAAACCAAAAGAGGTATATCTCACAACACTGCAATATGGATGAAACAAGTATCCACGCAACCTATAGAAATAAAACCGAAAGATGCATATCTCACAACACCGCAATATGGATGAAACAAACATGAAACAAGTACCCACGCACCACAACCTATAGAAATAACACCGAAAGAGGCATATCTCACAACACCGAAATATGGATGAAGCAAGTATCCACGCACCGCAACCTATAGAAATAAAACCGAAAGATGCCTATCTCACAACACCGCAATATGGATGAAACAAAGATGAAACAAGTATCCACGCACCGCAACCTATAGTAATAACACCGAAATATGTATATCTCACAACACTGCAATATGGATGAAGCAAGTATCTACACACCACAACCTATAGAAACAAAACCGAAAGATGCATATCTCACAACACCGCAATATGGATGAAACAAGTATCCACGCACCGCAACCTATAGAAATAAAACCGAAAGATGCATATCTCACAACACCGCAATATGGATGAAACAAGTATCCACGCACCGCAACCTATAGAAACAAAACCGAAAGAGGTATATCTCACAACACCGCAATATGGATGAAACAAAGATGAAACAAGTATCCACGCACCGCAACCTATAGAAATAACACCGAAATATGTATATCTCACAACACTGCAATATGGATGAAACAAAGATGAAACAAGTATCCACGCACCGCAACCTATAGAAATAACACCGAAAGATGTATATCTCACAACACCGCAATATGAATGAAACAAAGATGAAACAAGTATCCACGCACCGCAACCTATAGAAATAAAACCGAAAGATGCATATCTCACAACACCGCAATATGGATGAAACAAGTATCCACGCACCGCAACCTATAGAAATAAAACCGAAAGATGCATATCTCACAACACCGCAATATGGATGAAACAAAGATGAAACAAGTATCCACGCACCGCAACCTATAGAAATAACACCGAAATATGTATATCTCACAACACTGCAATATGGATGAAACAAGTATCCACGCACCACAACCTATAGAAACAAAACCGAAAGATGCATATCTCACAACACCGCAATATGGATGAAACAAGTATCCACGCACCGCAACCTATAGAAACAAAACCGAAAGATGCATATCTCACAACACCGCAATATGGATGAAACAAGTATCCACGCACCGCAACCTATAGAAATAAAACCGAAAGATGCATATCTCACAACACCGCAATATGGATGAAACAAGTATCCACGCACCGCAACCTATAGAAACAAAACCGAAATATGTATATCTCACAACACCGCAATATGGATGAAACAAAGATGAAACAAGTATCCACGCACCACAACCTATAGAAATAACACCGAAAGAGGCATATCTCACAACACTGCAATATGGATGAAACAAAGATGAAACAAGTATCCATGTACCGCAACCTATAGAAACAAAACCGAAAGAGGTATATCTCACCACACCGCAATATGGATGAAACAAGTATCCACGCACCACAACCTATAGAAATAACACCGAAAGAGGCATATCTCACAACACCGCAATATGGATGAAACAAAGATGAAACAAGTATCCACGCACCGCAACCTATAGAAACAAAACCGAAAGAGGTATATCTCACAACACCGCAATATGGATGAAACAAGTATCCACGCACCGCAACCTATAGAAATAAAACCGAAAGATGTATATCTCACAACACCGCAATATGGATGAAACAAAGATGAAACAAGTATCCACGCACCGCAACCTATAGAAATAACACCGAAATATGTATATCTCACAACACCGCAATATGGATGAAACAAAGATGAAACAAGTATCCACGCACCGCAACCTATAGAAATAAAACCGAAAGATGCATATCTCACAACACCGCAATATGGATGAAACAAGTATCCACGCACCGCAACCTATAGAAACAAAACCGAAAGAGGTATATCTCACAACACTGCAATATGGATGAAACAAGTATCCACGCACCGCAACCTATAGAAATAAAACCGAAAGATGCATATCTCACAACACCGCAATATGGATGAAACAAAGATGAAACAAGTATCCACGCACCGCAACCTATAGAAATAACACCGAAAGATGTATATCTCACAACACCGCAATATGGATGAAACAAAGATGAAACAAGTATCCACGCACCGCAACCTATAGAAATAAAACCGAAAGAGGTATATCTCACAACACTGCAATATGGATGAAACAAGTATCCACGCACCGCAACCTATAGAAATAAAACCGAAAGATGCATATCTCACAACACCGCAATATGGATGAAACAAAGATGAAACAAGTATCCACGCACCGCAACCTATAGAAATAAAACCGAAAGATGCATATCTCACAACACTGCAATATGGATGAAACAAGTATCCACGCACCGCAACCTATAGAAATAAAACCGAAAGATGCATATCTCACAACACTGCAATATGGATGAAACAAGTATCCACGCACCGCAACCTATAGAAACAAAACCAAAAGAGGTATATCTCACAACACTGCAATATGGATGAAACAAGTATCCACGCAACCTATAGAAATAAAACCGAAAGATGCATATCTCACAACACCGCAATATGGATGAAACAAACATGAAACAAGTACCCACGCACCACAACCTATAGAAATAACACCGAAAGAGGCATATCTCACAACACCGAAATATGGATGAAGCAAGTATCCACGCACCGCAACCTATAGAAATAAAACCGAAAGATGCCTATCTCACAACACCGCAATATGGATGAAACAAAGATGAAACAAGTATCCACGCACCGCAACCTATAGAAATAACACCGAAATATGTATATCTCACAACACTGCAATATGGATGAAACAAAGATGAAACAAGTATCCACGCACCGCAACCTATAGAAATAAAACCGAAAGATGCATATCTCACAACACTGCAATATGGATGAAACAAGTATCCACGCACCGCAACCTATAGAAATAAAACCGAAAGATGCATATCTCACAACACTGCAATATGGATGAAACAAGTATCCACGCACCGCAACCTATAGAAATAAAACCGAAAGATGCATATCTCACAACACCGCAATATGGATGAAACAAGTATCCACGCACCGCAACCTATAGAAACAAAACCGAAAGATGTATATCTCACAACACTGCAATATGGATGAAACAAAGATGAAACAAGTATCCACGCACCGCAACCTATAGAAACAAAACCGAAAGATGCATATCTCACAACACCGCAATATGGATGAAACAAAGATGAAACAAGTATCCACGCACCACAACCTATAGAAATAACACCGAAAGAGGTATATCTCACAACACCGCAATATGGATGAAACAAAGATGAAACAAGTATCCATGTACCGCAACCTATAGAAACAAAACCGAAAGAGGTATATCTCACCACACCGCAATATGGATGAAACAAGTATCCACGCACCACAACCTATAGAAACAAAACCGAAAGAGGTATATCTCACAACACCGCAATATGGATGAAACAAAGATGAAACAAGTATCCACGCACCGCAACCTATAGAAATAACACCGAAATATGTATATCTCACAACACTGCAATATGGATGAAACAAAGATGAAACAAGTATCCACGCACCGCAACCTATAGAAATAACACCGAAATATGTATATCTCACAACACCGCAATATGAATGAAACAAAGATGAAACAAGTATCCACGCACCGCAACCTATAGAAACAAAACCAAAAGAGGTATATCTCACAACACTGCAATATGGATGAAACAAGTATCCACGCACCGCAACCTATAGAAATAAAACCGAAAGATGCATATCTCACAACACCGCAATATGGATGAAACAAAGATGAAACAAGTATCCACGCACCGCAACCTATAGAAATAACACCGAAAGATGTATATCTCACAACACTGCAATATGGATGAAACAAGTATCCACGCACCGCAACCTATAGAAATAAAACCGAAAGATGCATATCTCACAACACGGCAATATGGATGAAACAAAGATGAAACAAGTATCCACGCACCACAACCTATAGAAATAACACCGAAAGAGGTATATCTCACAACACTGCAATATGGATGAAACAAAGATGAAACAAGTATCCACGCACCGCAACCTATAGAAATAAAACCGAAAGAGGTATATCTCACAACACTGCAATATGGATGAAACAAAGATGAAACAAGTATCCACGCACCACAACCTATAGAAATAAAACCGAAAGATGCATATCTCACAACACTGCAATATGGATGAAACAAGTATCCACGCACCGCAACCTATAGAAATAACACCGAAAGATGCATATCTCACAACACCGCAATATGTATGAAACAAGTATCCACGCACCGCAACCTATAGAAACAAAACCGAAATATGTATATCTCACAACACTGCAATATGGATGAAACAAAGATGAAACAAGTATCCATGCACCGCAACCTATAGAAACAAAACCGAAAGAGGTATATCTCACCACACCGCAATATGGATGAAGCAAGTATCCACGCATCGCAACCTATAGAAACAAAACGGAAATATGTATGTATCACAGCTCAGCAAACTAAAGGAAACAAATCTGAAAAGAATAGCTCTGACTGTGCGCATTGCAATCTAGGAAAGCCACGCTGTAGCAAGCATACCTCCAATAACCACGAATATACATGACTCTATCAAAGTTCGTGCTACGGTACAGTACAGTGGTTTGGTGGTAACACATTGGAAAGTAATTCTGAGTTCGATCCACCGTTCCGCCATAATATATAATATAAACAGATTTTCAAATGCGACTATCAACCGAGATAACATATACGGTGAGACATATACACCTGTATACACATTGTAAAATATCCGCTTTTTTATTTATTTTTTACGTTTATTTATCGTCGCTACCGGTTGATATGAGCGATGCCTCCTGAAGAGATTAGTTAATTTATATTTTGGAGGATAGTGCATGATACAGACAGAGACCCATTCCAGAATCTCCTCTGGTTCTTGTACGTGCACGGTGTAAAGCACCGACACGAGACCTCGGTTTAACGTCCCATCTGAAAGACTGTTAATTTTATTAGGGTCAGACGGGGGATCGAACCTGCGATCCCTGGATTACCAGTCCAGCGTGTTACCACTGGACTACATATCCGCTTTCGTTGCTCTCTTATATATATAGCATGGGCGAGTGTGTACATACGACCAGGTACATGCATACTGATTTCCTCAATTGGTACAGTGTTGAGCTACCATCTTAATTGTTTGATATTACCGTTTACTGTCTACTCGGTGGCACATATTATGTATGTACATGTTTAGTACCTGAAATATACTTAGGAGGGTTTCCAAACTAAATATCATATTAATGATATGATATATCTATATTTCGTAATAAGCCATTTCTGAACAAAGCTTCAATGCAAAACATTACAAAGTGAAACATGTCTGTTACTATGGTGACGGACACTAATCTCAACGAACATGTATGGTAATATGGTGACGGACACTAATCTCAACGAACATGTATGGTAATATGGTGACGGACACTAATCTCAACGAACATGTATGGTGATATGGTGACGGACACTAATCTCAACGAACATGTATGGTAATATGGTGACGGACACTAATCTCAACGAACATGTATGGTGATATGGTGACGGACACTAATCTCAACGAACATGTATGGTAATATGGTGACGGACACTAATCTCAACGAACATGTATGGTGATATGGTGACGGACACTAATCTCAACGAACATGTATGGTGATATGGTGACGGACACTAATCTCACAGAACATGTATGGTGATATGGTGACGGACACTAATCTCAACGAACATGTATGGTGATATGGTGACGGACACTAATCTCAACGAACATGTATGGTAATATGGTGACGGACACTAATCTCAACGAACATGTATGGTGATATGGTGACGGACACTAATCTCAACGAACATGTATGGTGATATGGTGACGGACACTAATCTCAACGAACATGTCTGGTACTATGGTGACGGACACTAATCTCAACGAACATGTCTGGTACTATGGTGACGGACACTAATCTCAACGAACATGTATGGTAATATGGTGACGGACACTAATCTCAACGAACATGTATGGTAATATGGTGACGGACACTAATCTCAACGAACATGTATGGTAATATGGTGACGGACACTAATCTCAACGAACATGTATGGTAATATGGTGACGGACACTAATCTCAACGAACATGTATGGTGATATGGTGACGGACACTAATCTCAACGAACATGTATGGTGATATGGTGACGGACACTAATCTCACAGAACATGTATGGTAATATGGTGACGGACACTAATCTCAACGAACATGTATGGTAATATGGTGACGGACACTAATCTCAACGAACATGTATGGTAATATGGTGACGGACACTAATCTCAACGAACATGTATGGTGATATGGTGACGGACACTAATCTCAACGAACATGTATGGTGATATGGTGACGGACACTAATCTCACAGAACATGTATGGTGATATGGTGACGGACACTAATCTCAACGAACATGTATGGTGATATGGTGACGGACACTAATCTCAACGAACATGTATGGTAATATGGTGACGGACACTAATCTCAACGAACATGTCTGGTGATATGGTGACGGACACTAATCTCAACGAACATGTATGGTGATATGGTGACGGACACTAATCTCAACGAACATGTCTGGTACTATGGTGACGGACACTAATCTCAACGAACATGTCTGGTACTATGGTGACGGACACTAATCTCAACGAACATGTATGGTAATATGGTGACGGACACTAATCTCAACAAACATGTATGGTGATATGGTGACGGACACTAATCTCACAGAACATGTATGGTGATATGGTGACGGACACTAATCTCACAGAACATGTATGGTGATATGGTGACGGACACTAATCTCAACGAACATGTATGGTGATATGGTGACGGACACTAATCTCAACGAACATGTATGGTGATATGGTGACGGACACTAATCTCAACAAACATGTATGGTAATATGGTGACGGACACTAATCTCACAGAACATGTATGGTAATATGGTGACGGACACTAATCTCACAGAACATGTATGGTGATATGGTGACGGACACTAATCTCAACAAACATGTATGGTAATATGGTGACGGACACTAATCTCACAGAACATGTATGGTGATATGGTGACGGACACTAATCTCACAGAACATGTATGGTGATATGGTGACGGACACTAATCTCAACGAACATGTATGGTGATATGGTGACGGACACTAATCTCAACGAACATGTATGGTGATATGGTGACGGACACTAATCTCAACGAACATGTATGGTAATATGGTGACGGACACTAATCTCAACGAACATGGCTGGTGATATGGTGACGGACACTAATCTCAACGAACATGTCTGATGATATGGTGACGGACACTAATCTCAACGAACATGTATGGTGATATGGTGACGGACACAAATCTCAACGAACATGTATGGTGATATGGTGACGGACACTAATCTCACAGAACATGTATGGTGATATGGTGACGGACACTAATCTCAACAAACATGTATGGTAATATGGTGACGGACACTAATCTCACAGAACATGTATGGTGATATGGTGACGGACACTAATCTCACAGAACATGTATGGTGATATGGTGACGGACACTAATCTCAACAAACATGTATGGTAATATGGTGACGGACACTAATCTCACAGAACATGTATGGTGATATGGTGACGGACACTAATCTCACAGAACATGTATGGTGATATGGTGACGGACACTAATCTCAACAAACATGTATGGTAATATGGTGACGGACACTAATCTCACAGAACATGTATGGTGATATGGTGACGGACACTAATCTCACAGAACATGTATGGTGATATGGTGACGGACACTAATCTCAACAAACATGTATGGTAATATGGTGACGGACACTAATCTCACAGAACATGTATGGTGATATGGTGACGGACACTAATCTCACAGAACATGTATGGTGATATGGTGATGGACACTAATCTCAACGAACATGTATGGTGATATGGTGACGGACACTAATCTCAACGAACATGTATGGTGATATGGTGACGGACACTAATCTCAACGAACATGTATGGTAATATGGTGACGGACACTAATCTCAACGAACATGTATGGTGATATGGTGACGGACACTAATCTCAACGAACATGTCTGATGATATGGTGACGGACACTAATCTCAACGAACATGTATGGTGATATGGTGACGGACACAAATCTCAACGAACATGTATGGTGATATGGTGACGGACACTAATCTCAACGAACATGTATGGTGATATGGTGACGGACACTAATCTCAACGAACATGTATGGTGATATGGTGACGGACACTAATCTCAACGAACATGTATGGTGATATGGTGACGGACACTAATCTCAACGAACATGTATGGTGATATGGTGACGGACACTAATCTCAACGAACATGTATGGTAATATGGTGACGGACACTAATCTCAACGAACATGTATGGTGATATGGTGACGGACACTAATCTCACAGAACATGTCTGGTAATATGGTGACGGACACTAATCTCAACGAACATGTATGGTGATATGGTGACGGACACTAATCTCAACGAACATGTATGGTGATATGGTGACGGGCACTAATCTCAACGAACATGTATGGTAATATGGTGACGGACACTAATCTCAACGAACATGTATGGTGATATGGTGACGGACACTAATCTCAACGAACATGTATGGTGATATGGTGACGGACACTAATCTCAACGAACATGTATGGTAATATGGTGACGGACACTAATCTCAACGAACATGTATGGTGATATGGTGACGGACACTAATCTCACAGAACATGTCTGGTAATATGGTGACGGACACTAATCTCAACGAACATGTATGGTGATATGGTGACGGACACTAATCTCAACGAACATGTATGGTGATATGGTGACGGGCACTAATCTCAACGAACATGTATGGTAATATGGTGACGGACACTAATCTCAACGAACATGTATGGTGATATGGTGACGGACACTAATCTCAACGAACATGTATGGTGATATGGTGACGGACACTAATCTCAACGAACATGTATGGTAATATGGTGACGGACACTAATCTCAACGAACATGTCTGGTAATATGGTGACGGACACTAATCTCAACGAACATGTATGGTAATATGGTGACGGACACCAATCTCAACGAACATGTATGGTGATATGGTGACGGACACTAATCTCAACGAACATGTATGGTAATATGGTGACGGACACTAATCTCAACGAACATGTATGGTAATATGGTGACGGACACTAATCTCAACGAACATGTCTGGTAATATGGTGACGGACACTAATCTCAACGAACATGTCTGGTAATATGGTGACGGACACCAATCTCAACGAACATGTATGGTAATATGGTGACGGACACTAATCTCAACGAACATGTATGGTAATATGGTGACGGACACTAATCTCAACGAACATGTCTGGTAATATGGTGACGGACACTAATCTCAACGAACATGTCTGGTAATATGGTGACGGACACCAATCTCAACGAACATGTATGGTAATATGGTGACGGACACTAATCTCAACGAACATGTATGGTAATATGGTGACGGACACTAATCTCAACGAACATGTATGGTAATATGGTGACGGACACTAATCTCAACGAACATGTATGGTAATATGGTGACGGACACTAATCTCAACGAACATGTATGGTAATATGGTGACGGACACTAATCTCAACGAACATGTATGGTAATATGGTGACGGACACCAATCTCAACGAACATGTATGGTAATATGGTGACGGACACCAATCTCAACGAACATGTATGGTAATATGGTGACGGACACCAATCTCAACGAACATGTATGGTGATATGGTGACGGACACCAATCTCAACGAACATGTATGGTAATATGGTGACGGACACTAATCTCAACGAACATGTATGGTGATATGGTGACGGACACTAATCTCAACAAACATGTATGGTAATATGGTGACGGACACTAATCTCACAGAACATGTATGGTAATATGGTGACGGACACTAATCTCACAGAACATGTATGGTGATATGGTGACGGACACTAATCTCAACAAACATGTATGGTAATATGGTGACGGACACTAATCTCACAGAACATGTATGGTGATATGGTGACGGACACTAATCTCAACGAACATGTATGGTGATATGGTGACGGACACTAATCTCAACAAACATGTATGGTAATATGGTGACGGACACTAATCTCACAGAACATGTATGGTAATATGGTGACGGACACTAATCTCACAGAACATGTATGGTGATATGGTGACGGACACTAATCTCAACAAACATGTATGGTAATATGGTGACGGACACTAATCTCACAGAACATGTATGGTGATATGGTGACGGACACTAATCTCACAGAACATGTATGGTGATATGGTGACGGACACTAATCTCAACAAACATGTATGGTAATATGGTGACGGACACTAATCTCACCACACGAACATGTATGGTAATATGGTGACGGACACTAATCTCAACGAACATGTATGGTGATATGGTGACGGACACTAATCTCAACGAACATGTATGGTGATATGGTGACGGACACTAATCTCAACGAACATGTATGGTGATATGGTGACGGACACTAATCTCAACGAACATGTATGGTAATATGGTGACGGACACTAATCTCAACGAACATGTATGGTAATATGGTGACGGACACTAATCTCAACGAACATGTATGGTGATATGGTGACGGACACTAATCTCAACGAACATGTATGGTAATATGGTGACGGACACTAATCTCAACGAACATGTATGGTAATATGGTGACGGACACTAATCTCAACGAACATGTATGGTAATATGGTGACGGACACTAATCTCAACAAACATGTATGGTAAAACGTCACAATCTCAACAACATGTATGGTAATATGGTGACGGACACTAATCTCAACGAACATCTATGGAAACATTACAAAATAAAACATGTATGGTAATATGGTGACGGACACTAATCTCAACGAACATGTATGGTGATATGGTGACGGACACTCTAATCTCAACGAACATGTATGGTAATATGGTGACGGACACTAATCTCAACGAACATGTATGGAATATGGTGACGGACACTAATCTCAACGAACATGTATGGTAATATGGTGACGGACACTAATCTCAACGAACATGTATGGTAATATGGTGACGGACACTAATCTCAACGAACATGTATGGTGAAACACACAACCACAAACAAAAAACACACAACCAACAACAAAAAACACACAACCAACAACAAATATGGTGACGGACACTAATCTCAACGAACATGTATGGTGATATGGTGACGGACACTAATCTCAACGAACATGTATGGTGATATGGTGACGGACACTAATCTCAACGAACATGTATGGTAATATGGTGACGGACACTAATCTCAACGAACATGTATGGTAATATGGTGACGGACACCAATCTCAACGAACATGTATGGTGATATGGTGACGGACACTAATCTCAACGAACATGTATGGTAATATGGTGACGGACACTAATCTCAACGAACATGTATGGTAATATGGTGACGGACACTAATCTCAACGAACATGTATGGTAATATGGTGACGGACACTAATCTCAACGAACATGTATGGTAATATGGTGACGGACACTAATCTCAACGAACATGTATGGT
>CM026399.1:63840990-63860414 GCA_014843695.1 Archivesica marissinica | reverse complement strand
GAACGATGTAATTTTGTTTATAGTCGCCACCGCATAAATGCATTTGGGCGACTGTATTTTCTAAGATGGTTATGTCCTAAGGTGATTCTTCTTGTCTAAGGTGATTCTTCTTGTCTAAGGTGATTCTTCTTGTCCTAAGGTGATTCTTCTGTGGTGGTTATTCGATGATGATTATACGTGTTCTGTGATGATTATTCCTATGCTTCTATGATGATTATTCCTGTTCTTCTACGTTGATTAGTTCGGTATTCTCTGCAGGTTCTGTATTCTGTGTGGCTTATGAAGACGTCATCAGGTGGTTACTTCTTTCTGTGCCGGCCAGGTTGACAAGGCCTGGTCTGTACGTGGTCCTTTGTAGGGCCACACTCCTCACTGTTGGTCACCCCGCAGCAGCATTTATACGGATCTGACAGTTAGACATCTGGTCGTCGATTGTCGCAAACGAGTCTACTAAACTCCGGTGTAGCTCGGGGGAGCGTGGATCCACGACTGTTGCCGCTCCCTCAGGTCCGCCGTCTCGTCTATCCGCCGGAGAAGTAGAAGAAGGAAGAGAAAGTGTCGAAAAAAGCCGGCGAAAATATAGTGTCTCAATATCACTATCTAAAGTGTCCACTATCCAGAAGAGCTGGTGGATCTGTCCTGATGTGCCGTAGCCATGGATCCACATGCTGGCGAGCCTCCCCTTCACAAGATCGACGACCAGAAGATCCCAGAATCCTACGCTGCTGCTGCGGAATGTGCCCCGGTCACGACGTGTGCACGTCGTGAGGAGATCGACCGGGTATGACTGCAACGAACGATGTAGTTTTATTTAAAGTCGCCACCGCATAAATGCATTTGGGCGACTGTATTTTCTAAGATGGTTATGTCCTAAGGTGATTCTTCTTGTCTAAGGTGATTCTTCTTGTCCTAAGGCGATTCTTCTGTGGTGGTTATTCGATGATGATTATACGTGTTCTGCGATGATTATTCCTATGCTTCTATGATGATTATTCCTGTTCTTCTACGTTGATTAGTTCGGTATTCTCTGAAGGTTCTGTATTCTGTGTAGCTTATGAAGACGTCATCAGGTGGTTACTTCTTTCTGTGCCCGCCAGGTTGACAAGGCCTGGTCTGTACGTGGTCCTTTGTAGGGCCACACTCCTCACTGTTGGTCACCCCGCAGCAGCATTAATACGGATCTGACAGTTAGACATCTGGTCGTCGATTGTCGCAAGCAAGTCCAGATGAGCGTGGATCCACGACCGTTGCCGCTCCCTCAGGTCCGCCATCTCTTCTAAACGAAAAGGTCGAAAATCTAGTGCGAAGCTATAACACCACCTAGAAGAGATGGCAGATCTGTCCTGATGTGCCATAGCCGTGGATCCACATACCTGGAGAGATTCCCCCTTCGCAAGATCGACAACCAGTGTAGAGTGTGGCAACCTGGGAGTCAAAACACTCTACACTCTTCAAGAGGCGGTGGATCTGGCCTGATGTGCCCAGTTAGAGAGATTTCCTATCTGCAAGATCGACGACCAGAAGATCCCAGAATCCTACGCTGCTGCTGCGGAATGTGCCCCGGTCACGACGTGCACGTCGTGAGGAGATCGGCCGGGAACTAACTATATAGGTTTATTTAAAGTCGCCACCGCATAAATGCATTTGGGCGACTAAATAAGCTAAGATGATTCAAAGAACCGCGAGGGGTTCGACATTAGCGGAAGACAAATAGATAGTTAATAAACTAGTACAATTACAATGCTATGGTGTTTAGAGGGCTATGTGGGTTGGAATAATCTCAGAGTGTGTTCGGTTTTCATATCTCCCACCCCCGCTCGCACACGATTGTGTACCAACGGGGGTCGGAGGTAGACCGGGTGAAGAAATTACCCGGTGCAATTACTAATTCTAAGCAGATTTAGACATAAGTTGGTTAGTAAATTGTTTGTTAGTCCGTTCTATAGCCGATTTATACCGTATGTCCCTGGTGAGATAAATACTGTGCAAGTATTTTATTCTAAGTAGCATTCAAACTAGTGTAGAAGACAACAAGGACACACCCTAGATTTATGGAATGTGTGTCCTATACAAAATGAACAAGAAATTAGGAGTGGACCAATGAGATATATTCATGGAACTTTGATTGATCAAAAAAATAAACTAATTTGACTATAACAGCAGATAAATAATATAGAGACAGGTTTGACCTTAATTAGGGATCTTCGGGTATATTTTTATATCAGCATACCCCATCACCAAAATGTATTTAGAGTAGGTGATTTATAATGGGTTGCATAAGGTAGAGAGATAGATTAAACTCAGTAGTGAGAAGGAAGAAGGTAGAAGGGCACTGTCTGTCAGAAGAAAATCAACAGCTCATAGGTGTGTCCTTCATATATCCCAAGATCCCTAGTAGCACATAGTCAAACCTGCAACATATAGACTGCGTTGCCCATTGAGGGTTGTACTAATAGATATCAATAAAGATATTGCTACGAAAATTAAAAGTAAGACCTAGTCGCAAAAAGTTAACTAGTCGCACGGACCGGTGTGAAAAATAACAGGTGCACCTGAGCAAAGAAGAACGAGCGCTCAGGAATGTGCACTGATTGACCTATGCAAATGTATGCAAACAATTGAGAATTTTACGTTCACGCGAACGAGGGAGAGATATGGCAGGTGCCCGTTTAACTTGTAAAGTGCAAAGCAGTATCAAGGTTGCTACGGAGATTAAAATTCATGGACTATCTTAATATGTATCTGTACTAAGACATTTAGTTAATTGATCCCAAGTACATATAATTACTATCAGTCATACAGATATATAACTGGTAGTAGAGTATCTTCCATAGTTGTGGAAAATGTCAGCAGGAGAGAAAATTTCACCTATCACAAACGAATAAACCGTTAGAGGTATCAGCCTACTATGATGTTTGGTCAACTTTTTTAACATATATAAGTATCACCAAACTAAACTATCATGGGTTGCCCCTAAAAATATTTACATAAAACTAATTCCATAGTAGGTTGTACAATGTGTGATATGTGTACTAATTTTTTATTAATACCCCCCCTATATGCCCCCGTGTACTGGGATCATAAAAATTACATCTAAAAAAGGCGGCTTAACCCCTGAGTGACAACGTTTAAAAATAATGTAGTAAAATACACTTCCGTACAAACAACGGTCACCTTCGTAGGGCCTTTAAAAGTTACATGTTAAGTATAAAAAGCTACCAGTTCTTGGCTATTTACAATAAAACTTAGTCACGCAGGGGAATGCCAAACTAATAAAAATTGGCGAGCGCTCGCGAGACGAAGATTTCATGACAGGAGTACCGGTTCCGTTGTTTACTCGGTGATTTCGGAGAACGACCGACCGCCCGCAGTACTTGCTCATGCAACTACTCAGCCGGCCAGGCTACTCATGCGACTTGAGGGTGTCTGATGACCTTAATTAAAGTTGAGGATGTTGTAGGGTGTCCTTGTTTGTTTTAAGTTTCTTGTTAAGCTTATTCATAACTTATGTATATTTATAGGTTAAGTTTTACAATCTAGTACCTACTGTAGTGGTATTAAGACTCAAGAGTAATGAAGAATTGTTAGAAAAGACGTAAATTTGGGCTAATGACTAATGTCATAGCATTTGAGCTTCAGTTTTAGAATTACTGAAGATTACTTCTTAAAGTTGATCAAACTTTGTTAACATAATGTTGACTTTAATAAAGAACACTAAAATCTCTAGATAATTTAATCAGATGATCATTAGATCATTGATAGAAATTACACCATTTTGCCGTATGGCTGGACAGAGTTGGTAGATAGAAATGTCCAACTGCATATTGGAACTTCAGATGGCATTTTTTCCAAATACTGTGTTGATATAACAATTATGTGGTAGATAGTCTACAGGATAGTAGGTTCAATGTACCAAGGTGTATATAAATAGTAATATCCATGTATGGTAGTGGAATTTACCAAATTACTATGGAAAATTTGTGGTTTTGGATATTTCCTTGTGCCATAGGAGAAAGGCCTTAAGGTGAATACTGACAGGGCGTGGTCAGAATAATAGTTCTGTCCAAGTCAATAACATGTTAATGTTACTAGTAATGTAGAGAAGTCTTTAAAAAATTAAATTACAACCACCAGAAATTTAGTAATTTTTGGCCCGAATTTTCAGAAATTAGACATTTGGGCTAATGACTAGTGTCATAGCATTTGGGCTTCAGTTTTAGAATTATTGGAGATTACTTCTTGAAGTTGATCAAACTTTGTTAACAGAATATTGACTTTAATAAAAAACACTAAAAACTCTAGATAGATTAATCAGATGATCATTAGATCATTGATTGAAATTACACAATTTTGCAGTATGGCTGCACAGAGTCGGTAAATAGAAATGTCCAACTGCATATTGGGACTTCAGATGGCATTTTTCCAAATATTGTGTTGATATAACAATTATGTGGTAGATATTCTACAGGATACTGGGTTCAATGTACCAAGGTGTATAAAAATAATAATATCCATGTATGGTAGTGGAATTTACCAAATTACTATGGAAAGTTAGTGATTTTGGATATTTCCTTGTGCCATAGGAGAAGGGCCTCAAGGTGAATACTGACAGGGCCTGGTCGGAATAATAGTGATGTCCAAGTCAATAACATGTTAATGTTACTAGTAATGTAGAGAAGTCTTTAAAAAATTAAATTACAACCACCAGAAATTTGGTAGTTTTTGGCTGAGTTTACAGAAATTAGACATTTCTGTCGTACTTTATTATGTAGGAAAGTTAGGGCCTCAATTCAACCACATGGTCAAGTTGAGTGTCCTAACAAGATGAATGAGGTAGATAATTACATAACCTTAACTTGGGAACTCGAGTATCTAATGAGGCATACTCATGTACAAGAATATTTAGGTTTAAGGTGAATATGTATTTGTTGAGACTATACCAGGATGGTAATCCGCTCCAACTAAACATAGTTAAAATTATCAGATAATATTTTTTTGTATATATTGTACTAAGGACATGAGAATGAGTTAGTTAGAGTTTGAAATAGAACTTTACATGTAGATTATGAATATAGACCCTTTAAATTTTATTTTGACTTTAAAATTGACCAAAAACCGGCCAAAGTTGTACAAATTTAGCATTTTGCTTATGACATAGCATAAGGGCCTCAATTTGAATATTGGTGGATCAAAGAAAATTTTGATGTTTGTTTTGGATAAACAACAATATGAAGTTACTAGAAAGTTATAAATATATAGGATTTATCAATCCTTGTTACAAAAAAAGATTTAGATGAAAATATCCAGAATTTACCATTGTATAGAAGTAATCTTGTAGATCACTACAAATACAGTTTAAACTAGCTTTATTTTAGTTTTAGAGTTTCTTAGTCACAAAACACCGGCAGTATGGGCTTTACCCGGCCGGACTGAGTCTACTGGTTGCTCTGCGCGCAGTCATACTACCAATCCGGGTAATTTGGACCAGGGGCTCTGGGTCCCAATTTAAATTTCTCAGACAAGTAAATTCCCATATACATATTTACAAGCTTAATCGCTTGGGGATTTTCAAATACTAATTTGCTAAATACTATTGTTTTCTATGTAAGTGGTCACAGGGGGGAAAGGCGATTATGGATAGCTAGGGTAAGCTTAGCTATAAGGTAAAAAAAGAATTAGTAAAACAGGAGGGTCACTAATTTATATGATATAGGTTGTATATAGCAAAGTAATAGCTATTTATGAGCTATTGGTTTGACAGGGGCATAGCCAGAAATCTGTCTTAATAGTTTAGTTTGGGAGGTAGAGACGGTTTGTGTGGGTTTGGATTTTCCAGGTTGTTGTGGATTGTCCCACATTGGTTTACTTATTCCAATGATGTAGAATTGAAGTTGTTGTGATGTTTAAACAACCGGTATTTATGAAACTTACAATACTGAGTTGCAAGTGATGTTAACTCGAAAAGTCAACAATTGTATATTATACACTGATATAATATTGTATATATTTTATAACACCATACATAGAGGTGACGTGGTGTTTTTTGGTTGCTTAATGTACATTAGACACTGGTAATATGCATATTAATAGGTTGTGTCCATTAAACATTGAGTTGGTAGATTGTACCAAGTTTCATCTGAGTAGATGAATAATTAAAAGATACTCAGTGATTTGTACATCGATCTGTAAAAGCGATCTAGTTAAGTATATTAGAATACGAAAGCAGGTTTTGTGCTCGTATTGGCCCGTACGGAGCCCCTAAGATGAAATTTAAGTAAACTCTTTCATCTGGGGTCGGAAGTTACTCATCTCAGGTGAGAAGCCTGCAATGGAATTGCTTTTCGAAAGGGGCTCCGGTTGGGCCAATAACAGCACTACAGAAGGGTAAATTTATCCACAAACAACCTGGAGAGATATGGGATTCTTGTCTGAGCTTAATAACTGCAAATGTCCTCTAAATTTTGTCGGACATCTGACAGTCTAGAATGTACGTTTCCAGAGCTTTAAATACTGAGGTGCGGACAGCCTTGCTGGGGTCGAGTATTTTCTCAATTGAGAGAGTTTTATCAACCCCGGCAACTGCCGCCCGCAAGACAGCCCGATGAGTCTCGTGATCGCAACAGTCCAGCAGAAAATGTTCAGTAGTGTATCTGACATCGCACTTGGGACAAACCGGATCTAGTTTAAGTATATATTGTCCCAGGTTGCCTGGTAACAGGTTTGTCCCAAGTCTCAGCCGAGTGATGCACTTATCTATTCTTGAAGACCTAGAGTATTGCACCGGACGGCTGAACCCCACGGAGCTCCTTTTGTATGTGTGTTTGAAAGGCCTATCCAGGAGTGACCGGCACCAACGTAGCTTCGTATGGGCCTTAACAATGGAGTAGATCTCCGTGGGTGCGAGCCTTACACTATTCTCCACATTAGTGTGCTCCAGGCCAGACTTGGCAGCCCTGTCCGCCAGCTCGTTTCCAGTGATACCAATATGTGCTGGACACCATGCTATGGTAACCTTGAGGTTTTGGTTCAAGCCCTCGTTGTATAACTTGACTATATCAGTAATTAGATCTGGTCTAGACTTACTATTCCTTGATTGTAAGGAGACCAGTGATGAGAGTGAGTCAGATAATATCACATTTTTCGGTGAATTATTATCTATTATCCAGCACATTGCTTTCTTAATTGCAATTAGCTCAGCCGTATAGATGGATGCCTTGTCGGTTAACCTTTCTACATATTCACATTGTAGGGATGGGATGACTACGGCTGCAGCTACCTTGCCAGAGTCAGGGCATTTTGATCCATCTGTATATATGTTTAGGTGTTGACTGTAATTTTCCTCTATGTGGCATTGAACTTCCACTCTAGCGAGGTGGACTGGATCGGTTTTCTTCACTTTTTCTGATAAAATTATATCTATCACTGGATCCGACTGTGTCCAGGGCGGTATCGAGTCAGGCCTGAAGTCTGCCACTTGGACACCCTCGAGACCGAACCCAGCCACAAGTTCCTGGACATAGGCTCCGAAAGGGAGTGGTTTGTCACTGAAACGGGCCTTGCGGTAGTATCCGGTCCCGGGTCCCAATTTAAATTTCTCAGACAAGTAAATTCCCATATACATATTTACAAGCTTTATCGCTTGGGGATTTTCAAATACTAATTTGCTAAATACAATGACTGCAAAATTACAGTTTTCCTATTTATATCAAAGATTGAAGGCCGTGTCCTACTTTAGCTACGATGCACTAACTGTGTCTCATTGGTTGAACTATCGACTGTTGTTTTCTGATTGAAAGAAGACAAATTCAGTCGTGCCTCAACTTTCCAAACTACGGACAATCAGTCTATCATCCATCCACCACACACACCTCCTTCTACAAATACGTTAAATATATATAAATATATATAAATAATAATAATAAATAAACCATACTACACTGCCTTGCCTTGCCTTGCCTTGCCTGCCTGCCTGCCTGCCTGCCTGCCTGCCTGCCTGCCTGCCTGCCTGCCTGCCTGCCTGCCTGCCTGCCTGCCTGCCTAATACCTAACCCAGACACCTGTCACCCTGGATCAGAGGAAGAAGATGCCCCTTTACTCCTAATGTCACCAGAAACAACGTAGTAACTATTAAAGTGTTATTAGACACCAGTCGCCCCACATGCCTCGACGGAGATGGTGCAGTGCCGTCAAATACCACCGAAATGTGTACATACATATCGCCATATGCGATGGCACCGTGGTTGTCAGGGGGCTCCAAATCACCAGCAAGCATGTGGCTGCTAGCCTAGGCCACAAACATGTCCATTGCACCACTAACACTATAATTTGGGCAATGTACGATACTGATTTGACAATAGCAGAGAAAGCATTTTCCTCGGGAAAATGTGTGTGGCCCTAATAAGGGCCGTTTTTTTTTCAGACTGCGTGAGGCGCAGTTAAGCACGTTCGCCACGGATTCGGCGAGCCAACTGGATGTCCTTGGGCATGATGGTGACACGTTTGGCGTGGATGGCGCACAAGTTGGTGTCCTCGAAGAGACCAACCAAGTAAGCCTCGCTCGCCTCCTGGAGAGCCAACACTGCAGAGCTTTGGAAGCGCAAGTCGGTCTTGAAGTCCTGAGCGATTTCACGTACGAGACGCTGGAATGGCAGTTTCCTGATGAGGAGCTCGGTGCTCTTCTGGTAACGTCTGATTTCATGGAGGGCGACGGTTCCTGGCCTGTACCTGTGTGGTTTCTTCACACCACCGGTGGCTGGTGCACTTTTGCGAGCGGCCTTAGTGGCCAGCTGTTTACGTGGAGCCTTTCCTCCAGTTGATTTTCAAGCGGTCTGCTTTGTTCTTGCCATCTTGAGAGTAGGAAGATACTATGATCGTTCGTCGTAGTACAGCACAGTAAATATGCTTCACGGGCGATTTCCATTGGCCGATACAAAATGCGTCGAGCTAAGTCCAAAAATCGGATAGTAATTCTACAAATCACGATATAAGAGACATATATTTGCACCAATCAAATTGCAGCTACGTTAGCGGTGTTCGGCAGATAATGTAAACAAACGAAGATAGAGTTTTTCTGAGTGAGTAAAATGATGAATGTTTTACCATGAATTAGTGTAAGTTTTACAAGAAAATAAAGTGGTACTGACTTGGTTGATATTGTATACTTATATTATAGCACACTAATTCCTACTATACATCTTAGGCCCTTTTAATTAAGTTACAATGACCATGAAAGCAGCATTTAAACAATTTTGTACACATGCAGTGGCTATTTTAGGATTTCAAAACTGCCTTTCTCTAAGGCAGAGAGGTAAATGTATATGTCAATGTCTCCCATATATCCAGTGGAGTAACATGTCCATGAAAATAACACTGCCCCACCCAATGTGTTAATCAAGTTTCAATGACCATTCGCATAGCATTCAAGCAGCATCTTTGTGATTTGTGTATGCGTGCTGAGTGACCATTTTCAGATTTCATAACCGCCTTTCTCCAAGGCAGAGAGGTAGATCTATATGTAAATATCTCCCATATATCCAGTGGAGTAACATGTCCACGAAAATAACTCTGCCCAAGTGTGTTAATCAAGTTTCAATGACCATTCGCATACCATTTAAGGCGCATCTTTGATTGATTATTTTTTTTTTGTTCGCGTTCTCAGATTTCAAAACTGCCTTTCTCTAAGGGAGAAAGGTAGATCTATATGTAAAGGTCTCCCATCTATCCAGTGGAGTAACATGTCCACGAAAATAACACTGCCCAAGTGTGTTAATCAAGTTTCAAGGACCATTCGCATACCATTTAAGGCGCATCTTTGATTGATTATTTTTTTTTTGTTCGCGTTCTCACATTTCAAAACTGCCTTTCTCTAAGGGAGAAAGGTAGATCTATATGTAAAGGTCTCCCATCTATCCAGTGGAGTAACATGTCCAAGAAATGGACTATGGATGTCCGGTGGCAGCTGTTACTAAGTGGCAACTATGACCATACTATGACCATACCACCACTTTTTTTAACACAGAATGATTTGTTGTGACAATTCTGAGAGACAAGTTCTTTGGAAAACATTTGAATGGTCCTGAAAAGGACCTTTGTTTTGTTTTGTTTGAACTGTCAACTAGTTCCGCTTTATTTCTTGGCAGCAGCCTTCTTCAGTGTCTTCTTCGCCGCCGCCGCCTTTGGCTTGGACACCTTTGCCTTCTTTGGAGACTTTGCAGCTTTTTTAGGCTTGGCGGCAGCTTTTTTCGGTGTCTTTGTCTTCTTTGCAGCAGCAGCAGCAGGCTTCTTAGCCACCTTTGACTTCTTTGCAGCCGGTTTCTTTGCAGCTGGTTTCTTTGCAGCAGTCTTCTTCTTTGGTGTCTTTGGCTTGGCGGATTTAGGCTTGGCGGCTTTCTTTGCAGCCGTCTTCTTCACCTCGCCCAGCTTGAAGGAGCCAGATGCACCGGTTCCTTTCAACTGCTTAATAGCTCCACTCTTGACACCAGATCTCAGCGCCAACTTTAGGTGAGAGTTGATTGCGGTCTGATTTACTCCAACCTTGTAGTGGCTGTTGATGTACTTCAGAATGGCCTGTTTGGAAGATCCAGTCCTTTCCTTCAATGACCCAAGAGCGCTAGCAATCATTTCACCGTACTTTAGGTGAGTTGCTGGCTTCTTCGGCTTGGCAGCCTTCTTAGCCTTCGGTGTAACAGCAGGTGCAGCAGCAGCGGTATCCGTCATTCTGACAAAAAGTTGTAATGAACAATGATCCAGCCTAGCACTTACAGTGCAATATATCACGAGAAGAATGATCGCGCGGACCGGATGGAGGTCACCGCAGACATTTTGTGCTTTCCTACATGTGCATTATTTTGTCTTTACAGCATGAATTAAACACGAATCGTGTAGTATTTGGTACCAAAATGAAGCTTATGAAGTCCTCTACCGACAGCCTCTAGGTTCGGCAGATTTCCGTACCAAATTATACACTATAGCAATGTTCATAGTGTACACACACAGCTAAAAATGCACTCGGTACACTACATCACCCCACATTTTCTTCTACACTTGCACGCAAACATAATAAATTCGATTAATATTACCTGATTTTCATTGACAAATTGCATAGTCTACGTTCACATACACACATTTGATCAATACACCATACCTGGCCAGTAGTATCAGCGAAAATTGAACATCTGACAAACACATCCAAACTCATCTACAAACACAATCTCAATTCACAATAGCAACACTGCGGTTTCTATGCAGGCACTGATGTAATACCGCCGCTAGCTAGCTACACCCCTGGGGCCTGATATCCACACGGCTGCTGCATCGTCGTCGACTGACTACGACCGTGCAACAAAATAACAAGATGTTTACATGGCTATGAGGTGTGCTGCTGCTGCTGCTGCTGCTGCTGCTGCTGCAGCACTGCTGCTGCTGCTGCTGCTGCTGCTGCTGTAATCTCTGTGTGAATTTATGGTTTTCATATATCCGATGTCGCTCACACACCCTACCCTCCTACAGACACCACCCGTCTCCTCCCATCCCCGAGGAGCGAGTGTAAATAAATGTAACCATCAGCTGCTACAAAACAAGAACCACCCGCATAACCACCCGCCTAACGCCCACGGCGCTACACTTCGTTAGTGCGTTTCGCAATCGAGCTAAATAAATGTGCATACACTAAACCGGTCGATCTCCTCATGACGGTGCACGTCGTGACCGGGGCACATCCCATTCGAAAGAAGAAACAGGACTGGTCACCCTGCGAAGAACGACTAAGATGCCTTCACAGCTACCTTGCTACTTATTTGTAACAACCCAAACGCCCAACACAACGTGATAGCGCAGTGGACGCGCGTTCGCTTCAGGTGCGAAAGGTCCAGAGTTCGACCGCCACTGGAGCCGTTACGGCTTAGGCAATGCATTTAAATTCCACGTTGCCTCCTCTCTCTGCCTCGTGGCGATGGATTCCATCAGGAATGAGGTGTCGATAGTGATTTATATAAGTTGAAATAACTTGTTTCGCAATCGAGCTAAACTAAATTTGTATAAACTCTCAACACAAACAAACAACCATCAAACAAACAACCATCAAACAAACAAACAAAAATGGCGTCTGTTGGCAAACATATGTGCAGCTATTTCCCTTACAATAATGTCTAATATTCAATAGTACGCATGCATGCACATTACGGCCGGCCAGGACACTGAGTAGCTTGCTTGGTATTTGCTATGTAATGACGACAACAACAACAACAACTGAGAATGGCATTTCATTTCGAAAGGCTTGAGGTGGCCCTAAAAAGGGCCGTTTTTGCCAAGTAAGCAGCAGCAGCAGCAGCAGCAGCAGCACAAACTGTTTACTTCGTCGCCTTCGTCTTCTTGGGTAGGAGAACGGCCTGGATGTTAGGCAGAACACCACCCTGGGCGATGGTTACACCAGATAGCAGTTTGTTCAACTCTTCGTCGTTGCGGATGGCCAACTGAAGGTGACGGGGGATGATTCTCGTCTTCTTGTTGTCTCGAGCAGCATTGCCTGCCAATTCCAGTACTTCAGCAGCCAAGTACTCTAGCACGGCATCCAGATACACGGGTGCACCAGCACCTACTCGCTCGGCGTAGTTGCCCTTGCGGAGTAGACGATGGATCCTGCCGACGGGGAACTGAAGTCCGGCCCTCGACGATCGGCTCTTTGCCTTGCCCTTTGTCTTTCCACCCTTTCCACGTCCAGACATGATTGTAGTAGTAGTAGTAGTAGTAGTAAGTAGTAGTTAAAAATCGACTTGATCTCCGCTTTTATATGGATCACAAATCGGATTGACCTACATAGCCCAATCTTACAACGCCAGACGTCAACAATTGTCATTCAGCCAATCAGCGATCAGCTACTGTAACGGTGTTCGGCTCGATGCTAAAATCAAAAACTGTTTGCTTTATCCCATGTATATATAATATTACCGAAATAACAGTTATTACTGATCGTGCTTTGTTTTATTACACATACCAATATTACATATGCTGACACCACACTTTATAATGACAAAACAATTGCAAAACGCGACTGGCTGGGTGAGAGAGCTCAAATGCAGCCTCCCGAGAAATACACCAACCCAACACAGATATCCATGCAAACGTTAAATAAACACCACAAACAATGAATGTATGAATTAATGTATGTATGCATGCACCCTTAGGTTAATTACTTGTGTTGGGACTTATGGTTTGTTTATGCACTAAGCTATACTAATGCTACCTTAATACAATAAAGGATTTCCTAACTGACTGCATACTGTTCGAGTGACAAACTGAGAGAATCCTTTCCAAGTACTTGGGTGGCCCTAAAAAGGGCCGTTGTGTTGTGGTGGTACCGACACGAGTACGAGAGCTTACTTGCTGCTGGTGTACTTGGTGACGGCCTTGGTACCCTCACTGACGGCGTGCTTGGCAAGCTCACCGGGCAGGAGAAGACGGACAGCGGTCTGGATCTCTCTGCTAGTTATGGTCGATCGCTTGTTGTAGTGAGCCAGTCTGGACGCCTCGGCTGCAAGTCTCTCGAAAATGTCGTTGACAAAGCTGTTCATGATGGACATGGCTTTGCTAGAGACACCTGTATCAGGGTGCACTTGTTTCAACACCTTGTATATGTAGATAGAGTAGGATTCGCGCCTCTTCCTCCTCCTTTTCGTGTCGGTAGACCTGGCGGTCTTCGCCTTTGTCACCGTTTTCTTGGCTCCCTTGCTTGCTAGACCTTTAGCTGGCATGATTATGCAGTAGTAATATTTGCGATCACGTCAATTCTGCTCTTTATATATGCGGGGCCAATAACAGAAATCGGATTGACCTACTTTTAACATCGTCTTGTTTCTAATTGGACGACGAAAACAAGGTGCGCACGGGGTGCAAACTCCACCGCTTATTGCTTAAAATATTCCTCGGCAACTCCCTCCCTCCCTCTCCCTCTCCCCCTCCCTCTCCCCCTCTCTATATCTCTCACCCACAACGGCGTGCACGTCGAGGTCACAGTGGAGCCATTTATGAGTATTCCTTTGTGAACTACGGATTGAACGTAGGTAAACTGGCCAAGCACGTGTCCGGATCATACCTAACATTATTCATTTCGTTCACAATCTTGCATTACTACCTATTTACCATATTGTATGTGGTGTTTTGCCAACTGTATGCATGCAACTCATTTACACTTTACACAGCTCCTTATTATTGATAGTTAGTTAGTTAGTGAAATGTGGTATCGTTATTATTAAATATGAATACGGTTACGGTTACAAACGACGGCTTAGATATGACACTTTCTGAGCGATAATTCTCTCGAGAGATTTGTGTGGCCCTAAAAAGGGCCGTTGTTCTCCAAAGCAACACACATGTGTGCTTAACCGCCGAATCCGTACAGAGTTCTGCCTTGTCTTTTCAGGGCGTACACGACGTCCATGGCGGTGACGGTCTTCCTCTTGGCATGCTCGGTGTAGGTGACTGCATCACGGATGACATTTTCCAAGAACACCTTTAGTACCCCACGAGTCTCTTCGTAGATGAGGCCAGAGATTCTCTTCACGCCACCTCGTCGAGCAAGACGACGGATAGCTGGTTTTGTGATACCCTGGATGTTATCACGAAGCACCTTCCTGTGACGCTTAGCGCCTCCCTTTCCTAGACCCTGTCCTCCTTTACCACGTCCAGACATTATTTCAGTTGATAGATGCGGCTGAAAATGACTGCAAAATTACAGTTTTCCTATTTATATCAAAGATTGAAGGCCGTGACCTACTTTAGCTACGATGCACTAACTGTGTCTCATTGGTTGAACTATCGACTGTTGTTTTCTGATTGAAAGAAGACAAATTCAGTCGTGCCGCAACTTTCCAAACTACGGACTATCAGTCTATCATCCATCCACCACACCTCCTTCTACAAATACGTTAAATATATATAAATAATAATAATAATAATAAATAAACAATACTACACTGCCTGCCTTGCCTTGCCTGCCTGCCTTGCCTGCCTGCCTGCCTGCCTGCCTGCCTGCCTGCCTGCCTGCCTAATCCTCACCCGACACCTGTCTACCCTGGATCAGAGGAAGAAGATGCCCCTTTACTCCTAATGTCACCAGAAACAACGTAGTAACTATTAAAGTTTTATTAGACACCAGTCGCCCCCACATGCCTCGACGGAGATGGTGCAGTGCCGTCAAATACCACCGAAATGTGTACATATCGCCATATGCGATGGCACCGTGGTTGTCAAGGGGCTCGAACTCACAAGCAAGCACGTGGCTGCTAGCCTAGGCGACAAACATGTCCATTGCACCACTAAGACTATAATTTGGGCAATGTACGATACTGATTTGACAATAGCAGAGAAAGCATTTTCCTCGGGAAAATGTGTGTGGCCCTAATAAGGGCCGTTTTTTTTCAGACTGCGTGAGGCGCAGTTAAGCACGTTCGCCACGGATTCGGCGAGCCAACTGGATGTCCTTGGGCATGATGGTGACACGTTTGGCGTGGATGGCGCACAAGTTGGTGTCCTCGAAGAGACCAACCAAGTAAGCCTCGCTCGCCTCCTGGAGAGCCAACACTGCAGAGCTTTGGAAGCGCAAGTCGGTCTTGAAGTCCTGAGCGATTTCACGTACGAGACGCTGGAATGGCAGTTTCCTGATGAGGAGCTCGGTGCTCTTCTGGTAACGTCTGATTTCACGGAGGGCGACGGTTCCTGGCCTGTACCTGTGTGGTTTCTTCACACCACCGGTGGCTGGTGCACTTTTGCGAGCGGCCTTAGTGGCCAGCTGTTTACGTGGAGCCTTTCCTCCAGTTGATTTTCGAGCGGTCTGCTTTGTTCTTGCCATCTTGAGAGTAGGAAGATACTATGATCGTTTTTTTTTTTTTGGTTGAGCTTATTTACCCTCGCCGCCGGCGAACCATATGGGCGAGCGTACTAAGAAGTTTAGTTATTACTCATAGATTATGAACTAAGGTGGTTAAGTTGTGTGTGTTAATAATACAATTTGAATGCTCAGCCCGGCCATAGATTAGGCTACAAGCATCAAAACGTATAGGGTCAGTACAGGAGCCACTCTATACTGTCTCACATCTCATATTCATAAATGTATGAATATGTTTGATGTTTAATATTATTTGCATGCTCAGCCCGGCCATAGATTAGGCTACAAGCACCAAATTATATAGAGTCGGTACAGGAGTCACGCTGTACTAACACGCATCTTAATTCTATAATGTGTGAATTAGATGAATAATGTTATTTGATAACTCAGCCCCACCATAACTTAGGCTACAAGCATCAAAATACATAGGGTCTGTTTAGGAGTCACTCTAAACTGTCCTCGTATCTCTTGTAATTATATTTCTTTTCCATGTTCAATGATCTCTATGTCCTCGCACGCGACGCGCGGCCAATTATCGACTCGATTTATTATGTTTCTCGCGGTTTATATGTCACTTTTTATGGTTCAAACAGTCACAAATCTTCAAAAACGGACATCAGAAACAGTTTAACGTTTGAATGTTTTCGGCTAGATGCAGCATTTGTAAGGATGTTTTTCATTGGTAGAAAAACTATCCATTTTTTGGTCCTAGCTCGAACTGTTTACCGATTGGTTGATTTTGAAGCCTAGCTTAGAGCTACTTTGTGACCGCAAGAACCTGTACTAGTACTAAAATAATTACATACATTATGATTAAAATATACAATGTTTTAATGAAAACATTACGTCTAGCTTATAGTTATCTACACTTGAATATTTCATATCAATTCAAGAGGCTATATATAACCACAACATTCTGTAGATATATGATGTTGTGGTTCTATAATTCTATGTTAGAATTTTAATTGTTTGTGCCCAGATGATCTGTCTGCTGGTGTTTCTCAACAGTCTACTATGTGGTCTGGAGATACTTTGCGAGCAAATATAAGCACTTCAGACACTTTACTGAACCCAGGAACGAACGATGTAATTTTGTTTATAGTCGCCACCGCATAAATGCATTTGGGCGACTGTATTTTCTAAGATGGTTATGTCCTAAGGTGATTCTTCTCGTCTAAGGTGATTCTTCTTATCCTAAGGTGATTCTTCTGTGGTGGTTATTCGATGATGATTATACGTGTTCTGTGATGATTATTCCTATGCTTCTATGATGATTATTCCTGTTCTTCTACGTTGATTAGTTCGGTATTCCTTATGAAGACGTCATCAGGTGGTTACTTCTTTCTGTGCCAGCCAGGTTGACAAGGCCTGGTCTGTACGTGGTCCTTTGTAGGGCCACACTCCTCACTGTTGGTCACCCCGCAGCAGCATTTATACGGATCTGACAGTTAGACATCTGGTCGTCGGTTGTCGCAAGCAAGTCCAGTTTCAGTATAGATCGGGGGAGCGTGGATCCACGACCGTTGCCGCTCCCTCAGGTCCGCCATCTCTTCTAAACGAAAAGATCGAAAATCCAGTGTTCAGCTATAACACCACCTGGAAGAGATGGCAGATCTGTCCTGATGTGCCATAGCCATGGCTCCACATACTTGGAGAGATTCCCCCTTCGCAAGATCGACAACCAGAAGATCCCAGAATCCTACGCTGCTGCTGCGGAATGTGCCCCGGTCACGACGTGCACGTCGTGAGGAGATCGACCGGGAGAACCCAGGATACAATATGCTCCATTTATATATTTACAAGGGTTCAGTGTACCGTAAAAAAAAATGTGAAGTATATGATGTACAAAAGGATGGAGTCTTTGTGACATATTAGGCTATTATAGCGGATTATCATGTCCCATTCCCAAATGTAGGTTGAAGATGAAAAGCCTCATGAATTTGCAGTTAAGAAGTCTCTCTGCCTGTGCGTTACAATACAAATTGGTACTAAAAACAGTACTTCCATTTCCACAGAAAATGTTCCGGATGTATAATATATACAAACGGTTTCCTTTCAGGGCCACGTTAAAGCTAACATTATAATATAAAAATAGATATATAATTTTATTTAGAACATTCGTTGGTAACGCACAGAGCAGAGTGTTTAAAATACTGGTTGTCTTCGCACTTCGTAAAATTATTTTTATAATTAATGTTGCATCAGGTTGGATGGTGAATAGCCTATGAGAAGTCTATGTTGTGTTCCTTGGCAGCAATGCATGCAGAAATCTAATTTATTGGACTGTGTGCAATTGGACAGACTGCTTAATGATATTTTTAGATTTTACCACCTGATTTCTTGTTGTTATTATCCCCAGGGAGCTATATATGTACATTTAGTACATTGGCATGAAGCTTTTGCACAAATCATGCTTTTGTTGGTACTAAAAGGCCTATAGTTTGCTAAGCTGAACATGTGCATGGGTTTGTTTGTGCATGTTCATTGTAAAAGATATGAATTGATCTTCACATGAATTAAGCTAAATTTGTGGAATTATTAAAGGTATCACTTAGTCTTTTTAATAATTTCTGATGAGGATCTTGAGTCATATAGATATATCAGCTATCCCCGTCACTAAAATGTATTTAGAGTAAGTGACTTATAATGGGATAGCATAAGTTAGAAAGACAGATTTAATATGTAGATAGAAGGAAGAAGATTTACCATGAGCACGTGTCCATCAGAGAATTGATGGCTCATAATGTGCCCTGTATATTTCACAAGATCCTCCTTCTGCATTAGTCTAGTAAAAGTTAAAATTACCATTCACATATTCAAGTATATTTTGTGTCATGCTCAACCTGGGAGAGTAATCTTGCACTCCCTTGTTTTCATGGACACATATCCTACTAGTAGAAGACATACTAGTAAAATTATGATATTATAATAGCTTTTATCCCTGGGTATATATCATTATGATTTTAACAACGTAGGTACAGTCTGCCCAAATTGCTTAATATTATTTATTTTATTTTATTTGTTTATTATAAGTATGATTAATGCTTAGTTATTTATTATTTATTTAATAAGAGAGTACTCCTTTGTTATGTATATAATGAGTTATTTACCAAGAGAAGACAATGGAATAACATAGGTGTTGCGGTGTTACTGTAGTCTCAAACATAGACTGGCGGTATGGTCGATCCACTCCAGCTGGTCGATAATCTGTTTTCCAGTAACCCACAAGGCTATGGATTTGCTGTTTGTTACACAAGAATTAAAGAGAGATGAAATGTCAAGATGGGATTGATTTAACTATTGCACAGCTTGTTTCGCAATCGAGCAAAATAACAAACTATAATAATTATAAAAATTAAAAGTATGACAACCTATTAACTCAGAATGATGGAATACTGTAGCTTAATTGCATTAGCATCATATATGAGAATTTCTGCGTAGGACCGTAAATAGCCCTAAAGCATGTCTACATAACATAGATTTCCAGGACAAATTTTTACATCTATCCTGAATATGTATATATTTTTCCAAACATTGACATGTT
>CM026399.1:63818121-63839990 GCA_014843695.1 Archivesica marissinica | reverse complement strand
TCATGCTATGTATTGTATGTTCATGCTATGTATTGTATGTTCATGCTATGTATTGTATGTTCATGCTATGTATTGTATGTTCATGCTATGTATTGTATGTTCATGCTATGTATTGTATGTTCATGCTATGTATTGTATGTTCATGCTATGTATTGTATGTTTATGTGTATGTATTGTATGTTCATGCTATGTATTGTATGTTCATGCTATGTATTGTATGTTCATGCTATGTATGTATGTTCATGCTATGTATGTATGTTCATGTATGTATTGTATGTTCATGCTATGTATTGTATGTTCATGCTATGTATTGTATGTTCATGCTATGTATTGTATGTTCATGCTATGTATTGTATGTTCATGCTATGTATTGTATGTTCATGCTGTATTGTATGTTCTGCTATGTATTGTATGTTCATGCTATGTATTGTATGTTATGTATTGTATGTCATGCTATGTATGTATGTTATGCTATGTATTGTATGTCATGCTATGTTTGTATGTTCATGCTATGTATTGTATGTTCATGCTATGTATTGTATGTTCATGCTATGTATTGTATGTTCATGCTATGTATTGTATGTTCATGCTATGTATTGTATGTTCATGCTATGTATTGTATGTTCATGCTATGTATTGTATGTTCATGCTATGTATTGTATGTTCATGCTATGTATTGTATGTTCATGCTATGTATTGTATGTTTATGCTATGTATTGTATGTTTATGCTATGTATTGTATGTTCATGCTATGTATTGTATGTTCATGCTATGTATTGTATGTTCATGCTATGTATTGTATGTTCATGCTATGTATTGTATGTTCATGCTATGTATTGTATGTTCATGCTATGTATTGTATGTTCATGCTATGTATTGTATGTTCATGCTATGTATTGTATGTTCATGCTATGTATTGTATGTTCATGCTATGTATTGTATGTTCATGCTATGTATTGTATGTTCATGCTATGTATTGTATGTTCATGCTATGTATTGTATGTTCATGCTATGTATTGTATGTTCATGCTATGTATTGTATGTTCATGCTATGTATTGTATGTTCATGCTATGTATTGTATGTTCATGCTATGTATTGTATGTTCATGCTATGTATTGTATGTTCATGCTATGTATTGTATGTTCATGTGTATTGTATGTTTATGTGTATGTATTGTATGTTCATGCTATGTATTGTATGTTCATGCTATGTATTGTATGTTCATGCTATGTATTGTATGTTCATGCTATGTATTGTATGTTCATGCTATGTATTGTATGTTCATGCTATGTATTGTATGTTCATGCTATGTATTGTATGTTTATGTGTATGTATTGTATGTTCATGCTATGTATTGTATGTTTATGTGTATGGCTTATTTACTATTGATTTGCAATAAACATTATTCAACAGGGTGTGTTCCCAAAGAAGGCTAACGTTAAAATGCCGTTTTTCCCATGTTGAAATAATAAAATAATAACAATCTCGATCCCAACCCTTCCAAAACAATAATATGTCCCGAACGAACCAAAGCTAAAACGATAATGATACCCGACCCAAAGTTTGTCATTTATATACTCCACGCTGATCGGACCTACCAGCAAACAGTGTCGTTAATATACCCAACGCTGGTCGGATCTACCAACAAAGCTTGTCGTTTATATACCCCACGCTGGTCGGATCTATCAGAAAAAGTGTCGTTTATATACCCCATGTTGGTCGGATCTACCAGCAAAATGTGTCGTTTATATACCCCATGTTGGTCGGATCTACCAGCAAAATGTGTCGTTTATATACCCCATGTTGGTCGGATCTACCAGCAAAGTGTCGTTTATATACCCCATTTTGGTGGATCTACCAGAACAGTGTCGTTTATATACCCCACGCTGGTCGGATCTACCAGCAAAAGTGTGGTTTATATACCCCATTGGTCGGATCTACCAGCAAACAGTGTCGTTTATATACCCCACGCTGGTCGGATCTACCAGCAAAATGTGTCGTTTAATACCCCGTTGGTCGGATCTACCAGCAAACAGTGTCGTTTATATACCCCACGCTGGTCGGATCTACCAGCAAAACGTGTCGTGTATATACCCCACGCTGGTCAGATCAACCAGCAAACAGTGTCGTTAATATACCCCACGCTGGTCGGATCTACCAGCAAAAAGTGTCGTGTATATACCCCACGCCGGTCAGATCAATCAGCAAACCACTTCCGTAGGACAGTGGTGTGAAGCGTGTCTCCATTTTGCATGATCGACAGCCAGAACATCCCAGTATCCTACGCTGCTGCTGTGAGATGTGCCCCGGCTCCGACGAGAACGCCGTGAGGAGTTCGGTCGGGCCAATGTAATTAAGCTAGAAATAAACTATATAGCATAATGGATGTCAGTCGTACTTTCAACTATGTTACGGTTCTGCCCAACTACTCGACATTAGCAACTTAAATGATGTTCAAATGAAATGATCACTAAGACGATTTCTTTGAAGGACACGTGTTTCATTCGAATTTATTCACAATCACATATACAAGAACAAACAGAAAGTAATTGTCTACCAATGTTCGATCCCATATCGTTTAGAGTACTTTCTAGACTTTCTGATAAGCTCAGACACAATCGAGACCTAGAGGGCCTAATCACCCAGAGTAGGGAATTCTGTGTTTGTAAGCTGTTTTTTGAATCGCTCTAGTGAGCCATAGATGTGTAGATATAACCGTAAATACATGATCAATAATGATATGTTATAGTTGTTGGAAGGATACGGACAGACGGAAGCAGTGGCAGGTGTGAGTTTCACCATGCCAGGAGAGTGGAAATCAGGTATTGTCGCAAACCCTTCGTTCGCTTCTATCTATCTATCTATATATATATATGTGTCGCTCAATCGGTTGGGCTCTAATCAGGGTCTATGCTATCGAAACTCGCTGGTTTTATCTAGGGGTTTCCTCTCCAATCTATATTTATATATAACTCAATATCGATTTTGTTTCTTTTCCAATATATATATATATCATCTTAGTCTCGTTTTATTTCAAATCTATTCCACATAGTATAATATGTATATTTTATATCTTAGCCGTCGATATAATAAGATCTAAATCTTATATTAATCCCTTCACTCTATCAAATCTCTGCAATGGATATATTCGCCGAAACTGTATAGTTTCTCTATGGCCGAATTATCTTTAATTCGCGTATTTAATACGGCTTTTAATCTTTAAGAGTAATACTTCTTAAAATATACATTTTTCTAATTATCATAGAAACAGTTTATAATTTAATTCTGAATTACACATCCACTAACACCCCCTGGCTGTAATAAACCGTGCACTACTTTCTTGTGTGTGTTTTACGTTTATTTATCGTCATCACCGGTTGCCCGTATGAGCGACGCCTCCTGAAGAGATTATGTAATTTTAGATTGTTGGATAGTGCAATGATACAGTCAGAGATCCATTCCAGAGTCTCCTCTGGTTCTTTTACGTGCACGGTGTAAAGCACCGACACGAGATCTCGGTTTAACGTCCAATCTGAAATACTTGTTATTGTATTAGGGTCAGACGGGGGATCGAACCTGCGATTCCTGGATTACCAGTCCAGCTTGTTACCACTGGACTACAGATCCGTCTGTACTACTTTCTTAATAAAATTCCAGTACTTATTTATGATTTTGCAAAATAACTTAGACATAATGATGGCTAAACATCTTTATGTTATCTAATCTTATTTTGATGGTACCTACATCAAAGCATAGCGACTTTCTAATCTTACTTTGATGGTACCTAAAGCATTGCGGCTATCTAATCTTACTTTGATGGTACCTACATCAAAGTATAGCGGCTTTCTAATCTTACTTTGATGGTACCTACATCAAAGCATTGCGGCTTTCTAATCTTACTTTGATGGTACCTACATCAAAGCATTGCGGCTTTCTAATCTTACTTTGATGGTACCTAAAGCAATGCGGATTTAATATTACAGAACAGAACAGAACATCTCTTTTATTTCACTCAATACATGTACAGAACATGCAAATATGAGGTATTTACAATAAACAAGATATACAAACGAGGCTACAAACCAAAAGCACAAAACAGAATATATCAATTGTCAAGGTGAATAAATATTTCCAATAGTATTTTTAGTTATAGACACAAATATCACAAATTTGGAAAAAGAGTATACCTGTTACATTCGTGTATGTAATATTATTATCATGATAAACTTACATCATTTCTGAAATTCTGAACTACTTTAGTGCAAATCAATGAGGCCAACGCGCAGATCCCCGCCGCTGTTATCAATATATTGTTGGAGGCTTGTGGCCTCGCCCCTTTGAACATCGGTGATTGGTTGAAACATAGTTATAATAAAATATGGCTAATACTTTAAATAGAGCTTTCGGCTATAATCTTTCGGTTACTTATAAAACCGGCGGTGTATATAAGCGTCAGCTTGCGGCCGTGAACCTAACCACCCTGATGATCACGGTCGGCCCGAATGAGGTCTTCTACACCGCGGTTACGGATATCTGGCGAAAATACAGGCTACCTCCTGTCAAGGCGTACACCGTGATGCAGGCTTGGAACAACACACCGATGCAATTCTGGCAGAACCAGACATGGTCACGCTGCCCGACCTCGCACGAATGATTAGAGAGTAGTATGCCGGGCGGCTTGCAATCCTTTATGACAGAGTTCTTCGTCATCGCAAAATAACGAAAAACAAAAACGACACCCTGTGGAACATTAATATCAACGTCCCGGCCCGCTCGATGAAGGGAATCCTGATGTTGTTCGAGGAGGTCGGGGCTAGAGAAACCGAAAGCTTCTACAATCCCCAAATTACCAAGGTTGAGGTGACAATTGAACACCCCAACCAGTTGTACAGCCAGGGTATGCGCGCCTACCAGCTGTGGGATGAAGCCAAAAAGCAGTTTGCATGCGTATCTAAGCGCGCCCCAGAGGTTGCTGCGGTCGCCAAAGACCTACAGCTCGCGGACGTCTCTCTGGCAGAGTTCCTAACTTCGAAATACGCATTGTGGCTCGATTTGCGGACCAGCGATGATGACCAACTCCATGGCAGTGGGCGCAGGGTGGAGAATGCCAGCGAGGATTTAACCATCCAGATAGCCAAAGAAACAGACGCCGATGGCGCATTGAACGTGTATCGTTACATCATTACAGATGCACAGCTCAACATCGAAGATGGTCGATTCGTCAGTGCGCTCTACTGATCTGCTACCCCGCGACCCCTGCGACCCCCGCGACCCCCGCGACCCCCGCGACCCCCGCGACCCCCGCGACCCCCGCGACCTCCGCGACCCCCGCGACCCCCACTCGGCCATCATATGAGGTCAGACTGGTTGCGGCAAAACTGTCTTCATACTGGAATTGCTCGAGGGCCCCTACCGCGGGATCTTTCGGCACATAGTGATCCTCTGCCCCACGAGTGTGCATAGCACAACTTACCAGAGCCGCCCTTGGATCTGGATGGACCCCGAGGTCTACATACTAGACCCCTGTGAAAAGTTACATACCTGGCTACGGGTCTTCTACACCATGTTCCAGGGCGAGCCCACCCTGTACGTGATTGACGACTGCTCGGCCAAGGCAGCTATGACCAAAACGAAGGACATGCTATCAGAGCTGGCCTTCAGCGGGCGTCATGCTCTACAAAGCGTCTGGGTGGTGACCCAGAAATACAACTCAGTTCTGAAGGATCTCCGCGAGCAGACACGCTGGAATGCCGTCTTTCACTGCAAATATCGTGACTCCTTCGAAGAGTGCCTTCGAGAGAATGACGTCGTCCCCACGTACGAAGAGCGAGCCACGGTACGGCAGGCGCTTGCAGGAACAAAACACAGCAAGCTGATGTTAAAGACTGACCAACCAGCTGCTTATAAAGTGCTATTCAATGATGATAACAGCTTAGCATGTGGGAAGCAATTCTGCTGATCAACCAGATCATAATTTTCGCCACACTGGGATGGTGCGCGTGGCAGTATGTTAAACTAAAGAGGCGGGTACGGATAGCACTCAGAAAAATGAACTGCGACGAACTTCTTGATCAGTTGATGGATGTCGGAACGACAGGATCTGTCACTCCCGCCCCGATTGATGGATGTGCTAGAGTTGGGATGACGGGAACAGCTACAGCGGCCGTCGGAACGACTGCAGAGACGCCGGGAGACGAGAGCGCCCGTCAAGACGACAAGCGTCAACAACTTGCAGCACTAGCCGCAGGGGGGCAGACTAAACACTATCTAGGGCGACAGCTCACAGCCGACCAGGTTGACAATATGGCAGACAATGATGTCGAGAGGCTCTACGCGCGCTATGAGGCGAAGTCACCTCCCATAATGTGGGCCGTTATACCCAAGCGGTCCCCCCTCCGCCCGTATACGCGCATTTCTCAGAAACAACCCCGAATCGGATCCACCAAGCCGATCTCCTCTTTCTCCCGAATGATCGAGGGCTCAAGTACTCTGCGTAGTGGACGTTGCCAGCCGATTCAAGGCGGCGAGGCCACTACGGAACAAAACCGCCGCCGGTGTCGCACGACAACTAAACGACATCTATGGAGGATCAACCCCTCTCAAATGGCCAACCACCATGATGGACGACGACGGCGTCGAGTTCAAGGGGGAGGTCACCACCCTGCTCCAAAAGCACGAAGTGACAATTCGGCGGGCTCAACCAGGGCACCATCGCAGCCAGGCCTTCGTCGAGTCGTTCCACCGGTGGCTGGCCCAGAGACTCTTCCGGGCCCAATACCAGAAGGAGCTAACAACTGGCAAGGACAACCGGGAGTGGGTCGCTGCTCTACCGGTGGTCGTGGCAGATATTAACGCCACCAAGACGCGCCTCACGGGAACCGCCTCGGCAGAGGCCATACAAATGGCCCGGGTCCCCCTACTGGGCCGGAAAATCCCCGTCGAGATTCCGCTACCAGTCGGGATGATGGTATATATTGCAATGAACGAGGAAGACTCCAAGGACAAAGGACGTCGCCGCGCAACTGATCCGTGGTGGACACACAAACCCTTCTCCATTCTTCGGCGTGTGACTGAGCCAGGCCAGCCGATATTATACTACACCGCGTTCTCCAAACATGGCCTTACCAGGTCGCAGTTGAGACCTGTCTAACGTCTCACCAGAACTGGCATCCATCGTCAGGGAAGTCCGGTTCTTCGTAATTACACACGCTTGTGTCGGCGGTTACAGGACAGGCACGTCAGCCGGACGTTCCACTTGTAATGACCCTAGCTGTCATCCAGGCGGTCGATGCTAAAGGTCTGTCCGTGGCATTTCGTGTAGCCCTGGAGCAAGTACCGCACGCCGTGCACCTTTTTCCGGCGGCGTCAATCATGCACACGACGCGGTCGACGGTGAGCCTGTGGTAGGCCCCCATATATCGCGGGCGTCCCCTCTGCCGGTCCTCGACCGCATAGCATTTCAACCGTGAATCGATCAGGGCGCGGTTGGGGGTCGCTTGGAGAGCCGAAGGGACAACATGACCCTGGGCGTCGCCTGTAGGTAGGACCCGTACAATCTGTTCCGCCAAGCGGACTCGGGACGCCGAGAAATAGACGGCGTTCGAGACCCAACTACTGAGGCTATGGTCTACGACGTACAACCTGCCCGGATGCCCGACCGTCTTTCCCTGGACCCAATGTACTGTTCCCCAGCCGGCGTACTTCCACTCAAGCGGGAGCCCCTTTTCGACTATGTGTAACGGCACCCGAACGATAGTCCCTTTGTAGGCATAGCGCCTGGAATGGCTATTGGTCGACCCTGTTTTTTGTAGCGGTGGGCGATGCTGTCGTCCGGGTCGAAACGGATCGAACATGTTATGCTAATTGAACATGTTATGTTCCATTCTACTGGTGGGGTTTACGACAACAAGGTGCTAATTAAACATGTTATGCTAATTGAACATGTTATGCTAATTAAACATGTTATGCTAATTGAACATGTTATGCTAATTGAACATTTTAGGCTAATTGAACATGCTATGCTAATTGAACATTTTAGGCTAATTGAACATGCTATGCTAATTGAACATGTTATGCTAATTGAACATGTTATGCTAATTCAACATGTTATGCTAATTAAACATGTTATGCTAATTGAACATGTTATGCTAATTGAACATGTTATGCTAATTGAACATGTTATGTTAAGTGAACATGTTATGCTAATTCAACATGTTATGCTAAGTGAACATGTTATGCTAATTCAACATGTTATGCTAATTCAACATGTTATGCTAATTCAACATGTTATGCTAATTCAACATGTTATGCTAATTCAACATGTTATGCTAATTACATGTTATGCCAATTGAACATGTTATGCTAAGTGAACATGTTATGCTAATTCAACATGTTATGCTAAGTGAACATGTTATGCTAATTCAACATGTTATGCTAAGTGAACATGTTATGCATATATTTGTTGTTACTTAAATAACCCATATTTCTTCTAGTTTACATGTAATATTTACCCATATACTGGCCTTACTTGTACACCAATTGGCGGCGTACTTCAATACTTTGCTTCAATCTATTGCTTGTATTAATATAGGTATGGTATGACCACCTCTACCATGTTGCTTGTATTAATATAGGTATGGTATGACCACCTCTACCATGTTGCTTGTATTACTATAGGTATGGTAGGACCACCTCTACCATGTTGCTTGTATTACTATAGGTATGGTAGGACCACCTCTACCATGTTGCTTGTATTACTATATGTATGGTAGGACCACCTCTACCATGTTGCTTGTATTAATATAGGTATGGTAGGACCACCTCTACCATGTTGCTTGTATTACTATTGGTATGGTAGGACTACCTCTACCATGTTGCTTGTATTACTATATGTATGGTAGGACCACCTCTACCATGTTGCTTGTATTAATATAGGTATGGTAGGACCACCTCTACCATGTTGCTTGTATTAATATAGGTATGGTAGGACCACCTCTACCATGTTGCTTGTATTACTATAGGTATGGTAGGACCACCTCTACCATGTTGCTTGTATTAATATAGGTATGGTAGGACCACCTCTACCATGTTGCTTGTATTACTATAGGTATGGTAGGACCACCTCTACCATGTTGCTTGTATTAATATAGGTATGGTAGGACCACCTCTACCATGTTGCTTGTATTACTATAGGTATGGTAGGACCACCTCTACCATGTTGCTTGTATTACTATAGGTATGGTAGGACCACCTCTACCATGTTGCTTGTATTACTATAGGTATGGTAGGACCACCTCTACCATGTTGCTTGTATTACTATAGGTATGGTAGGACCACCTCTACCATGTTGCTTGTATTACTATAGGTATGGTAGGACCACCTCTACCATGTTTCTTGTATTACTATAGGTATGGTAGGACCACTTCTACCATGTTGCTTGTATTACTATAGGTATGGTAGGACCACCTCTACCATGTTGCTTGTATTAATATAGGTATGGTAGGACCACCTCTACCATGTTGCTTTATTAAACTATGTGATGCTCCAGAGTATGGTTATTTTGTCAAGAACAACAAAGGAGAGGTTTGTAAATACTTTCATATTTTATTAGAACCTAGTCTCACTCACTAGTGTAAATCAATTTTATATAACAAGTAGTGTCCGACCACGATCTGTAAATGACGATATATCAGTCTAGTCTTCTTCTAGTGACCTCATGAAAGGTTTTTGTATAGTGCATTCGAACACAAATATTGAATCAATAAACAGTGTTGTTGTTGTATGCAAACGATCAGCGCGCTCCTGAATTGACCTGTCTTTGTCATTGGAGTCAATACTAAACACGCGGTATTTCTTTCGTTTAGAGATAATTTAACTAAGAATATTCTATAAATAAATATGCATAGGCACACATATGAGATATCGAAATGATATAGATAGACATTTCAGAACCTTCTCTTTTTCTATTATGTGCACTATGTAAAAACACAGACACGATACCTAAGTTTAATGTCCCATCTGAAAGAATGTTATTATTATTAGGGTCAGACGAGAGATCGAACCTGTGGTCATTAACCACTAGGCTACGATCCCGTCTCTAGTTGCCCACTTGGCTACTAACCCGTCTCTAGTTAATCACCGGACTACTAACCCGTCAATAGTTAACCACTGGGCTACAACCCCGTTTCTAGTTAATACCTGGGCTACTGACCCGTTTCTATTTAACAACTGGGCTACTAACCCGACTCTAGTTAACCACCAAACTACCAACCCGTCTCCAGTTAACCACTGGGCTACTACCAGTTTCTAGTTAACCAGTGGGCTACTGACCGGTCACTAGTTTACCACTGGACTACTAATCCGACCCTAGTTGACAAGTGGGCTACTGGCACGTCTCTAATTAACCACTGGGCTAAATAGTCATCTCTAGATAAACACACTGGGTTAATCACCGGTCTCTAGTTAACCACTGGGCTACTGACCGGTCACTGGTTTACCACTTGACTACTAATCCGACTCTAGTTGACCACTGGGCTACTGACAGGTCTCTACTTAACCACTGGGTTATATATCCATCTCTAGTTAACCACTGGGTTACTGACCCGTCTCTACTTATTCACTGGGTTACATATCCATCTCTAGTTAACCGCTGGGCTACTCACCCGTCTCTAGTTAACCATTGGTCTACTAACCCGTCTTTAGTTAACCACTGGGTTACTGACATGTCTCTAGTTAACCACTGGGCTACTGACCCGTCTCTAGTTAACCACTGAGCTACTAACCCATCTCTAGTTAACCACTGGGCTACTAGCCCGTCTCTAGTTAACAACTGGGCTACTAACCCGTCTCTAGTTAACCACTGGGTTACCCACCCGTCTCTAGTTAACCATTGGGATAGTAACCCGTCTCTAGTTAACCCATGGGCTACTAACCCGTCTCTAATTAACCACTGGGCTACTGATCCGTCTCTAGTTAACCACTGGGCTACTGACACATATCTAGTTAACCAATGGGCTACCGACCAATCTCTAGTTAACCAATGGGCTACTGACCCATCTCTAGTTAACCACTGGGCTACTAACCCGTCTCTAGTTAACCACTGTGTTACTGATCCGTCTCTAGTTAACCAATGGGCTACTGACCCATCTCTAGTTAACCACTGGGTTACTGATCCGTCTCTAGTTAACCACTGGGCTACTAACCCGCCCCTAGTTAACCACTGTGTTACTGATCCGTCTCTAGTTGACCAATGGGCTACTGACCCGTCTCTAGTTGACCAAAGGTCTACTGACCCGTCTCTAGTTAACCACTGGGTTACTAACCCGTCTCTAGTTAACAACTGAGCTACTGACCCGTCTCTAGTTAACCACTGGACTAGTAACCCGTCTCCAGTTAACCACTGGGTTACTGACCCGTCTCTAGTTAACCACTGGGTTACTGACCCGTCTCTAGTTAACCACTGGGTTACTGACCCGTCTCCATTTAACCACTGGGTTACTGACCCGTCTCTTGTTAACCACTGGGTTACTGACCTGTCTCCAGTTAACCACTCGGTTACTGACCCGTCTCCAGTTAACCACTGGGTTACTGACCCGTCACCAGTTAACCACTGGGTTACTGAACCGTCTCTAGTTAACCACTGGGTTACTGACCCGTCTCTAGTTAACCACTGGGTTACTGACCCGTCTCTAGTTAACCACTGGGTTACTGACCCGTCTCAAGTTAACCACTGAGTTACTGACCCGTCTCTAGTTAACAACTGGGTTACTGACGTGTCTCTAGTTAACCACTGGGTTACTGATCCGTCTCTAGTTAACCACTGGGTTACTGACCCGTCTCTAGTTAACCACTGGGTACTGACCCGTCTCAAGTTAAACACTGGGTTACTGACCCGTTACTAGTTAACCACTGGGTTACTGACCCGTCTCTTGTTAACCACTGGGTTACTGACCTGTCTCTAGTTAACCAATGGGTTACTGACCCGTCTCTAGTTAACCACTGGGTTACTGACCCGTCTCTAGTTAACCACTGGGTTACTGACCCGTCTCTAGTTAACCACTGGGTTACTGACCTGTCTCTAGTTAACCACTGGGTTACTGATCAATCTCTAGTTAACCACTGGGCTACTGACCCGTCTCTAGTTAACCACTGGGCTACTGACCCATCTCTAGTTAACCACTGGGTTACTGACCCAACTCTTGTTAACCACTGGGTTACTGACCCGTCTCTAGTTAACCACTGGGTTACTGACCCGTCTCTAGTTAACCACTGGGTTACTGACCCGTCTCTAGTTAACCACTGGGTTACTGACCCGTCTCTAGTTAACCACTGGGTTACTGACCCGTCTCTTGTTAACCACTGGGTTACTGACCTGTCTCTAGTTAACCACTCGGTTACTGACCCGTCTCTAGTTAACCACTGGGTTACTGGCCCGTCTCCAGTTAACCACTGGGTTACTGACCCGTCTCTAGTTAACCACTGGGTTACCGACCCGTCTCTATAACCACTGGGTTACTGACCCGTTACTAGTTAACCACTGGGTTACTGACCAGTCGCTTGTTAACCACTGGGTTACTGATCTCTCTCTAGTTAACCACTGGGCTACTGACCCATCTCTAGTTAACCACTGGGTTACTGACTCGTCTCCAGTTAACCACTGGGTTACTGACCCGTCTCTTGTTAACCACTGGGTTATTGACCCGTCTCCAGTTAACCACTGGGTTACTGACCCGTCTCTAGTTAACCACTGGGTTACTGACCCGTCTCTAGTTAACCACTGGCTACTGACCCGTCTCTAGTTAACGACTGGGTTACTGACCCGTTACTAGTTAACCACTGGGTTACTGACCCGTCTATTGTTAACCACTGGGTTACTGACCTCTCTCTAGTTAACCACTGGGCTACTGACCCATCTCTAGTTAACCACTGGGTTACTGACCCGTCTCTAGTTAAACACTGGGTTACTGACCCGTCTCTAGTTAACCACTGGGTTACTGACCTGTCTCTACTTAACCACTGCGTTACTGATCCATCTCCACTTAACCACTGGGCTACTGACCCGTCTCCAGTTAACCACTCGGTTACTGACCCGTCTCCAATTAACCCTGGGATACTGACCCGTCTCCAGTTAACTACTGGGTTACTGACAGGTCTCTAATTAACCACTGGGTTATATATCCATCTCTAGTTAACCGCTGGGTTACTGACCCGTCTCTACTTATTCACTGGGTTACATATCCATCTCTAGTTAACCGCTGGGCTACTGACCCGTCTCTAGTTAACCATTGGTCTACTAACCCGTCTTTAGTTAACCACTGGGTTACTGACCTGTCTCTAGTTAACCACTGGGCTACTGACCCGTCTCTAGTTAACCCATGGGCTACTAACACGTCTCTAGTTAACCACTGGGCTACTAGCCCATCTCTAGTTAACCACTGGACTACTAACCCGTCTCTTGTTAACCACTGGCCTACTAACCCGTCTCTAGTTATACACTGGGCTACTAACCCATCTCTAGTTAACCGCTGGGTTACTGATCCATCTCTAGATAACCACTGGGCTAATGACCCGTCTGTAGTTGACCAATGGGCTACTGACCGATATCTAGTTAACCAATGGGCTACTGACCCATATCTAGTTAACCACTGAGTTACTGATCCGTCTCTAGTTAACCATTGGCTACTGATCCATCTCTAGTTGACCTATGATCTACTGACCCGTCTCTAGTTAACCACTTGGCTACTGGCCCGTCTCTATTTAACCACTGGGTTACTATCCCGTCTCTAGTTAACCATTGTGTTGCTGGCCCGTTTTTAGTTAACCACTGGGTTACTGACCCGTCTCTTGTTAAACACTGGGTTACTGACCCGTCTCTAGTTAACCACTGGGTTACTATCCCGTCTCTAGTTAACCACTGGGTTACTGACCCGTCTCTTGTTAACCACTGGGCTACTGACCCATCTCTAGTTAACCACTGGGTTACTGATCAGTCTCCAGTTAACCACTAGGTTACTGACCGGTCTCTTGTTAACCACTGGGTTACTGACCCGTCTCCAGTTAACCACTGGGTTACTGACCCGTCTCTAGTTAACCACTGGGTTACTGACCCGTTACTAGTTAAACACTGGGTTACTGACCCGTCTCTTGTTAACCACTGGGTTACTGACCTCTCTCTAGTTAACCACTGGGCTACTGACCCATCTCTAGTTAACCACTGGGTTACTGACCCGTCTCTAGTTAACCACTGGGTTAATGACCTGTCTCTAGTTAGCCACTGGGTTACTAACCCGTCTCTAGTTAACCACTGGGTTACTGACCCGACTCTAGTTAACCACTGGGTTACTGACCCGTTTCTAGTTAACCACTGGGCTACTAACCCGTCTCTATTTAACCACTGGGTTACCCACCCGTCTCTAGTTAACCACTGGGTTACTGACCTGTCTCTAGTTAACCACTGGGTTACTGATCCGTCTCTAGTCAACCACTGGTTTACTGACCTGTCTCTAGTTAACCACTGGGTTAATGACCCATCTCTAGTTAACCACTGGACTACTAACCCGTCTCTAGTTAACAACTGGACTACTGACCAGTCTCTAGTTAACCACTGGACTAGGAACCCGTCTCTAGTTAACCACTGGGTTACTAACCCGTCTCTAGTTAACCATTGGGCTACTAACCCGTCTCTAGTTAACCCATGGGCTACTAACCCCTCTCTAGTTAACCACTGGGCTACAAGCCCATCTCTAGTTAACCACTGGACTACTAACCCGTCTCTTGTTAACCACTGGGCTACTAACCCATCTCTAGTTATACACTGGGCTACTAACCCATCTCTAGTTAACCGCTGGGTTACTGATCCATCTCTAGATAACCACTGGGCTAATGACCCGTCTGTAGTTGACCAATGGGCTACTGACCCATATCTAGTTAACCAATGGGCTACTGACCCATATCTAGTTAACCATTGAGTTACTGATCCGTCGCTAGTTAACCATTGGCTACTGATCCGTCTCTAGTTGAGCTATGATCTACTGACCCGTCTCTAGTTAACCACTTGGCTACTGCCCCGTCTCTATTTAACCACTGGGTTACTATCCCGTCTCTAGTTAACCATTGTGTTGCTGGCCCGTTTTTAGTTAACCACTGGGTTACTGACCCGTCTCTTGTTAACCACTGGGTTACTGACCCGTCTCTAGTTAACCACTGGGTTACTGACCTGTCTCTACTTAACCACTGCGTTACTGATCCATCTCCACTTCACCACTGGGCTACTGACCCGTCTCTAGTTAACAACTGGGTTACTGACCCGACTTTAGTTAACCACTGGGTTACTGACAGGTCTCTACTTAACCACTGGGTTATATATCCATCTCTAGTTAACCGCTGGGTTACTGACCCGTCTCTACTTATTCACTGGGTTACATATCCATTTCTAGTTAACCGCTGGGCTACTGACCCGTCTCTAGTTAACCATTGGTCTACTAACCCGTCTTTAGTTAACCACTGGGTTACTGACCTGTCTCTAGTTAACCACTGGGCTACTGACCCGTCTCTAGTTAACCACTGGGCTACTAGCCCATCTCTAGTTAACCACTGGACTACGAACCCGTCTCTTGTTAACCACTGGGCTACTAACCCGTCTCTAGTTATACACTGGGCTACTAACCCATCTCTAGTTAACCGCTGGGTTACTGATCCATCTCTAGATAACCACTGGGCTAATGACCCGTCTGTAGTTGACCAATGGGCTACTGACCCATATCTAGTTAACCAATGGGCTACTGACCCATATCTAGTTAACCACTGAGTTACTGATCCGTCTCTAGTTAACCATTGGCTACTGATCCGTCTCTAGTTGACCTATGATCTTCTGACCCGTCTCTAGTTAACCACTTGGCTACTGGCCCGTCTCTATTTAACCACTGGGTTACTATCCCGTCTCTAGTTAACCATTGTGTTGCTGGCCCGTTTTTAGTTAACCACTGGGTTACTGACCCGTCTCTAGTTAACCACTGGGTTACTATCCCGTCTCTAGTTAACCGCTGGGTTACTGACCCGTCTCTTGTTAACCACTGGGTTACTGACCTCTCTCTAGTTAACCACTGGGCTACTGACCCATCTCTAGTAAACCACTGGGTTACTGATCCGTCTCCAGTTAACCACTGGGTTACTGACCGGTCTCTTGTTAACCACTGGGTTACTGACCCGTCTCCAGTTAACCACTGGGTTACTGACCCGTCTCTAGTTAACCACTGGGTTACTGACCCGTTACTAGTTAAACACTGGGTTACTGACCCGTCTCTTGTTAACCACTGGGTTACTGACCTCTCTCTAGTTAACCACTGGGCTACTGACCCATCTCTAGTTAACCACTGGGTTACTGACCCGTCTCTAGTTAACCACTGGGTTAATGACCTGTCTCTAGTTAACCACTAGGTTACTAACCCGTCTCTAGTTAACCACTTGGTTACTGACCCGACTCTAGTTAACCACTGGGTTACTGACTCGTTTCTAGTTAACCACTGGGCTACTAACCCGTCTCTATTTAACCACTGGGTTAACCACCCGTCTCTAGTTAACCACTGGGTTACTGACCTGTCTCTAGTTAACCACTGGGTTACTGACCCGTCTCTAGTCAACCACTAGTTTACTGACCTGTCTCTAGTTAACCACTGGGTTAATGACCCATCTCTAGTTAACCACTGGACTACTAACCCGTCTCTAGTTAACAACTGGACTACTGACCAGTCTCTAGTTAACCACTGGACTAGTAACCCGTCTCTAGTTAACCATTGGGCTACTAACCCGTCTCTAGTTAACCCATGGGCTACAAACCCGTCTCTAGTTAACCACTGGGCTACTAGCCCATCTCTAGTTAACCACTGGACTACTAACCCGTCTCTTGTTAACCACTGGGCTACTAACCCATCTCTAATTATACACTGGGCTACTAACCCATCTCTAGTTAACCACTGGGTTACTGATCCATCTCTATATAACCACTGGGCTAATGACCCGTCTGTAGTTGACCAATGGGCTACTGACCCATATCTAGTTAACCAATGGGCTACTGACCCATATCTAGTTAACCATTGAGTTACTGATCCGTCTCTAGTTAACCATTGGCTACTGATCCGTCTCTAGTTGACCTATGATCTACTGACCCGTCTCTAGTTAACCACTTGGCTACTGCCCCGTCTCTATTTAACCACTGGGTTACTATCCCGTCTCTAGTTAACCATTGTGTTGCTGGCCCGTTTTTAGTTAACCACTGGGTTACTGACCCGTCTCTTGTTAACCACTGGGTTACTGACCCGTCTCTAGTTAACCACTGGGTTACTGAACGTCTCTAGTTAACCACTGGGTTACTATCCCGTCTCTAGTTAACCACTGGGTTACTGACCCGTCTCTAGTTAACCATTGTGTTGCTGACCCGTTTCTAGGTAACCACTGTGTTACTGACCCGTCTCTAGTTAACCACTGGGTTACTGACACCTCTCTAGTTAACCATTGTGTTGCTGACCCGTTTCTAGGTAACCACTGGGTTACTAACCCGTCTCTAGTTAACCATTGTGTTGCTGGCCCGTTTCTAGGTAACCACTGGGTTACTAACCCGTCTCTAGTTAACCACTGGGTTACTAACCCGTATCTAGGTAACCACTGGATTACTAACCCGTCTCTATTTAACCACTGGGTTACTAACCCTTCTCTATTAAAATGTTAACCACTGGGTTACTGACCCGTCTCTAGTTAACCATTGTGTTGCTGACCCGTTTCTAGGTAACCATTGGGTTACTAACCCGTCTCTATTTAACCACTGGGTTACTAACTCGTCTCTATTTAACCACTGGGTTACTAACCCGTCTCTATATAACCATTGGACTAGTAACCCGTCTCTAGTTAACCACTGGGTTACTAAACCGTCTCTAGTCAACCACTGGTTTACTGACCTGTCTCTAGTTAACCACTGGGCTACTGACCCATCTCTAGTTAACCACTGGGTTACTGACCCGTCTCTAGTTAACCACTGGGTTAATGACCTGTCTCTAGTTAACCACTGGGTTACTAACCCGTCTCTAGTTAACCACTGGGTTACTGACCCGACTCTAGTTAACCACTGGGTTACTGACCCGTTTCTAGTTAACCACTGGGCTACTAACCCGTCTCTATTTAACCACTGGGTTACCCACCCGTCTCTATTTAACCACTGGGTTACTGACCCGTCTCTAGTCAACCACTGGTTTACTGACCTGTCTCTAGTTAACCACTGGGTTAATGACCCATCTCTAGTTAACCACTGGACTACTAACCCGTCTCTAGTTAAAAACTGGACTACTGACCAGTCTCTAGTTAACCACTGGACTAGTAACCCGTCTCTAGTTAACCACTGGGTGACTAACCCGTCTCTAGTTAACCATTGGGCTACTAACCCGTCTCTAGTTAACCCATGGGCTACTAACCCGTCTCTAGTTAACCACTGGGCTACTAGCCCATCTCTAGTTAACCACTGGACTACTAACCCGTCTCTTGTTAACCACTGGGCTACTAACCCATCTCTAGTTATACACTGGGCTACTAACCCATCTCTAGTTAACCGCTGGGTTACTGATCCATCTCTAGATAACCACTGGGCTAATGACCCGTCTGTAGTTGACCAATGGGCTACTGACCCATATCTAGTTAACCAATGGGCTACTGACCCATATCTAGTTAACCATTGAGTTACTGATCCGTCTCTAGTTAACCAATGGCTACTGATCCGTCTCTAGTTGACCTATGATCTACTGACCCGTCTCTAGTTAACCACTTGGCTACTGCCCCGTCTCTATTTAACCACTGGGTTACTATCCCGTCTCTAGTTAACCATTGTGTTGCTGGCCCGTTTTTAGTTAACCACTGGGTTACTGACCCGTCTCTTGTTAACCACTGGGTTACTGACCCGTCTCTAGTTAACCATTGTGTTGCTGACCCGTTTCTAGGTAACCATTGGGTTACTAACCCGTCTCTATTTAACCACTGGGTTACTAACTCGTCTCTATTTAACCACTGGGTTACTAACCCGTCTCTATATAACCATTGGACTACTGACCCGTCTCTAGTTAACCACTGGGTTACTGACCTGTCTCTAGTTAACCACTGCGTTACTGATCAATCTCCAGTTAACCACTGGGCTACTGACCCGTCTCTAGTTAACCACTGGGCTACTGACCCATCTCTAGTTAACCACTGGGTTACTGACCCAAATCTAGTTAACCACTGGGTTGCTGACCCGTCTCTAGTTAACCACTGGGTTACTGACCCGTCTCTAGTTAACCACTGGGTTACTATTCCGTCTCTAGTTAACCACTGGGTTACTGACCCGTCTCTAGTTAACCACTGGGTTACTGACCCGTCTCTAGTTAACCACTTGGTTACTGACCCGTCTCTAGTTAACTATTGTGTTGCTCACCCGTTTCTAGGTAACCACTGTGTTACTGTCCCGTCTCTAGTTAACCACTGGGTTACTGACCCGTCTCTAGTTAACCATTGTGTTGCTGACCCGTTTCTAGGTAACCACTCTGTTACTGACCCGTCTCTAGTTAACCACTGGGTTACTGACCCGTCTCTAGTTAACCATTGTGTTGCTGACCCGTCTCTAGTTAACCACTGGGTTACTGACCCGGCTCTAGTTAACCATTGTGTTGCTGACCCGTTTCTAGGTAACCATTGGGTTACTAACCCGTCTCTATTTAACCACTGGGTTACTAACCCTTCTCTAGTTAACCAATGGGATTGTAACCCGTCTCTAGTTAACTCATGGGCTACTAACCCGTCTCTCGTTAACCACTGGGCTACTGACCCATCTCTAGTTAACCACTGGGTTACTGACCCAAATCTAGTTAACCACTGGGTTGCTGACACGTCTCTAGTAAACCACTGGGTTACTGGCCCATCTCTAGTTAACCACTGGATTACTATCCCGTCTCTAGTTAACCACTGGGTACTGACCCGACTCTAGTTAACCACTGGGTTACTGACCCATCTCTAGTTAACCACTTGGTTACTGACCCGTCTCTAGTTAACCATTGTGTTGCTGACCCGTTTCTAGGTAACCACTGTGTTACTGACCTGTCTCTAGTTAACCACTGGGTTACTGACCCTTCTCTAGTTAACCATTGTGTTGCTGGCCCGTTTCTAGGTAACCACTGTGTTACTGACCCGTCTCTAGTTAACCACTGGGTTACTGACCCGTCTCTAGTTAACCATTGTGTTGCTGACCCGTCTCTTGTTAACCACTGGGTTACTGACCCGTCTCTAGTTAACCATTGTGTTGCTGACCCGTTTCTAGGTAACCATTGGGTTACTAACCCGTCTCTATTTAACCATTGGACTAGTAACCCGTCTCTAGTTAACCACTGGACTAGTAACCCGTCTCTAGTTAACCACTGGGTTACTAACCCGTCTCTAGTTAACCCATGGGCTACTAACCCGTCTCTAATTAACCACTGGTCTACTGATCCGTCTCTAGTTAACCACTGGGTTACTGACCCGTCTCTTGTTAACAACTGGGTTACTGACCTGTCTCTAGTTAACCACTGCGTTACTGATCAATCTCCAGTTAACCACTGGGCTACTGACCCGTCTCTAGTTAACCTCTGGGCTACTGACCTATCTCTAGTTAACCACTGGGTTACTGACCCATATCTAGTTAACCACTGGGTTACTGACCCGTCTCTAGTTAACCACTGGGTTACTGACCCGTTTCTAGTTAACCACTGGGCTACTAACTAGTCTCTAGTTAACCACTGGACTACTGACCAGTCTCTAGTTAACCACTGGACTAGTATCCCGTCTCTAGTTAACCACTGGACTAGTAACCCGTCTCTATTTAACCACTGGACTAGTAACCCGTCTCTAGTTAACCACTGGGTTACTAACCCGTCTCTAGTTAACCATTGGGCTACTAACCCGTCTCTAGTTAACCCATGGGCTACTAGCCCGTCTCTAGTTAACCACTGGGCTACTAACCCGTCTCTAGTTATACACTGGGCTACTAACCCATCTCTAGATAACCACTGGGCTAATGACCCATATCTAGTTAACCACTGGGTTACTGATCCGTCTCTAGTTGACCTATGATCTACTAACCCGTCCCTATGTAACCACTGTGTTACTAACCCGTCTATATGTAACCACTGTGTTACTAACCCGTCTCTATGTAACCACTGGGTTACTAACCCGTCTCTATGTAACCACTGTGTTACTAACCCGTCTCTATGTAACCACTGTGTTACTAACCCGTCTCTATGTAACCACAGGGTTACTAACCCGTCTCTATGTAACCACTGTGTTACTAACCCGTCTCTATGTAACCACTGGGTTACTAACCCGTCTCTATGTAACCACATGGTTACTAACCAGTCTCTATGTAACCACTGTGTTACTAACCCGTCTCTATGTAACCACTGTGTTACTAACCCGTCTCTATGTAACCACTGGGTTACTAACCCGTCTCTATGTAACCACTGGGTTACTAACCCGTCTCTATGTAACCACTGGGTTACTAACCCGTCTCTATGTAACCACTGTGTTACTAACCAGTCTCTATGTAACCACTGTGTTACTAACCAGTCTCTATGTAACCACTGTGTTACTAACCCGTCTCTATGTAACTACTGTGTTACTATCCCGTCTCTATGTAACCACTGTGTTACTAACCCGTCTCTATGTAACCACTGTGTTACTAACCCGTCTCTAGGTAACCACTGTGTTACTAACCCGTCTCTAGGTAACCACTGGGTTACTAACCCGTCTCTAGGTAACCACTGTGTTACTAACCCGTCTCTATGTAACCACTGGGTTACTAACCCGTTTCTATGTAACCACGGTG
>CM026399.1:63753667-63817121 GCA_014843695.1 Archivesica marissinica | reverse complement strand
TAACCACTGGGTACTGACCCGTCTCTAGTTAAACACTGGGTTACTGACCCGTTACTAGTTAACCACTGGGTTACTGACCCGTCTCTAGTTAACCACTGGGTTACTGACCCGTCTCTTGTTAACCACTGGGTTACTGACCTGTCTCTAGTTAACCACTGGGTTACTGACCCGTCTCTAGTTAACCACTGGGTTCTGAACCGTCTATTTACCACTGGGTTTACTGACCCGTCTCTAGTTACCACTGGGTTACTGACCCGTCCTCTAGTTAACCACTGGTTACTGACCCGTCTCTAGTTAACCACTGTGTTATCTGACCCTTCTCTAGTTAAACCATTGGTTACTGACCCGTTTCTAGGTAACCCTTTGTTACAGACCCGTCTCTTAGTTACCACTGGGTTACTGACCCGTCTCTAGTTACCCATTGTGTTGCTGACCCATATCTAGGTAACCACTGGATTATAAACCCTTCTCTATGTTACCACTGGGTTACTGACCCGTCCTCTAGTTAACCATTGTGTTGCTGACCCCGTTGTCTAGTTAACATTGGGTTACTAACCCGTCTCTAGTTAACCACTGGGTACTGACCCGTCTCTAGATAACCACTGCTACTAACCCTTCTCTAGTTACCACTGGGCTACTGACCCCGTCTCTAGTTAACCACTGGTTACTGACCCGTCTCTAGTTAACCAATGGGCTACTAACCCGTCTCTAGTTAACCACTGTGCTACTAACCCTCCTCTAATTAACCACTGTGTTACTGACCCGTCTCTAGTTAACCACTGGGTTACTGACCCGTCTCTAGTTAACCATTGTGTTGCTGACCCGTTTCTAGATAACCACTGGTTACTAACCCGTCTCTAGTTAACCCATGGGCTACTAACCCGTCTCTAGTTAACCACTGGGTTACTGACCCGTCTCTAGTTAACCACTGGGTTACTGACCCGTCTCTAGTTAACCACTGGGTTACTGACCCGTCTCTAGTTAACCATTGTGTTGCTGACCCGTTTCTAGATAACCACTGGGTTACTAACCCGTCTCTAGTTAACCACTGGGTTACTAACCCGTCTCTAGTTAACCACTGGGTTACTGACCCGTCTCTAGTTAACCACTGGGCTACTGACCCGTCTCTAGTTAACCACTGGGTTACTGACCCGTCTCCAGTTAACCACTGGGTTACTGACCCGTCTCTAGTTAACCACTGGGTTACTGACCCGTCTCTAGTTAACCACTGGGTTACTGACCCGTCTCTAGTTAACCACTGGGTTACTGACCCGTCTCTAGTTAACCACTGTGTTACTGACCCGTCTCTAGTTAACCACTGGGTTACTGACCCGTCTCTAGTTAACCACTGTGTTACTGACCCGTCTCTAGGTAACCACTGGGTTACTAACCCGTCTCTATTTAACCACTGGGTTACTAACCCGTCTCTAGTTAACCACTGGTTACTAACCCGTCTCTAGTTAACCACTGGGTTACTAACCCGTCTCTATTTAACCACTGGGTTACTGACCCGTCTCTAGTAACCACTGTGTGCTGACCAGTCTCTAGTTAAACACTGTGTTACTGACCCTCTCTAGTTAACCATGGGTTACTGACACCTCTCTAGTTAACCATGGCTACTAACCCGTCTCTAGTTAACCACTGGATTACTGACCCGTCTCTAGTTAACCACTGGGTTACTGACCCGTCTCTAGTTAACCATTGTGTTACTGACCCGTCTCTAGTTAACCATTGGGTTACTAACCCGTCAATATTAACCACTGGGTTACTAACCCGTCTCTATATAACCATTGGACTAGTAACCCGTCTCTAGTTAACCACTGGACTAGTAACCCGTCTCTAGTTAACCACTGGGTTACTAACCCGTCTCTAGTTAACCCATGGGCTACTAACCCGTCTCTAATTAACCAATGGGCTACTGATCCGTCTCTAGTTAACCACTGGGTTACTGACCCGTCTCTTGTTAACCACTGGGTTACTGACCTGTCTCTAGTTAACCACTGGGTTACTGACCCGTCTCTAGTTAACCACTGGGTTACTGACCTGTCTCTAGTTAACCACTGCGTTACTGATCAATCTCCAGTTAACCACTGGGCTACTGACCCGTCTCTAGTTAACCACTGGGCTACTGACCCATCTCTAGTTAACCACTGGGTTACTGACCCAAATCTAGTTAACCAATGGGCTACTGACCCTCTCTAGTTAACCACTGGGCTACTACCCGTCTCTAGTTAACCACTGTATTACTGACCGTCTCTAGTTAACCACTGGTTACTGACCCGTCTCTAGTTAACCACTGGTTACTGACCCGTCTCTAGTAACCACTGGGTTACTACCCGCCTCTAGTTAACCACTGTGTTACTGACCGTCTCTAGTTGACCATGGGCTACTGCCCGTCTCTAGTTGACCAATGGTCTACTGACCCGTCTCTAGTTAACCACTGGGTTACTGACCCGTCTCTAGTTAACCACTGGGATACTAACCCGCCTCTAGTTAACCACTGAGTTACTGACCCGTCTCTAGTTAACAACTGGGTTACTGACCCGTCTCTAGTTAACCATTGTGTTGCTGACCCGTTTCTAGATAACCACTGTGTTACTGACCCGTCTCTAGTTAACCACTGGGTTACTGACCCGTCTCTAGTTAACCATTGTGTTGCTGACCCGTTTCTAGGTAACCACTGTGTTACCGACCCGTCTCTAGTTAACCACTGGGTTACTGACCCGTCTCTAGTTAACCATTGTGTTGCTGACCCGACTCTAGTTAACCACTGGGTTACTGACCCGTCTCTAGTTAACCATTGTGTTGCTGACCCGTTTCTAGGTAAACATTGGGTTACTAACCCGTCTCTATTTAACCACTGGGTTACTAACCCGTCTCTAGTTAACCAATGGGATAGTAACCCGTCTCTAGTTAACCCATGGGCTACTAACCCGTCTCTAATTAACCACTGGGCTACTGATCCGTCTCTAGATAACCACTGGGCTACTGACCCATCTCTAGTTGACCAATGGGCTACTGACCCATATCTAGTTAACCAATGGGCTACTGACCCATCTCTAGTTAACCACTGGGCTACTAACCCGTCTCTAGTTAACCACTGTATTACTGATCCGTCTCTAGTTAACCAATGGGCTACTGACCCGTCTCTAGTTAACCACTGGGTTACTGACCCGTCTCTAGTTAACCACTGGGCTACTAACCCGCCTCTAGTTAACCACTGTGTTACTGATCCGTCTCTAGTTGACCAATGGGCTACTGACCCGTCTCTAGTTGACCAATGGGCTACTGACCCGTCTCTAGTTGACCAATGGTCTACTGACCCGTCTCTAGTTAACCACTGGGTTACTGACCCGTCTCTAGTTAACCACTGGGATACTAACCCGCCTCTAGTTAACCACTGAGTTACTGACCCGTCTCTAGTTAACAACTGGGTTACTGACGTGTCTCTAGTTAACCACTGGGTTACTGATCCGTCTCTAGTTAACCACTGGGTTACTGACCCGTCTCTAGTTAACCACTGGGTTACTGACCCGTCTCAAGTTAACCACTGAGTTACTGACCCGTCTCTAGTTAACAACTGGGTTACTGACGTGTCTCTAGTTAACCACTGGGTTACTGATCCGTCTCTAGTTAACCACTGGGTTACTGACCCGTCTCTAGTTAACCACTGGGTACTGACCCGTCTCTAGTTAAACACTGGGTTACTGACCCGTTACTAGTTAACCACTGGGTTACTGACCCGTCTCTAGTTAACCACTGGGTTACTGACCCGTCTCTAGTTAACCACTGGGTTACTGACCCGTCTCTAGTTAACCACTGGGTTACTGACCCGTCTCTAGTTAACCACTGGGTTACTGACCTGTCTCTAGTTAACCACTGCGTTACTGATCATCTCCAGTTAACCACTGGGCTACTGACCCGTCTCTAGTTAACCACTGGGCTACTGACCTATCTCTAGTTAACCACTGGGTTACTGACCCAAATCTAGTTAACCACTGGGTTACTGACCCGTCTCTAGTTAACCACTGGGTTACTGACCCGTCTCTAGTTAACCACTGGGTTACTGACCCGTCTCTAGTTAACCATTGTGTTGCTGACCCGTTTCTAGGTAACCACTGTGTTACTGACCCGTCTCTAGTTAACCACTGGGTTACTGACCCGTCTCTAGTTAACCATTGTGTTGCTGACCCATATCTAGGTAACCACTGGATTACTAACCCGTCTCTATTAAATGTTAACCACTGATTACTGACCCGTCTCTAGTTAACCATTGTGTTGCTGACCCGTTTCTAGGTAACCATGGGTTACTAACCCGTCAATAGTTAACCACTGGGTTACTAACCCGTCTCTATATAACCATTGGACTAGTACCCGTCTCTAGTAACCACTGGACTAGACCCGTCTCTAGTTAACCACTGGGTTACTAACCCGTCTCTAGTTAACCCATGGGCTACTAACCCGTCTCTAGTTAACCACTGTGTTACTGACCCGTCTCTAATTAACCACTGGGTTACTGACCCGTCTCTAGTTAACCACTTGGTTACTGACCCGTCTCTAGTTAACCATTGTGTTGCTGACCCGTTTCTAGATAACCACTGTGTTACTAACCCGTCTCTAGTTAACCAATGGGCTACTAACCCGTCTCTAGTTAACCACTGTGTTACTGACCCGTCTCTAGTTAACCACTGGGTTACTGACCCGTCTCTAGTTAACCACTTGGTTACTGACCCGTCTCTAGTTAACCACTGGGTTACTGACCCGTCTCTAGTTAACCATTGTGTTGCTGACCCGTTTCTAGGTAACCACTGTGTTACCGACCCGTCTCTAGTTAACCACTGGGTTACTGACCCGTCTCTAGTTAACCATTGTGTTGCTGACCCGTCTCTAGTTAACCACTGGGTTACTGACCCGTCTCTAGTTAACCATTGTGTTGCTGACCCGTTTCTAGGTAACCATTGGGTTACTAACCCGTCTCTATTTAACCACTGGGTTACTAACCCGTCTCTAGTTAACCAATGTGATAGTAACCCGTCTCTAGTTAACCCATGGGCTACTAACCCGTCTCTAATTAACCACTGGGCTACTGATCCGTCTCTAGATAACCACTGGGCTACTGACCCGTCTCTAGTTGACCAATGGGCTACTGACCCATATCTAGTTAACCAATGGGCTACTGACCCATCTCTAGTTAACCACTGGGCTACTAACCCGTCTCTAGTTAACCACTGTATTACTGATCCGTCTCTAGTTAACCAATGGGCTACTGACCCGTCTCTAGTTAACCACTGGGTTACTGACCCGTCTCTAGTTAACCACTGGGCTACTAACCCGCCTCTAGTTAACCACTGTGTTACTGATCCGTCTCTAGTTGACCAATGGGCTACTGACCCGTCTCTAGTTGACCATGGTCTACTGACCCGTCTCTAGTTAACCACTGGGTTACTGACCCGTCTCTAGTTAACCACTGGGATACTAACCCGCCTCTAGTTAACCACTGAGTTACTGACCCGTCTCTAGTTAACAACTGGGTTACTGACGTGTCTCTAGTTAACCACTGGGTTACTGATCCGTCTCTAGTTAACCACTGGGTTACTGACCCGTCTCTAGTTAACCACTGGGTTACTGACCCGTCTCTAGTTAACCACTGGGTACTGACCCGTCTCTAGTTAAACACTGGGTTACTGACCCGTTACTAGTTAACCACTGGGTTACTGACCCGTCTCTTGTTAACCACTGGGTTACTGACCTGTCTCTAGTTAAACACTGGGTTACTGACCCGTCTCCAGTTAACCACTGGGTTACTGACCCGTCTCTTGTTAACCACTGGGTTACTGACCTGTCTCTAGTTAACCACTGGGTTACTGACCCGTCTCTAGTTAACCACTGGGTTACTGACCTGTCTCTAGTTAACCACTGCGTTACTGATCAATCTCCAGTTAACCACTGGGCTACTGACCCGTCTCTAGTTAACCACTGGGCTACTGACCTATCTCTAGTTAACCACTGGGTTACTGACCCTAATCTAGTTAACCACTGGGTTACTGACCCGTCTCTAGTTAACCACTGGGTTACTGACCCGTCTCTAGTTAACCACTGGGTTACTATCCCGTCTCTAGTTAACCACTGGGTTACTGACCCGTCTCTAGTTAACCATTGTGTTGCTGACCAGTTTCTAGGTAAACACTGTGTTACTGACCCGTCTCTAGTTAACCATTGGGTTACTGACACCTCTCTAGTTAACCATTGTGTTGCTGACCCGTATCTAGGTAACCACTGGATTACTAACCCTTCTCTATTAAAATGTTAACCACTGGATTACTGACCCGTCTCTAGTTAACCATTGTGTTGCTGACCCGTTTCTAGGTAACCATTGGGTTACTAACCCGTCAATATTTAACCACTGGGTTACTAACCCGTCTCTATATAACCATTGGACTAGTAACCCGTCTCTAGTTAACCACTGGACTAGTAACCCGTCTCTAGTTAACCACTGGGTTACTAACCCGTCTCTAGTTAACCCATGGGCTACTAACCCGTCTCTAATTAACCACTGGGCTACTGATCCGTCTCTAGTTAACCACTGGGTTACTGACCCGTCTCTTGTTAACCACTGGGTTACTGACCTGTCTCTAGTTAACCACTGGGTTACTGACCCGTCTCTAGTTAACCACTGGGTTACTGACCTGTCTCTTGTTAACCACTGCGTTACTGATCAATCTCCAGTTAACCACTGGGCTACTGACCCGCCTCAGTTAACCACTGGGTTACTGACCAAATCTAGTTAACCACTGGGTTACTGACCCGTCTCTAGTTAACCACTGGGTTACTGACCCGTCTCTAGTTAACCATTGTGTTGCTGACCCGTTTCTAGGTAACCATTGGGTTACTAACCCGTCAATATTTAACCACTGGGTTACTAACCCGTCTCTATATAACCATTGGACTAGTAACCCGTCTCTAGTTAACCACTGGACTAGTAACCCGTCTCTAGTTAACCACTGGGTTACTAACCCGTCTCTAGTTAACCCATGGGCTACTAACCCGTCTCTAATTAACCAATGGGCTACTGATCCGTCTCTAGTTAACCACTGGGTTACTGACCCGTCTCTTGTTAACCACTGGGTTACTGACCTGTCTCTAGTTAACCACTGGGTTACTGACCCGTCTCTAGTTAACCACTGGGTTACTGACCTGTCTCTAGTTAACCACTGCGTTACTGATCAATCTCCAGTTAACCACTGGGCTACTGACCCGTCTCTAGTTAACCACTGGGCTACTGACCCATCTCTAGTTAACCACTGGGTTACTGACCTAAATCTAGTTAACCACTGGGTTACTGACCCGTCTCTAGTTAACCACTGGGTTACTGACCCGTCTCTAGTTAACCACTGGGTTACTATCCCGTCTCTAGTTAACCACTGGGTTACTGACCCGTCTCTAGTTAACCATTGTGTTGCTGACCCGTTTCTAGGTAACCACTGTGTTACTGACCCGTCTCTAGTTAACCACTGGGTTACTGACCCGTCTCTAGTTAACCATTGTGTTGCTGACCCGTTTCTAGGTAACCACTGGGTTACTGACCCGTCTCTAGTTAACCACTGGGTTACTGACCCAAATCTAGTTAACCACTGGGTTACTGACCCGTCTCTAGTTAACCACTGGGTTACTGACCCGTCTCTAGTTAACCATTGTGTTGCTGACCCGTTTCTAGGTAACCATTGGGTTACTAACCCGTCTATATTTAACCACTGGGTTACTAACCCGTCTCTAGTTAACCATTGGGATAGTAACCCGTCTCTAGTTAACCCATGGGCTACTAACCCGTCTCTAATTAACCACTGGGTTACTGACACGTCTCCAGTTAACCACTGGGTTACTGACCCGTCTCTAGTTAACCACTGGGTTACTGACCCGTCTCTAGTTAACCACTGGGTTATTGACCCATCTCTAGTTAACCACTGGGTTACTGACCCGTCTCTAGTTAACCACTGGGTTACTGACCCGTCTCTAGTTAACCATTGTGTTGCTAAACCGTTTCTAGGTAACCATTGGGTTACTAACCCGTCTCTATTTAACCACTGGGTTACTAACCCGTCTCTATATAACCATTGGACTAGTAACCCGTCTCTAGTTAACCACTGGACTAGTAACCCGTCTCTAGTTAACCACTGGGTTACTAACCCGTCTCTAGTTAACCCATGGGCTACTAACCCGTCTCTAATTAACCACTTGGTTACTCATCCGTCTCTAGTTAACCACTGGGTTACTGACCTGTCTCTAGTTAAGCACTGGGTTACTGACCCGTCTCTAGTTAACCACTGGGTTACTATCCCGTCTCTAGTTAACCACTGGGTTACTGACCCGTCTCTAGTTAACCACTGGGTTACTGACCCGTCTCTAGTTAACCATTGTGTTGCTGACCCGTTTCTAGGTAACCATTGGGTTATTAACCCGTCTCTATTTAACCATTGGACTAGTAACCCGTCTCTAGTTAACCACTGGACTAGTAACCCGTCTCTAGCTAACCACTGGGTTACTAACCCGTCTCTAGTTAACCCATGGGCTACTAACCCGTCTCTAATTAACCACTGGGCTACTGATCCGTCTCTAGTTAACCACTGGGTTACTGACACGTCTCCTGTTAACCACTGGGTCACTGACCTGTCTCTTGTTAACCACTGGGTTACTGACCCGTCTCTAGTTAACCACTGGGTTACTGACCTGTCTCTAGTTAACCACTGCGTTACTGATCAATCTCCAGTTAACCACTGGGCTACTGACCCATCTCTAGTTAACCACTGGGCTACTGACCCATCTCTAGTTAACCACTGGGTTACTGACCTAAATCTAGTTAACCACTGGGTTGCTGACCCGTCTCTAGTTAACCACTGGGTTACTGACCCGTCTCTAGTTAACCACTGGGTTACTATCCCGTCTCTAGTTAACCACTGTGTTACTGACCCGTCTCTAGTTAACCACTGGGTTACTGACCCGTCTCTAGTTAACCACTTGGTTACTGACCCGTCTCTAGTTAACCATTGTGTTGCTGACCCGTTTCTAGTTAACCACTGTGTTACTGACCCGTCTCTAGTTAACCACTGTGTTGCTGACCCGTTTCTAGGTAACCATTGGGTTACTAACCCGTCTCTATTTAACCACTGGGTTACTAACCCGTCTCTAGTTAACCAATGGGATAGTAACCCGTCTCTAGTTAACCCATGGGCTACTAACCCGTCTCTAATTAACCACTGGGCTACTGATCCGTCTCTAGATAACCACTGGGCTACTGACCCGTCTCTAGTTGACCAATGGGCTACTGACCCATATCTAGTTAACCAATGGGCTACTGACCCATCTCTAGTTAACCACTGGGCTACTAACCCGTCTCTAGTTAACCACTGTATTACTGATCCGTCTCTAGTTAACCAATGGGCTACTGACCCGTCTCTAGTTAACCACTGGGTTACTGACCCGTCTCTAGTTAACCACTGGGCTACTAACCCGCCTCTAGTTAACCACTGTGTTACTGATCCGTCTCTAGTTGACCAATGGGCTACTGACCCGTCTCTAGTTGACCAATGGTCTACTGACCCGTCTCTAGTTAACCACTGGGTTACTGACCCGTCTCTAGTTAACCACTGGGATACTAACCCGCCTCTAGTTAACCACTGAGTTACTGACCCGTCTCTAGTTAACAACTGGGTTACTGACCTGTCTCTAGTTAACCACTGGGTTACTGATCCGTCTCTAGTTAACCACTGGGTTACTGACCCGTCTCTAGTTAACCACTGGGTACTGACCCGTCTCTAGTTAACCACTGGGTACTGACCCGTCTCTAGTTAACCACTGGGTTACTGACCCGTCTCTAGTTAACCACTGGGTTACTGACCCGTCTCTAGTTAACCACTGGGTTACTGACCCGTCTCTAGTTAACCACTGGGTTACTGACCCGTCTCTAGTTAACCACTGGGTTACTGACCCGTCTCTAGTTAACCACTGGGTTACTGACCTGTCTCTAGTTAACCACTGCGTTACTGATCAATCTCCAGTTAACCACTGGGCTACTGACCCGTCTCTAGTTAACCACTGGGCTACTGACCTATCTCTAGTTAACCACTGGGTTACTGACCCAAATCTAGTTAACCACTGGGTTACTGACCCGTCTCTAGTTAACCACTGGGTTACTATCCCGTCTCTAGTTAACCAATGGGCTACTGATCCGTCTCTAGTTAACCACTGGGTTACTGACCCGTCTCTTGTTAACCACTGGGTTACTGACCTGTCTCTAGTTAACCACTGGGTTACTGACCCGTCTCTAGTTAACCACTGGGTTACTGACCTGTCTCTAGTTAACCACTGCGTTACTGATCAATCTCCAGTTAACCACTGGGCTACTGACCCGTCTCTAGTTAACCACTGGGCTACTGACCCATCTCTAGTTAACCACTGGGTTACTGACCCAAATCTAGTTAACCACTGGGTTACTGACCCGTCTCTAGTTAACCACTGGGTTACTGACCCGTCTCTAGTTAACCACTGGGTTACTGACCCGTCTCTAGTTAACCACTGGGTTACTGACCCGTCTCTAGTTAACCACTGGGTTACTGACCCGTCTCTAGTTAACCATTGTGTTGCTGCCCGTTTCTAGATAACCACTGTGTTACTGACCCGTCTCTAGTTAACCACTGGGTTACTGACCCGTCTCTAGTTAACCATTGTGTTGCTGACCCGTTTCTAGGTAACCACTGTGTTACCGACCCGTCTCTAGTTAACCACTGGGTTACTGACCCGTCTCTAGTTAACCATTGTGTTGCTGACCCGTCTCTAGTTAACCACTGGGTTACTGACCCGTCTCTAGTTAACCATTGTGTTGCTGACCCGTTTCTAGGTAACCATTGTGTTACTAACCCGTCTCTATTTAACCACTGGGTTACTAACCCGTCTCTAGTTAACCAATGTGATAGTAACCCGTCTCTAGTTAACCCATGGGCTACTAACCCGTCTCTAATTAACCACTGGGCTACTGATCCGTCTCTAGATAACCACTGGGCTACTGACCCGTCTCTAGTTGACCAATGGGCTACTGACCCATATCTAGTTAACCAATGGGCTACTGACCCATCTCTAGTTAACCACTGGGCTACTAACCCGTCTCTAGTTAACCACTGTATTACTGATCCGTCTCTAGTTAACCAATGGGCTACTGACCCGTCTCTAGTTAACCACTGGGTTACTGACCCGTCTCTAGTTAACCACTGGGCTACTAACCCGCCTCTAGTTAACCACTGTGTTACTGATCCGTCTCTAGTTGACCAATGGGCTACTGACCCGTCTCTAGTTGACCAATGGGCTACTGACCCGTCTCTAGTTGACCAATGGTCTACTGACCCGTCTCTAGTTAACCACTGGGTTACTGACCCGTCTCTAGTTAACCACTGGGATACTAACCCGCCTCTAGTTAACCACTGAGTTACTGACCCGTCTCTAGTTAACAACTGGGTTACTGACGTGTCTCTAGTTAACCACTGGGTTACTGATCCGTCTCTAGTTAACCACTGGGTTACTGACCCATCTCTAGTTAACCACTGGGTTACTGACCCGTCTCTAGTTAACCACTGGGTACTGACCCGTCTCTAGTTAAACACTGGGTTACTGACCCGTTACTAGTTAACCACTGGGTTACTGACCCGTCTCTTGTTAACCACTGGGTTACTGACCTGTCTCTAGTTAACCACTGGGTTACTGACCCGTCTCTAGTTAACCACTGGGTTACTGACCCGTCTCTTGTTAACCACTGGGTTACTGACCTGTCTCTAGTTAACCACTGGGTTACTGACCCGTCTCTAGTTAACCACTGGGTTACTGACCTGTCTCTAGTTAACCACTGCGTTACTGATCAATCTCCAGTTAACCACTGGGCTACTGACCCGTCTCTAGTTAACCACTGGGCTACTGACCTATCTCTAGTTAACCACTGGGTTACTGACCCAAATCTAGTTAACCACTGGGTTACTGACCCGTCTCTAGTTAACCACTGGGTTACTGACCCGTCTCTAGTTAACCACTGGGTTACTATCCCGTCTCTAGTTAACCACTGGGTTACTGACCCGTCTCTAGTTAACCATTGTGTTGCTGACCAGTTTCTAGGTAAACACTGTGTTACTGACCCGTCTCTAGTTAACCATTGGGTTACTGACACCTCTCTTGTTAACCATTGTGTTGCTGACCCGTTTCTAGGTAACCATTGGGTTACTAACCCGTCAATATTTAACCACTGGGTTACTAACCCGTCTCTATATAACCATTGGATTAGTAACCCGTCTCTAGTTAACCACTGGACTAGTAACCCGTCTCTAGTTAACCACTGGGTTACTAACCCGTCTCTAGTTAACCCATGGGTTACTAACCCGTCTCTAATTAACCAATGGGCTACTGATCCGTCTCTAGTTAACCACTGGGTTACTGACCCGTCTCTTGTTAACCACTGGGTTACTGACCTGTCTCTAGTTAACCACTGGGTTACTGACCCGTCTCTAGTTAACCACTGGGTTACTGACCTGTCTCTTGTTAACCACTGCGTTACTGATCAATCTCCAGTTAACCACTGGGCTACTGACCCGTCTCTAGTTAACCACTGGGCTACAGTCTCTAGTTAACCAATGGGTATAACCCGTCTCTAGTTAACCCATGGGCTACTAACCCGTCTCTAATTAACCACTGGGCTACTGATCCGTCTCTAGTTAACCACTGGGCTACTGACCCGTCTCTAGTTGACCAATGGGCTACTGACCCGTCTCTAGTTAACCACTGGGTTACTGACCCATCTCTAGTTAACCACTGGGCTACTAACCCGTCTCTAGTTAACCACTGGGTTACTGACCCGTCTCTAGTTAACCACTGGGTTACTGACCCGTCTCTAGTTAACCACTGGGTTACTGACCCGTCTCTAGTTAACCACTGGGCTACTGACCCGTCTCTAGTTAACCACTGGGTTACTGACCCGTCTCTAGTTAACCACTGGGTTACTGACCCGTCTCTAGTTAACCACTGGGTTACTGACCCGTCTCTAGTTAACCACTGGGTTACTGACCCGTCTCTAGTTAACCACTGGGTTACTGACCCGTCTCTTGTTAACCACTGGGTTACTGACCTGTCTCTAGTTAACCACTGGGTTACTGACCCGTCTCTAGTTAACCACTGGGTTACTGACCTGTCTCTAGTTAACCACTGCGTTACTGATCAATCTCCAGTTAACCACTGGGCTACTGACCCGTCTCTAGTTAACCACTGGGCTACTGACCTATCTCTAGTTAACCACTGGGTTACTGACCCAAATCTAGTTAACCACTGGGTTACTGACCCGTCTCTAGTTAACCACTGGGTTACTAACCCGTCTCTAGTTAACCACTGGGCTACTGATCCGTCTCTAGTTAACCACTGGGTTACTGACCCGTCTCTTGTTAACCACTGGGTTACTGACCTGTCTCTAGTTAACCACTGGGTTACTGACCCGTCTCTAGTTAACCACTGGGTTACTGACCCGTCTCTAGTTAACCACTGGGTTACTGACCCATCTCTAGTTAACCACTGGGCTACTGACCCGTCTCTAGTTAACCACTGGGCTACTGACCCATCTCTAGTTAACCACTGGGTTACTGACCCATCTCTAGTTAACCACTGGGTTACTGACCCGTCTCTAGTTAACCACTGGGTTACTATCCCGTCTCTAGTTAACCACTGGGTTACTGACCCGTCTCTAGTTAACCACTGGGTTACTGACCCGTCTCTAGTTAACCACTTGGTTACTGACCCGTCTCTAGTTAACCATTGTGTTGCTGGCCCGTTTCTAGATAACCACTGTGTTACTGACCCGTCTCTAGTTAACCACTGGGTTACTGACCCGTCTCTAGTTAACCATTGTGTTGCTGACCCGTTTCTAGGTAACCACTGTGTTACCGACCCGTCTCTAGTTAACCACTGGGTTACTGACCCGTCTCTAGTTAACCATTGTGTTGCTGACCCGTCTCTAGTTAACCACTGGGTTACTGACCCGTCTCTAGTTAACCATTGTGTTGCTGACCCGTTTCTAGGTAACCATTGTGTTACTAACCCGTCTCTATTTAACCACTGGGTTACTAACCCGTCTCTAGTTAACCAATGTGATAGTAACCCGTCTCTAGTTAACCCATGGGCTACTAACCCGTCTCTAATTAACCACTGGGCTACTGATCCGTCTCTAGATAACCACTGGGCTACTGACCCGTCTCTAGTTGACCAATGGGCTACTGACCCATATCTAGTTAACCAATGGGCTACTGACCCATCTCTAGTTAACCACTGGGCTACTAACCCGTCTCTAGTTAACCACTGTATTACTGATCCGTCTCTAGTTAACCAATGGGCTACTGACCCGTCTCTAGTTAACCACTGGGTTACTGACCCGTCTCTAGTTAACCACTGGGCTACTAACCCGCCTCTAGTTAACCACTGTGTTACTGATCCGTCTCTAGTTGACCAATGGGCTACTGACCCGTCTCTAGTTGACCAATGGTCTACTGACCCGTCTCTAGTTAACCACTGGGTTACTGACCCGTCTCTAGTTAACCACTGGGATACTAACCCGCCTCTAGTTAACCACTGAGTTACTGACCCGTCTCTAGTTAACAACTGGGTTACTGACGTGTCTCTAGTTAACCACTGGGTTACTGATCCGTCTCTAGTTAACCACTGGGTTACTGACCCGTCTCTAGTTAACCACTGGGTTACTGACCCGTCTCTAGTTAACCACTGGGTACTGACCCGTCTCTAGTTAAACACTGGGTTACTGACCCGTTACTAGTTAACCACTGGGTTACTGACCCGTCTCTTGTTAACCACTGGGTTACTGACCTGTCTCTAGTTAACCACTGGGTTACTGACCCGTCTCTAGTTAACCACTGGGTTACTGACCCGTCTCTTGTTAACCACTGGGTTACTGACCTGTCTCTAGTTAACCACTGGGTTACTGACCCGTCTCTAGTTAACCACTGGGTTACTGACCTGTCTCTAGTTAACCACTGCGTTACTGATCAATCTCCAGTTAACCACTGGGCTACTGACCCGTCTCTAGTTAACCACTGGGCTACTGACCTATCTCTAGTTAACCACTGGGTTACTGACCCAAATCTAGTTAACCACTGGGTTACTGACCCGTCTCTAGTTAACCACTGGGTTACTGACCCGTCTCTAGTTAACCACTGGGTTACTATCCCGTCTCTAGTTAACCACTGGGTTACTGACCCGTCTCTAGTTAACCATTGTGTTGCTGACCAGTTTCTAGGTAAACACTGTGTTACTGACCCGTCTCTAGTTAACCATTGGGTTACTGACACCTCTCTTGTTAACCATTGTGTTGCTGACCCGTATCTAGGTAACCACTGGATTACTAACCCTTCTCTATTAAAATGTTAACCACTGGATTACTGACCCGTCTCTAGTTAACCATTTTGTTGCTGACCCGTTTCTAGGTAACCATTGGGTTACTAACCCGTCAATATTTAACCACTGGGTTACTAACCAGTCTCTATATAACCATTGGACTAGTAACCCGTCTCTAGTTAACCACTGGACTAGTAACCCGTCTCTAGTTAACCACTGGGTTACTAACCCGTCTCTAGTTAACCCATGGGCTACTAACCCGTCTCTAATTAACCAATGGGCTACTGATCCGTCTCTAGTTAACCACTGGGTTACTGACCCGTCTCTTGTTAACCACTGGGTTACTGACCTGTCTCTAGTTAACCACTGGGTTACTGACCCGTCTCTAGTTAACCACTGGGTTACTGACCTGTCTCTAGTTAACCACTGCGTTACTGATCAATCTCCAGTTAACCACTGGGCTACTGACCCGTCTCTAGTTAACCACTGGGCTACTGACCCATCTCTAGTTAACCACTGGGTTACTGACCTAAATCTAGTTAACCACTGGGTTACTGACCCGTCTCTAGTTAACCACTGGGTTACTGACCCGTCTCTAGTTAACCACTGGGTTACTATCCCGTCTCTAGTTAACCACTGGGTTACTGACCCGTCTCTAGTTAACCATTGTGTTGCTGACCCGTTTCTAGGTAACCACTGTGTTACTGACCCGTCTCTAGTTAACCACTGGGTTACTGACCCGTCTCTAGTTAACCATTGTGTTGCTGACCCGTTTCTAGGTAACCACTGGGTTACTGACCCGTCTCTAGTTAACCACTGGGTTACTGACCCAAATCTAGTTAACCACTGGGTTACTGACCCGTCTCTAGTTAACCACTGGGTTACTGACCCGTCTCTAGTTAACCATTGTGTTGCTGACCCGTTTCTAGGTAAACATTGGGTTACTAACCCGTCTATATTTAACCACTGGGTTACTAACCCGTCTCTAGTTAACCATTGGGATAGTAACCCGTCTCTAGTTAACCCATGGGCTACTAACCCGTCTCTAATTAACCACTGGGTTACTGACACGTCTCCAGTTAACCACTGGGTTACTGACCCGTCTCTAGTTAACCACTGGGTTACTGACCCGTCTCTAGTTAACCACTGGGTTATTGACCCATCTCTAGTTAACCACTGGGTTACTGACCCGTCTCTAGTTAACCACTGGGTTACTGACCCGTCTCTAGTTAACCATTGTGTTGCTAAACCGTTTCTAGGTAACCATTGGGTTACTAACCCGTCTCTATTTAACCACTGGGTTACTAACCCGTCTCTATATAACCATTGGACTAGTAACCCGTCTCTAGTTAACCACTGGACTAGTAACCCGTCTCTAGTTAACCACTGGGTTACTAACCCGTCTCTAGTTAACCCATGGGCTACTAACCCGTCTCTAATTAACCACTTGGTTACTCATCCGTCTCTAGTTAACCACTGGGTTACTGACCTGTCTCTAGTTAAGCACTGGGTTACTGACCCGTCTCTAGTTAACCACTGGGTTACTGACCCGTCTCTAGTTAACCACTGGGTTACTATCCCGTCTCTAGTTAACCATTGTGTTGCTGACCCGTTTCTAGGTAACCATTGGGTTATTAACCCGTCTCTATTTAACCATTGGACTAGTAACCCGTCTCTAGTTAACCACTGGACTAGTAACCCGTCTCTAGCTAACCACTGGGTTACTAACCCGTCTCTAGTTAACCCATGGGCTACTAACCCGTCTCTAATTAACCACTGGGCTACTGATCCGTCTCTAGTTAACCACTGGGTTACTGACACGTCTCCTGTTAACCACTGGGTCACTGACCTGTCTCTTGTTAACCACTGGGTTACTGACCCGTCTCTAGTTAACCACTGGGTTACTGACCTGTCTCTAGTTAACCACTGCGTTACTGATCAATCTCCAGTTAACCACTGGGCTACTGACCCATCTCTAGTTAACCACTGGGCTACTGACCCATCTCTAGTTAACCACTGGGTTACTGACCTAAATCTAGTTAACCACTGGGTTGCTGACCCGTCTCTAGTTAACCACTGGGTTACTGACCCGTCTCTAGTTAACCACTGGGTTACTATCCCGTCTCTAGTTAACCACTGTGTTACTGACCCGTCTCTAGTTAACCACTGGGTTACTGACCCGTCTCTAGTTAACCACTTGGTTACTGACCCGTCTCTAGTTAACCATTGTGTTGCTGACCCGTTTCTAGGTAACCACTGTGTTACCGACCCGTCTCTAGTTAACCACTGGGTTACTGACCCGTCTCTAGTTAACCATTGTGTTGCTGACCCGTCTCTAGTTAACCACTGGGTTACTGACCCGTCTCTAGTTAACCATTGTGTTGCTGACCCGTTTCTAGGTAACCATTGGGTTACTAACCCGTCTCTATTTAACCACTGGGTTACTAACCCGTCTCTAGTTAACCAATGGGATAGTAACCCGTCTCTAGTTAACCCATGGGCTACTAACCCGTCTCTAATTAACCACTGGGCTACTGATCCGTCTCTAGATAACCACTGGGCTACTGACCCGTCTCTAGTTGACCAATGGGCTACTGACCCATATCTAGTTAACCAATGGGCTACTGACCCATCTCTAGTTAACCACTGGGCTACTAACCCGTCTCTAGTTAACCACTGTATTACTGATCCGTCTCTAGTTAACCAATGGGCTACTGACCCGTCTCTAGTTAACCACTGGGTTACTGACCCGTCTCTAGTTAACCACTGGGCTACTAACCCGCCTCTAGTTAACCACTGTGTTACTGATCCGTCTCTAGTTGACCAATGGGCTACTGACCCGTCTCTAGTTGACCAATGGTCTACTGACCCGTCTCTAGTTAACCACTGGGTTACTGACCCGTCTCTAGTTAACCACTGGGATACTAACCCGCCTCTAGTTAACCACTGAGTTACTGACCCGTCTCTAGTTAACAACTGGGTTACTGACGTGTCTCTAGTTAACCACTGGGTTACTGATCCGTCTCTAGTTAACCACTGGGTTACTGACCCGTCTCTAGTTAACCACTGGGTTACTGACCCGTCTCTAGTTAACCACTGGGTACTGACCCGTCTCTAGTTAAACACTGGGTTACTGACCCGTTACTAGTTAACCACTGGGTTACTGACCCGTCTCTTGTTAACCACTGGGTTACTGACCTGTCTCTAGTTAACCACTGGGTTACTGACCCGTCTCTAGTTAACCACTGGGTTACTGACCCGTCTCTTGTTAACCACTGGGTTACTGACCTGTCTCTAGTTAACCACTGGGTTACTGACCCGTCTCTAGTTAACCACTGGGTTACTGACCTGTCTCTAGTTAACCACTGCGTTACTGATCAATCTCCAGTTAACCACTGGGCTACTGACCCGTCTCTAGTTAACCACTGGGCTACTGACCTATCTCTAGTTAACCACTGGGTTACTGACCCAAATCCAGTTAACCAATGGGTTACTGACCCGTCTCTAGTTAACCACTGGGTTACTATCCCGTCGCTAGTTAACCACTGGGTTACTGACCCGTCTCTAGTTAACCACTGGGTTACTGACCCGTCTCTAGTTAACCATTGTGTTGCTGACCCGTTTCTAGGTAACCACTGTGTTACAGACCCGTCTCTAGTTAACCACTGGGTTACTGACCCGTCTCTAGTTAACCATTGTGTTGCTGACCCGTTTCTAGGTAACCACTGGGTTACTAACCCGTCTCTAGGTAACCATTGGGTTACTGACACCTCTATAGTTAACCATTTTGTTGCTGACCCGTATCTAGGTAACCACTGGATTACTAACCCTTCTCTATTAAAATGTTAACCACTGGATTACTGACCCGTCTCTAGTTAACCATTGTGTTGCTGACCCGTTTCTAGGTAACCATTGGGTTACTAACCCGTCAATATTTAACCACTGGGTTAGTAACCCGTCTCTATATAACCATTGGACTAGTAACCCGTCTCTAGTTAACCACTGGACTAGTAACCCGTCTCTAGTTAACCACTGGGTTACTAACCCGTCTCTAGTTAACCCATGGGCTACTAACCCGTCTCTAATTAACCACTGGGCTACTGATCCGTCTCTAGTTAACCACTGGGTTACTGACCCGTCTCTTGTTACCCACTGGGTTACTGACCTGTCTCTAGTTAACCACTTGGTTACTGACCTGTCTCTAGTTAACCACTGCGTTTCTTATCAATCTCCAGTTAACCACTGGGCTACTGACCCGTCTCTAGTTAACCACTGGGCTACTGACCCATCTCTAGTTAACCACTGGGTTACTGACCTAAATCTAGTTAACCACTGGGTTACTGACCCGTCTCTAGTTAACCACTGGGTTACTGACCCGTCTCTAGTTAACCACTGGGTTACTATCCTGTCTCTAGTTAACCACTGGGTTACTGACCCGTCTCTAGTTAACCACTGGGTTAATGACCCGTCTCTAGTTAACCACTGGGCTACTAACCCGCCTCTAGTTAACCACTGTGTTACTGATCCGTCTCTAGTTGACCAATGGGCTACTGACCCGTCTCTAGTTGACCAATGGTCTACTGACCCGTCTCTAGTTAACCACTGGGTTACTGACCCGTCTCTAGTTAACCACTGGGATACTAACCCGCCTCTAATTAACCACTGAGTTACTGACCCGTCTCTAGTTAACAACTGGGTTACTGACGTGTCTCTAGTTAACCACTGGGTTACTGATCCGTCTCTAGTTAACCACTGGGTTACTGACCGTCTCTAGTTAACCACTGGGTTACTGACCCGTCTCTAGTTAACCACTGGGTACTGACCCGTCTCTAGTTAAACTCTGGGTTACTGACCCGTTACTAGTTAACCACTGGGTTACTGACCCGTCTCTTGTTAACCACTGGGTTACTGACCTGTCTCTAGTTAACCACTGGGTTACTGACCCGTCTCTAGTTAACCACTGGGTTACTGACCCGTCTCTTGTTAACCACTGGGTTACTGACCTGTCTCTAGTTAACCACTGGGTTACTGACCCGTCTCTAGTTAACCACTGGGTTACTGACCTGTCTCTAGTTAACCACTGCGTTACTGATCAATCTCCAGTTAACCACTGGGCTACTGACCCGTCTCTAGTTAAACACTGGGCTACTGACCTATCTCTAGTTAAGCACTGGGTTACTGACCCAAATCTAGTTAACCACTGGGTTACTGACCCGTCTCTAGTTAACCACTGGGTTACTGACCCGTCTCTAGTTAACCACTGGGTTACTGACCCGTCTCTAGTTAACCATTGTGTTGCTGACCCGTTTCTAGGTAACCATTGGGTTACTAACCCGTCTCTATTTAACCACTGGGTTACTAACCCGTCTCTAGTTAACCAATGGGATAGTAACCCGTCTATAGTTAACCCATGGGCTACTAACCCGTCTCTAATTAACCACTGGGCTAATGATCCGTCTCTAGATAACCACTGGGCTACTGACCCGTCTCTAGTTGACCAATGGACTACTGACCCATATCTAGTTAACCAATGGGCTACTGACCCATCTCTAGTTAACCACTGGGCTACTAATCCGTCTCTAGTTAACCACTGTATTACTGATCCGTCTCTAGTTAACCAATGGGCTACTGACCCGTCTCTAATTAACCACTGGGTTACTGTCCCGTCTCTAGTTAACAACTGGGCTACTAACCCGCCTCTAGTTAACCACTGTGTTACTGATCCGTCTCTAGTTGATCAATGGGCTACTGACCCGTGTCTAGTTGACCAATGGTCTACTGACCCGTCTCTAGTTAACCACTGGGTTACTGACCCGTCTCTAGTTAACCACTGGGATACTAACCCGCCTCTAGTTAACCACTGAGTTACTGACCCGTCTCTAGTTAACAACTGGGTTACTGACGTGTCTCTAGTTAACCACTGGGTTACTGATCCGTCTCTAGTTAACCACTGGGTTACTGACCCGTCTCTAGTTAACCACTGGGTACTGACCCGTCTCTAGTTAACCACTGGGTTACTGACCCGTTACTAGTTAACCACTGGGTTACTGACCCGTCTCTAGTTAACCACTGGGTTACTGACCCGTCTCTAGTTAACCACTGGGTTACTGACCCGTCTCTAGTTAACCACTGGGTTACTGACCCGTCTCTAGTTAACCACTGGGTTACTGACCCGTCTCTAGTTAACCACTGGGTTACTGACCCGTCTCTAGTTAACCACTGGGTTACTGACCCGTCTCTAGTTAACCACTTGGTTACTGACCCGTCTCTAGTTAACCATTGTGTTGCTGACCCGTTTCTAGATAACCACTGTGTTACTGACCCGTCTCTAGTTAACCACTGGGTTACTGACCCGTCTCTAGTTAACCATTGTGTTGCTGACCCGTTTCTAGGTAACCACTGTGTTACCGACCCGTCTCTAGTTAACCACTGGGTTACTGACCCGTCTCTAGTTAACCATTGTGTTGCTGACCCGTCTCTAGTTAACCACTGGGTTACTGACCCGTCTCTAGTTAACCATTGTGTTGCTGACCCGTTTCTAGGTAACCATTGGGTTACTAACCCGTCTCTATTTAACCACTGGGTTACTAACCCGTCTCTAGTTAACCAATGGGATAGTAACCCGTCTCTAGTTAACCCATGGGCTACTAACCCGTCTCTAATTAACCACTGGGCTACTGATCCGTCTCTAGATAACCACTGGGCTACTGACCCGTCTCTAGTTGACCAATGGGCTACTGACCCATATCTAGTTAACCAATGGGCTACTGACCCATCTCTAGTTAACCACTGGGCTACTAATCCGTCTCTAGTTAACCACTGTATTACTGATCCGTCTCTAGTTAACCAATGGGCTACTGACCCGTCTCTAGTTAACCACTGGGTTACTGTCCCGTCTCTAGTTAACCACTGGGCTACTAACCCGCCTCTAGTTAACCACTGTGTTACTGATCCGTCTCTAGTTGACCAATGGGCTACTGACCCGTCTCTAGTTGACCAATGGTCTACTGACCCGTCTCTAGTTAACCACTGGGTTACTGACCCGTCTCTAGTTAACCACTGGGATACTAACCCGCCTCTAATTAACCACTGAGTTACTGACCCGTCTCTAGTTAACAACTGGGTTACTGACGTGTCTCTAGTTAACCACTGGGTTACTGATCCGTCTCTAGTTAACCACTGGGTTACTGACCCGTCTCTAGTTAACCACTGGGTTACTGACCCGTCTCTAGTTAACCACTGGGTACTGACCCGTCTCTAGTTAAACACTGGGTTACTGACCCGTTACTAGTTAACCACTGGGTTACTAACCCGTCTCTTGTTAACCACTGGGTTACTGACCTGTCTCTAGTTAACCACTGGGTTACTGACCCGTCTCTAGTTAACCACTGGGTTACTGACCCGTCTCTTGTTAACCACTGGGTTACTGACCTGTCTCTAGTTAACCACTGGGTTACTGACCCGTCTCTAGTTAACCACTGGGTTACTGACCTGTCTCTAGTTAACCACTGCGTTACTGATCAATCTCCAGTTAACCACTGTGCTACTGACCCGTCTCTAGTTAAACACTGGGCTACTGACCTATCTCTAGTTAACCACTGGGTTACTGACCCAAATCTAGTTAACCACTGGGTTACTGACCCGTCTCTAGTTAACCACTGGGTTACTGACCCGTCTCTAGTTAACCACTGGCTTACTATCCCGTCTCTAGTTAACCACTGGGTTACTGACCCGTCTCTAGTTAACCACTGGGTTACTGACCCGTCTCTAGTTAACCATTGTGTTGCTGACCCGTTTCTAGGTAACAACTGTGTTACTGACCCGTCTCTAGTTAACCACTGGGTTACTGACCCGTCTCTAGTTAACCATTGTGTTGCTGACCCGTTTCTAGGTAACCACTGGGTTACTAACCCGTCTCTAGGTAACCACTGTGTTACTGACCCGTCTCTAGTTAACCACTGGGTTACTAACCCTTCTCTTTTAAAATGTTAACCACTGGGTTACTGACCAGTCTCTAGTTAACCACTGGGTTACTGACCTGTCTCTAGTTAACCACTGCGTTACTGATCAATCTCCAGTTAACCACTGGGCTACTGACCCGTCTCTAGTTAACCACTGGGCTACTGACCTATCTCTAGTTAACCACTGGTTTTGCTGACCCAAATCTAGTTAACCACTGGGTTACTGACCCGTCTCTAGTTAACCACTGGGTTACTGACCCGTCTCTAGTTAACCACTGGGTTACTATCCCGTCTCTAGTTAACCACTGGGTTACTGACCCGTCTCTAGTTAACCACTGGGTTACTGACCCGTCTCTAGTTAACCACTGGGTTACTATCCCGTCTCTAGTTAACCACTGGTTTACTGACCCGTCTCTAGTTAACCACTGGGTTACTGACCCGTCTCTAGTTAACCATTGTGTTGCTGACCCGTTTCTAGGTAACCACTGTGTTACTGACCCGTCTCTAGTTAACCACTGGGTTACTGACCCGTCTCTAGTTAACCATTGTGTTGCTGACCCGTTTCTAGGTAACCACTGGGTTACTAACCCGTCTCTAGGTAACCACTGTGTTACTGACCCGTCTCTAGTTAACCACTGGGTTACTAACCCTTCTCTATTAAAATGTTAACCACTGGGTTACTGACCCGTCTCTAGTTAACCATTGTGTTGCTGACCCGTTTCTAGGTAACCATTGGGTTATTAACCCGTCTCTATTTAACCATTGGACTAGTAACCCGTCTCTAGTTAACCACTGGACTAGTAACCCGTCTCTAGCTAACCACTGGGTCACTAACCCGTCTCTAGTTAACCCATGGGCTACTAACCCGTCTCTAATTAACCACTGGGCTACTGATCCGTCTCTAGTTAACCACTGGGTTACTGACCCGTCTCCTGTTAACCACTGGGTTACTGACCTGTCTCTAGTTAACCACTGGGTTACTGACCCGTCTCTAGTTAACCACTGGGTTACTGACCTGTCTCTAGTTAACCACTGCGTTACTGATCAATCTCCAGTTAACCACTGGGCTACTGACCCATCTCTAGTTAACCACTGGGCTACTGACCCATCTCTAGTTAACCACTGGGTTACTGACCTAAATCTAGTTAACCACTGGGTTGCTGACCCGTCTCTAGTTAACCACTGGGTTACTGACCCGTCTCTAGTTAACCACTGGGTTACTATCCCGTCTCTAGTTAACCACTGGGTTACTGACCCGTCTCTAGTTAACCACTGGGTTACTGACCCGTCTCTAGTTAACCGCTTGGTTACTGACCCGTCTCTAGTTAACCATTGTGTTGCTGACCCGTTTCTAGATAACCACTGTGTTACTGACCCGTCTCTTGTTAACCACTGGGTTACTGACCCGTCTCTAGTTAACCATTGTGTTGCTGACCCGTTTCTAGGTAACCACTGTGTTACCGACCCGTCTCTAGTTAACCACTGGGTTACTGACCCGTCTCTAGTTAACCATTGTGTTGCTGACCCGTCTCTAGGTAACCACTGGGTTACTAACCCGTCTGTATTTAACCACTGGGTTACTAACCCGTCTCCAGTTAACCAATGGGATAGTAACCCGTCTATAGTTAACCCATGGGCTACTAACCCGTCTCTAATTAACCACTGGGCTAATGATCCGTTTCTAGATAACCACTGGGTTACTGACCCAAATCTAGTTAACCACTGGGTTACTGACCCGTCTCTAGTTAACCACTGGGTTACTGACCCGTCTCTAGTTAACCACTGGCTTACTATCCCGTCTCTAGTTAACCACTGGGTTACTGACCCGTCTCTAGTTAACCATTGTGTTGCTGACCCGTTTCTAGGTAACAACTGTGTTACTGACCCGTCTCTAGTTAACCACTGGGTTACTGACCCGTCTCTAGTTAACCATTGTGTTGCTGACCCGTTTCTAGGTAACCACTGGGTTACTAACCCGTCTCTAGTTAACCAATGGGATAGTAACCCGTCTATAGTTAACCCATGGGCTACTAACCCGTCTCTAATTAACCACTGGGCTACTGATCCGTTTCTAGATAACCACTGGGCTACTGACCCGTCTCTAGTTGACCAATGGGCTACTGACCCATATCTAGTTAACCAATGGGCTACTGACCCATCTCTAGTTAACCACTGGGCTACTAACCCGTCTATAGTTAACCACTGTATTACTGATCCGTCTCTAGTTAACCAATGGGCTACTGACCCGTCTCTAGTTAACAACTGGGTTACTGACCCGTCTCTAGTTAACCACTGGGCTACTAACCCGCCTCTAGTTAACCACTGTGTTACTGATCCGTCTCTAGTTGACCAATGGGCTACTGACCCGTCTCTAGTTGACCAATGGTCTACTGACCCGTCTCTAGTTAACCACTGGGTTACTGACCCGTCTCTAGTTAACCACTGGGATACTAACCCGCCTCTAGTTAACCACTGAGTTACTGACCCGTCTCTAGTTAACAACTGGGTTACTGACGTGTCTCTAGTTAACCACTGGGTTACTGATCCGTCTCTAGTTAACCACTGGGTTACTGACCCGTCTCTAGTTAACCACTGGGTTACTGACCCGTCTCTAGTTAACCACTGGGTACTGACCCGTCTCTAGTTAAACACTGGGTTACTGACCCGTTACTAGTTAACCACTGGGTTACTAACCCGTCTCTTGTTAACCACTGGGTTACTGACCTGTCTCTAGTTAACCACTGGGTTACTGACCCGTCTCTAGTTAACCACTGGGTTACTGACCCGTCTCTTGTTAACCACTGGGTTACTGACCTGTCTCTAGTTAACCACTGGGTTACTGACCCGTCTCTAGTTAACCACTGGGTTACTGACCTGTCTCTAGTTAACCACTGCGTTACTGATCAATCTCCAGTTAACCACTGGGCTACTGACCCGTCTCTAGTTAACCACTGGGCTACTGACCTATCTCTAGTTAACCACTGGGTTACTGACCCAAATCTAGTTAACCACTGGGTTACTGACCCGTCTCTAGTTAACCACTGGGTTACTGACCCGTCTCTAGTTAACCACTGGCTTACTATCCCGTCTCTAGTTAACCAATGGGTTACTGACCCGTCTCCTGTTAACCACTGGGTTACTGACCTGTCTCTAGTTAACCACTGGGTTACTGACCCGTCTCTAGTTAACCATTGGGTTACTGACCTGTCTCTAGTTAACCACTGCGTTACTGATCAATCTCCAGTTAACCACTGGGCTACTGACCCGTCTCTAGTTAACCACTGGGCTACTGACCCATCTCTAGTTAACCACTGGGTTACTGACCCGTTTCTAGTTAACCACTGGGCTACTAACTAGTCTCTAGTTAACCACTGGACTACTGATCAGTCTCTAGTTAACCAATGGACTAGTAACCCGTCTCTAGTTAACCATTGGACTAGTAACCCGTCTCTAGTTAACCACTGGACTAGTAACCCGTCTCTAGTTAACCACTGGGTTACTAACCCGTCTCTAGTTAACCATTGGGCTACTATCCCGTCTCTAGTTAACCCATGGGCTACTAGCCCGTCTCTAGTTAACCACTGGGCTACTAACCCGTCTCTAGTTATACACTGGGCTACTAACCCATCTCTAGATAACCACTGGGCTAATGACCCATCTCTAGTTAACCACTAGGTTACTGACCCGTCTCTAGTTAACCACTGGGTTATTTACCCGTCTCTAGTTAACCATTGTGTTGCTAACCCGTTTCTAGGTAAACACTGTGTTACTGACCCGTCTCTAGTTAACCATTGGGTTACTGACACCTCTCTAGTTAACCATTGTGTTGCTGACCCGTTTCTATGTAACCATTGGGTTACTAACCCGTCTCTATTTAACCACTGGGTTACTAACCCGTCTCTATATAACCTTTGGACTAGTAACCCGTCTCTAGTTAACCACTGGACTAGTAACCCGTCTCTAGTTAACAACTGGGTTACTAACCCGTCTCTAGTTAACCCATGGGCTACTAACACGTCTCTAATTAACCACTGGGCTACTGATCCGTCTCTAGTTAACCACTGGGTTACTGACCCGTCTCTTGGTAACCACTGGGTTACTGACCTGTCTCTAGTTAACCACTGGGTTACTGACCCGTCTCTAGTTAACCACTGGGTTACTGAACCGTCTCTAGTTAACCACTGGGTTATTATCCCGTCTCTAGTTAACCACTGGAGTACTAACCCGTCTCTAGTTAACCACTGGGTTACTGACCCGTCTCTAGTTAACCACTGGGTTACTGACCCGTCTCTAGTTAACCATTGTGTTGCTGACCCGTTTCTAGGTAACCATTGGGTTACTAACCCGTCTATATTTAACCACTCGGTTACTAGCCCGTCTCTAGTTAACCATTGGGATAGTAACCCGTCTCTAGTTAACCCATGGGCTACTAACACGTCTCTAATTAACCACTTGGTTACTGACCCGTCTCCAGTTAACCACTGGGTTACTGACCCGTCTCTAGTTAACCACTGGGTTACTGACCCGTCTCTAGTTAACCACTGGGTACTGACCCGTCTCTAGTTAACCACTGGGTTACTGACCCGTTACTAGTTAACCACAGGGTTACTGACCCGTCTCTTATTAATCACTGGGTTACGGACCTCTCTCTAGTTAACCACTTGGCTAATGCCCCGTCTCTAGTTAACCACTGGGTTATTGACCCATCTCTAGTTAACCACTGGGTTACTGACCCGTCTCTAGTTAACCACTGGGTTACTGACCCGTCTCTAGTTAACCATTGTGTTGCTGACCCGTTTCTAGGTAACCATTGGGTTACTAACCCGTCTCTATTTAACCACTGGGTTACTAACCCGTCTCTATATAACCATTGGACTAGTAACCCGTCTCTAGTTAACCACTGGACTAGTAACCCGTCTCTAGTTAACCACTGGGTTACTAACCCGTCTCTAGTTAACCCATGGGCTACTAACCCATCTCTAATTAACCACTTGGCTACTGATCCGTCTCTAGTTAACCACTGGGTTACTGACCCGTCTCTAGTTAACCACTGGGTTACTGACCTGTCTCTAGTTAACCACTGCGATACTGATCAATCTCCAGTTAACCACTGGGCTACTGACCCGTCTCTAGTTAACCACTGGGCTACTGACCCATCTCTAGTTAACCACTGGGTTACTGACCCAAATCTAGTTAACCACTGGATTACTGACCCGTCTCTAGTTAACCACTGGGTTACTGACCCGTCTCTAGTTAACCACTGGGTTACTATCCCGTCTCTAGTTAACCACTGTGTTACTGACCCGTCTCTAGTTAACCACTGGGTTACTGACCCGTCTCTAGTTAACCACTGGGTTACTGACCCGTCTCTAGTTAACCACTGTGTTACTGACCCGTCTCTAGTTAACCACTGGGTTACTGACCCGTCTCTAGTTAACCACTGTGTTACTGACCCGTCTCTAGTTAACCACTGGGTTACTGACCCGTCTCTAGTTAACCACTGTGTTACTGACCCGTCTCTAGTTAACCACTGTGTTACTGACCCGTCTCTAGTTAACCACTGGGTTACTGACCCGTCTCTAGTTAACCATTGTGTTGCTGACCCGTTTCTATGTAACCATTGGGTTACTAACCCGTCTCTATTTAACCACTGGGTTACTAACCCGTCTCTGTTAACCAATGGGCTACTAACCCGTCTCTAGTTAACCAATGGGCTACTAACCCGTCTCTAGTTAACCACTGGGTTACTGACCCGTCTCTAGTTAACCCATGGGCTCTAACCTACCCGTCTCTATACTAGTTAACCATTGGCTACTGACCCTCTTAGTTAACCACTGGGTTACTGACCCGTCTCTAGTTAACCATTGTGTTGCTGACCCGTTTCTAGTAACCATTGGGTTACTACCCGTCTCTATTAACCACTGGGTTACTAACCCGTCTCTAGTTAACCATGGATAATAACCCGTCTCTAGTTAACCCATGGGCTACTAACCCGTCTCTAATTAACCACTGGGCTACTGATCCGTCTCTAGATAACCACTGGGCTACTGACCCGTCTCTAGTTAACCATGGGCTACTGACCCATATCTAGTTAACCAATGGGCTACTGACCCATCTCTAGTTAACCACTGGGCTACTAACCCGTCTCTAGTTAACCACTGTATTACTGATCCGTCTCTAGTTAACCAATGGGCTACTGACCCGTCTCTAGTTAACCACTGGGTTACTGACCCGTCTCTAGTTAACCACTGGGCTACTAACCCGCCTCTAGTTAACCACTGGGTTACTGACCCGTCTCTAGTTAACCATTGTGTTGCTGACCCATTTCTAGGTAACCACTGTGTTACTGACCCGTCTCTAGTTAACCACTGGGTTACTGACCCGTCTCTAGTTAACCACTGGGTTACTGACCCGTCTCTAGTTAACCACTGGGTACTGACCCGTCTCTAGTTAACCACTGGGTTACTGACCCGTTACTAGTTAACCACTGGGTTACTGACCCGTCTCTTATTAACCACTGGGTTACGGACCTCTCTCTAGTTAACCACTTGGCTAATGCCCCGTCTCTAGTTAACCACTGGGTTATTGACCCATCTCTAGTTAACCACTGGGTTACTGACCCGTCTCTAGTTAACCACTGGGTTACTGACCCGTCTCTAGTTAACCATTGTGTTGCTGACCCGTTTCTAGGTAACCATTGGGTTACTAACCCGTCTCTATTTAACCACTGGGTTACTAACCCGTCTCTATATAACCATTGGACTAGTAACCCGTCTCTAGTTAACCACTGGACTAGTAACCCGTCTCTAGTTAACCACTGGGTTACTAACCCGTCTCTAGTTAACCCATGGGCTACTAACCCGTCTCTAATTAACCACTGGGCTACTGATCCGTCTCTAGTTAACCACTGGGTTACTGACCCGTCTCTTGTTAACCACTGGGTTACTGACCTGTCTCTAGTTAACCACTGGGTTACTGACCCGTCTCTAGTTAACCACTGGGTTACTGACCTGTCTCTAGTTAACCACTGCGTTACTGATCAATCTCCAGATAACCACTGGGCTACTGACCCGTCTCTAGTTAACCACTGGGCTACTGACCCATCTCTAGTTAACCACTGGGTTACTGACCCAAATCTAGTTAACCACTGGATTACTGACCCGTCTCTAGTTAACCACTGGGTTACTGACCCGTCTCTAGTTAACCACTGGGTTACTATCCCGTCTCTAGTTAACCACTGTGTTACTGACCCGTCTCTAGTTAACCACTGGGTTACTGACCCGTCTCTAGTTAACCACTGGGTTACTGACCCGTTTCTAGTTAACCATTGTGTTGCTGACCCGTTTCTATGTAACTACTGTGTTACTGACCCGTCTCTAGTTAACAACTGGGTTACTGACCCGTCTCTAGTTAACCATTGTGTTGCTGACCCGTTTCTAGGTAACCACTGTGTTACTGACCCGTCTCTAGTTAACCACTGGGTTACTGACCCGTCTCTAGTTAACCATTGTGTTGCTGACCCGTCTCTAGTTAACCACTGGGTTACTGACCCGTCTCTAGTTAACCATTGTGTTGCTGACCCGTTTCTAGGTAACCATTGGGTTACTAACCCGTCTCTATTTAACCACTGGGTTACTAACCCGTCTCTAGTTAACCAATGGGATAATAACCCGTCTCTAGTTAACCCATGGGCTACTAACCCGTCTCTAATTAACCACTGGGCTACTGACCCGTCTCTACATAACCACTGGGCTACTGACCCGTCTCTAGTTGACCAATGGGCTACTGACCCATATCTAGTTAACCAATGGGCTACTGACCCATCTCTAGTTAACCACTGGGCTACTAACCCGTCTCTAGTTAACCACTGTATTACTGATCCGTCTCTAGTTAACCAATGGGCTACTGACCCGTCTCTAGTTAACCACTGGGTTACTGACCCGTCTCTAGTTAACCACTGGGCTACTAACCCGCCTCTAGTTAACCACTGTGTTACTGATCCGTCTCTAGTTGACCAATGGGCTACTGACCCGTCTCTAGTTGACCAATGGTCTACTGACCCGTCTCTAGTTAACCACTGGGTTACTGACCCGTCTCTAGTTAACCACTGGGATACTAACCCGCCTCTAGTTAACCACTGGGTTACTGACCCGTCTCTAGTTAACCACTGGGTTACTGACCCGTCTCTAGTTAACCACTGGGTACTGACCCGTCTCTAGTTAACCACTGGGTTACTGACCCGTTACTAGTTAACCACTGGGTTACTGACCCGTCTCTTGTTAACCACTGGGTTACTGACCTGTCTTTAGTTAACCACTGGGTTACTGACCCATCTCTAGTTAACCACTGGGTTACTGATCTGTCTCTAGTTAACCACTGCGTTACTGATCAATCTCCAGTTAACCACTGGGCTACTGACCCGTCTCTAGTTAACCACTGGGCTACTGACCCATCTCTAGTTAACCACTGGGTTACTGACCCATATCTAGTTAACCACTGGGTTACTGACCCGTCTCTAGTTAAACACTGGGTTACTGACCCATTTCTAGTTAACCACTGGGCTACTAACTAGTCTCTAGTTAACCACTGGACTACTGACCAGTCTCTAGTTAACCACTGGACTAGTATCCCGTCTCTAGTTAACCACTGGACTAGTAACCCGTCTCTAGTTAACCACTGGACTAGTAACCCGTCTCTAGTTAACCACTGGGTTACTAACCCGTCTCTAGTTAACCATTGGGCTACTAACCCGTCTCTAGTTAACCCATGGGCTACTAGCCCGTCTCTAGTTAACCACTGGGCTACTAACCCGTCTCTAGTTATACACTGGGCTACTAACCCATCTCTAGATAACCACTGGGCTAATGACCCATCTCTAGTTAACCACTGGGTTATTGACCCGTCTCTAGTTAACCACTGGGTTATTTACCCGTCTCTAGTTAACCATTGTGTTGCTAACCCGTTTCTAGGTAAACACTGTGTTACTGACCCGTCTCTAGTTAACCATTGGGTTACTGACACCTCTCTAGTTAACCATTGTGTTGCTGACCCGTTTCTATGTAACCATTGGGTTACTAACCCGTCTCTATTTAACCACTGGGTTACTAACCCGTCTCTGTATAATCATTGGACTAGTAACCCGTCTCTAGTTAACCACTGGACTAGTAACCCGTCTCTAGTTAACCACTGGGTTATTAACCCGTCTCTAGTTAACCCATGGCCTACTAACACGTCTCTAATTAACCACTGGGCTACTGATCCGTCTCTAGTTAACCACTGGGTTACTGACCCGTCTCTTGTTAACCACTGGGTTACTGACCTGTCTCTAGTTAACCACTGGGTTACTGACCCGTCTCTAGTTAACCACTGGGTTACTGACCTGTCTCTAGTTAACCACTGCGTTACTGATCAATCTCCAGTTAACCACTGGGCTACTGACCCGTCTCTAGTTAACCACTGGGCTACTGACCCATCTCTAGTTAACCACTGGGTTACTGACCCAACTCTAGTTAACCACTGGATTACTGACCCGTCTCTAGTTAACCACTGGGTTACTGACCCGTCTCTAGTTAACCACTGGGTTACTATCCCGTCTCTAGTTAACCACTGTGTTACTGACCCGTCTCTAGTTAACCACTGGGTTACTGACCCGTCTCTAGTTAACCACTGGGTTACTGACCCGTCTCTAGTTAACCATTGTGTTGCTGACCCGTTTCTAGGTAACCACTGTGTTACTGACCCGTCTCTAGTTAACCACTGGGTTACTAACCCTTCTCTATTAAAATGTTAACCACTGGGTTACTGACCCGTCTCTAGTTAACCATTGTGTTGCTGACCCGTTTCTAGGTAACCATTGGGTTACTAACCCGTCTCTATTTAACCATTGGACTAGTAACCCGTCTCTAGTTAACCACTGGACTAGTAACCCGTCTCTAGTTAACCACTGGGTTACTAACCCGTCTCTAGTTAACCCATGGGCTACTAACCCGTCTCTAATTAACCACTGGGCTACTGATCCGTCTCTAATTAACCACTGGGTTACTGACCCGTCTCTTGTTAACCACTGGGTTACTGACCTGTCTCTAGTTAACCACTGGGTTACTGACCCGTCTCTAGTAAACCACTGGGTTACTGACCTGTCTCTAGTTAACCACTGCGTTACTGATCAATCTCCAGTTAACCACTGGGCTACTGACCCGTCTCTAGTTAACCACTGGGCTACTGACCCATCTCTAGTTAACCACTGGGTTACTGACCCAAATCTAGTTAACCACTGGGTTGCTGACCCGTCTCTAGTTAACCACTGGGTTACTGACCCGTCTCTAGTTAACCACTGGGTTACTATCCCGTCTCTAGTTAACCACTGGGTTACTGACCCGTCTCTAGTTAACCACTGGGTTACTGACCCGTCTCTAGTTAACCACTTGGTTACTGACCCGTCTCTAGTTAACCATTATGTTGCTGACCCGTTTCTAGGAAACCACTGTGTTACTGACCCGTCTCTAGTTAACCACTGGGTTACTGACCTGTCTCTAGCTAACCATTGTGTTGCTGACCCGTTTCTAGGTAACCACTCTGTTACTGACCCGTTTCTAGGTAACCACTGGGTTACTAACCCGTCTCTAGGTAACCACTGTGTTACTGACCCGTCTCTAGTTAACCACTGGGTTACTAACCCTTCTCTATTAAAATGTTAACCACTGGGTTACTGACCCGTCTCTAGTTAACCATTGTGTTGCTGACCCGTTTCTAGGTAACCATTGGGTTAATAACCCGTCTCTATTTAACCATTGGACTAGTAACCCGTCTCTAGTTAACCACTGGACTAGTAACCCGTCTCTAGTTAACCACTGGGTTACTAACCCGTCTCTAGTTAACCAATGGGATAGTAACCCGTCTCTAGTTAACCCATGGGCTACTAACCCGTCTCTAATTAACCACTGGGCTACTGGTCCGTCTCTAGATAACCACTGGGCTACTGACCCGTCTCTAGTTGACCAATGGGCTACTGACCCATATCTAGTTAACCAATGGGCTACTGACCCATCTCTAGTTAACCACTGGGCTACTAACCCGTCTCTAGTTAACCACTGTATTACTGATCCGTCTCTAGTTAACCAATGGGCTACTGACCCGTCTCTAGTTAACCACTGGGTTACTGACCCGTCTCTAGTTAACCACTGGGCTACTAACCCGCCTTTAGTTAACCACTGTGTTACTGATCCGTCTCTAGTTGACAAATGGGCTACTGACCCGTCTCTAGTTGACCAATGGTCTACTATCCCGTCTCTAGTTAACCACTGTATTACTGATCCGTCTCTAGTTAACCAATGGGCTACTGACCCGTCTCTAGTTAACCACTGGGTTACTGACCCGTCTCTAGTTAACCACTGGGCTACTAACCCGCCTCTATTTAACCACTGGGTTACTGACCCGTCTCTAGTTAACAACTGTGTTACTGACCCGTCTCTAGTTAACCACTGCGTTACTGACCCGTCTCTAGTTAACCACTGGGTTACTGACCCGTTTCTAGTTAACCACTGGGTACTGACCCGTCTCTAGTTAACCACTGGGTTACTGACCCGTTACTAGTTAACCACTGGGTTACTGACCCGTCTCATGTTAACCACTGGGTTACTGACCCGTCTCTAGTTAACCACTGGGTTACTGACCTGTCTCTAGTTAACCACTGCGTTACTGATCAATCTCCAGTTAACCACTGGGCTACTGACCCGTCTCTAGTTAACCACTGGGCTACTGACCCATCTCTAGTTAACCACTGGGTTACTGACCCAAATCTAGTTAACCACTGGGTTGCTGACACGTCTATAGTTAACCACTGGGTTACTGACCCATCTCTAGTTAACCACTGGATTACTATTCCGTCTCTAGTTAACCACTGGGTACTGACCCGTCTCTAGTTAACCACTGGGTTACTGACCCGTCTCTAGTTAACCACTTGGTTACTGACCCGTCTCTAGTTAACCATTGTGTTGCTGACCAGTTTCTAGGTAACCACTGTGTTACTGACCCGTCTCTAGTTAACCACTGGGTTACTGACCCGTCTCTAGTTAACCATTGTGTTGCTGACCCGTTTCTATGTAACCACTCTGTTACTGACCCGTCTCTAGTTAACCACTGGGTTACTGACCCGTCTCTAGTTAACCATTGTGTTGCTGACCCGTCTCTAGTTAACCACTGGGTTACTGACCCGTCTCTAGTTAACCATTGTGTTGCTGACCCGTTTCTAGGTAACCATTGGGTTACTAACCCGTCTCTATTTAACCACTGGGTTACGAACCCGTCTCTAGTTAACCAATGGGATAGTAACCCGTCTCTAGTTAACCCATGGGCTACTAACCCGTCTCTAATTAACCACTGGGCTACTGGTCCGTCTCTAGATAACCACTGGGCTACTGACCCGTCTCTAGTTGACCAATGGGCTACTGACCCATATCTAGTTAACCAATGGGCTACTGACCCATCTCTAGTTAACCACTGGGCTACTAACCCGTCTCTAGTTAACCACTGTATTACTGATCCGTCTCTAGTTAACCAATGGGCTACTGACCCGTCTCTAGTTAACCACTGGGTTACTGACCCGTCTCTAGTTAACCACTGGGCTACTAACCCGCCTCTAGTTAACCACTGTGTTACTGATCCGTCTCTAGTTGACCAATGGGCTACTGACCCGTCTCTAGTTGACCAATGGTCTACTAACCCGTCTCTAGTTAACCACTGTATTACTGATCCGTCTCTAGTTAACCAATGGGCTACTGACCCGTCTCTAGTTAACCACTGGGTTACTGACCCGTCTCTAGTTAACCATTGTGTTGCTGACCCGTCTCTAGTTAATCACTGGGTTACTGACCCGTCTCTAGTTAACCATTGTGTTGCTGACCCGTTTCTAGGTAACCATTGGGTACTGACCCGTCTCTAGTTAACCACTGGGTTACTGACCCGTTACTAGTTAACCACTGGGTTACTGACCCGTCTCATGTTAACCACTGGGTTACTGACCCGTCTCTAGTTAACCACTGGGTTACTGACCTGTCTCTAGTTAACCACTGCGTTACTGATCAATCTCCAGTTAACCACTGGGCTACTGACCCGTCTCTAGTTAACCACTGGGCTACTGACCCATCTCTAGTTAACCACTGGGTTACTGACCCAAATCTAGTTAACCACTGGGTTGCTGACACGTCTATAGTTAACCACTGGGTTACTGACCCATCTCTAGTTAACCACTGGATTACTATTCCGTCTCTAGTTAACCACTGGGTACTGACCCGTCTCTAGTTAACCACTGGGTTACTGACCCGTCTCTAGTTAACCACTTGGTTACTGACCCGTCTCTAGTTAACCATTGTGTTGCTGACCCGTTTCTAGGTAACCACTGTGTTACTGACCCGTCTCTAGTTAACCACTGGGTTACTGACCCGTCTCTAGTTAACCATTGTGTTGCTGACCCGTTTCTATGTAACCACTCTGTTACTGACCCGTCTCTAGTTAACCACTGGGTTACTGACCCGTCTCTAGTTAACCATTGTGTTGCTGACCCGTCTCTAGTTAACCACTGGGTTACTGACCCGTCTCTAGTTAACCATTGTGTTGCTGACCCGTTTCTAGGTAACCATTGGGTTACTAACCCGTCTCTATTTAACCACTGGGTTACGAACCCGTCTCTAGTTAACCAATGGGATAGTAACCCGTCTCTAGTTAACCCATGGGCTACTAACCCGTCTCTAATTAACCACTGGGCTACTGATCCGTCTCTAGATAACCACTGGGCTACTGACCCGTCTCTAGTTGACCAATGGGCTACTGACCCATATCTAGTTAACCAATGGGCTACTGACCCATCTCTAGTTAACCACTGGGCTACTAACCCGTCTCTAGTTAACCACTGTATTACTGATCCGTCTCTAGTTAACCAATGGGCTACTGACCCGTCTCTAGTTAACCACTGGGTTACTGACCCGTCTCTAGTTAACCACTGGGCTACTAACCCGCCTCTAGTTAACCACTGTGTTACTGATCCGTCTCTAGTTGACCAATGGGCTACTGACCCGTCTCTAGTTGACCAATGGTCTACTAACCCGTCTCTAGTTAACCACTGTATTACTGATCCGTCTCTAGTTAACCAATGGGCTACTGACCCGTCTCTAGTTAACCACTGGGTTACTGACCCGTCTCTAGTTAACCATTGTGTTGCTGACCCGTCTCTAGTTAATCACTGGGTTACTGACCCGTCTCTAGTTAACCATTGTGTTGCTGACCCGTTTCTAGGTAACCATTGGGTTACTAACCCGTCTCTATTTAACCATTGGGTTACTAACCCGTCTCTAGTTAACCAATGGGATAGTAACCCGTCTCTAGTTAACCCATGGGCTACTAACCCGTCTCTATTTAACCACTGGGCTACTGGTCCGTCTCTAGATAACCACTGGGCTACTGACCCGTCTCTAGTTGACCAATGGGCTACTGACCCATATCTAGTTAACCAATGGGCTACTGACCCATCTCTAGTTAACCAATGGGCTACTAAACCGTCTCTAGTTAACCACTGTATTACTGATCCGTCTCTAGTTAACCAATGGGCTACTGACCCGTCTCTAGTTAACCACTGGGTTACTGACCCGTCTCTAGTTAACCACTGGGCTACTAACCCTCCTCTAGTTAACCACTGTGTTACTGATCCGTCTCTAGTTGACCAATGGGCTACTGACCCGTCTCTAGTTGACCAATGGTCTATTGACCGGTCTCTAGTTAACCACTGGGTTACTAACCCGTCTCTAGTTAACCCATGGGCTACTAACCCGTCTCTAATTAACCACTGGGCTACTGATCCGTCTCTAGTTAACCACTGGGTTACTGACTCGTCTCTTGTTAACCACTGGGTTACTGACCTGTCTCTAGTTAACCACTGGGTTACTGACCCGTCTCTAGTTAACCACTGGGTTACTGACCTGTCTCTAGTTAACCACTGCGTTACTGATCAATCTCCAGTTAACCACTGGGCTACTGACCCGTCTCTAGTTAACCACTGGGCTACTGACCCATCTCTAGTTAACTACTGGGTTAGTGACCCAAATCTAGTTAACCACTGGGTTGCTGACCCGTCTCTAGTTAACCACTGGGTTACTGACCCGTCTCTAGTTAACCACTGGGTTACTATTCCGTCTCTAGTTAACCACTGGGTTACTGACCCGTTACTAGTTAACCACTGGGTTACTGACCCGTCTCATGTTAACAACTGGGTTACTGACCCGTCTCTAGTTAACCACTGTGTTACTGACCTGTCTCTAGTTAACCACTGCGTTACTGATCAATCTCCAGTTAACCACTGGGCTACTGACCCGTCTCTAGTTAACCACTGGGCTACTGACCCATCTCTAGTTAACCACTGGGTTACTGACCCAAATCTGGTTAACCACTGGGTACTGACCCGTCTCTAGTTAACCACTGGGTTACTGACCCGTCTCTAGTTAACCACTTGGTTACTGACCCGTCTCTAGTTAACCATTGTGTTGCTGACCCGTTTCTAGGTAATCAATGTGTTACTGACCTGTCTCTAGTTAACCACTGGGTTATTGACCCTTCTCTAGTTAACCATTGTGTTGCTGACCCGTTTCTAGGTAATCACTGTGTTACTGACCCGTCTCTAGTTAACCACTGGGTTACTGACCCGTCTCTAGTTAACCATTGTGTTGCTGACCCGTCTCTAGTTAACCACTGGGTTACTGACCCGTCTCTAGTTAACCATTGTGTTGCTGACCCGTTTCTAGGTAACCATTGGGTTACTAACCCGTCTCTATTTAACCATTGGGTTACTAACCCGTCTCTAGTTAACCAATGGGATAGTAACCCGTCTCTAGTTAACCCATGGGCTACTAACCCGTCTCTATTTAACCACTGGGCTACTGGTCCGTCTCTAGATAACCACTGGGCTACTGACCCGTCTCTAGTTGACCAATGGGCTACTGACCCATATCTAGTTAACCAATGGGCTACTGACCCATCTCTAGTTAACCAATGGGCTACTAACCCGTCTCTAGTTAACCACTGTATTACTGATCCGTCTCTAGTTAACCAATGGGCTACTGACCCGTCTCTAGTTAACCACTGGGTTACTGACCCGTCTCTAGTTAACCACTGGGCTACTAACCCGCCTCTAGTTAACCACTGTGTTACTGATCCGTCTCTAGTTGACCAATGGGCTACTGACCCGTCTCTAGTTAACCAATGGTCTACTGACCCGTCTCTAGTTAACCACTGGGTTACTAACCCGTCTCTAGTTAACCCATGGGCTACTAACCCGTCTCTAATTAACCACTGGGCTACTGATCCGTCTCTAGTTAACCACTGGGTTACTGACCCGTCTCTTGTTAACCACTGGGTTACTGACCTGTCTCTAGTTAACCACTGGGTTACTGACCCGTCTCTAGTTAACCACTGGGTTACTGACCTGTCTCTAGTTAACCACTGCGTTACTGATCAATCTCCAGTTAACCACTGGGCTACTGACCCGTCTCTAGTTAACCACTGGGCTACTGACCCATCTCTAGTTAACCACTGGGTTACTGACCCAAATCTAGTTAACCACTGGGTTGCTGACCCGTCTCTAGTTAACCACTGGGTTACTGACCCGTCTCTAGTTAACCACTGGGTTACTATTCCGTCTCTAGTTAACCACTGGGTTACTGACCCGTCTCTAGTTAACCACTGGGTTACTGACCCGTCTCTAGTTAACCACTTGGTTACTGACCCGTCTCTAGTTAACTATTGTGTTGCTCACCCGTTTCTAGGTAACCACTGTGTTACTGTCCCGTCTCTAGTTAACCACTGGGTTACTGACCCGTCTCTAGTTAACCATTGTGTTGCTGACCCGTTTCTAGGTAACCACTCTGTTACTGACCCGTCTCTAGTTAACCACTGGGTTACTGACCCGTCTCTAGTTAACCATTGTGTTGCTGACCCGTCTCTAGTTAACCACTGGGTTACTGACCCGGCTCTAGTTAACCATTGTGTTGCTGACCCGTTTCTAGGTAACCATTGGGTTACTAACCCGTCTCTATTTAACCACTGGGTTACTAACCCTTCTCTAGTTAACCAATGGGATTGTAACCCGTCTCTAGTTAACTCATGGGCTACTAACCCGTCTCTCGTTAACCACTGGGCTACTGACCCATCTCTAGTTAACCACTGGGTTACTGACCCAAATCTAGTTAACCACTGGGTTGCTGACACGTCTCTAGTAAACCACTGGGTTACTGGCCCATCTCTAGTTAACCACTGGATTACTATCCCGTCTCTAGTTAACCACTGGGTACTGACCCGACTCTAGTTAACCACTGGGTTACTGACCCATCTCTAGTTAACCACTTGGTTACTGACCCGTCTCTAGTTAACCATTGTGTTGCTGACCCGTTTCTAGGTAACCACTGTGTTACTGACCTGTCTCTAGTTAACCACTGGGTTACTGACCCTTCTCTAGTTAACCATTGTGTTGCTGGCCCGTTTCTAGGTAACCACTGTGTTACTGACCCGTCTCTAGTTAACCACTGGGTTACTGACCCGTCTCTAGTTAACCATTGTGTTGCTGACCCGTCTCTTGTTAACCACTGGGTTACTGACCCGTCTCTAGTTAACCATTGTGTTGCTGACCCGTTTCTAGGTAACCATTGGGTTACTAACCCGTCTCTATTTAACCATTGGACTAGTAACCCGTCTCTAGTTAACCACTGGACTAGTAACCCGTCTCTAGTTAACCACTGGGTTACTAACCCGTCTCTAGTTAACCCATGGGCTACTAACCCGTCTCTAATTAACCACTGGTCTACTGATCCGTCTCTAGTTAACCACTGGGTTACTGACCCGTCTCTTGTTAACAACTGGGTTACTGACCTGTCTCTAGTTAACCACTGCGTTACTGATCAATCTCCAGTTAACCACTGGGCTACTGACCCGTCTCTAGTTAACCTCTGGGCTACTGACCTATCTCTAGTTAACCACTGGGTTACTGACCCATATCTAGTTAACCACTGGGTTACTGACCCGTCTCTAGTTAACCACTGGGTTACTGACCCGTTTCTAGTTAACCACTGGGCTACTAACTAGTCTCTAGTTAACCACTGGACTACTGACCAGTCTCTAGTTAACCACTGGACTAGTATCCCGTCTCTAGTTAACCACTGGACTAGTAACCCGTCTCTATTTAACCACTGGACTAGTAACCCGTCTCTAGTTAACCACTGGGTTACTAACCCGTCTCTAGTTAACCATTGGGCTACTAACCCGTCTCTAGTTAACCCATGGGCTACTAGCCCGTCTCTAGTTAACCACTGGGCTACTAACCCGTCTCTAGTTATACACTGGGCTACTAACCCATCTCTAGATAACCACTGGGCTAATGACCCATATCTAGTTAACCACTGGGTTACTGATCCGTCTCTAGTTGACCTATGATCTACTAACCCGTCCCTATGTAACCACTGTGTTACTAACCCGTCTATATGTAACCACTGTTTACTAACCCGTCTCTATGTAACCACTGGGTTACTAACCCGTCTCTATGTAACCACTGTGTTACTAACCCGTCTCTATGTAACCACTGTGTTACTAACCCGTCTCTATGTAACCACAGGGTTACTAACCCGTCTCTATGTAACCACTGTGTTACTAACCCGTCTCTATGTAACCACTGGGTTACTAACCCGTCTCTATGTAACCACATGGTTACTAACCAGTCTCTATGTAACCACTGTGTTACTAACCCGTCTCTATGTAACCACTGTGTTACTAACCCGTCTCTATGTAACCACTGGGTTACTAACCCGTCTCTATGTAACCACTGGGTTACTAACCCGTCTCTATGTAACCACTGGGTTACTAACCCGTCTCTATGTAACCACTGTGTTACTAACCAGTCTCTATGTAACCACTGTGTTACTAACCAGTCTCTATGTAACCACTGTGTTACTAACCCGTCTCTATGTAACTACTGTGTTACTATCCCGTCTCTATGTAACCACTGTGTTACTAACCCGTCTCTATGTAACCACTGTGTTACTAACCCGTCTCTAGGTAACCACTGTGTTACTAACCCGTCTCTAGGTAACCACTGGGTTACTAACCCGTCTCTAGGTAACCACTGTGTTACTAACCCGTCTCTATGTAACCACTGGGTTACTAACCCGTTTCTATGTAACCACGGTGTTACTAACCCGTCTCTATGTAACCACTGGGTTACTAACCCGTCTCTATGTAACCACTGGGTTACTAACCCGTCTCTATGTAACCACTGTGTTACTAACCCGTCTCTTTTTACTGAGATACTGCGTACAATTACATTGACGATTGAAGATATATTATTATTTATTAATTATACAGGCTTAATAGATAGATTTTATTGAACAAAAGGTCATAAACCCATGAGTCCATGGTACATGTATACATTTATACATACAACAGTTGTTTAATAATAAACAATTACATTAATAGTTGTTAATCATTATAAATGCATCTCATTTATCTGTATGTTTATGGTAGTTTATAAATGCATCTCATTTATCTGTATGTTTATGGTAGTTTATAAATACATCTCATTTATCTGTATGTTTATGGTAGTTTATAAATGCATCTCATTTATCTGTATGTTTATGGTAGTTTATAAATGCATCTCATTTATCTGTATGTTTATGGTAGTTTATAAATACATCTCATTTATCTGTATGTTTATGGTAGTTTATAAATGCATCTCATTTATCTGTATGTTTATGGTAGTTTATAAATGCATCTCATTTATCTGTATGTTTATGGTAGTTTATAAATACATCTCATTTATCTGTATGTTTATGGTAGTTTATAAATGCATCTCATTTATCTGTATGTTTATGGTAGTTTATAAATGCATCTCATTTATCTGTATGTTTATGGTAGTTTATAAATACATCTCATTTATCTGTATGTTTATGGTAGTTTATAAATGCATCTCATTTATCTGTATGTTTATGGTAGTTTATAAATGCATCTCATTTATCTGTATGTTTATGGTAGTTTATAAATGCATCTCATATATCTGTATGTTTATGGTAGTTTATAAATGCATCTCATGTATCTGTATGTTTATGGTAGTTTATAAATACATCTCATTTATCTGTATGTTTATGGTAGTTTATAAATACATCTCATGTATCTGTACGTCAATGGTAGTTTATAAATACATCTCATGTATCTGTATGTTTATGGTAGTTTATAAATACATCTCATGTATCTGTATGTTTATGGTAGTTTATAAATGCATCTCATGTATCTGTATGTTTATGGTAGTTTATAAATGCATCTCATTTATCTGTATGTTTATGGTAGTTTATAAATGCATCTCATTTATCTGTATGTTTATGGTAGTTTATAAATGCATCTCATGTATCTGTATGTTTATGGTAGTTTATAAATGCATCTTATTTATCTGTATGTTTATGGTAGTTTATAAATACATCTCATGTATCTGTACGTCAATGGTAGTTTATAAATACATCTCATGTATCTGTATGTTTATGGTAGTTTATAAATACATCTCATGTATCTGTATGTTTATGGTAGTTTATAAATGCATCTCATTTATCTGTATGTTTATGGTAGTTTATAAATGCATCTCATTTATCTGTATGTTTATGGTAGTTTATAAATGCATCTCATTTATCTGTATGTCTATGGTAGTTTATAAATGCATCTCATTTATCTGTATGTTTATGGTAGTTTATAAATACATCTCATGTATCTGTACGTCAATGGTAGTTTATAAATACATCTCATTTATCTGTATGTTTATGGTAGTTTATAAATACATCTCATGTATCTGTATGTTTATGGTAGTTTATAAATACATCTCATTTATCTGTATGTTTATGGTAGTTTATAAATGCATCTCATTTATCTGTATGTTTATGGTAGTTTATAAATACATCTCATGTATCTGTACGTCAATGGTAGTTTATAAATACATCTCATTTATCTGTATGTTTATGGTAGTTTATAAATACATCTCATGTATCTGTATGTTTATGGTAGTTTATAAATACATCTCATTTATCTGTATGTTTATGGTAGTTTATAAATGCATCTCATTTATCTGTATGTTTATGGTAGTTTATAAATACATCTCATGTATCTGTATGTCAATGGTAGTTTATAAATACATCTCATTTATCTGTATGTTTATGGTAGTTTATAAATACATCTCATTTATCTGTATGTTTATGGTAGTTTATAAATACATCTCATTTATCTGTATGTTTATGGTAGTTTATAAATGCATCTCATTTATCTGTATGTTTATGGTAGTTTATAAATACATCTCATGTATCTGTACGTCAATGGTAGTTTATAAATACATCTCATTTATCTGTATGTTTATGGTAGTTTATAAATACATCTCATGTATCTGTATGTTTATGGTAGTTTATAAAATACATCTCATGTATCTGTATGTTTATGGTAGTTTATAAATACATCTCATTTATCTGTATGTTTATGGTAGTTTATAAATGCATCTCATTTATCTGTATGTTTATGGTAGTTTATAAATACATCTCATGTATCTGTATGTTTATGGTAGTTTATAAATACATCTCATGTATCTGTATGTTTATGGTAGTTTATAAATACATCTCATGTATCTGTATGTTTATGGTAGTTTATAAATGCATCTCATGTATCTGTATGTTTATGGTAGTTTATAAATGCATCTCATTTATCTGTATGTTTATGGTAGTTTATAAATGCATCTCATTTATCTGTATGTTTATGGTAGTTTATAAATGCATCTCATGTATCTGTATGTTTATGGTAGTTTATAAATGCATCTTATTTATCTGTATGTTTATGGTAGTTTATAAATACATCTCATGTATCTGTACGTCAATGGTAGTTTATAAATACATCTCATGTATCTGTATGTTTATGGTAGTTTATAAATACATCTCATGTATCTGTATGTTTATGGTAGTTTATAAATGCATCTCATTTATCTGTATGTTTATGGTAGTTTATAAATGCATCTCATTTATCTGTATGTTTATGGTAGTTTATAAATGCATCTCATGTATCTGTATGTTTATGGTAGTTTATAAATGCATCTTATTTATCTGTATGTTTATGGTAGTTTATAAATACATCTCATGTATCTGTACGTCAATGGTAGTTTATAAATACATCTCATGTATCTGTATGTTTATGGTAGTTTATAAATACATCTCATGTATCTGTATGTTTATGGTAGTTTATAAATGCATCTCATTTATCTGTATGTTTATGGTAGTTTATAAATGCATCTCATTTATCTGTATGTTTATGGTAGTTTATAAATGCATCTCATTTATCTGTATGTTTATGGTAGTTTATAAATGCATCTCATTTATCTGTATGTTTATGGTAGTTTATAAATACATCTCATGTATCTGTACGTCAATGGTAGTTTATAAATACATCTCATTTATCTGTATGTTTATGGTAGTTTATAAATACATCTCATGTATCTGTATGTTTATGGTAGTTTATAAATACATCTCATTTATCTGTATGTTTATGGTAGTTTATAAATGCATCTCATTTATCTGTATGTTTATGGTAGTTTATAAATACATCTCATGTATCTGTACGTCAACGGTAGTTTATAAATACATCTCATGTATCTGTATGTTTATGGTAGTTTATAAATACATCTCATGTATCTGTATGTTTATGGTAGTTTATAAATACATCTCATTTATCTGTATGTTTATGGTAGTTTATAAATGCATCTCATTTATCTGTATGTTTATGGTAGTTTATAAATACATCTCATGTATCTGTATGTTTATGGTAGTTTATAAATACATCTCATGTATCTGTATGTTTATGGTAGTTTATAAATACATCTCATTTATCTGTATGTTTATGGTAGTTTATAAATACATCTCATTTATCTGTATGTTTATGGTAGTTTATAAATGCATCTCATTTATCTGTATGTTTATGGTAGTTTATAAATACATCTCATGTATCTGTACGTCAATGGTAGTTTATAAATACATCTCATTTATCTGTATGTTTATGGTAGTTTATAAATACATCTCATGTATCTGTATGTTTATGGTAGTTTATAAATACAACTCATTTATCTGTATGTTTATGGTAGTTTATAAATACATCTCATGTATCTGTACGTCAATGGTAGTTTATAAATACATCTCATGTATCTGTATGTTTATGGTAGTTTATAAATACATCTCATGTATCTGTATGTTTATGGTAGTTTATAAATACATCTCATTTATCTGTATGTTTATGGTAGTTTATAAATGCATCTCATTTATCTGTATGTTTATGGTAGTTTATAAATACATCTCATGTATCTGTATGTTTATGGTAGTTTATAAATACATCTCATGTATCTGTATGTTTATGGTAGTTTATAAATACATCTCATTTATCTGTATGTTTATGGTAGTTTATAAATACATCTCATTTATCTGTATGTTTATGGTAGTTTATAAATACATCTCATTTATCTGTATGTTTATGGTAGTTTATAAATACATCTCATTTATCTGTATGTTTATGGTAGTTTATAAATGCATCTCATTTATCTGTATGTTTATGGTGGTTTATAAATGCATCTCATTTATCTGTATGTTTATGGTAGTTTATAAATACATCTCATGTATCTGTACGTTTATGGTGGTTTATAAATACATCTCATTTATCTGTATGTTTATGGTAGTTTATAAATACATCTCATTGATCTGTATGTTTATGGTAGTTTATAAATACATCTCATTTATCTGTATGTTTATGGTAGTTTATAGTATCACACTTAATCAGCATCAAAGTAAATGCATGTACAAATTCTTACAACATCTTCAACTGTGCAGTAACCAAATTACGATAAACTATCTCGTCATGGTTTTAACAATTTATGAGCAGTTCAGAAATACATAATATTACATGATAATCATTACGAGCAGAAAAGTGATGATTAATAATAAATGTGATTTCTTATTTCAAAAGATTTAAAGACAAACGTAGATAACTTCTTCAGTATATTAACATTTTCTGTTGCTAGAAGTTCAATAAATTTGGGAATATTTGGATTTTTCCAAACGTGTTTGTTGATATATTTCTTTCTGATGTCATTATAATTCTTACATTCTGATATAAAATGGAATTCGTCTTCGATTGAGTTACATAATATGAATTTTCTTTCATTTCTAGGTATCTTATTTGGTTTATGCCATCTTCCTGTTTCAATTGATAATCTATGTGCTGACAGTCTTAATCTAGTTAATGTGCTGACAGTCTTAATCTAGTTAATGCAATTCTGAATTGTCTAATGTTAATATTGTCTAAATAGTCCTTGAAATCAAAATCGGAAAATAGTTTATATGTTGTAGCTCTCGATGATTCATCAATTGATGGAAACATAAATTTTCCAAAATACTTTTTATTGATTTTGCCCAGTTATTCTTATCTGGTCTATTATCTAGACCTCTTAGCATAACATGATACATATATTTTTTTTATATATTATGTGTCATTTGACTTCAAAATTTTAAACCAGTATTTAATCATATGCAATTTGTTATGGTTAGTAATAGTGCTCCTTCCCAATTCTCCATAGATAAAGGAATTTTGTGTTTGTAATCTGACACCTAATACATTTTTGCAAAAATGTAAATGCACTCTTTCAAGCTTTGAAGAGTTGTTAAAGCCCCATTGTTCACAACCATATGTTAAAATTGGTACAATGAGTTGATCGAAAAGTTCAAAAGTATGCTTAATAGACAAATCTGGGAATGTTTGAATATATATCTTAAGTATATAAATAGCCTTTAATGCTTGTCCAGATAATGTTTCGTATGCCTGTGCCAATGAACCTCCTGTAGTGAGGACGATACCTAGATAACTGAATTGTTTATTGATTTCCATTTCAATATCATTGTACATAAATTTTAAGTTCGTCCTATTTCTCTCTCCATTTTTGAAATTCATAACTTTGGTTTTATTAACGTTGACTAGTAATTGCCATTTATCATAATACTCTTTTAATATATTTAACCCTTTCTGAAGTCCAGTCGCTGTATCCGCTATGATAACAATGTCATCTGCATATAAAAATAGAATTTGAACATAGATAGGTTTACACCATTAAAACCGTGTAATATAAAAGTTTCTTCCAAGTCATTCAAAAACATCGAGAATAGGAATGGTGAAAGACATTCGCCTTGACGTACTCCTAACGTACTTAAGAAACTCTCACTTAAATTGTTTTATGTCTTTACTCTATACTTAACATTCGCATAATATGGACTTTAAAATATTCAAAATATTACCTCATACCCCAAGTGTTATCATTTTTGACTAGAGGTTTTCTCTTACTACATAATCAAATGCTTTCGTATAATATACATAGCATACTAGGAGTATTTTGTTTTCGTTTAGCACGTGGTTGAGGGGTTTTGAACATTTGTTTTGGGATAGTCTCAATATAGCCTGAATCATTCATTTAAAATAACATCTTATGACATCTTGTTTATTTGCACGTTATGAACATGTTCTCTTTGTTTGTCCAACATTTAGAAATCTGAAAAATTAATACTTTAAATCATATTTCACTACGATTCATAAATATTGAAATTTAATGCTTACTACTTCCATAATTTTTTATTCTTCATATTATGCAAATATAGAGAAGGTCTATAAAGAATGTATAATTATATAATATAGGGGCGTCGCTTGGGTTTGCTATATGTGTAGGCACTGTTGGAATTGAGGCGTCCGTGGCCATTTCCGGGGCATTTCAACATGTTGACGAGAAATAAGGAACATATTTGTCAATGAAATAGTAATGAAATACCGACGTATGTTCATATTTGATGGCTTCTCTGCACATCAAACACCCCACCCCCATTATCGTTCATTTGCTATTGCACATGCCTACAATGCCTATTAGAAGCTATGCCAATGTAATATGTATATAATATACAAAAACAAGTATTCACATTTTCCGACTGATACTCGTAATTTGTTCCATGTTTAAATATTCATTTATGATACCTTTGTGATTACGACTACAGCAACTCAGCTGAAATAACTATGATAAAACATCACGCCGAAATGGTTATGCTACGTTTAGGTTGCAAGGAATTCTACAAGAAAAGTACTAGACTGAGTAAATTGTTCAGCAGGAAAACATACTCTCAGCTTTCACATGACCACATCTCAAAACACATGTATTCTAAGGTTGCTTAGCATTACACAGTGTTGTTATTTAAACATTCCCATCACTATATATGTATACTGTATAATCACCCAACACAGGACGAATCCAATCTATCGATCACACACAATATATCGCCAAATACACACACGATGAAGGTATATCTGCTGATAACCATAAACAGTATATCATGCTCAAGGTAGAAAACTCCAGTATTCGAACATGATTAACTGAACAAGGGACACTGTCTACTCAAACTTGTAAAACTTGTCGCTAATAGGGAACTGCATATCTAGTATATAATTGAATGCTGGGATTTGGTCTATATATAGGTATGTGCAAAATGGAACAGTTTTTCCAGTGTGTTGCATACTTGGCATTGTTCTATAATTAGATATGTGAAAATGGAACAGTAGTTCCTGTGTGTTGCATGCTTGGCAATGTTGTATATTTAGATATGTGAAAATGGAAGAGTATTGCCAGTGTGTTGCATGCTTGGCAATGTTCTATATTTAGATATGTGAAAATGGAACACTATTTCCAGTGTGTTGCATGCTTGGCATTGTTCTATATTTAGGTATGTGCAAAAGGGAACACTATTTCCAGCGGATATTATAAAGATCCAGTGAAAACTGCAGAATCATTTGATTCCGATGGATGGCTACATACTGGTGACATCGGGGAGTGGTTACCGGTTAGTATATCATTTCACGCGGGTGTATGGCTACATTCAGGTGACATCGGGGAATGGCTACAAGTAAATAAATAATTTCACTTTGATGGATGGCTACATACTGGTGACATTGGGAAATGATTACCGGTAAGTAAATCATTTCACTTTGACGGATGGCTACATACAGGCGACATTAGGAAATGGGTACCGGTAAGTAAATCATTTCACGTTGATGGATGGCTACATACTGGCGACATTAGGAAATGGGTACCGGTAAGTAAATAATTTCACTTTGACGGATGGCTACATACTGGCGACATTAGGAAATGGGTACCGGTAAGTAAATAAGTTCACTTTGACGGATGGCTACATACTGGCGACATTAGGAAATGGGTACCGGTAAGTAAATAATTTCACGTTGATGGATGGCTACATACTGGAGGATAACGGGAAATGGTTACTGGTAAGCACATTATTTCACTTGGATGGATGGATATTCACATGCGACAGCGGAAACTGGTTTTTGTAGGTGAAATATGTGGCTACAGAATTGTGATAATAAAGAATGGCTACCGGTAAATGAAGCTTTTCCATTAAATGGGCCACTACACAATTGGTGCTTCGAGAATCGGCGCCAAGTAAATGATTTTACTCGGATTGTTAGCAACATATTGGTACTATTGCGGAATTGCTACAGGTAAGTGCCGGTTCTCTGAATACACAGTAATGAAATAGTCACCTGATATCTCGCAACACTGATGATAATGCGGAATGGTTACCGATACGTGAAACAATTAACTCGGATGGGTGACTACACCTGTCGATATCCGGGAATGGTTACCGATACGTGAAACAATTAACTCTGATGGGTGACTACACCTGTCGATATCAGAGAATGGCTACTAATACGTGAAACAATTAACTCGGCTGGGTGGCTACACCTGTCGATATTGGAGAATGGTTACTTAAGTAATTGTTAAAAAAAAAAAAAATTAATAAAATATGATAATTATGATAATCTTCACTTTGCTTGTGTTGGTGGTGTTTCATGTTGTCATTACATTACATGTTATGTTTATATACTATTTATAATAGACTAGAAGCATTGTAATTTTGCTTAATGTTGAATAAATGTTGTTGTTGTTGTTGTTGTTGTTGTTGTTGTTGTTGTTGTTGTTGTTGGTATTGGTGTTGTTGTTGGTGTTGGTGTTGTTGTTGTTGTTGGTGTTGGTGTTGGTGTTGGTGTGTTGGTGTGTTGGTGTTGTTGGTGTTGGTGTTGGTGTTGTTGGTGTTGGTGTTGGTGTTGGTGTTGGGTGTTGGGTGTTGGGTGTTGGGTGTTGGTGGTGTTGGTGTTGGTGTTGTTGGTGTTGGTGTTGTTGTTGGTGTTGGTGTTGGTGTTGGTGTTGTTGGTGGTGTTGGTATTGGTGTTGGTGTTGTTGTTGGTGTTGGTGTTGGTGTTATTGTTGTTGTTGTTGTTGTTGTTGTTGTTGTTGTTTGGTGGTGTTGTTGGCCACCGATACGTGAAACTATTAACTCGGATGGGTGACTACACCTGTCGATATCAGAGAATGGCTACTAATACGTGAAACTATTAACTCGCATGGGTGGCTACACCTGTCGATATACGAGAATGGCTACCGATACGTGAAACAACTAACTCGGATGAGTGGCTACACCTGTCGATATCCGGGAATGGCTACCGATACGTGAAATAATTAACTCGGATGGGTGGCTACACCTGTCGATATAGGAGAATGGCTACCGATACGTGAAACAATTAACTCGGATGTGTGGCTACACCTGTCGATATTGGAGAATGGCTATCGATATGTGAAACAATTAACTCGGATGGGTGGCTAAACCTGTCGATATCCGGGACCGGCTACCGATACGTGAAACAATTAACTCCGATGTGTAGCTACACCTGTCGATATCCGGGAATGGCTATCGATATGTGAAACAATGAACTAGGATGGGTGGCTACACCTGTCGATATCCGGGAATGGCTCCCGATACTTAAAAGAATTAACTCGGATGGGTGGCTAAACCTTCGATATCCGGGAATGGCTACCGATACGTGAAACAATTAACTCGGATGGGTGGCTACACCTGTCGATATCCGGGACCGGCTACCGATACGTGAAACAATTAACTCGGATGGGTGACTACACCTGTCGATATCAGAGAATGGCTACTAATACGTGAAACTATTAACTCGCATGGGTGGCTACACCTGTCGATATAGGAGAATGGCTACCGATACGTGAAATAATTAACTCGGATGTGTGGCTACACCTGTCGATATAGGAGAATGGCTACCGATACGTGAAATAATTAACTCGGATGGGTGGCTACACCTGTCGATATCCGGGACCGGCTACCGATACGTGAAACAATTAACTCGGGTGGGTGGCTACACCTGTCGATATCCAGGAATGGATATTGATATGTGAAACAATTAACTCGGATGGGTGGCTAAACCTGTCGATATCTGGGACCGGCTACCGATACGTGAAACAATTAATTCCGATGTGTAGCTACACCTGTCGATATCCGGGAATGGCTATCGATATGTGAAACAATTAACTAGGATGGGTGGCTACACCTGTCGATATCCGGGAATGGCTATCGATATGTGAAACAATTAACTAGGATGGGTGGCTACACCTGTCGATATCCGGGAATGGCTCCCGATACTTAAAAGAATTGACCTTTCTGCCGATTTTGATTGACAGCTGGCGTTAGCCAATCGCATCGCACCATTCGCGCACACCCCCGGCAACGGTTTATCGCCGCCATCTTGTTAGACAAACAATGCATATTAGAAAAACTAGTAACGAATAGACAAATTTGAAAAGGCGTGATTTTGATCGAAAATACGGGTTTAAATTGTTTTAATGATGTTGAAAATGTGTAGCTTTGGTGTGTGGGTTAGTTATAGTACAAAATTAGTCGATATCCTGGTGATCGACGTTAAATTCAACCCATTTCAAAATCCTTGAACAAATCTAAAAGTGTGTATATGAACCACAAATTACCAGACAGCTGCTTTAAAAACAATGCATCTATAAAAACACCGACTGACCCCATATAGTCATTCTTTTATCGCAAACACAGCAATCAAATTTAAGCGTGTCACACTGTTTATTGGAAGTAATCAACAACTTACCGGTACATCACAGAGACCGCCACATAATATCCCGTTAGAGGCCTACTGTCAAGATCAAAGTGTTGCACATCGGAATTTAGCACTGATTGTGCTAATAATTGGTCAATTATAAAATGTGTGCACACAATTATAGTATTGATTACTACACCCAGTCATTGTTTTATCGTTCTGTCAGACAAACGAGTTATTTAGTAAAATTTTAATCAAATCTGATAACGAGTGATCGTGATCTGAAATTATTTGTTGAAAAATAATTACAAATTAATTAATGCTGTCTGTCATTGACAATGATGAAAATATGTAGTTACGGGCTATTTTATTAATTTATGCTGTGTGACAGTGATAGTAGATATCCAGATCGATTAATAGGTGACGTTTAATTCGTGCCATTTCCAAACCCAAGACAAATCTTGAAAAATGTCTAAGGTGGATTAAGTTGTGTGGACGACCAGCTGAATACATCCAAAATTAATGCAAACATATATCTTTGCACACAAGTAAGTTGAAATTAATTTATTTATGCATATTAAAATATTTCGAAAAAATATATTCTGCATTTATAGATCTACTGTTCACAAGAGATATGTGAGTATAATGGTGATTAAAATTATACATGTGGTTCATACATATTGTCGTGGATGGTGGACTAGGGATCAGATAGAAGTAATAGTACCCATGCATGTGCAGAGCTGTGGTATTCCCATATTAGCTCAGTGAACGTACTGGTGTTCAGTTTTTGGGCCTAATGTTCGAGTCTTCTAGGAGGCATAGGGTCGAGTCTCTCAAGACGGTGGCATATTTCATGTCATTTAATGTCAAAGTTGACACGATGTGGTTGTTCGGGTGTCAGTGGTTTCGTATAACTACTTCTTCGTATACAAGGCAATATAGAGTGAAACATTGTGGTGGATTCGTCTAATAGTATATGATCACGCCTACGCCAATTATGAGATGGGCTGTTGACAAATTAATCAAATACTGGAGAATATATTATTTTTCACACCTTGATTGGTCGACTCAAACATTTGTGATGCTGGCTTGTATGCCCGTGTTTTATCAGCTTTAGAGCTGAGCCGTGCCATATGTCCAAGCCCTTACATCATGTATAAATATCATGCTCTTCACATCAATTTCATTACAACCACGGCGTCTATATTTCCATGCGTTTTTTGCTGATTATACAATACAAATACAATAAAAAATAGATACACACTGTACATTTCATTGTCATTGTATTAATCTATGTACCTTTTTATGTAATTTTATGTCATTGTAAATAATTTAATGCTTTGATGTACAATACATATATTATTTTAATGACGGTCTATGATTTATTTATTCTCCCCCATTCAATTTAGTTAATCTTGATTAGTGGCCTGAAACCTAGATAGATAATCACTCCTGGTATGGCAAACACACGGCTACATAGTCCCATTCATAATTGTGTCTAATTACCTAAATAGCTAATAATATTAATATCTGGGTAAAATAAAACTGAGAAATTCCACGGAATTTTATCTAGATTAACTTGATGCAGGTCTGCGTTAGACGCCATTTTGTTAGATAGCTTGTCTCGCGTAGTTACAGCGAGCACCTGTAGCTATGGGGGGCGTGCCTAAGTAGCGTTTGCAGAAAGGTCAATTAACTCGGATGGGTGACTACACCTGTCGATGTCCAGGAATGGCTATCGATATGTGAAACAATTAACTCGGATGGGTGGCTACACCTGTCGATATTCGGGAATGGCTACCGATACGTGCAACAATTAACTCGGATGGAGGAATGGCTACCGATACGTGAAACAATTAACTCGGATGGGTGGCTACACCTGTCGATATCCGGGAATGGCTACCGATACGTGCAACAATTAACTCGGATGGGTGACTACACCTGTCGATATAGGAGAACGGCTACCGATACGTGAAACAATTAACTCGGATGAGTGGCTACACCTGTCGATGTCCATGAATGGCTACCGATACGTGCAACAATTAACTCGGATGTGTGGCTACACCTGTCGATGTCCAGGAATGGCTATCGATATGTGAAACAATTAACTCGGATGGGTGGCTACACCTGTCGATGTCCAGGAATGGCTATCGATATGTGAAACAATTAACTCGGATGGGTGGCTACACCTGTCGATATCCGGTAATGGCTACCGATACGTGCAACAATTAACTCGTATGGGTGGCTACACCTGTCGATATCCGGGAACGGCTACCGATACGTGAAACAATTAACTCGGATGAGTGGCTACACCTGTCGATATCCAGGAATGGCTACCGATACGTGCAGCAATTAACTCGGATGTGTGGCTACACCTGTCGATGTCCAGGAATGGCTATTGATATGTGAAACAATTAACTCGGATGTGTGGCTACACCTGTCGATATCCGGGAATGGCTACCGATACGTGCAACAATTAACTCGTGTGGGTGACTACACCTGTCGATATCCGGGAACGGCTACCGATACGTGAAACAATTAACTCGTGTGGGTGACTACACCTGTCGATGTCCGGGAATGGCTACCGATACGTGAAACTATTAACTCGCATGGGTGGCTACACCTGTCGATATAGGAGAATGGCTACGGATACGTGTAACAATTAACTCGGATGGGTGGCTACACCTGTCGGTATCCAGGAATAGCTACCGATATGTGAAATAATTAACTCGGATGGGTGGCTACACCTGTCGATATCCAGGAATGGCTACCGATACGTGAAATAATTAACTCGGCTGTGTGGCTACACCTGTCGATATCCAGGAATGGCTACCAATACGTGAAACAATTAACTCGCATGGGTGGCTACACCTGTCGATATCCGGGAATGGCTACCAATACGTGAAACAATTAACTCGGATGTGTGACTACACCTGTCGATATCCGGGAATGGCTACCAATACGTGAAATAATTAACTCGGATGGGTGGCTACACCTGTCGATATCCTGGAATGGCTATCGATACGTGAAACAATTGCTATGAAGCATTGTGAAGTAAATTGCTATGAAGCATTGTGAAGTAAATTGATATGAAGCATTGTGAAGTAAATTGCTATGATGCATTGTGAAGTAAATTGCTATGAAGCATTGTGAAGTAAATTGCTATGAAGCATTGTGAAGTAAATTGCTATGAAGCATTGTGAAGTAAATTGCTATGAAGCATTGTGAAGTAAATTGCTATGAAGCATTGTGAAGTAAATTGCTATGAAGCATTGTGAAGTAATTGTATGAAGCATTGTGAAGTAAATTGCTATGAAGCATTGTGAAGTAAATTGCTATGAAGCATTGTGAAGTAAATTGATATGAAGCATTGTGAAGTAAATTGATATGAAGCATTGTGAAGTAAATTGATATGAAGCATTGTGAAGTAAATTGATATGAAGCATTGTGAAGTAAATTGCTATGAAGCATTGTGAAGTAAATTGATATGAAGCATTGTGAAGTAAATTGCTATGAAGCATTGTGAAGTAAATTGCTATGAAGCATTGTGAAGTAAATCGCATGTACATGTTGTCACACACTCGTTGTCACATACTCTTCTTCTCCTCGTCTATGTTTCTTATGCTCTAACCAGGGTCTACCCTATCGTATCTTAGTCTATGTTTCGTATGCTCTAACCAGGCTATACCCTATCATATCTTAATCTATGTTTATTATGCTCTAACCAGGCTATACTCTATCATATCTTAGTCTATGTTTATTATGCTCTAACCAGGCTATACTCTATCGTAGCTTAGTCTATGTTTCTTATGCTCTAACCAGGGTATACACTATCGTATCTTAGTCTATGATTATTATGCTCTTACCAGGGTCTATCCTATCGTAGCTTAGTCTATGTTTCTTATGCTCTAACCAGGGTATACTCTATCATATCTTAGTCTATGTTTCTTATGCTCTAACCAGGGTATACTCTATCGTATCTTAGTCTATGTTTCTTATGCTCTAACCAGGGTCTACCCTATCGTATCTTAGTCTAAGTTTCTTATGCTCTAACCAGGGTCTACACTATCGTATCTTAGTATATGTTTCTTATGCTCTAACCAGGGTCTACCCTATCGTATCTTAGTCTAAGTTTCTTATGCTCTAACCAGGGTCTACACTCTCGTATCTTAGTCTATGTTTCTTATGCTCTAACCAGGGTATACTCTATCGTAGCTTAGTCTATGTTTCTTATGCTCTAACCAGGATATACTCTATCGGAGCTTAGTCTACGTTTCTTATGCTCTAACCAGGGTCTACCCTATCGTATCTTAGTCTAAGTTTCTTATGCTCTAACCAGGTTATACTCTATCGTATCTTAGTCTATGTTTCTTATGCTCTAACCAGGGTCTACCCTATCGTAGCTTATTCTATGTTTCGTATGCTCTAACCATGGTATACTCTATCGTATCTTAGTCTATGTTTCTTATGCTCTAACCAGGGTCTACCCTATCGTAGCTTATTCTATGTTTCGTATGCTCTAACCATGGTATACTCTATCATATCTTAGTCTATGTTTCGTATGCTCTAACCAGGATCTACCCTATCGTATCTTAGTCTATGTTTCTTATGCTCTAACCAGGGTCTACCCTATCGTAGCTTATTCTATGTTTCGTATGCTCTAACCATGGTATACTCTATCGTATCTTAGTCTATGTTTCGTATGCTCTAACCATGGTATACTCTATCGTATCTTAGTGTTTATCTCACTTTGATGACATAGCATAGAGTATACCATGGTTAGAGCATACGAAACATAGAATAAGCTACGATAGGGTAGACCCTGGTTAGAGCATAAGAAACATAGACTAAGATACGATAGAGTATACCATGGTTAGAGCATAAGAAACCTAGACTAAGCTACGATAGAGTATACCCGGATTAGAGCATAAGAAACATAGACTAAGCTACGATAATGTATACCCTGGTTAGAGCATAAGAAACATAGACTAAGCTACGATAGGGTAGATCCTGGTTAGAGCATAAGAAACATAGACTAAGATACGATAGAGTATACCCTGGTTAGAGCATAAGAAACATAGACTAAGCTACGATAGGGTAGACCCTGGTTAGAGCATAAGAAACATAGACTAAGATACGATAGGGTAGATCCTGGTTAGAGCATACGAAACATAGACTAAGATACGATAGAGTATACCATGGTTAGAGCATACGAAACATAGAATAAGCTACGATAGAGTATACCCTGGTTAGAGCATAAGAAACATAGACTAAGATACGATAGAGTATACCCTGGTTAGAGCATAAGAAACTTAGACTAAGATACGATAGGGTAGACCCTGGTTAGAGCATAAGAAACTTAGACTAAGCTACGATAGAGTATATCCTGGTTAGAGCATAAGAAACATAGACTAAGCTACGATAGAGTATACCCTGGTTAGAGCATAAGAAACATAGACTAAGATACGATAGTGTAGACCCTGGTTAGAGCATAAGAAACTTAGACTAAGATACGATAGGGTAGACCCTGGTTAGAGCATAAGAAACATATACTAAGATACGATAGTGTAGACCCTGGTTCTTCAATTAAGCTACTCACATCTCGGTGGTAGCTTAATCGTGTCCCGAATAATCAAATAAATACGTTTCATATATACATAGCCAAACCCAAAACACAAACATAACACGTCTAAACACCTGTGATGTTGTCTAATATTATTAAGATGTTACCTACACCAAACCAGTTCGGCTCTTTATCTTACATAATTGACCACCTGCAACTCTAAGACTAATGTATCTATATAATACATTAATATTTCTATATGACAATAATAAACATTTCGTGCAATATTTGTTTAGTTTGCACAATGTGTAAACTCATTCAAATAAGCAAATTACTTTATTCATGGACATACATTTCTTTCCAGAACGGTACACTGAAAATTATTGATAGGAAGAAGAATCTGTTCAAGTTATCACAGGTGAGTTCAAGTGGTACAGGTAAATTCAGATTAGCGCAGGTGAGTTCAAGTCGTGCATGTACAATCAAGTTAGCACACTTGATCTTAAACGGGTATAGATATATTCTTGTTATAGCTGGTGAGTTCAAGTTAGTGCAATTAATTGGAAGATAGTACAGGTAATTTCTAGTTAGAGTCAGCGTATGTAAATCTAAGTCAGCACAGGTAACAGGTACACTAATCTGTGGTGACCTAAGTTGCTATATGTATTTTTAAGTAAATTACAGTTGCAATGTATATGTTGCTTGTGTTTCAGGGTGAATATATTGCGCCAGAAAAAGTTGAAGTTGTGTACTTAAGGAGTCGGTATGTGGCACAGAGTTTTGTTGAAGGGGACAGTCTACAGGTGAGGTGTAGTTTTGCCGGGGCCATTCATATATGCGCAATGGAACATTCAGATATGCGCAATAGGACATTCAGATATGCGCAATAGGACATTCAGATATGCGCAATAGGACATTCAGATATGCGCAATAGGACATTTAGATATGCGCAATGGAACATTCGGGGTTACTTCTATGCATTTGTGAACCTCTGTCCAGTAGATAGTGTGTCCGTTTTGTAATGATGGAAGTGTTGAGTCAGTGGTACCAGAACCTAGATGGTGATATCCTTTTGTGAACCTCTGTCCAGTAGATAGTGTGTCCGTTTTGTAATGATGGAAGTGTTGAGTCAGTGGTACCAGAACCAAGATGGTGATATCCTTTTGTGAACCTCTGTCCAGTAGATAGTGTGTCCGTTTAGTAACCATGGAAGTGTTGAGTCAGTGGTACCAGAACCTAGATGGTGATATCCTTTGACAAGACCATTTAATATACAATGGCTCTTCTCTTTCTCATGAAGTGCACACACAGATAGGTTATTTTAAATAATAGCTCATCCTATATATTTGTTACTGACAAATGTTTATTTTAAACTGGGTTTATCTACTTCTACTTTATGTTGCTGATATTATTTCATAAATTTACATTTTTGATGATTCTTTTTCTTTAATTTTGCAGCCATACGTCATGTCTGTGATTGTTCCAGACGAGGAGGTTTTGGTGAACTGGGCTAAGTCACAGGGTATCACAGACAGTTTCAATGAACTATGCAGTAGTGAGGTAAGCTATACAACGTATCATGTAGATCACAGACAGTTTCAATGATCTATGCAGTAGTGAGGTAAGCTAGACAACGTATCATGTAGATCACAACAAGTTTCAATGAACTATGCAGTAGTGAGGTAAGCTAGACAACGTATCATGTAGATCACAGACAGTTTCAATGAACTATGCAGTAGTGAGGTAAGCTAGACAACGTATCATGTAGATCACAGACAGTTTCAATGAACTATGCAGTAGTGAGGTAAGCTAGACAACGCATTATGTAGATCACAGACAGTTTCAATGAACTATGCAGTAGTGAGGTAAGCTATACAACGTATCATGTAGATCACAGACAGTTTCAATGAACTATGCAGTAGTGAGGTAAGCTATACAACGTATCATGTAGATCATAGACAGTTTCAATGAACTATGCAGTAGTGAGGTAAGCTAGACAACGTATCATGTAGATCACAGACAGTTTCAATGAACTATGCAGTAGTGAGGTAGGCTAGACAACGTATCATGTAGATCACAGACAGTTTCAATGAACTATGCAGTAGTGAGGTAAGCTAGACAACGTATCATGTAGATCACAAACAGTTTCAATGAACTATGCAGTAGTGAGGTAAGCTAGACAACGTATCATGTAGATCACGAACAGTTTCAATGAACTATGCAGTAGTGAGGTAAGCTAGACAACGTATTATGTAGATCACAGACAGTTTCAATGAACTATGCAGTAGTGAGGTAGGCTAGACAACGTATCATGTAGATCACAGACAGTTTCAATGAACTATGCAGTAGTGAGGTAAGCTAGACAACGTATCATGTAGATCACAAACAGTTTCATTGAACTATGCAGTAGTGAGGTAAGCTAGACAACGTATCATGTAGATCACGAACAGTTTCAATGAACTATGCAGTAGTGAGGTAAGCTAGACAACGTATTATGTAGATCACAGACAGTTTCAATGAACTATGCAGTAGTGAGGTAAGCTAGACAACGTATCATGTAGATCACAAACAATTTCATATATCTATATAACATTGAGGTACGCTTGCTTCTGTATTATGTTGTCACTGGCCATATAAAAATACAGACATTATAAGGGTAAATTGACCTCTGTTAGAGAGCATTAGATTCATGATTGACCAGGTTATGAGATTGTGTCGTCATATCTTGGCTATTACATAGTGTTTGGAACAGTGATGAAAGTTACACGATTTATTGTAGCACAACGTTAATGATAGTCTTGATTATATTAGTTAGTTTATACAAATTTAGTTTACCATTTAAACTTCGTTTACTAATTCAGTTTTTGCTAATACATATATGTGGAAGTCGTGATAGCGCAGTGTTAGCGATTTCGCTTCAGGTGCGAAAGGCCCGATGTTCGCGCCCAGCTGGAGCCGTTACGAGTATGCATATAGGCACAACATTTAAATTTCACATGCCTCTTCTCCCTCCATCTCCACTCGTGGCAATGGATTCCACCAGGAATGAGATTTAGAGAGTGATTAATAAAGTTGTAAGAACTTGTTTCGTAATCGAAGTAAAATAAATGTATATAAATAAACTAAGCCTGTAATATTTGGTCATAGCTTATTCATCCCTCGTCTATTTATCTCAAACCTGTATTCTTGTGTGCGACTTATTAATCCTCGTATAACCCATACCATAACCTCTTCATCATCCGTCCATTCATACCATAACCTCTTCATCATCCGTCCATTCATACCATAACCTCTTCATCATCCGTCCATTCATACCATAACCTCTTCATCATCCGTCCATTCATACCATAACCTCTTCATCATCCGCCATTCATACCATAACCTCTTCATCATCCGTCCATTCATACCATAACTCTTCATCATCCGTCCATTCATACCATAACCTCTTCATCATCCGTCCATTCATACCATAACCTCTTCATCATCCGTCCATTCATACCATAACCTCTTCATCATCCGTCCATTCATACCATAACCTCTTCATCATCCGTCCATTCATACCATAACCTCTTCATCATCCGTCCATTCATACCATAACCTCTTCATCATCCGTCCATTCATACCATAACCTCTTCATCATCCGTCCATTCATACCATAACCTCTTCATCATCCGTCCATTCATACCATAACCTCTTCATCATCCGTCCATTCATACCATAACCTCTTCATCATCCGTCCATTCATACCATAACCTCTTCATCATCCGTCCATTCATACCACTGATATTGACATACTAATACTAGTGTTCCGCAATGGTTTAAAGAAGTAAATCACTTGTCAGCCGAGCAATGGTTTAGATAAGTAAATCACTTGTCAGCCGAGCAATGGTACCCATTGACAATACTCTGACCAGTTATTCATGTGGTTACTCTGCTGAATGACTATTATCCGTGTTATGTATCTACCGACTGTTGTTGGGATGTTAATATCTATATATAGAGTGTGAAGGACATGATACTGCTGGATGACTATTATCCGTGTTATGTATCTACCGACTGTTGTCGGGATGTTAATATCTATATATAGAGTGTGAAGGACATGATACTGCTGGATGACTATTATCCGTGTATATCTATCTATAGAGTGTGAAGGATATGATACTGCTGGATGACTATTATCCGTGTATATCTATCTATAGAGTGTGAAGGATATGATACTGCTGGATGACTATTATCCGTGTATATCTATCTATAGAGTGTGAAGGACCTGATACTGCTGGATGACTATTATCCGTGTTATGTATCTATATATAGAGTGTGAAGGATATGATACTGCTGGATGACTATTATCCGTGTTATGTATCTATATATAGAGTGTGAAGGATATGATACTGCTGGATGACTATTATCCGTGTTATGTATCTATATATAGAGTGTGAAGGATATGATACTGCTGGAT
>CM026399.1:63727536-63752667 GCA_014843695.1 Archivesica marissinica | reverse complement strand
AACTAGAGACGGGTTAGTAACCCAGTGGTTAAATAGAGACGGGTTAGTAACACAATGGTTACCTAGAAACGGGTCAGCAACACAATGGTTAACTAGAGACGGGTCAGTAACCCAGTGGTTAACTAGAGACGGGTCAGCAACACAATGGTTAACTAGAGACGGGTCAGTAACCCAGTGGTTAACTAGAGACGGGTCGGTAACACAGTGGTTACCTAGAAACGGGTCAGCAACACAATGGTTAACTAGAGACGGGTCAGTAACCCAGTGGTTAACTAGAGACGGGTCAGTAACACAGTGGTTATCTAGAAACGGGCCAGCAACACAATGGTTAACTAGAGACGGGTCAGTAACCAAGTGGTTAACTAGAGACGGGTCAGTAACCCAGTGGTTAACTAGAGACGGGTCAGTAACCCAGTGGTTAACTAGAGACGGGATAGTAACCCAGTGGTTAACTAGAGACGGGTCAGTAACCCAGTGGTTAACTAGATTTAGGTCAGTAACCCAGTGGTTAACTAGAGATGGGTCAGTAGCCCAGTGGTTAACTAGAGGCGGGTCAGTAGCCCAGTGGTTAACTGGAGATTGATCAGTAACGCAGTGGTTAACAAGAGACAGGTCAGTAACCCAGTGGTTAACTAGAGACGGGTCAGTAACCCAGTGGTTAACTAGAGACAGGTCAGTAACCCAGTGGTTAACAAGAGACGGGTCAGTAACCCAGTGGTTAACTAGAGACGGATCAGTAGCCCATTTGTTAACTAGAGACGGGATAGTAACCCAGTGGTTAACTAGAGACGGGTCAGTAACCCAGTGGTTAACTAGATTTGGGTCAGTAACCCAGTGGTTAACTAGAGATAGGTCAGTAGCCCAGTGGTTAACTAGAGACGGGTCAGTAGCCCAGTGGTTAACTGGAGATTGATCAGTAACGCAGTGGTTAACTAGAGACAGGTCAGTAACCCAGTGGTTAACTAGAGACGGGTCAGTAACCCAGTGGTTAACTAGAGACAGGTCAGTAACCCAGTGGTTAACAAGAGACGGGTCAGTAACCCAGTGGTTAACTAGAGACGGGTCAGTAACCCAGTGGTTAACTAGAGACAGGTCAGTAACCCAGTGGTTAACTAGAGACGGGTCAGTAACCCAGTGGTTAACTAGTAACGGGTCAGTAACCCAGTGTTTAACTAGAGACGGGTCAGTACCCAGTGGTTAACTAGAGACGGGTCAGTAACCCAGTGGTTAACTAGAGACGGGTCAGTAACCCAGTGGTTAACTAGAGACGGATCAGTAACCCAGTGGTTAACTAGAGACATGTCAGTAACCCAGTTGTAACTAGAGACGGGTCAGTAACTCAGTGGTTAACTAGAGGCGGGTTAGTATCCCAGTGGTTAACTAGAGACAGGTCAGTAACCCAGTGGTTAACTAGAGACGGGTCAGTAGACCATTGGTCAACTAGAGACGGGTCAGTAGCCCATTGGTCAACTAGAGACGGATCAGTAACACAGTGGTTAACTAGAGGCGGGTTAGTAGCCCAGTGGTTAACTAGAGACGGGTCAGTAACCCAGTGGTTAACTAGAGACGGGTCAGTAACCCATTGGTTAACTAGAGACAGGTCAGTAACTCAGTGGTTAACAAGAGACGGGTCAGTAACCCAGTGGTTAACTAGTAACGGGTCAGTAACCCAGTGTTTAACTAGAGACGGGTCAGTACCCAGTGGTTAACTAGAGACGGGTCAGTAACACAGTGGTTAACTAGAGATGGGTCAGTAACCCAGTGGTTAACTAGAGACGGATCAGTAACCCAGTGGTTAACTAGAGACACGTCAGTAACCCAGTTGTTAACTAGAAACGGGTCAGTAACTCAGTGGTTAACTAGAGGCGGGTTAGTATCCCAGTGGTTAACTAGAGACGGGCCAGTAACCCAGTGGTTAACTAGAGACGGGTCAGTAGACCATTGGTCAACTAGAGACGGGTCAGTAGCCCATTGGTCAACTAGAGACGGATCAGTAACACAGTGGTTAACTAGAGGCGGGTTAGTAGCCCAGTGGTTAACTAGAGACGGGTCAGTAACCCAGTGGTTAACTAGAGACGGGTCAGTAGCCCATTGGTTAACTAGAGACGGATCAGTAATACAGTGGTTAACTAGAGACGGGTTAGTAGCCCAGTGGTTAACTAGAGATGGGTCAGTAGCCCATTGGTTAACTAGATATGGGTCAGTAGCCCATTGGTCAACTAGAGACGGGTCAGTAGCCCAGTGGTTATCTAGAGACGGATCAGTAGCCCAGTGGTTAATTAGAGACGGGTTAGTAGCCCATGGGTTAACTAGAGACGGGTTACTATCCCATTGGTTAACTAGAGACTGTAGCCCAGTGGTTAACTAGAGGCGGGTCAGTAGCCCAGTGGTTAACTGGAGATTGATCAGTAACGCAGTGGTTAACAAGAGACAGGTCAGTAACCCAGTGGTTAACTAGAGACGGGTCAGTAACCCAGTGGTTAACTAGAGACAGGTCAGTAACCCAGTGGTTAACAAGAGACGGGTCAGTAACCCAGTGGTTAACTAGAGACGGATCAGTAGCCCATTGGTTAATTAGAGACGGGTTAGTAACCCATGGGTTAACTAGAGACGGGTTAGTAACCCAGTGGTTAACTAGAGACGGGTTACTAGTCCAGTGGTTAACTAGAGACGGGTTACTAGTCCAATGGTTATATAGAGACGGGTTAGTAACCCAGTGGTTAAATATTGACGGGTTAGTAACCCAATGGTTACCTAGAAACGGGTCAGCAACACAATGGTTAACTAGAGACGGGTCAGTAATCCAGTGGTTAACATTTTAATAGAGAAGGGTTAGTAATCCAGTGGTTACCTAGATACGGGTCAGCAACACAATGGTTAACAAGAGAGGTGTCAGTAACCCAATGGTTAACTAGAGACGGGTCAGTAACACAGTGTTTACCTAGAAACTGGTCAGCAACACAATGGTTAACTAGAGACGGGTCAGTAACCCAGTGGTTAACTAGAGACGGGATAGTAACCCAGTGGTTAACTAGAGACGGGTCAGTAACCCAGTGGTTAACTAGAGACGGGTCAGTAACCCAGTGGTTAACTAGATTTGGGTCAGTAACCCAGTGGTTAACTAGAGATAGGTCAGTAGCCCAGTGGTTAACTAGAGACGGGTCAGTAGCCCAGTGGTTAACTGGAGATTGATCACTAACGCAGTGGTTAACTAGAGACAGGTCAGTAACCCAGTGGTTAACTAGAGACGGGTCAGTAACCCAGTGGTTAACTAGAGACAGGTCAGTAACCCAGTGGTTAACAAGAGACGGGTCAGTAACCCAGTGGTTAACTAGAGACGGGTCAGTAACCCAGTGGTTAACTAGAGACAGGTCAGTAACCCAGTGGTTAACAAGAGACGGGTCAGTAACCCAGTGGTTAACTAGTAACGGGTCAGTAACCCAGTGTTTAACTAGAGACGGGTCAGTACCCAGTGGTTAACTAGAGACGGGTCAGTAACCCAGTGGTTAACTAGAGACGGGTCAGTAACCCAGTGGTTAACTAGAGACGGATCAGTAACCCAGTGGTTAACTAGAGACACGTCAGTAACCCAGTTGTTAACTAGAGACGGGTCAGTAACTCAGTGGTTAACTAGAGGCGGGTTAGTATCCCAGTGGTTAACTAGAGACGGGTCAGTAACCCAGTGGTTAACTAGAGACGGGTCAGTAGACCATGGTCAACTAGAGACGGGTCAGTAGCCCATTGGTCAACTAGAGACGGGTCAGTAGCCCATTGGTCAACTAGAGACGGATCAGTAACACAGTGGTTAACTAGAGGCGGGTTAGTAGCCCAGTGGTTAACTAGAGACGGGTCAGTAACCCAGTGGTTAACTAGAGACGGGTCAGTAGCCCATTGGTTAACTAGAGACGGATCAGTAATACAGTGGTTAACTAGAGACGGGTTAGTAGCCCAGTGGTTAACTAGAGATGGGTCAGTAGCCCATTGGTTAACTAGATATGGGTCAGTAGCCCATTGGTCAACTAGAGACGGGTCAGTAGCCCAGTGGTTATCTAGAGACGGATCAGTAGCCCAGTGGTTAATTAGAGACGGGTTAGTAGCCCATGGGTTAACTAGAGACGGGTTACTATCACATTGGTTAACTAGAGACGGGTTAGTAACCCAGTGGTTAAATAGAGACGGGTTAGTAACACAATGGTTACCTAGAAACGGGTCAGCAACACAATGGTTAACTAGAGACGGGTCAGTAACCCAGTGGTTAACTAGAGACGGGTCAGCAACACAATGGTTAACTAGAGACGGGTCAGTAACCCAGTGGTTAACTAGAGACGGGTCGGTAACACAGTGGTTACCTAGAAACGGGTCAGCAACACAATGGTTAACTAGAGACGGGTCAGTAACCCAGTGGTTAACTAGAGACGGGTCAGTAACACAGTGGTTATCTAGAAACGGGCCAGCAACACAATGGTTAACTAGAGACGGGTCAGTAACCAAGTGGTTAACTAGAGACGGGTCAGTAACCCAGTGGTTAACTAGAGACGGGTCAGTAACCCAGTGGTTAACTAGAGACGGGATAGTAACCCAGTGGTTAACTAGAGACGGGTCAGTAACCCAGTGGTTAACTAGATTTAGGTCAGTAACCCAGTGGTTAACTAGAGATGGGTCAGTAGCCCAGTGGTTAACTAGAGGCGGGTCAGTAGCCCAGTGGTTAACTGGAGATTGATCAGTAACGCAGTGGTTAACAAGAGACAGGTCAGTAACCCAGTGGTTAACTAGAGACGGGTCAGTAACCCAGTGGTTAACTAGAGACAGGTCAGTAACCCAGTGGTTAACAAGAGACGGGTCAGTAACCCAGTGGTTAACTAGAGACGGATCAGTAGCCCATTGGTTAACTAGAGACGGGATAGTAACCCAGTGGTTAACTAGAGACGGGTCAGTAACCCAGTGGTTAACTAGATATGGGTCAGTAGCCCAGTGGTTAACTAGAGACGGGTCAGTAGCCCAGTGGTTAACTGGAGATTGATCAGTAACGCAGTGGTTAACTAGAGACAGGTCAGTAACCCAGTGGTTAACTAGAGACGGGTCAGTAACCCAGTGGTTAACTAGAGACAGGTCAGTAACCCAGTGGTTAACAAGAGACGGGTCAGTAACCCAGTGGTTAACTAGAGACGGGTCAGTAACCCAGTGGTTAACTAGAGACAGGTCAGTAACCCAGTGGTTAACAAGAGACGGGTCAGTAACCCAGTGGTTAACTAGTAACGGGTCAGTAACCCAGTGTTTAACTAGAGACGGGTCAGTACCCAGTGGTTAACTAGAGACGGGTCAGTAACCCAGTGGTTAACTAGAGACGGGTCAGTAACCCAGTGGTTAACTAGAGACGGATCAGTAACCCAGTGGTTAACTAGAGACACGTCAGTAACCCAGTTGTTAACTAGAGACGGGTCAGTAACTCAGTGGTTAACTAGAGGCGGGTTAGTATCCCAGTGGTTAACTAGAGACGGGTCAGTAACCCAGTGGTTAACTAGAGACGGGTCAGTAGACCATTGGTCAACTAGAGACGGGTCAGTAGCCCATTGGTCAACTAGAGACGGATCAGTAACACAGTGGTTAACTAGAGGCGGGTTAGTAGCCCAGTGGTTAACTAGAGACGGGTCAGTAACCCAGTGGTTAACTAGAGACGGGTCAGTAGCCCATTGGTTAACTAGAGACGGATCAGTAATACAGTGGTTAACTAGAGACGGGTTAGTAGCCCAGTGGTTAACTAGAGATGGGTCAGTAGCCCATTGGTTAACTAGATATGGGTCAGTAGCCCATTGGTCAACTAGAGACGGGTCAGTAGCCCAGTGGTTATCTAGAGACGGATCAGTAGCCCAGTGGTTAATTAGAGACGGGTTAGTAGCCCATGGGTTAACTAGAGACGGGTTACTATCCCATTGGTTAACTAGAGACGGGTTAGTAACCCAGTGGTTAAATAGAGACGGGTTAGTAACCCAATGGTTACCTAGAAACGGGTCAGCAACACAATGGTTAACTAGAGACGGGTCAGTAACCCAGTGGTTAACTAGAACGGGTCAGCAACACAATGGTTAACTAGAGACGGGTCAGTAACCAAGTGGTTAACTAGAGACGGGTCAGTAACCCAGTGGTTAACTAGAGACGGGTCAGTAACACAGTGGTTAACTAGAGACGGGAGTAACCCAGTGGTTAACTAGAGACGGGTCAGTAACCCATGGTTAACTAGAGACGGTCAGCAACCCAGTGGTTAACTAGATTTAGGTCAGTAACCCAGTGGTTAACTAGAGATGGGTCAGTAGCCCAGTGGTTAACTAGAGACGGGTCAGTAGCCCAGTGGTTAACTGGAGATTGATCAGTAACGCAGTGGTTAACTAGAGACAGGTCAGTAACCCAGTGGTTAACTAGAGACGGGTCAGTAACCCAGTGGTTAACTAGAGACAGGTCAGTAACCCAGTGGTTAACAAGAGACGGGTCAGTAACCCAGTGGTTAACTAGAGACGGATCAGTAGCCCAGTGGTTAATTAGAGACGGGTTAGTAGCCCATGGGTTAACTAGAGACGGGTTAGTAACCCAGTGGTTAACTAGAGACGGGTTACTAGTCCAGTGGTTAACTAGAGACGGGTTACTAGTCCAATGGTTATATAGAGACGGGTTAGTAACCCAGTGGTTAAATATTGACGGGTTAGTAACCCAATGGTTACCTAGAAACGGGTCAGCAACACAATGGTTAACTAGAGACGGGTCAGTAATCCAGTGGTTAACATTTTAATAGAGAAGGGTTAGTAATCCAGTGGTTACCTAGATACGGGTCAGCAACACAATGGTTAACTAGAGAGGTGTCAGTAACCCAATGGTTAACTAGAGACGGGTCAGTAACACAGTGTTTACCTAGAAACTGGTCAGCAACACAATGGTTAACTAGAGACGGGTCAGTAACCCAGTGGTTAACTAGAGACGGGATAGTAACCCAGTGGTTAACTAGAGACGGGTCAGTAACCCAGTGGTTAACTAGAGACGGGTCAGTAACCCAGTGGTTAACTAGATTCGGGTCAGTAACCCAGTGGTTAACTAGAGATGGGTCAGTAGCCCAGTGGTTAACTAGAGACGGGTCAGTAGCCCAGTGGTTAACTGGAGATTGATCAGTAACGCAGTGGTTAACTAGAGACAGGTCAGTAACCCAGTGGTTAACTAGAGACGGGTCAGTAACCCAGTGGTTAACTAGAGACAGGTCAGTAACCCAGTGGTTAACAAGAGACGGGTCAGTAACCCAGTGGTTAACTGGAGACGTGTCAGTAACCCAGTGGTTAATTAGAGACGGGTTAGTAGCCCAGGGGTTAACTAGAGACGGGTTACTATCCCAATGGTTAAATAGAGACGGGTTAGTAACCCAGTGGTTGAATATAGACGGGTTAGTAACCCAATGGTTACCTAGAAACGGGTCAGCAACACAATGGTTAACTAGAGACGGGTCAGTAACCCAGTGGTTAACTAGAGACGGGTCGGTAACCCAGTGGTTAACTAGATTTGGGTCAGTAACCCAGTGGTTAACTAGAGACGGGTCAGTAACCCAGTGGTTACCTAGAAACGGGTCAGCAACACAATGGTTAACTAGAGACGGGTCAGTAACCCAGTGGTTAACTAGAGACGGGTCAGTAACACAGTGGTTACCTAGAAACGGGTCAGCAACACAATGGTTAACTAGAGACGGGTCATTAACCCAGTGGTTAACTAGAGACGGAATAGTAACCCAGTGGTTAACTAGAGACGGGTCAGTAACCCAGTGGTTAACTAGAGACGGGTCAGTAACCCAGTGGTTAACTAGATTTAGGTCGGTAACCCAGTGGTTAACTAGAGATGGGTCAGTAGCCCAGTGGTTAACTAGAGACGGGTCAGTAGCCCAGTGGTTAACTGGAGATTGATCAGTAACGCAGTGGTTAACTAGAGACAGGTCAGTAACCCAGTGGTTAACTAGAGACGGGTCAGTAACCCAGTGGTTAACTAGAGACAGGTCAGTAACCCAGTGGTTAACAAGAGACGGGTCAGTAACCCAGTGGTTAACTAGAGACGGATCAGTAGCCCATTGGCTAATTAGAGACGGGTTAGTAGCCCATGGGTTAACTAGAGACGGGTTAGTAACCCAGTGGTTAACTAGAGACGGGTTACTAGTCCAGTGGTTAACTAGAGACGAGTTACTAGTCCAATGGTTATATAGAGACGGGTTAGTAACCCAGTGGTTAAATAATGACGGGTTAGTAACCCAATGGTTACCTAGAAACGGGTCAGCAACACAATGGTTAACTAGAGACGGGTCAGTAACCCAGTGGTTAACTAGAGACGGGTCAGTAACCCAGTGGTTAACTAGATTTAGGTCAGTAACCCAGTGGTTAACTTGAGGCGGGTCAGTAGCCCAGTGGTTAACTGGAGATTGATCAGTAACGCAGTGGTTAACAAGAGACAGGTCAGTAACCCAGTGGTTAACTAGAGACGGGTCAGTAACCCAGTGGTTAACTAGAGACAGGTCAGTAACCCAGTGGTTAACAAGAGACGGGTCAGTAACCCAGTGGTTAACTAGAGACGGATCAGTAGCACATTGGTTAATTAGAGACGGGTTAGTAGCCCATGGGTTAACTAGAGACGGGTTAGTAACCCAGTGGTTATCTAGAGATGGGTCAGTAGCCCAGTGGTTAACTAGAGGCGGGTCAGTAGCCCAGTGGTTAACTGGAGATTGATCAGTAACGCAGTGGTTAACAAGAGACAGGTCAGTAACCCAGTGGTTAACTAGAGACGGGTCAGTAACCAAGTGGTTAACTAGAGACAGGTCAGTAACCCAGTGGTTAACAAGAGACGGGTCAGTAACCCAGTGGTTAACTAGAGACGGATCAGTAGCACATTGGTTAATTAGAGACGGGTTAGTAGCCCATGGGTTAACTAGAGACGGGTTAGTAACCCAGTGGTTAACTAGAGACGGGTTACTAGTCCAGTGGTTAACTAGAGACGGGTTACTAGTCCAATGGTTATATAGAGACGGGTTAGTAACCCAGTGGTTAAATATTGACGGGTTAGTAACCCAATGGTTACCTAGAAACGGGTCAGCAACACAATGGTTAACTAGAGACGGGTCAGTAATCCAGTGTTTAACATTTTAATAGAGAAGGGTTAGTAATCCAGTGGTTACCTAGATACGGGTCAGCAACACAATGGTTAACTAGAGAGGTGTCAGTAACCCAATGGTTAACTAGAGACGGGTCAGTAACACAGTGTTTACCTAGAAACTGGTCAGCAACACAATGGTTAACTAGAGACGGGTCAGTAACCCAGTGGTTAACTAGAGACGGGATAGTAACCCAGTGGTTAACTAGAGACGGGTCAGTAACCCAGTGGTTAACTAGAGACGGGTCAGTAACCCAGTGGTTAACTAGATTTGGGTCAGTAACCCAGTGGTTAACTAGAGATAGGTCAGTAGCCCAGTGGTTAACTAGAGACGGGTCAGTAGCCCAGTGGTTAACTGGAGATTGATCAGTAACGCAGTGGTTAACTAGAGACAGGTCAGTAACCCAGTGGTTAACTAGAGACGGGTCAGTAACCCAGTGGTTAACTAGAGACAGGTCAGTAACCCAGTGGTTAACAAGAGACGGGTCAGTAACCCAGTGGTTAACTAGAGACGGGTCAGTAACCCAGTGGTTAACTAGTAACGGGTCAGTAACCCAGTGTTTAACTAGAGACGGGTCAGTACCCAGTGGTTAACTAGAGACGGGTCAGTAACCCAGTGGTTAACTAGAGACGGGTCAGTAACCCAGTGGTTAACTAGAGACGGATCAGTAACCCAGTGGTTAACTAGAGACACGTCAGTAACCCAGTTGTTAACTAGAGACGGGTCAGTAACTCAGTGGTTAACTAGAGGCGGGTTAGTATCCCAGTGGTTAACTAGAGACGGGTCAGTAACCCAGTGGTTAACTAGAGACGGGTCAGTAGACCATGGTAACTAGAGACGGAGTACCATTGGTCAACTAGAGACGGGTCAGTAGCCCATTGGTCAACTAGAGACGGATCAGTAACACAGTGGTTAACTAGAGGCGGGTTAGTAGCCCAGTGGTTAACTAGAGACGGGTCAGTAACCCAGTGGTTAACTAGAGACGGGTCAGTAGCCCATTGGTTAACTAGAGACGGATCAGTAATACAGTGGTTAACTAGAGACGGGTTAGTAGCCCAGTGGTTAACTAGAGATGGGTCAGTAGCCCATTGGTTAACTAGATATGGGTCAGTAGCCCATTGGTCAACTAGAGACGGGTCAGTAGCCCAGTGGTTATCTAGAGACGGATCAGTAGCCCAGTGGTTAATTAGAGACGGGTTAGTAGCCCATGGGTTAACTAGAGACGGGTTACTATCACATTGGTTAACTAGAGACGGGTTAGTAACCCAGTGGTTAAATAGAGACGGGTTAGTAACCCAATGGTTACCTAGAAACGGGTCAGCAACACAATGGTTAACTAGAGACGGGTCAGTAACCCAGTGGTTAACTAGAGACGGGTCAGCAACACAATGGTTAACTAGAGACGGGTCAGTAACCCAGTGGTTAACTAGAGACGGGTCGGTAACACAGTGGTTACCTAGAAACGGGTCAGCAACACAATGGTTAACTAGAGACGGGTCAGTAACCCAGTGGTTAACTAGAGACGGGTCAGTAACACAGTGGTTATCTAGAAACGGGCCAGCAACACAATGGTTCACTAGAGACGGGTCAGTAACCAAGTTGTTAACTAGAGACGGGTCAGTAACCCAGTTGTTAACTAGAGACGGGTCAGTAACCCAGTGGTTAACTAGAGACGGGATAGTAACCCAGTGGTTAACTAGAGACGGGTCAGTAACCCAGTGGTTAACTAGATTTAGGTCAGTAACCCAGTGGTTAACTAGAGATGGGTCAGTAGCCCAGTGGTTAACTAGAGGCGGGTCAGTAGCCCAGTGGTTAACTGGAGATTGATCAGTAACCCAGTGGTTAACTAGAGACGGGTCAGTAACCCAGTGGTTAACTAGAGACAGGTCAGTAACCCAGTGGTTAACAAGAGACGGGTCAGTAACCCAGTGGTTAACTAGAGACGGATCAGTAGCCCATTGGTTAATTAGAGACGGGTTAGTAGCCCATGGGTTAACTAGAGACGGGTTAGTAACCCAGTGGTTAAATAGAGACGGGTTACTAGTCCAGTGGTTAACTAGAGACGGGTTACTAGTCCAATGGTTATATAGAGACGGGTTAGTAACCCAATGGTTACCTAGAAACGGGTCAGCAACACAATGGTTAACTAGAGACGGGTCAGTAGCCCATTGGTCAACTAGAGACGGATCAGTAACACAGTGGTTAACTAGAGGCGGGTTAGTAGCCCAGTGGTTAACTAGAGACGGGTCAGTAACCCAGTGGTTAACTAGAGACGGGTCAGTAGCCCATTGGTTAACTAGAGACGGATCAGTAATACAGTGGTAACTAGGGACGGGTTAGTAGCCCAGTGGTTAACTAGAGATGGGTCAGTAGCCCATTGGTTAACTAGATATGGGTCAGTAGCCCATTGGTCAACTAGAGACGGGTCAGTAGCCCAGTGGTTATCTAGAGACGGATCAGTAGCCCAGTGGTTAATTAGAGACGGGTTAGTAGCCCATGGGTTAACTAGAGACGGGTTACTATCCCATTGGTTAACTAGAGACGGGTTAGTAACCCAGTGGTTAAATAGAGAGGGGTTAGTAACCCAATGGTTACCTAGAAACGGGTCAGCAACACAATGGTTAACTAGAGACGGGTCAGTAACCCAGTGGTTAACTAGAGACGGGTCAGCAACACAATGGTTAACTAGAGACGGGTCAGTAACCCAGTGGTTAACTAGACACGCGTCGGTAACACAGTGGTTACCTAGAAACGGGTCAGCAACACAATGGTTAACTAGAGACGGGTCAGTAACCCAGTGGTTAACTAGAGACGGGTCAGTAACACAGTGGTTATCTAGAAACGTGTCAGCAACACAATGGTTATTTAGAGACAGGTCAGTAACCAAGTGGTTAACTAGAGACGGGTCAGTAACCCAGTGGTTAACTAGAGACGGGATAGTAACCCAGTGGTTAACTAGAGACGGGTCAGTAACCCAGTGGTTAACTAGAGACGGGTCAGCAACCCAGTGGTTAACTAGATTTAGGTCAGTAACCAAGTGGTTAACTAGAGATGGGTCAGTAGCCCAGTGGTTAACTAGAGACAGGTCAGTAACCCAGTGGTTAACAGGAGACGTGTCAGTAACCCAGTGGTTAACTAGAGACGGATCAGTAGCCCAGTGGTTAATTAGAGACGGGTTAGTAGCCCATGGGTTAACTAGAGACGGGTTAGTAACCCAGTGGTTAGCTAGAGACGGGTTACTAGTCCAGTGGTTAACTAGAGACGGGTTACTAGTCCAATTGTTAAATAGAGACGGGTTAATAACCCAATGGTTACCTAGAAACGGGTCAGCAACACAATGGTTAACTAGAGACGGGTCAGTAACCCAGTGGTTAACTAGAGACGGGTCAGTAACCCAGTGGTTAACTAGAGACGGGATAGTAACCCAGTGGTTAACTAGAGACGGGTCAGTAACCCAGTGGTTAACTAGAGACGGGTCAGTAACCCAGTGGTTAACTAGATTTGGGTCAGTAACCCAGAGGTTAACTAGAGATAGGTCAGTAGCCCAGTGGTTAATTAGAGACGGGTCAGTAGCCCAGTGGTTAACTGGAGATTGATCAGTAACGCAGTGGTTAACTAGAGACGGGTCAGTAACCCAGTGGTTAACTAGAGACGGGTCAGTAACCCAGTGGTTAACTAGAGACAGGTCAGTAACCCAGTGGTTAACAAGTGACGGGTCAGTAACCCAGTGGTTAACTAGAGACGGATGAGTAACCAAGTGGTTAAATAGAGACGGGTTAGGAGCCCATGGGTTAACTAGAGACGGGTTAGTAACCCAGTGGTTAACTAGAGACGGGTTACTAGTCCAGTGGTTAACTAGAGACGGGTTACTAGTCCAATGGTTATATAGAGACGGGTTAGTAACCCAGTGGTTAAATAGAGACTGGTTAGTAACCCAATGGTTACCTAGAAACAGTTTAGCAACACAATGGTTAACTAGAGACGGGTCAGTAACCCAGTGGTTAACTAGAGACGGGTCAGTAACCCAGTGGTTAACTAGAGATGGGTCAATAACCCAGTGGTTAACTAGAGACGGGTCAGTAACCCAGTGGTTAACTAGAGACGGGTCAGTAACCCAGTGGTTAACTGGAGACGTGTCAGTAACCCAGTGGTTAATTAGAGACGGGTTAGTAGCCCATGGGTTAAATAGAGACGGGTTACTATCCCAATGGTTAACTAGAGACGGGTTAGTAACCCAGTGGTTAAATATAGACGGGTTAGTAACCCAATGGTTACCTAGAAACGGGTCAGCAACACAATGGTTAACTAGAGACGGGTCAGTAACCCAGTGGTTAACTAGAGACGGGTCAGTAACCCAGTGGTTAACTAGATTTGGGTCAGTAACCCAGTGGTTAACTAGAGACGGGTCAGTAACCCAGTGGTTACCTAGAAACGGGTCAGCAACACAATGGTTAACTAGAGACGGGTCAGTAACCCAGTGGTTAACTAGAGACGGGTCAGTAACACAGTGGTTACCTAGAAACGGGTCAGCAACACAATGGTTAACTAGAGACGGGTCAGTAACCCAGTGGTTAACTAGAGACGGGATAGTAACCCAGTGGTTAACTAGAGACGGGTCAGTAACCCAGTGGTTAACTAGAGACGGGTCAGTAACCCAGTGGTTAACTAGATTTAGGTCAGTAACCCAGTGGTTAACTAGAGATGGGTCAGTAGCCCAGTGGTTAACTAGAGACGGGTCAGTAGCCCAGTGGTTAACTGGAGATTGATCAGTAACGCAGTGGTTAACTAGAGACAGGTCAGTAACCCAGTGGTTAACTAGAGACGGGTCAGTAACCCAGTGGTTAACTAGAGACAGGTCAGTAACCCAGTGGTTAACAAGTGACGGGTCAGTAACCCAGTGGTTAACTAGAGACGGATCAGTAGCCCATTGGTTAATTAGAGACGGGTTAGTAGCCCATGGGTTAACTAGAGACGGGTTAGTAACCCAGTGGTTAACTAGAGACGGGTTACTAGTCCAGTGGTTAACTAGAGACGGGTTACTAGTCCAATGGTTATATAGAGACGGGTTAGTAACCCAGTGGTTAAATATTGACGGGTTAGTAACCCAATGGTTACCTAGAAACGGGTCAGCAACACAATGGTTAACTAGAGACGGGTCAGTAACCCAGTGGTTAACTAGAGACGGGTCAGTAACCCAGTGGTTAACTAGATTTAGGTCAGTAACCCAGTGGTTAACTAGAGATGGGTCAGTAGCCCAGTGGTTAACTAGAGACGGGTCAGTAGCCCAGTGGTTAACTGGAGATTGATCAGTAACGCAGTGGTTAACTAGAGACAGGTCAATAACCCAGTAATTAACTAGAGACGGGTCAGTAACCCAGTGGTTAACTAGAGACAGGTCAGTAACCCAGTGGTTAACAAGAGACGGGTCAGTAACCCAGTGGTTAACTAGAGACGGATCAGTAGCCCATTGGTTAATTAGAGACGGGTTAGTAGCCCATGGGTTAACTAGAGACGGGTTAGTAACCCAGTGGTTAACTAGAGACGGGTTACTAGTCCAGTGGTTAACTAGAGACGGGTTACTAGTCCAATGATTATATAGAGACGGGTTTGTAACCCAGTGGTTAAATATTGACGGGTTAGTAACCCAATGGTTACCTAGAAACGGGTCAGCAACACAATGGTTAACTAGAGACGGGTCAGTAATCCAGTGGTTAACATTTTAATAGAGAAGGGTTAGTAATCCAGTGGTTACCTAGATACGGGTCAGCAACACAATGGTTAACTAGAGAGGTGTCAGTAACCCAATGGTTAACTAGAGACGGGTCAGTAACACAGTGTTTACCTAGAAACTGGTCAGCAACACAATGGTTAACTAGAGACGGGTCAGTAACCCAGTGGTTAACTAGAGACGGGGCAGTAGCCAAGTGGTTAACTAGAGAGAGGTCAGTAACCCAGTGGTTAACAAAAGACGGGTCAGTAACCCAGTGGTTAACTAGTAACGGGTCAGTAACCCAGTGGTTAACTAGAGACGGGTCAGTACCCAGTGGTTAACTAGAGACGGGTCAGTAACCCAGTGGTTAACTAGAGACGGGTCAGTAACCCAGTGGTTAACTGGAGACGGGTCAATAACCCAGTGGTTAACAAGAGACGGGTCAGTAGCCCAGTGGTTAACTAGAGAGAGGTCAGTAACCCAGTCGTTAACAAGAGACGGGTCAGTAACCCAGTGGTTAACTAGTAACGGGTCAGTAACCCAGTGGTTAACTAGAGACGGGTCAGTAACCCAGTGGTTAACTAGAGACGGGTCAGTAACCCAGTGGTTAACTGGAGACAGGTCAGTAACCCAGTGGTTAACTGGAGACGGGTCAGTAACCCAGTGGTTAACTGGAGACAGGTCAGTAACCCAGTGGTTAACAAGAGACGGGTCAGTAACCCAGTGGTTAACTGGAGACGGGTCAGTAACCCAGTGGTTAGCTAGAGACGGGTCAGTAACCCAGTGGTTAACTAGAGCCGGTCAGTAACCCAGTGGTTAACTAGAGACGGGTTAGTAACCCAGTGGTTAACTAGAGACTGGTCAGTAGACCATTGGTAAACTAGAGACGGGTCAGTAACCCAGTGGTCAACTAGAGACGGATCAGTAACACAGTGGTTAACTAGAGACGGGTTAGTAGCCCAGTGTTTAACTAGAGATGGGTCAGTAGCCCATTGGTTAACTAGAGATTGGTCGGTAGCCCATTGGTTAACTAGATATATGTCAGTAGCCCAGTGGTTAACTAGAGACGGATCTGTAGCCCAGTGGTTAATTAGAGACGGGTTAGTAGCCTATGGGTTAACTAGAGACGGGTTACTATCCCAATGGTTAACTAGAGACGGGTGGTTAACCCAGTGGTTAACTAGAGACGGGTTTGTAGCCCAGTGGTTAACTAGAGACTGGTCAGTAACCCAGTGGTTAACTAGAGACGGGTTAGTAGCCCAGTGGTTAACTAGAGACGGGTTAGTAGCTCAGTGGTTAACTAGAGACGGGTCAGTAGCTCAGTGGTTAACTAGAGACGGGTCAGTAGCCCAGTGGTTAACTAGAGACAGGTCAGTAACCCAGTGGTTAACTAGAGACGGATCAGTAGCCCAGCGGTTAACTAGAGATGGATATGTAACCCAGTGAATAAGTAGAGACGCGTCAGTAACCCAGCGGTTAACTAGAGATGGATATATAACCCAGTGGTGAAGTAGAGACCTGTCAGTAGCCCAGTGGTCAACTAGAGGCGGATTAGTAATCAAATGGTAAACTAGAGACAGGTCAGTAGCCCAGCGGTTAACTAGAGATGGGTATGTAACCCAGTGAATAAGTAGAGACGTGTCAGTAACCCAGCGGTTAACTAGAGATGGATATATAACCCAGTGGTTAAGTAGAGACCTGTCAGTAGCCCAGTGGTCAACTAGAGTCGGATTAGTAGTCAAGTGGTAAACTAGTGACCGGTCAGTAGCCCAGTGGTTAACTAGAGACTGGTCATTAACCCAGTGTGTTTATCTAGAGATGACTATTTAGCCCAGTGGTTAATTAGAGACGTGCCAGTAGCCCAATTGTCAACTCGGGTCGGATTAGTAGTCCAGTGGTAAACTAGTGACCGGTCATTAGCCCACTGGTTAACTAGAAACGGGTAGTAGCCCAGTGGTTAACTGGAGACGGGATGGTAGTCTGGTGGTTAACTAGAGTCGGGTTAGTAGCCCAGTTGTTAAATAGAAACGGGTCAGTAGCCCAGGTATTAACTAGAAACGGTGTTGTAGCCCAGTGGTTAACTAGAGACGGGTTAGTAGCCAAGTGGGCAACTAGAGACGGGATCGTAGCCTAGTGGTTAATGATCACAGGTTCGATCTCTCGTCTGACCCTAATAATAATAACATTCTTTCAGATGGGACATTAAACTTAGGTATCGTGTCTGTGCTTTTACATAGTGCACGTAATAGAAAAAGAGAAGGTTCTGAAATGGGCCTCTATCTATATTATTTCGATATTCTCCAAAATCTAAAATTACGTATCTCTTCAGTAGGCGTCGCTTATATGGGCAACCAGTAGCAACGATAAATAAACCTAAAACGCAATCATTAACTACCTATTGAAAGAGGATGCTATACGAATGTGAAAATACATACTAGATTTCGCCGTTACTCGACAACTATAAATATAATTTCATTTTTTACTAAGATGTCTGAAATTTATAGATATATCATCAAGCAAAATAGTCAGTATTGTTTGACACATAAAATATACAATAAAACCCAGTATATAATTACACAATGGAAATACCGTTCCCTTAAGGTGACATTACATCGGTGAAAACCCAAATGTAATTTGCTATTATATGGTATACTTTTTTCCCAAATATTTGCCTCATAAACTGAGTATTTCAAAAAAATAAACAAACGTCGTATACCCGGTTTGTTGACATAGCAAAATAATGTAAATATAGTGGACATTCATGCGTAATACAACGCGTTCATCCTGAATAACACGAGGTATGGTACACATCTGCCGTGATATCTCATATGTGTGCCTATGCATATTTATTTATAGAATATTCTTAGTTAAATTATCTCTAAACGAAAGAAATACCGCGTGTTTAGTATTGACTCCAATGACAAAGACATGTCAATTCAGGAGCGCGGATGATCGTTTGTATACAACAACAACACTGTTTATTGATTCAATATTTGTGTTCGAATGCACTATACAAAAACCTTTCATGAGGTCACTAAAAGAAGACTAGACTGATATATCGTCATTTACAGATCGTGGTCGGACACTACTTGTTATATAAAATTGATTTACACTAGTGAGTGAGACTAGGTTCTAAATAAATATGAAAGTATTTACAAACCTCTCCTTTGTTGTTCTTGACAAAATAACCATACTCTGGAGCATCACATAGTTTAATAAAGCAACCTGGTAGAGGTGGTCCTACCATACCTATATTAATACAAGCAACATGGTAGAGGTGGTCCTACCATACCTATAGTAATACAAGCAACATGGTAGAGGTGGTCCTACCATACCTATATTAATACAAGCAACATGGTAGAGGTGGTCCTACCATACCTATATTAATACAAGCAACATGGTAGAGGTGGTCCTACCATACCTATATTACATCAAGCAACATGGTAGAGGTGGTCCTACCATACCTATAGTAATACAAGCAACATGGTAGAGGTGGTCCTACCATACCTATATTAATACAAGCAACATGGTAGAGGTGGTCCTACCATACCTATAGTAATACAAGCAACATGGTAGAGGTGGTCCTACCATACCTATAGTAATACAAGCAACATGGTAGAGGTGGTCCTACCATACCTATATTACTACAAGCAACATGGTAGAGGTGGTCCTACCATACCTATAGTAATACAAGCAACATGGTAGAGGTGGTCCTACCATACCTATAGTAATACAAGCAACATGGTAGAGGTGGTCCTACCATACCTATAGTAATACAAGCAACATGGTAGACCTACCATACCTATAGTAATACAAGCAACATGGTAGAGGTGGTCCTACCGTACCTATATTAATACAAGCAACATGGTAGAGGTGGTCCTACCATACCTATATTAATATACAAGCAACATGGTAGAGGTGGTCCTACCATACATATATTAATAAAGCAACATGGTAGAGGTGGTCCTACCATACCTATAGTAATACAAGCAACATGGTAGAGGTGGTCCTACCATACCTATAGTAATACAAGCAACATGGTAGAGGTGGTCCTACCATACCTATAGTAATACAAGCAACATGGTAGAGGTGGTCCTACCATACCTATACTAATACAAGCACCATGGTAGAGGTGGTCCTACCATACCTATAGTAATACAAGCAACATGGTAGAGGTGGTCCTATCATACCTATAGTAATACAAGCAACATGGTAGAGGTGGTCCTACCATACCTATATTAATACAAGCAACATGGTAGAGGTGGTCCTACCATACTTATAGTAATACAAGCAACATGGTAGAGGTGGTCCTACCATACCTATAGTAATACATGCAACATGGTAGAGGTGGTCCTACCATACCTATAGTAATACAAGCAACATGGTAGACCTACCATACCTATAGTAATACAAGCAACATGGTAGAGGTGGTCCTACCGTACCTATATTAATACAAGCAACATGGTAGAGGTGGTCCTACCATACCTATATTAATATACAAGCAACATGGTAGAGGTGGTCCTACCATACATATATTAATAAAGCAACATGGTAGAGGTGGTCCTACCATACCTATAGTAATACAAGCAACATGGTAGAGGTGGTCCTACCATACGTATAGTAATACAAGCAACATGGTAGAGGTGGTCCTACCATACCTATAGTAATACAAGCAACATGGTAGAGGTGGTCCTACCATACCTATATTAATACAAGCAACATGGTAGAGGTGGTCCTACCATACCTATACTAATACAAGCACCATGGTAGAGGTGGTCCTACCATACCTATAGTAATACAAGCAACATGGTAGAGGTGGTCCTACCATACCTATATTAATACAAGCAACATGGTAGAGGTGGTCCTACCATACCTATAGTAATACAAGCAACATGGTAGAGGTGGTCCTACCATACCTATAGTAATACAAGCAACATGGTAGAGGTGGTCCTACCATACCTATAGTAATACAAGCAACATGGTAGAGGTGGTCCTACCATACCTATAGTAATACAAGCAACATGGTAGAGGTGGTCCTACCATACCTATAGTAATACAAGCAACATGGTAGAGGTGGTCCTACCATACCTATAGTAATACAAGCAACATGGTAGAGGTGGTCCTACCATACCTATAGTAATACAAGCAACATGGTAGAGGTGGTCCTACCATACCTATAGTAATACAAGCAACATGGTAGAGGTGGTCCTACCATACCTATAGTAATACAAGCAACATGGTAGAGGTGGTCCTACCATACCTATAGTAATACAAGCAACATGGTAGAGGTGGTCCTACCATACCTATAGTAATACAAGCAACATGGTAGAGGTGGTCCTACCATACCTATAGTAATACAAGCAACATGGTAGAGGTGGTCCTACCATACCTATATTAATACAAGCAACATGGTAGAGGTGGTCCTACCATACCTATATTAATACAAGCAACATGGTAGAGGTGGTCCTACCATACCTATATTAATACAAGCAACATGGTAGAGGTGGTCCTACCATACCTATAGTAATACAAGCAACATGGTAGAGGTGGTCCTACCATACCTATATTAATACAAGCAACATGGTAGAGGTGGTCCTACCATACCTATAGTAATACAAGCAACATGGTAGAGGTGGTCCTACCATACCTATAGTAATACAAGCAACATGGTAGAGGTGGTCCTACCATACCTATATTAATACAAGCAACATGGTAGAGGTGGTCCTACCATACCTATAGTAATACAAGCAACATGGTAGAGGTGGTCCTACCATACCTATAGTAATACAAGCAACATGGTAGAGGTGGTCCTACCATACCTATAGTAATACAAGCAACATGGTAGAGGTGGTCCTACCATACCTATAGTAATACAAGCAACATGGTAGAGGTGGTCCTACCATACCTATAGTAATACAAGCAACATGGTAGAGGTGGTCCTACCATACCTATAGTAATACAAGCAACATGGTAGAGGTGGTCCTACCATACCTATAGTAATACAAGCAACATGGTAGAGGTGGTCCTACCATACCTATAGTAATACAAGCAACATGGTAGAGGTGGTCCTACCATACCTATAGTAATACAAGCAACATGGTAGAGGTGGTCCTACCATACCTATATTAATACAAGCAATAGATTGAAGCAAAGTATTGAAGTACGCCGCCAATTGGTGTACAAGTAAGGCCAGTATATGGGTAAATATTACATGTAAACTAGAAGAAATATGGGTTATTTAAGTAACAACAAATATATGCATAACATGTTCAATTAGCATAACATGTTCACTTAGCATAACATGTTCAATTAGCATAACATGTTCAATTAGCATAACATGTAATTAGCATAACATATTCAATTAGCATAACATGTTCAATTAGCATAACATGTTCAATTAGCATAACATGTTCAATTAGCATAACATGTTCACTTAGCATAACATGTTGAATTAGCATAACATGTTGAATTAGCATAATATGTTCAATTAGCATAACATGTTGAATTAGCATAACATGTTCAATTAGCATAACATGTTTAATTAGCATAACATGTTGAATTAGCATAACATGTTCAATTAACATAACATGTTTAATTAGCACCTTGTGGTCGTAAACCCCACCAGTAGAATGGAGCATAACATGTTCAATTAGCATAACATGTTCGATCCGTTTCGACCCGGACGACAGCATCGCCCACCGCTACAAAAAGCAGGGTCGACCAATAGCCATTCCAGGCACTATGCCTACAAAGGGACTATCGTTCGGGTGCCGTTACACATAGTCGAAAAGGGGCTCCCGCTTGAGTGGAAGTACGCCGGCTGGGGAACATTACATCGGGTCCAGGGAAAGACGGTCGGGCATCCGGGCAGGTTGTACGTCGTAGACCATAGCCTCAGCGGTTGGGTCTTGAACGCCGTCTATTCCTCGGCGTCCCGAGTCCGCTTGGCGGAACAGATTGTACGGGTCCAACCTACAGGCGACGCCCAGGGTCATGTTGTCCCTTCGGCTCTCCAAGCGACCCCCAACCGCGCCCTGATCGATTCACGGTTGAAAAGCTATGCGGTCGAGGACACCACAGGCTCACCGTCGACTGCGTCGTGTGCATGATTGACGCCGCCGGAAAAAGGTGCACGGCGTGCGGTACCGACCTCTTGCTCCAGGGCTACACGAAATGCCACGGACAGACCTTTAGCATCGACCGCCTGGATGACAGCCAGGGTCATTACAAGTGGAACGTCCGGCTGACGTGCCTGTCCTGTAACCGCGGACACAAGCGTGTGCAATTACGAAGAACCGGACTTCCCTGACGATGGATGCCAGTTCTGGTGAGACATTAGACAGGTCTCAACTGCGACCTGGTAAGGCCATGTTTGGAGAACACTGTGTAGTATAATATCGGCTGGCCTGGCTCAGTCACACGCCGACGAATGGGGAAGGGTTTGTGTGTCCACCACGGATCAGTTGCGCGGCGACGTCCTATGTCCTTGGAGTCTTCCTCGTTCTTTGCAATATATACCATCATCCCGACTGGTAGCGCAATCTCGACGGGGATTTTCCGGCCCAGTAGGGGGACCCGGGCCATTTGTATGGCCTCTGCCGAGGCGGTTCCCGTGAGGCGCGTCTTGGTGGCGTTAATATCTGCCACGACCAGTTGTTAGCTCCTTCTGGTATTGGGCACGGAAGAGTCTCTGGGCCAGCCACCGGTGGAACGACTCGACGAAGGCCTGGCTGCGATGGTGCCCTGGTTGAGCCCGCCGAATTGTCACTTCGTGCTTTTGGAGCAGGGTGGTGACCTCCCCCTTGAACTCGGCGCCGTCGTCGTCCATCATGGTGGTTGGCCATTTGAGAGGGGTTGATCCTCCATAGATGTCGTTTAGTTGTCGTGCGACACCGGCGGCGGTTTTGTTCCGTAGTGGCCTCGCCGCCTTGAATCGGCTGGCAACGTCCACTACGCAGAGTACTTGAACCCTCGATCATTCGGGAGAAAGAGGAGATCGGCTTGGTGGATCCGATTCGGGGTTGTTTCTGAGAAATGCGCGTATACGGGCGGAGGGGAGACCGCTTGGGTATAACGGCCCACATTCTGGGAGGTGACTCTAGCGAGAGAGGCTGAACCCCTGGGTAGCTTCGCATGGAGCCCGACGACACCATGGAAGCCGCCCCTTGAGTAATAGATAGGCCTCAGAAAGGCGTCGAGCCGGGCGTCGGACATTACGGGCATCCTTAGTCCGTCAGGTATTCCCGATTAACCTCCAACAGGCAAGCGCACATTCCTCTGGCAGCTGCTGATGTGCAATCATTGTCTCTCGCAGGTTGATTGGCCCTGCGAGCACTCTATTAGCATATACTTTCATGGATGCTTCATCTTCCCGCCGGAGTTCAAGAGAACTGCGGGCCCCGGCGATCATGCGCCCAGGGAGTTTATGCTTTTTGGCGGCATATCCCACCTCCAGCATGGCGAAGTACAGCTCTTCAGGCACACCCATATTTACCGCTATATCTGAGCGGTAAAAATGGAGAAATTAAACCCATCTCACCACTAAGGTCGTGTCGGCACTAAGGCCCAAACGCCTTCCAGCGATGACAGTCAGTTCGGATCACTTGTTGAGTTGATAGGCGACGAACCCCGTGGCGGCCATCCCCAAGACAACGAAGGCGATCTCACGGTCTTTTTGGTTACTGCTCGGCACGTAGAAATCAGAGAGTTGGGGTTCGGGCCCCAAGGGATCGAGGTTATGCAGTTTGGCCTGGCCAAACACTTGGGCGTACTCACGGATCGCCGTGTCGACGTCGTGAAAGGTCTGAACTGCGTGGTTCTGCCGACGGGGCTCCTCATTGATCCAATCAAGGCGCTCAGCCAGTTTTTGGGATCATGCTGACTGCGCGGCCTGGAGCTGTTCTACAGCTTTGTCGTGCCGTTTGCGCTCCCTGTTAACACCTGTGTTTCGTAACTTTGAGAAGAGGAAGTTGCTACCTCTAAAGGTCAGGGCGTTGACAAAGGCACCCCCCAACTTGCATTGCGATCGAGGCCATCGTTTGAATTGTTATATACGTCTACTTCATGATATCTGCAGGTATGATCCCTTGTTTAATTAGCATGTCTTTCGTGGCCATGGCCCACATCAAGAACTACCATGCCGACGTCATAACCATTGAAGTCCAGCTTGGGCGTAGCTGCTTTGAAGGCCATCCTTTGAAAGCCGTGCGTAGCCCACAGCCAGGCCAGATACCACAGCCGAATGATGTGCCGCATTGGCAAGCATATTTCCGTTAGTAGACATTGTTGATTTGTTTTTCTTCGCGCGACTATTGCATATAGAACGGGTCAAGCGAAGTCTTTATATTAACCGCGGGTATCGCAGCCGCTGTCGGAACGACACTTCCAGTGCTAGCTCGGGTGGGCATAGTTTTATGCGTTAACGACTGCCGCCTACTTTTCACAACAACCGATAAGGCGCATGCAACACCAAGATCGCCAACGATCCACGGGGTCCAGTCGCGGTTCCCGCTGCTGCTCGCAGTCGTTCCGACCGCTGCTGCTACACTGGTCCCAGTGTGCTGCGGTCTCCAGCGTTGCCCTGTTCAGCCGGGGCGCGAGAGACTGGTGTCGGGACGACCGCAGCTGAGGGCTTGCGATTCTCGAGTTCCGCTGCGGGAACCGCTGTTTGCAACGCGGCTTTGGCATCTCTGAGCTCGGCACTTTTTTTTATCTTCCTTGGCCTTCCGAGCCGCAGCCCCTGCCCGTCCCGCCGCTTGTTTTTTAGGATTCTTCCGTTGTGCTGTTTCTGTTGTCCCGACTGTCGCTGCCAGGGCAGGCGCCGTCTCGGTCGCTGGTGTTTGCTGCCACGACAGGATCTGTCACTCTCTCCAGCTCCGGTGTAGACATAGTTGTAGACATAGTTGGTTGTTTCGTCAGCTATGGTACGCGGACATACGTGTCCAAATTGGCAATGCTTCGCAGTGGTGAGCGGTGCAAGGTACATGCCATACCTGTGGTATAGCTCGCACGTGGCTGTGCTTAACGCATGGCTGACGAACGGGTCGGCTTCTAAATCGGCAACTAGTCTCCGTTGATTTTCTGGTTGTATGGGTAGAAACATACTTGCTGCTGCTGCGTAGAACTGAAGGGCTGCGGTCCCTAAGGTTTTTGTCAACGCGGCCCCGAGCTTCGCTTCACAGCGCGCGTAGAGCCTCTCGACATCATTGTCTGCCATATTGTCAACCTGGTCGGCTGTGAGATAGTGTTTAGTCTGCCC
>CM026399.1:63681059-63726536 GCA_014843695.1 Archivesica marissinica | reverse complement strand
TGAGGAGGGTGGCCCTACAAAGGACCACGTACAGACCAGGCCTTGTCACCCTGGCACGGAAAGAAGTAACCACCAGAGGACGTCTCCATAAGCTTCATAGAAGAAGAATCGCCAGCGACTACAGAAATAATCACCGTAGAATAGGAATAATCATCATAGAAGATGGACATAATCATCGTAGAACACATAATCATCGTAGAATAACTAGCACAGAAGAACGAATCACCTTAGGATCTAAACAACTTAGAGAATACAGTCGCCCAAATGCATTTATGCGGTGGCGACTATAAATAAAACGAACATCATCATCATTGCAGCCGGTCGATCTCCTCTCGACGTGTACGTCGTGACCGGTGCACATCCCGCAGCAGCAGCGTAGGATTCTGGGATCTTCTGGTCGTCGATCTTGCGAATAAGATCTAACGAGTGGCTAAGGCACATCAGGACAGATCCACCGCCTCTTCTAGAGTGTTTTTACTCCCAGGTTTCCACACTCTTCCCTGGCGTTGTCGATCTTGCGAAGGGGGAATCTCCCCAAGTATGTGGATCCACGGCTATGGCACATCAGGACAGATCTGCCATCTCTTCCAGGTGGTGTTATACCTGAGCACTGGATTTTCGAGCTTTTCGTTTAGAAGAGATGGCAGACCTGAGGGAGCGGCAACGGTCGTGGATCCACGCTCTATACTGAATCTAGACTTGCTTGCGACAATCGACGAAAAGATGTCTAACTGTCAGATCCGTATTAATGCTGCTGCGGGGTGACCAACAGTGAGGAGGGTGGCCCTACAAAGGACCACGTACAGACCAGGCCTTGTCACCCTGGCATGGAAAGAAGTAACCACCAGAGGACGTCTCCATAAGCTTCATAGAAGAAGAATCGCCAGCGACTACAGAAATAATCACCGTAGAATAGGAATAATCATCATAGAAGATGGACATAATCATCGTAGAACACATAATCATCATTGAATAACCAGCACAGAAGAACGAATCACCTTAGGATCTAAACAACTTAGAGAATACAGTCGCCCAAATGCATTTATGCGGTGGCGACTATAAATAAAACGAATATCATCATCATTGCAGTCATGATTCCATCGATTCGGGACACCGTTTCCGGTATAAACAAGGCAACAAATTTTCAAACTGTTCTCCGGAAAACAATCTACACAGCAACCACAGCATCAGGAACCCACCCGTTAACTTCTACTACCATACCACACCACTACTCCAAGATAGACCATCAAACCCTGGATCGGGTAGCGTGGAATCTTTCCTGTGACTCATTTAGCGTCGACCTACCTAACCTTTCCTCCATCTCAACTCTCCATCCCCCACCCACTCCAAATTCGAAACTTTATTAAAAAAAACAACGTCCTTTATTAAATTCATCTAGTTTGCTTTACTACTTATTTAATGTTTAGTTGTAGGGCTAGAGTGGTTGCAGTTGTCTCAGAGTTGTGTTCGGTTCGGTCAGTAAAATTTACCGACATCACAGATTCAGGTACTTCGGTATTCGGATGTTGTTTTGTGTTCTTGCCAACCTATTTGAATTTATTTATGCTGTATGTTCCAAATGTTTTATAGGTATGTTTGTATATACCTAGGTACTTTTCATCATGGCAGGAGTAGCGCGCGCTAGGCTGGGGAGGCACCCACGTGATTTGTCACGCTTGGTAGGTGAGGCCTTGGACCCACAACAATCACACCATATTACACATGGTGTGGCCAGGCACATATGTATCCTTAAGACTTGTGGGTCAGGGCCTCTAGGTTACAATATGTCCCTGATGGCTCTATCTAGAGATATTAGGACCAACCTTAAGCATGCCTCCAGGTGGACCCCCCTTGCCTCCGGTTCCGTGGTGCTTGAGATGGCATCAGCAGAGGCCCTAATTCAGGTACTCAACACCCGAGACATTGTTGTCGGGGGTCACAAATTAACGGCCGTACTACCGTCATCAATAAAAACTCATGATGTGGTTATTCACGGAATCCCCCTGGAAGAGAACCTTGCCGAGCTTAGGTCCAGTCTGGTTCATGACTCAGGAGAGATAGTCAACATGACCAGACTGAGAAATAAGTTTGGCAAGGAGCTATTAAGCTCACCTTCACAGGGACAGTCCCTATCACTATAAAGGTCTCCAACACAGACATCGTGTTTAGGACGGAGTCGTACGTGCCTCCCCCGGTAAGGTGTTTCAGGTGCCAGCAGTTTGGCCACACTGCCACAAGATGCTCCAATCTGGAGCGGTGCGCCCGGTGCGCGGGACACTACAACACCAGGAGATGTGGCTCTAATCAATTCAAATGTGTTAACTGTGGTGCCCCCCACTCGACCAGGTACAGGGGGTGTGTGGCCTATTTCCGGGCCACATGCATCACTGTAGTGGCCAGGAAGGAGTCACTCCCCTGGCATCTGGCCGAGAGGAGGGTGCAGCAGGAGTTTGAGCAGACTCCAAACAAGGGGTCAGGCTCGAGCCCCACACCGCGGACCCCTGCCCGGGAGGGGGGTGCAGTGGGCGATCCCGTTCTGCCTAGGCCGGGTCTGGGTGCTACACCGGTTGCTGAGGGGATTGCCCCACTCAGCGATGGGTGCGGCACTACACCCCCCCTGTCGCCTGTCAGACCTCCCCACTCTCCGGATGGAGAGGGCTGGCACTTGGTAGGGGTGGGGGGAAGACCCGTTAGGGAGAAAACGTTTTCTCCTCCGGTTTCCCCTGCGGCTCGGTGGGAGGGCGCGGCGGCACCGCTCCCCGGTGGGGGTCCTGGTGTGGGTAACTCGAGTCCCACATTCAAATCATCAACGCCTAGGGATGCCTCCCATGCCTCTCCTGCCACCGAGGAGCTGCAGTCGCTGACTGGGGTGACAGAAATGTCAGACTCGGTCAGTGACAGTAGCAGCTTTAACGTGACCGAGGAGGCATCGGTGGTATCCATTCACCCCTCCATATTGCATTCCACCTCTAACGAGGTACCGAGTTACTGTAAACTCTCATTGGAGGGGGTGCTTGCGATCGATGAGACCCCTATCAAGTCTGGCTCACACGAACCGTCTCCGCAGGTTTGCCCTCAGGCCCCGCGCCTGGTCGACAGCCAACAACAAACCTCACCCCCCACCTCCCAATTAAACGAAAAAATTTCCATTAAACTAGAGGGGGCTAAAAATTCTAAAGAAGTTTCATTAAAAGAGCTTGCAGAAATTATGCGCTCAATTATTTCCAATAAAGGAAGACCTTCGGATAATCGTATCCTTCCTTTTCTTCTGTCTCAACTTTCGATACAACTGTCCTTGGATGTCGGCTGTGCGCAGGGAGGGGGGGGCACCCAACAAAAACGTCCCTCATGCCGGTGCGAAAACTCGGAGACTGGCCCCTACTACTCCGGGTAAACTAAAAATTGTGAGGCAGACCAGGAGAATTATCTCCCAGTCTCCTCATAGACAAACATCGATTGAGGCTAGACGTCGGCTTGTCCAACTCGGCTATGTGTAGAAACCTGAACATAATTTCATTTAATGCATTTGGACAGATAAACATTCCGAAATTAAACACTTTATTGATCAAAATTCAAGTACTAACATAATCTGTATCCAGGAAACTAAATTTAAAGAGAATTTTATTCGTTCTATTCCTGGATACGCCCATGAAAATAAATATTACTCCTTACAAGGAGGTGCTGGAGGCTTGATAACCTATTTTAAAAACAACTGAAATTATGAAACTATTAATATAGACAACCCCAAGGATACAAAAGGGAACACTCTATTAGAACTACAACTATTCAGAGTACATTTAGAAAGATCTTCCTTCTATTTGGTCAATCTTTACTCAAGAGGTATCAATTTGGAATCTCTTAAAACCATTAGCTCCTTCTTAGATAAAAGTAACCTTAAATCGTGTGTCATAACCGGTGACTTCAACGCTCATCACGAGATTTGGGGTTCCCGGTACACGAACCGTCAAGGAAGGGAAGTTTGGCAGTGGATAGATGAGAACAATCTAATATTGCTAAATGAAGGGTCAAGTACACGAATAAATAAAGCGTATGGTACCTACTCTTCAATAGACCTTACTATCGCTTCCCCTAACCTCTCAGTCATTGCAGAATGGGGAGTGTACTCAGACAATTGGGGCTCTGACCACTTCCCACAAATCATCACTATTGGACTAAATAACTCTGAGCCCCAAAAAGAACAGTCCAATACTATTTTCAACTATGATAAGGCTGACTGGGCCAAATTCAACCAGTTATGTAGGGAGATCACCCTTGAGGAAGTCTATTCTTTAGATATAAATGCCTTCACAGAAAACTTAAATATCGGGTTTCTACACGCAGCTGAACAGGCTATCCCTGTCTCCTCTGGTAAGTCATTAAAACACAAAAAAGTTCCGTGGTGGAATGATGCCTGCAATAACGCGGTAAAGGGCCGTAAAACAGCACTCAATCAGGTCAAACGAAATACCTGCCCGGTCAACCTAGATAATTTAAAAATGGCGGAAAAAGTAGCCAAAACGACAATTTTAAATGCTAAAGCAGCAAACTGGCAGGAATTCTGTGAATCAGTTATGTTTGATAATAAAAGCTCTAAATTATTCTGGCAAAAGATTCACAGAATAAAAGGAAAAAAATCAGAACCTATACCTTTAATTAAAGTAGGAGATACAATAGCTAAAACTCCCTTTGAAAAGGCTCAAATGCTGGTAAAACACTATTCCAAAGTCTCTAGTGACTCAAGTGTTCTACCAGAAACTCTAAAATTTCAAAAAAATTTTGAGGAACAAAATAATCAAATTCTACAAGAGCCGGGGGAACAAAATATTCCTTTAAACTTACCTTTTACTCTTTCGGAACTCAAGAAATGCATAGATAGCATGAGTAATTCCTCCGCGGGGCCGGATAAAATTTCTTACCGGATGTTCAAGCATATGCCAGACTCGGCTTTGAAAATCTGGTTGAACTTGTTCAACCAGGTGTGGAGAGATGGGGTCTATCCATTAGTCTGGAAGGAAGCTATTCCTATCCCAAAACCAGGAAAAGACAAAATTGATCCAAAATCTTATAGACCTATTAGCCTTACATCTCACTCAGGGAAATTGCTTGAGGCGATGGTTAAGGAACGTTTAGAACACTTTATAGAAACCAAAAAGATTATCAGTCCCTTTCAGTCTGGCTTTAGAAAGGGTAGGAGCACTTTAGACCAACTTGCTCGGCTCCAACACGACGTGCTCGCAGCTAAAAACCGACATCGATCAGTGCTGGCAATCTTTCTAGACCTTCAGGCCGCTTTCGACTTAACCTGGCACTTTGGGGTTCTTCACAAACTAAGGGAACATGGAATAACAGGATCTTGCTTCCAGTATCTCAGAGCTTTTCTGCAAGACAGGAAAATTCAGGTTCGGGTTGATGGAACTCTCTCTGAGAAAGAAACTCTCTCCAGAGGCACCCCCCAGGGCGCGATTCTATCCCCGTTATTATTCTCCATCATAATAAACGGGTTACCCGACACCCTTCAGGGGACGGGGATGGTCATCAGCCAGTTTGCTGATGACTCAGGCACCTGGAAAACGGGATCCAACCCTGTTAAACTAGCCAAGGATGCACAGGCTGGATTGGATTCTCTCTGGGGATGGGCAAAAAACTGGGGCTTCAAAATCTCAGAAACAAAAACAGTAGGAATCTTATTTGGAAATTTACAACAGCACAGTTTGAACGTAAATTTAGGCGGCACACAAATTAAATTTGAAAAAGTTGTGCGTTTTTTAGGCATGCTTTTGGACTGTAAGCTCTCATTCGCACAACACATTAAAGATCTAGTCACAAGGTGCCAAAAAGACATTCAGGTTATGCGTATGCTAAGTGGCACAGATTTTGGTTCAGACAAAAAAAAGCCTCTTGCTACTGTATATGTCTTTAATACGTTCAAAAATAGATTATGGTGCACAAATCTATTCTAGTGCATGCCCCACTCATCTCAAATCCCTAGACAGGTTACAGAATTCCGCCCTGAGACTAGCTCTGAAAGCCCTTCACACAACCCCGAGTTATATGCTTGAAATTGAGTCAGGGATTGAGCCTTTGGAGATCCGACGACAGGCTCAATGCGTTAAATATTGGGCCAGGGCCCAAACAAGAAAAGATGATAACCCCGTGAACGCGATCTTCGGGACCGGATACTACCGCAAGGCCAGATTCTGTGACAAACCACTCCCTTTCGGAGCCTATGTCCAGGAACTTGTGGCTGGGTTCGGTCTCGAGGGTGTCCAAGTGGCAGACTTCAGGCCTGACTCGATACCGCCCTGGACACAGTCAGATCCAGTGATAGATATATTTTTATCAGAAAAAGTGAAGAAAACCGATCTAGTCCACCTCGCCAGAGTGGATGTTCAATGCCACATAGAGGAAAATTACAGTCAACACCTAAAAATATATACAGATGGATCAAAATGCCCTGACTCGGGCAAGGTAGCTGCAGCCGTAGTCATCCCATCCCTACAATGTGAATATGTAGAAAGGTTAACCGATAAGGCATCCATCTATACGGCTGAGCTAATTGCAATTAAGAAAGCAATGTGCTGGATAATAGATAATAATTCACCGAAAAATGTGATATTATCTGACTCACTCTCATCACTGGTCTCCTTACAATCAAGGAATAGTAAGTCTAGACCAGATCTAATTACTGATATAGTCAAGTTATACAACGAGGGCTTGAACCAAAACCTCAAGGTTACCATAGCATGGTGTCCAGCACATATTGGTATCACTGGAAACGAGCTGGCGGACAGGGCTGCCAAATCTGGCCTGGAGCACACTAATGTGGAGAATAGTGTAAGGCTCGCACCCACGGAGATCTACTCCATTGTTAAGGCCCAAACGAAGTTACGTTGGGGCCGGACACTCCTGGATAGGCCTTTCAAACATACATATAAAAGGAGCTCCGTGGGGTTCAGCCGTCCGGTGCAATACTCTAGGTCTTCAAGAATAGATAAGTGCATCACTCGGCTGAGACTTGGGACAAACCTGCTCCCAGGCAACCTGGGACAATATATACTTAAGCTAGATCCGGTTTGTCCCAAGTGCGATGTCAGATACACTACTGAACATTTTCTGCTGGACTGTTGCGATCACGAGACTCATCGGGCTGTCTTGCAGGCGGCAGTTGCCGGGGTTGATAAAACTTTCTCAATTGAGAAAATACTCGACCCCAGCAAGGCTGTCCGCACCTCAGTATTTAAAGCTCTGGAAACGTACATTCTAGACTGTCAGATGTCCGACAAAATTTAGAGAACATTTGCAGTTATTAAGCTCAGACAAGAATCCCATATCTCTCCAGGTTGTTTGTGGATAAATTTACCCTTCTGTAGTGCTTTTATTGGCCCAACCGGAGCCCCTTTCGAAAAGCAATTCCATTGCAGGCTTCTCACCTGAGATGAGTAATTTCCGACCCTAGATGAAAGAGTTTACTTAAAATTTCATCTTAGGGGCTCCGTGCGGGCCAATACGAGCACAAAAACTGCTTTCGTATCCTAATTTACTTAAATCGATCATTTTTACAGATCGATGTACAAATCATTAAGTATACTTTAGTTATTCATCTACTCAGATGAAACTTGGTATAATCTACCAACTCAATGTTTAATGGACACAACCTATTAACCTACATATTACCAGTGTCTAAACAACGAAAAAATAAAATAAAATACCACGTCACTACTATGTATGGTGCTATAAAATATACACAATATAATATCAGTGTATAATATACAACTGTTAACTTTTTGAGTTAACATCACTTGCAATTCACTACTGTAAGTTCCATAAATACCGATTGTTTAAACATCACAACAACTTCATTTTTACTTCATTGGAATAAGTAAACCAATGTGGGACAATCCACAACAACCTGGAAAATCCAAATCCACACAAACCGTCTCTACCTCCCAAACTAAACTATTAAGACAGAGTTCTGGCCATGCCCCTGTCAAAACAATAGCTCATAAATAGCTATTAATTTGCTATATACAACCTATATCATATAAACTAGTGACCCTCCTGTTTTACTAATTCCTTTTTTTACCTGATAGCTAAGCTTATCTTAGCTATCCATAATCGCCTTTCCCCCCTGTGACCACTTACATAGAAAACAATAGTATTTAGCAAATTAGTATTTGAAAATCCCCAAGCGATTAAGCTTGTAAACATGTATATGGGAACTTACTTGTCTGAGAAATTTAAATTGGGAGCCAGAGCCCCTGGTCCACAATTACCCGGATTGGTAGAATGACTGCGCGCAGTGGACTCAGTCCGGCCGGGTAAAGCCCATACTGCCGGTGTTTTGTGACTAAGAAACTCTAAAAATAAATAAAGCTAGTTTAAACTGTAATGGTAGTGATCTATAAGATTACTTCTATACAATGGTAAATTCTGGAAATTTTCATCTAAATATTTTGGTAACAAGGATTGATAAATCCTATATATTTATAACTTTCTAGTAACTTCATATTGTTGTTTATCCAAAACAAACATCAAAATTTTCATTGATCCCCCAATATTCAAATTGAGGCCCTTATGCTATGTCATAAGCAAAATGCTCAATTTGTACAATTTTGGGCGGTTTTTGGTCAATTTTAAAGTCAAAATAAAATGTATAGGGTCTACATTCATATTCTACATGTAAAGTTCTATTTCAAACTCTAATTACATCAATATTACACCCTTAGTACAATATATATAAAAAAATGTTATCTGATAATTATAAATATGTTGAGTTGGAGTGGATTATCATCCTCGTATAGTCTCAACAAGTACATATTCATCTAAAACCTAAATATTCTTGTACATGAGTATGCTTCATTAGATATTCAAGTTCCTAAGTTAAGGTTATGTAATTATCCACCTCATTCATCTTGTTAGGACACTCAACTTGACCAGGTAGTTGAACTGAGGCCCTAACTTTCCTACATAATAAAGTACGACAGAAATGTCTAATTTCTGTAAATTCGGGCCAAAAATGACCAAATTTCTGGTGGTTGTAATTTAATTTTTTAAATATTTCTCTACATTAATAGTAACATTAACATGTTATTGACTAGGACAGAACTATTATTCTGACCAGGCCCCGTCAGTATTCACCTTGAGGCCCTTCTCCTATGACACAAGGAAATATCCAAAATCACAAATTTTCTATAGTAATTTGGTAAACTCCACTACCATACATGGATATTATTATTTTTATACACCTTGGTACATTGAACCTACTATCCTGTAGATTATCTACCATATAATTGTTACATCAACACAGTATTTGGAAAAAATGCCATCTGAAGTTTCAATATGCAGTTGGACATTTCTATTTACAGATATTTCTATGTGCAGCCATATGGCAAAATTGTGTAATTTCTATCAATGATCTAATGATCATCTGATTAAATTATCTAGAGTTTTTAGTCTATTAAGGTCAACAATATGTTAACTAAGTTTGATCAACTTCAAGAAGTAATCTTCAGTAATTCTACAACTGAAGCTCAAATGCTATGACACCAGCCATTAGCCCAAATCTACGTTTTTTTTTAACAATTCCTCATTACTCTTAATACCACTTCAGTAGGTATTAGACTGTAAAACTTAATCTATAAATATACACAAGGTGTGAATAAGCTTAACAATAAACTTAAAAAACCCTACATCATCCTCTACTTTAATTAAGGTCATCAGACACCCTCAAGTTGCATGGGTAGCCTGGCTGGCTGAGTAGTTTTATTAACAATCACTGCGTGCGGTCGGTCGGTCTCCGAAATCACCGAGTAAACAACGGAACCGGTACTCCTGCCATGAAATCTTCGTCTCGCGAGCGATCGCAAATTTTTATTAGTTTGGCATTCCCCTGTGTGACTAAATTTTATTGTAAATAGCCAAGAACTGATTGTTTTTTTTTTATACTTAAAATGTAATTTTAAAAGGCCCTACGAAGGTGACCGTTGTTTGTACGGAAGTGTATTTTACCACATTATTTTTAAATGTTGTCACTCAGGGGTTAAGCCGCCCATTTTAGATGAAATTTTTATGATCCCAGTAAGGTAGAGAGATAGATTAGGGAGGGCATTATTTTTGGGTACACATATCACACATTGTACAACCTACTATGGAATTAGTTTTATGTAAATATCTTTAGGGGCAACCCATGATAGTTTAGTTTGGTGATACTTATATATGTTAAAAAAGTTGACCAAACATCATAGTAGGCTGATACCTCTAACGGTCTAGTCGTTTGTGATAGGTGAAGTTCTCTATCCTGTTGACATTTTCCATAACTATGGAAGATATTCTACTACCAGTCATATATCTGTATGACTGGTAGTAACTATATGTACTTGGGATCAATCAACTAAATGTCTTAGTACAGATACATATTAAGATAGTCCATGAATTTTAATCTTCGTAGCAATCTCGATACTGCTGTGCACTATACAAGTGCACCTGCCATATCTCTTTCTCGTTCGCGCGAACATAAAATTTTCAATTGTTTGTTTACATTTGCAGAGGTCAGTCAGTGCACATTCCTGAGCGCTCGTTTTTCTTTGCTCAGGGGCACCTGCTATTTTTCACACCGGTTCGTGCGACTAGTTAACTATTCGCCATTAAGTCTTACTTTTAATTTTCGTAGCAATATCTTTATTGATATTTATTAGTACAACCCTTAACGGGCAACGCAGTCTATATGTTGCAGGTTTGACTAGGTGTTATTAGGGATCTTGGGATATATGAAGGACACACCTATGAGCTGTTGATAATCTTCTGACAGACAGTGTCCTTCTACCTTCTTCCTTCTACATTTCAAATCTATCTCTCTACCTTATGCAACCCATTATAAATCACCTACTCTAAATACATTTTGGTGATGGGGTATGCTGATATAAAAATATATCCGAAGATCCCTAATTAAGGTCAAACCTGTCTCTATATTATTTATCTGCTGTTATGGCTAAACTAGTTATTTTTTTATATGTTGTTTTCTGGATCAATCAGAGTTCCACGCATATATCTCATTGATCCACTCCTTCTAATTTCATGTTCATTTTGTTTAGGACACACATTTCAAAACTCTAGTGTGTGTCCTTGTTATCTTCTACACTGGGTTGAATGCTACTTAGAATCAAATATTTGTACGGTTTTTATCTCACCAAGGACATACGGTATAAATCGGCTATAGAACGGACTAACCAACGATTTACTAACCAACTTATGTCTAAATCTTTTTAGAATTAGTAATTGCACCGGGTAATTTCTTCACCCGGTCTACCTCCGACCCCCGTTGGTACACAATCGTGTGCGAGCGGGGGTGGGAGATATGAAAACCGAACACACTCCGAGATTTTTGCAACCCACATAGCCCTCTAAACACCATAGCATTGTAATCTTATTAGTTTATTAACTATCTATTTGTCTTCCGCTAATGTCGAACCCCTCGCGGTTCTTTGAATCATCTTAGCTTATTTAGTCGCCCAAATGCATTTATGCGGTGGCGACTTTAAATAAATTTATATAGTTAGTTAGTTGCAGATCATGGCCGGTCGATCTCCTCACGACGTGCACGTCGTGACCGGTGCACATCCCGCAGCAGCAGCGTAGGATGTTGGGATATTCTGGTCGTCGATCTTGCGAATAGGATCTAACGTGTGGCCATGGCTATGGCACATCAGGACAGATCCACCGCCTCTTCTAGAGTTTTTCACTGTTGCCTGGCTCATTCTTCGCTGGCGTTTTCGAGCTTTCGATATTTCGTCTACTTCTCCGGCGGATCTGAGGGAGCGGCAATGGTCATGGCTTCCATGTTCCCTTGAGTGACAATCGACGACCATATGTCTAACTGTCAGATCCGTATAAATGCTGCTGCGGGGTGACCAACAGTGAGGAGGGTGGCCCTACAAAGGACCACGTACAGACCAGGCCTTGTCACCCTGGCACGGAAAGAAGTAACCACCAGAGGACGTCTTCATAAGCTTCATAGAAGAAGAATCGCCAGCAAATACAGCAATAATCAACGTAGAAGAAAGGACTAATCATCGTAGAAGAATAATCATCGCAGAACACGGATATAATCATCGTAGACCACGGATATAATCATCATTGAACAACCATCACAGAGGAATCACCTTAGGATATAACCAACTTAGAGAATACAGTCACCCAAATGCATTTATGCGGTGGCGACTTTAAATAAAATTACATCGTTCGTTGCAGATCATCTTATTTTATAATGTTAGCTTTAACGTGGCCCTGAAAGGAAACAGTTTGTATATATTATACATACGGAACATTTTCTGTGGAAATGGAAGTACTGTTTTTAGTACCATTTTTTATTGTAACGCACAGGCAGAGAGACTTTTTAACTGTAAATTCATGAGGCTTTTCATCTTCAACCTACACTTGGGAATGGGACATGATAATCTGCTACAATAGCCTAATATGTCATAAAGACTCCATCCTTTTGTACATCATATACTTCTTCTTTTTTTTAATTTTTATTTTACTGTGTACACTGAACCCTTGTAAATATATAAATGGAGCATATTGTATCCTGGGTTCAGTGAAGTGTCTGAAGTGCTTATATTTGCTCGCAAAGTATCCTCAGACCACATAGTAGGCTGTTGAGAAACACCAGCAGACAGATCATCTGGGCACAAACATTTAAAATTCTAACATAGAATTATAGAACCACAACATTATATATCTACAGAATGTTGTGGTTATATATAGCCTCTTGAATTGATATGAAATATTCAAGTGTAGATAACAATAAGCTAGACGTAACATTGTATATATTTTAACCATAAAGTATGTAATTATTTTAATCATAATCACAGTTTGCAATATAAACATGAGTACAGGTTCTTGCGGTCACAAAGTAGCTCTAAGCTAGGCTTCAAAATCAGCCAATCAGTAAACAGTTCGAGCTGGATCCAAAAAACTGATAGTTTTTCTACCAATGAAAAACATCCTTACAAATACTGGAATCTATGGCCGGGCTGAGCATTCAAATCGTATTATTAACACACACAACTTAATCACCTTAGTTTATAATCTAGGAGTAATAACTAAACTTCTTAGTGCGCTCGCCCATATGGTTCGCCGGCGGCGAGGGTAAATAAGCTCAATCATCATCATCATAGTGCCTACATGTACACTATATCTTCGCTGGCTACTTCAATCTTTCCTCCTCCTTATACTTCTCCAACAGATAGACGGCGGACCTGAGGGAATGGCAACGGTCGTGGCATCCACGCTCCCCTGAGTGACAACCGACGACCAGATGTCTGATCCGTATAAATGCTGCTGCGGGGTGACCAACAGTGAGGAGGGTGGCCCTACAAGGGACCACGTACAGAAAGACCAGGCAGTGTCACCCTGCCACGGAATGAAGGAACCTCCTGAGGATGTTATCCTGAGCTCACATCGGGAGATTGTGTCACCGTTCCGAAGTGACCAATCCACGCCGCTGACGCATACAGACGAGGACCCGCATCGACTCTTCGGAGTGTCAACACTTACCTAGATCGGCGACAGATAACACTGGGGCGCTGAAGAGGCACACCCTCGAACTCTTTTATCCGTCTACCAATGAAGTCCGTTGGGGGCGGAGGGATGCGACCTCGACCCCGGATGCGTCAACGGGGTGGACAACGACGGAACAACCGAACCATTCTGCTGCTGTGAGCCGACCCAGGAAACCGGCACAGGGCTTATCACCCTGTTGTCGGGGAGATGATGCCAGGCGCAGGGAACGTCACCCTGTCGTTTGGTATCGCTCCATAACTGGGTCAACGATGAAGAAGCGCCTTCACAGCGACTGGATGACCTCATTTCTTCATCCAGTCAGCGACCAGACCTTCAGCCGCCTTGACTTGGACTACCGGAGCCACGGTCTGCGCTAGAGCCTAATCATCTTGGACTACCCTACTAGAACATAATCATCTTGGATTAACTACCAGTACCACAATCATCTTGGATTTAAACAACTTGGACATAATCATCGAGTAACGTAATCATCTTGGACCATAATCTTCACGGGATTCTACAAACTTCAATCTACACCATTCTACAAGACACCGACGACACAACACTTCACCTCATCGAATAATCGACGGTGCGAAAGCACGTTAGCTCGCCCATATGGTTTACCGGTGGCGAGGGTAAATAAACGGAATCATCATCATCAACGATCATAGGCCGGTCGATCTCCTCACGACGTGCACGTCGTGACCGGTGCACATCCCGCAGCAGCAGCGTAGGATTCTGGGATCTTCTGGTAGTCGATCTTGTGAAGGGGGAGGCTCGCCACGGCTTACAGCACATCAGGACAGATCCACCAGCTTAGGTTGACACTATCTTCGCCGGCTCGTTTCGATACTTTCTCTTCCTTCTTCTACTTCTCCGGCGGACCTGAGGGAGCGGCAACGGCCGTGGCATCCACGCTCCCCTGAATGACAATCGACGACCTGAACAAACGTCCAACACCGACGGCAACTGAACACTAACTGACTGTTCCACTAATTGTTGAAGTCATGATAGCGCAGTAGATACGCGTTCGCTTCAGGTGCGAATGGTCCGGAGTTCGAGCCCCCGCTGGAGCCGTTACGATTGTGTCCTTAGGCAAGGCATTTAAATTCCACGTTGCATCTTCTCTCTCCCTCGTGGCGATCGATTTCATCGGGAATGAGGTCTCGAGAGTGATTAATATAAGTTGAAAGAACTTGTTTCGCAATCGAGCTAAAATAAACTAACTAACTAACTATGTGGGTTGCTGTAGTCTCAGTGTGTGTTCGGTTTTCATATCTCCGACTGTCACTCACACAATAAGTTGTGCCAGCGACAGTCGGTCGTAGACCTGGTGGATGCTGATGATTTACCCACGTCACCGGTGAACCACGTGGACGAGCGGACCGGGTGCATACATTACCCCGTGTTGCTTACGACCGCACTACGAGAATACATTGTTATATATGCAATGTCGCATGATAAATTGATAATATAATACTGTGATCGACATGTCACAAGACAATAAAGTCTTGCACCCATATCCATCCAGCATCCGACTATTGACATTACAATTACAAGGTTATTTGCTAAAATACATTTAGATAAGACTACGATGATTAAAGTATGTGTACTATGGTAATACCATGGATATTAAGAATGTGTGGACTGTATTAATGTGTATCTGTAGTAAGATAGTTCATAACTGATCACAGAGTACATATAATTTTAACCGATTATACAGATATATATAACCGGTAATAAACTAATAATAGATATATGGGAGATTATAATTTTGTTCACATTTCTAACTTCAGCCTACTATGTTGCTTGACCATCTTTTTTAAGGGTATTTAAGAATACACGCTGGACTGGTTATCCAGGGATCGCAGGCTCGATCTCTCGTCTGAACCTATTAAAATTAACAGATTTTCAGATGGAACTTCAAACCGGTCTTGTGTCTGTGCTTTACACAGTGTACTTTAGACAACCAGACGAGACTCTGGAATGGGTCTATGTCTGTATCATTGCACTATCCCTCGACACTCTAAAGTGATTAATCTCTTCAGGAGGCATCCGACTCATATAGGCAACCAGTAGAGACAATAAAAAGAATGACCAATCTAATATGGGTTGATTGTTTTACGTTTATTTATCGTCGCTACCGGTTGCCCATATGAGCGACGCATCCTGAAGAGATTAGTCATTTTAGATTTTGGAGAATAGTGCATGATACAGACAGAGACACATTCCAGTCTCCTCTGGTTCTTTTACTTGCACGGTGTAAAGCACCGACACGAGACCTCGGTTTAACGTCCCATCTGAAAGACTGTTAATTTTATTAGGGTCAGACCGGGGGATTGAACATGCGATCCCTGGATTACCAGTCCAGCGTGATACCACTGGACTACAGATCATTCGGTCGGGCACTTCTGAGCCAAAATTTAAACAAATAGTTTAATACAATATGTGTCATCATTCCCGGCCACGCCCAACTTGTTCGGACAAGAGGGGCAATCCGGGTAACTACGGGCGATTTTTATTTTCGAAATGACAGATTGAATACAATTTATTTTAATTAAATAGAAATACACAACATTAATATAAACGGATTCTGGAGATACGTAGGTCTTATATATATATATACGTACGCATGCACACACGCAGGCAGGCCGGAGATTGAGCCCCACTGGAGCCGTTACGAGTGTTCCCTTAGGCAAGGGATTTAAATTCCACACTTCTCTCTCCCTCGTGGCGATGGATTCCATCAGGAATGAGGTACCGAGAGTGATTAATATAAGTTGTAAGGTAAGAACTTGCTTTTAAAATAATTTTGTATAAACTATAGGTATACCTGTGATACAGACCAAAATACAAAATACCACCTGCCGACCCTGGACGCACGCTTTTTAAGGCCCAGTCCCACTGGATCGTACGATTGCTGGATCATGCTATCACTGGCGTTCTGGTCAAGCTACGACCAGTCGGCAATGTTTTAAAACGATCGACATGGCTGTCGCAAGCGGTGATTGCTCTTAAGACTGGTGGTAGGTCGTTGTACGATTGGTGATAGGTCGTCGTACGATTGGTGGTACATGTAGTCGTGTGATCACTAACGATTGGAGAAGATTGATCGTAAGATCAATCGTAGGTAATCGTGCGACTAGTCGTGGCGACCAACAACTGATCGTACAATCGGTCGTATGTCGTCATCCCAGATATCAAAAGGCTGTCAATTATGTGTCAGAACGAGTATTACTTTTTGCATGAGAGACGTTTTATACATTTCTGCAAACATTCTATTTGGTATCCGCCACTATGCCTCCAAAGAAAGAAAGGAAAGGGTCGAGGGACAGGGCGCATCCTGATGAGGCGCCTCAACCATAACGTGACGAGATGGATACTCAGGACGAAACACATGCTCATCATAGCGGTCACGATGAAGCAGCGAGCAAGGAGGTTCCGGAGCTTGAGTCGTCTGCAGACCATTCCCCTGTTTTACGACATGAGCGACGCCGGATTCAAGAGAGCGGAAGCGTTGACGATTCTATTGTCTGAAGAGACGTTACTGCCGACGTCCGCCCAGATGAATCCACCAAGCCAAGGAGTACAATAGAAAAAAAACACCCTTGTAGTTGTGGAATAAGGGGAATCGGATTGCTTAGGGGCCTTGGTCGCGATGTGTTTTCCGTCCAGTTCCTCACACGCACGATGGAAGTTCCATCGATTCCCAAGTTCCTGGGCAATCTGCAAAATACAATATAACAATAGATTAAGTAAATGAGAGATAGGCCTACTACTGTACAGTTAAATATAATGACAGTCCATTCTTAAATATAATATATTTACTAGTTACTTATTCTAATTACAAGGGAATATCAATTTTACCTGATGCCACCGCTGTGGAGTGGTCGGGAAGTCGAATACCCCGGCTTCATATTCAGTGACGATGGCAGCAGATACTTCCCTCACCATACGGTACATGGTATTGTGGGGCACCTGGAAGGAGTATGACAGGCTGTGGTAGCTGTTGCCAGTGGCCATATGTCGTAAGGTGATGGCCAACTTGAGCCCCGGTTCGAGAGGACATCGGTATCCTGATTGGTCAGTCGTGGGGTCACTCAGAGAAGCAGATCATGGAACATGCGAGATTCCATGCGAATGTTGTTTAATGAAATCGCCGTGCGACTCCCTCTCGAGTTCCTGCATCAAGTTGGCGTAGTTGCAATAGAAGGACCTATTGAAGGACATACCAAGTATTGGCGCCTTCTTCCCTCCATACGCCGGTTTCTTCGTTTCACCAATGCAGCTGTTGTTCTTTCATCTGTAGCCAGGCCAACATGAGGGCAAGTCTTCTTGGCTGTACAGTCATACTAGCAATATCGATCTGCTCTCTTCGGCGCTGTAGTGGAGAGTGACCTGAAGTCCAGAAACCGCCCCAATATATATATATTGATCTTGGAGAGCTAAAGACTGGTGGTACAACCGATCACAAAGTCGTGCAACCAATTGTGAGGTCGTATGACAGGTGGCACGACCAGTTGCACGACTAATCGTGCGGCTGATTGACCAACGATCATGCATGACTGGTGGTGCGACCATTCACGACTGGTGGTACGACTATGTAAGACCTCTCTGCGACCTTTTACGATTTGGAATCGCAGGTCAGAAGTTTTGAACATGACCTCGACCTTGCTGCGACTGATGTTGATCTGGCGATCACCCACGACCTATGCGACTAGTCGCACGTTCTCTCTACGATTTACCAATGACTCCAACATTTTTCGGTCGTAACGACGTGGTAACATGGTCGCAAGCCCAGTGGGACTGGGCCTTAAGACACTGCTATATACATTTTGTCACCAACATTGTCTCTAAAATACTCTGGACAAACCGAATGTGAATTTAAACCTGTTTTGAAGATACCCACTCCTGGACAAAAAATCCAAACACTTCCTATGTGGAGGCGAATATTTTTAAAGTACAACCAGTACACAGTGCATTGATTGAACACACGACACATGCATTCAACTATAGAAACAACCAGTACTCAGTGCGAACATTGAACACACGACACATGCATTCAACTATAGAAACAACCAGTACTCAGTGCGTTGATTGAACACACGACACATGCATTCAACTATAGAAACAACCAGTACTCAGTGCGAACATTGAACACACGACACATGCATTCAACTATAGAAACAACCAGTATTCAGTGCGAACATTGAACACACGACACATGCATTCAACTATAGAAACAACCAGTACTCAGTGTGAACACACGACACATGCATTCAACTATAGAAACAACCAGTACTCAGTGCGAACACTGAACACAGGACACATGCATTCAACTATAGAAACAACCAGTACTCAGTGCGAACATTGAACACAGGACACATGTATTCAACTATAGAAACAACCAGTACTCAGTGCGAACATTGAACACAGGACACATGCATTCAACTATAGAAACAACCAGTACTCAGTGTGAACATTGAACACAGGACACATGCATTCAACTATAGAAACAACCAGTACTCAGTGCATTGATTGAACACAGGACACATGCATTCAACTATAGAAACAACCAGTACTAAGTGCGAACATTGAACACAGGACACATGCATTCAACTATAGAAACAACCAGTACTCAGTGCGAACATTGAACACAGGACACATGCATTCAACTATAGAAACAACCAGTACTCAGTGCAAACATTGAACACAGGACAAATGCATTCAACTATAGAAACAACCAGTACTCAGTGCGAACATTGAACACAGGACACATGCATTCAACTATAGAAACAACCAGTACTCAGTGCGTTGATTGAACACAGGACACATGTATTCAACTATAGAAACAACCAGTACTCAGTGCGAACATTGAACACAGGACACATGCATTCAACTATAGAAACAACCAGTACTCAGTGCGTTGATTGAACACACGACACATGTATTCAACTATAGAAACAACCAGTACTCAGTGCGAACATTGAACACAGGACACATGCATTCAACTATAGAAACAACCAGTACTCAGTGCGAACATTGAACACAGGACAAATGCATTTAACTATAGAAACAACCAGTACTCAGTGCGTTGATTGAACACACGACACATGCATTCAACTATAGAAACTTGTTACTTTTGGACTGAGAGTGACGGGGACCTATCAGCAAATTCGTTTGCCAGTTGCTTGACTGACTATATTAATAACCTGCCTACATCTGTTGAAAAGGTTATTGTGTATAGTGATGGATGTATCTATCAAAATAGGAACGTTGTGTTAGCCAATGCCTTACTAAAACTATCCAAAGATAGGAATATCCTAATCGTGCAAAAGTTGTTAGAAAAGGGTCATACCCAAATGGAGGTGGACAGCGTACATGCCACAATAGAACGCAAAATTAAGGATCAGCCGATGCATAGTCCAGCGTGTTATGTTAGCAAGATAATCGCTGCTAGGTTGACAAAGTCATACAAGGTCAAATACCTCAGCTATGACTTTTTCAAAGAAGTTGAACTACTACACCAGCATTAGACCAGGAACGAAGGCAGGCGATCCGATGTTATATGACATTCGTTGCCTTCATTATTTGAAAGGGGAAGGCATTCAAGTACAACTGAACTTCGATGAAGTTGAACAGGATTTACCTCGACGAGCCAAGCGAGATAGTCCGAAGCCTGAGGATACTGTTGGACAGCTGTACACAGGAAGACTACCAATTAAAGGTAGCAAGTACAAGCACCCCCAGGAGCTCAAAAGTGTCATTCATAGAGACTACCATGGTTATTACGATAGTCTAAAATATGCGTAATGGCCTCGTAGGCAAGTGTTGGACCGTAGTCACTACTAGTAGACCGTAGTTGACAGAGTTAACCGTGCAGTTAACCGTAGTACAACTAACATGTATATAGTTATACTTAACGTAGTTTGAACTTCATGAAACCCATGATTTGACCGTGTTTAGCCTAAACATGTTCAAACTATCTCTACGGTGAGCTTGGAACAACCCAAGTCCCGAGTGTAAAGGTAGTTTTCAACGTAATTGACCATACTTGATCGTAGAGTACACCGTAGTTGGTCAATTGCTGATAATGATAGGGACTTATTGGCAATCCATCACATTCAAATTTGTTTAATTGTTCTATTGTTAGAGAGCTGGATAATATTCAATTTTATAGAATGTTTTAGTGTGTTCCACGGTTTCACGTTGCAAGTAGCGTTAACTCTGTGTAGTACTGTTCAATATTAATTTTGTTTTGCAGTTCTTTTCTTTCAATAAACGGTTAATATTAAACAAATTAATATGTTTGTGTTTTCAATACAAATGCAAAATGTCGTAAAATGTAAGATTGGAAACTGTTACCTATTTTCACCAAATCAAAATGTCGTATAATGTTTATGTTGCCAATTTTCGCTGTAAACCGTTACTATTTTCCAAAGCAATACCTCGGTGTCAACGCATTTGCTGATATTGATGTGCCTGCTTAATTTGGTATTGATTGTTAATTTATTGACCAAAAAAATGTATTTTTTGTATTTTCTGAAAAATCTTTTTTTGAGACGGAACAAGTTATACAACATTTTGATTCGGCACCGTCGATATAGGTATATCCCATACTAGTATAATACATTAAATGACTGTGTCCACATGTCAATATAATTCAGCCCTCGCATGTAATTAATGACATATATATTTAATTTGTATACTGCTGTAGATACTTGTGAACTGATGTTGTGATAGCAGATTTGTTAACCCATTTCCCATTAGTAGCGCCTCTCGACGCCATTGCGATCGATTCGATTGATAATACATCGACACATTAGTAGTCAAACAAGCTATAATAAATATTGGAACAACGTAGTGTATACAACCCTTGTGTGTTTTACGTTTATTTATCGTCGCTACCGGTTGCCCATATGAGCAACGCCTCCTGAAGAGTTTAGTCATTTTAGATTTTTGGAGGATAGAGATACAGACAGAGACCCATTCCAGTGTCTCCTCTTGTTCTTTTACGTGCACGGTGTAAAGCACCGACACGAGACCTTAGTTTGACGTCCCATCTGAAAGACTGTTAGTTTTATTAGGGTTAGATGGGGGATCAAACTTGCGATCCCTGGATTACCAGTCCAGCATGTTACCACTGGACTACAGATCCCTTAATATTTCCCAGTAACTTCCATGAACGTGGAGTAGGCAAGTTCACAGCTTATCCATTGCATATGATTGGTAAATTACAGCCAAATGTATGAAATAAATCTACATCTCATCGGGGGGAAAGGGTTAAGATTCCAGACTACATATCTCGAACATTAACATATTAAGCAAGTGTTACTCCAGCTAGCTATGTCTGGACATTTTACTTCAAATTATGTGTTGAGAGAATATTGAGACAAGAAGCTATTACGTCTACAGAGCTGGTGAATGACAAGCGACTGAGGGTCGTATTGCAGCTATTCGAGAGCTATTATTGACAAAGTCGGTGAAATAAAGTGGTGTCCTGGAAAAGTGCAACTCGCTAACTGTATGACTAAACAAGGTGTTTCTGGATATGAGTTACTGCAAGTGTTACAAACTAGCAAAATGTTACGAGATTTTGCTTAAGGTGCAAAGCAGTTGTATTTTCATTTGTACATTTAATAGGTTTTCAAATATTTTCTAAAGTTTAGGTTACAGTATAAGGAGTAATCCCTGCACGACTGTTTACTATGAAGGGAGAGAACTGGAGAAATGAAGTGGAAGTCGTGATAGCGCAGTGTATGAGCGTTCGCTTCTGGTGCGAAAGGTCCAGAGTTCGAGCCACGCTGGAGCCATTATGATTTTACAGTTAGGCAAGGCATTTAAATTCCACGTTGCCCTCTTCTCTCTCCCTCGTGGCCATGGATTCCATCAGGAATGAGGTCTCGAGAGCGATTAATATAAGTTGTATAATCTAAGTTCACTGAGGAGAACAGTCTAGGTCAAGCAAGTTGACTGTAATAAATATTGTTTTATCTAGGGATGGCAACGAAATTTCCCTCGAACATCCAAATATTCGAATACTGGAATAGTAAAAATATTATATTTGCAAAAATAAACTGTCATAAAATCAGATACGTTGTTTTCTTTTGATACCATCATAAAATCTTCCAATACAAAATAAATTGCCCCAGGATGTGTGAATAAACCATGTTGTGGTCGCATCCATGGCAGGTGTTGTTGCTAATTGACAATTGTGCCATGTAATTGGATAATTAGTAGGTGCTAAATATTTAATTAACTGCTCAATATTACCGTAACATACTATTTAAAGTACGATTTTCATGGCATTGTCCTCAAAAATGCCACCCGCTCAGTCGCACGTTTCTGAGAATAAGAAAACTGCTATGTGGATTGAACATATTCGGGTATAATATCAATCTGAATAACTATTTGAAAAAAGAAACACCCTTCAACGGAAAGCAGTTCAAGTGACAATGGCTTCATTTGTGAAAACGCCCATGAATGTACAGTGGACGATAACAATAACTTAATGAGTCGTCGTCATATTTGCATGGCCTTACAGGAAGAAATTAGGTTAATTTGGCACATTTTATGACAGTTTGAGTGATTTTGAGTTTTTGATAGAATGCTATCGAATATTCGAATACCTTCGCGACCGAATATTCGAATAGCAAAATCGCTATTCGTTGCCATTCCTAGTTTTATCCAGTGTTTAAACTTTAACTCAATCCTTCTGTTTGTATATCCGTGGATGATATACTCAACTGCGAGTGTCTCTAGCACCTGTACACTTTGTACAGCACCTGTACACTTTGTACATCAGTGTTTTTCAAACACTTGTAGGTTTGTATATATCAGCAGGGGTAGATATACAATGCACAATTCACTGTAAATGTTGCTAACAGTTTTTATTGTCTACAAACATCATGGTATGGTTCTGTTGTACGCAAATCTCGCCAGGTTGGTGGTAGACCGTTCAAATAATGTCTTCCGCATTTCTGACACGGTGCAGAAAATAAGGTTTTATATCTCTGGAACCAATGCTGGAATGGAAAACAAATTAATTGCTTGGAATCAATGACGTGACGTACTGGAATCAGCATTACTACTCAATACAGGACAACAACTTATGTAGCAGAACAAATTAATTGCTTGGAATCAATGATGTGACATACTGGAATCAGCATTACTACTCAATACAGGACAACAACTTATGTAGCAGAACAAATTAATTGCTTGGAATCAATGATGTGACGTACTGGAATCAGCATTACTACTCAATACAGGACAACAACTTATGTAGCAGAAATATAAACAAACCAACATTAGCTATGTATAATTATGTATAATTATCGACCAGAATTGGTTTGCTTTACCGTAAACGAGTTATTAATTCCACCACATTTTCAGTATTGTACTGTACAAATGGTTGAAGGTACACCTTGTCTGCCTTGTATCATCAGGTATTGGAAATTGAATCTGCTTCAAAATTTAAATACTGTATCTAGATTCAAGCAGGCCGTTTTGCCATAAAGGTGCATCTGATCAGCATCTATGTTGTTTGCTATTCAGACAAGTGTTTTAGCTCCACTATCCGAATAACAAACAGCATATAGCCAGATCAGACCTAACGTTCTGTGTCATCTGATCTAGCTCTATGCTGTTTGCAAAAGCGACTTTAGTTGTGATTGGCAGGTTAATGGTTGAATTAGAACCCCCCCAAACAAAACAAACAGATACTTGCATTTGTCTCATTTGGATATCAAAATTAGTAATGACTAATGTTGCTACTCTTAACATTGGTCGTAATGCTGAATGTTGCTTTGTATTACTGCCAATGGAGAAACGAAATAGTGAATCTTGGCATGACAATATTAGATATATGGAAATGTCGTCATTATCCAATGAGAGGCATCTCTAATTTTCTATTACCTCCCTTGGTCTGATTTATTCCAAAATGTGAATAGGTCCTTTTAGTTGGAATCCTTTGTTTTTACTGTTGTTCCCTAACCAGATGTTGCGGTATGATAATTGTGATTTTATCAAAATCGTGTTAATTGTTTTACAAATAAGTACCCATTGCATATACTGTACGAGATATGTCGAGATATAGTAATTTAATAATCATATAAAGCGATAGTGGAATAAAATTGCTAGCATGCTGTGCAAAGGAAACAACAATAAAAACAGAGGAAATGATGTAAGGGACAACTTGGAATTGTGTGGGGAGTAGGAGTGTAACATAAAGGCTGTAACATACGTTACATCAAATGATGTAAGGGACAACTTGGTATTGTGTGGGGAGTAGGAGTGTAACATGAAGGCTGTAACATACATTACATCAAATGATGTAAGGGACAACTTGGTATTGTGTGGGGAGTAGGAGTGTAACATGAAGGCTGTAACATACATTACATCAAATGATGTAAGGGACAACTTGGTATTGTGTGGGGAGTAGGAGTGTAACATCGAGACTGTAACATACGTTACATCAAATGATGTAAGGGACAACTTGGCATTGTGTGGGGAGTAGGAGTGTAACATCGAGACTGTAACATACGTTACATCAAATGATGTAAGGGACAACTTGGTATTGTGTGGGGAGTAGGAGTGCAACATCGAGACTGTAACATACGTTACATCAAATGATGTAAGGGACAACTTGGTATTGTGTGGGGAGTAGGAGTGTAACATCCCGGCCGTAACATATGTTACATCAAATGATGTAAGGGACAACTTGGCATTGTGTGGGGAGTAGGAGTGTAACATGAAGGCCGTAACATACGTTACATCAAATGATGTAAGGGACAACTTGGCATTGTGTGGGGAGTAGGAGTGTAACATCGAGACTGTAACATACGTTACATCAAATGATGTAAGGGACTACTTGGTATTGTGTGGGGAGTAGGAGTGTAACATCGAGACTGTAACATACGTTACATCAAATGATGTAAGGGACAACTTGGCATTGTGTGGGGAGTAGGAGTGTAACATGAAGGCCGTAACATACGTTACATCAAATGATGTAAGGGACTACTTGGTATTGTGTGGGGAGTAGGAGTGTAACATCGAGACTGTAACATACGTTACATCAAATGATGTTAGGGACAACTTGGCATTGTGTGGGGAGTAGGAGTGTAACATGAAGGCTGTAACATACGTTACATCAAATGATGTATGGGACAACTTGGTATTGTGTGGGGAGTAGGAGTGTAACATCGAGACTGTAACATACGTTACATCAAATGATGTAAGGGACAACTTGGTATTGTGTGGGGAGTAGGAGTGTAACATTGAGGCTGTAACATACGTTATATTATTATGGTGAAATACTTACAATAAATGATGTAAGGGACAACTCCGCATTGTGTGGTGAATAGAAATGTAACGTCGCTGCGGTTGCACTTTCTGTTACCTGGCACAATAAAACAATCATGAGTCATATTTATCTACATGTAAGAGGGCCTAGCCACTATTCAGCTCAGCTAATTTTGGGCCCCAATTTAACAAACTTGATAGAGGTTATTGTAAGGATGTAAGTGACCAAATTTAGCAATTTCTACTATAGTAAAACCTGTGTTAGTGGTCACCTCTATTAACCAGCCAACCTGTATCAAGCAGCCAGTAAAGCCAACTCCCAGTATGGCAATTGGTTCACAATTCAACCTCTATTAAGAAGCCACCTGTGCCAAGCAGCGATTTGTCATCACTCTTTGGCTGGCCATTTAAGACAGGTTTGACTGTATTAGTATAAGTGTATGGTAGAAGCTGTTCAAATGTGATCCTAGTGAATTAGTTTCAGAAGTTGACCTAGTGACCTAGCTTCAGACCCCAGTAACTCCATAGTAACATGAATTAGTTTCAGAAGTTGACCTAGTTTCAGACCCCAGTGACTCCATAGTAACATGAATTAGTTTCAGAAGTTGACCTAGCTTCAGACCCCAGTGACTCCATAGTAACAAACTAGTTTACTGTAGTTTCAATGAAGTTAGACAATATATTTGGAGATATTTGTATCACTGGTTCATGACAAGATTTAAATTTGATTGCAATTATTGATCGACAACAGATACTCTACTCTCATTAAAGCGACATTACATCGCAAAAAGCAAATAAAATGCATTTATTTCACGTAGAAATGCATTGCTACTACAAATTCTTCTGAATATATATATACACTCAAACACTAACATTGAATCAATAAACAGCGGTTTGTGGTATACAAACTTTCAAAAGTGAAAGTAGGTTTTCATATAACGGTCATCCACGATCCTGAATTGACGTTTGCTGTCATTGAAGTCAATACTAATTATGCGATACTTTCGTTGTTGAGATAATTTAACTAAGATTAGTCTACAAATAAATATGCATAGGCACACATTTGAGATATCATGATAAATATGTACCATAACTCGTGTTATTCAGGATAAACGTCGACCCTATTTACATTATTTTGTTATGTCAACAAACCTTGTATATGACGTTTGTTTTATTTGTTGAAATAACTCAGTAGTTGAGGCAAATATTTGGAAAAAAATGATACCATATAATAGCAAATTAGAGGTCTCACACTGTATCTATCTACCTGGGATCTCATCCAAGACCTGGGGTGTGTAGAGGTCTCACACTGTATCTATCTACCTGGGATCTCATCCAAGACATGGGATGTGTAGAGGTCTCACACTGTATCTATCTACCTGGGATCTCATCCAAGACCTGGGGTGTGTAGAGGTTTCACACTGTATCTATCTACCTGGGATCCCATCATGGCATGTGTAGGACTGTAGGGATAACACACAGTTCCTATCTACCCGGGATCCCATCCAAGACATGGCATGTGTAGGACTGTAGGGATAACACACAGTTCCTATCTACCCGGGATCCCATCCAAGACATGGCATGTGTAGGACTGTAGGGATAACACACAGTTCCTATCTACCCGAGATCTCATCCAAGACATGGGGAGTGTAGGACTGTAGGGATAACACACAGATCCTATCTACCTGGGATCCCATCCAAGACATGGGATGTGTAGGACTGTAGGGATAACACACAGATCCTATCTACCCGGGATCTCATCCAAGACATGGGGAGTGTAGGACTGTAGGGATAACACACAGATCCTATCTACACGGGAACTCATCCAAGACATGGGGTATGTAGGGATAACACACAGTTCCTATCTACCCGGGATCTCATCCAAAACATGGGGTGTGTAGGACTGTAGGGATAACACACAGATCCTATCTACCAGGGATCTCATCCAAGACATGGGGTATGTAGGGATTACACACAGTTCCTATCTACCCGGGATCTCATCCAAGACATGGGGTGTGTAGGGATTACACACAGTTCCTATCTACCCGGGATCTCATCCAAGACATGGGGTATGTAGGGATAACCACTGTGCTAATCGGACAGCCTAAAGAATACAATTTTATGACAGCAACATTTTTCGAGACACTGACAATCATTTTGAGCAGGAATATAAATTTAAGCACACTGACTCTGTGTGTGTATTTTATTTATTCTCGCTACAAGTTGCCTATATGAGCGACGCCTCATGATGATTTTGGAGGATGGTGCAATGATACAGACAGAGACCCATTCCAGATTCTCTGGTTCTTTTAAGTGTACAGTGTAAAGTACTGACAAGACCTCGGCTTAAAGTCACAAGGCTTTTGCAAACAACATAGATTCAGATCAGCCGCAGCGTGACGCTGCATGCTAATCAGGATCTATGTTGTTTGCTACATAGCCAAGTGTCTTAGCAAGATCATCTGAATAGCTAACAGCATAGAGCCTGATCAGACGGCACGTTCCATGGTGGCTGATCTGGCTCTATGTTCTTTGCAAATACTGTTTGAACGGTATCCAGAATCAAATAGGTTAATATTATTAGAATCAGACGGGGGGATTGAACCTGCAATCCCTGGATTCGCAATCCATCACTGACTTTGTACCTTTTGAAATACTTTATACTTTGACTTTGACCACAGCTCAAGCTGAAAAGGAGAAAAAAACAATGCATGAGCAATATCTGAACAATAGGTGGCCCCTCCCATGAACTATCTGAACCAATGGTAGCAGTACAATATCTGAACAATAGGTGGCCCCTCCCATGAACTATCTGAACCAATGGTAGCAGTACAATATATGAACAATAGGTGGCCCCTCCCATGAACTATCTGAACCAATGGTAGCAGTACAGAAGCACAGCTCATTTGCATGAAACTACATGTACTTGGAAATCCTCCAAGGTACAGGACTCAAGGCTCATCAGGGCTCAAGCTAAATCCAAATTGTTGGGAGAAGTGAGAAAGTGTGTGATTACGTCATCTAATGGTATTATTTAAACAGGTTGAATACTGCTCTACAGTCTGGAAACCCTGGCAGAAACACCACACCTACAAAATAGAAATGGTCCAAAGATCTGCAGCCCGTTATATATTCAATGATTACAACTACACTAGTAGTGTATCACAAATGGTATCCACCCTCAATTGGAAAACTTTAAGAACATAGACGAAATCAAACCTCAGTGGTCATGTTTTACACAATAAGATATGAACTATAGTTGCTGTAGATCACCATCACCATACACCACAAGAAACATTAACTATCTAATCGCACAGTCAAAAACCCAATACCATGCTAACTCATTTTTCCCAAGAACACTCAGGCTATGGAACAGTCCACCAACATATATACAGTCGAGTCCCAGTCTGCCAACTTTTGTTGAGACTCGAACTCCCCTCTAATCCGTGTACTGTCTGCGTTTAACTATAGCTTTGTAGATCCTTTTATCTTTTTAACTTGCCCATAATATTTTAGATTAACTAACTGTTCTAGACTGCGCCTGCCAATCATAATCATGACTGATTATTCGGCAGTATGAAGTTGAAGTTTAATAAATTTCAACAAAATTGTGTTAAAATACACAATATGACCATTAAATACAATATTTGAATTATAATGGCCAGTCTTACTGCACAATATTGCTATGCGCCAATCAGGGTCAATCTAGTGGGCAGACGGACGTAGGAGGATCACAGTGGACAGCTGACTGAGTGATGACAATGATACTCTGTACTTTTACTTGTTTTACTCTTCACCAACTGCTATGCACATACGTGGATGCTAGCGATCACTATATCCCGGCGTGAGTTTTCGGCGAGAACATGTATTTACCTAACTGTGGGAATAGCAAGTCGCGAGAGATAATACGAATATAAACAAGCAAATCATTGGGAGAATATATGAGCAATTCGAGTAGCTATCCGAATTTAAAAAATCTACACCTAACCCGAAAAATAGTTTCTATACCATTTCTGATTAAGACCAATAAATGTTTTTACGTAATGATGTACTATATCAAAATAAGATATTCAACAAGTTATTGTGGATAAATAAAAAATAACAAGTATGCCTTGCATAGGTGCTCTGGAGTATTCAGTTCCCTATATAAACCGATGCTGACTGACACCGTTGCGATAGTTATATTGAGCAGCAATGTCACGTGATGAAGCTAAAACTGTCAACAAGATTGTTTTGAAATTTGTTTTCACGACTTAAGAAAATAATAATATACGGCAAGTGCAATTAACATTTTATACTTGTCATTATATGTGGGATTTACGCCGAGCATAGGTTCCACCACTCTATATTTTGTTTAGTATTCAGAAACAATATCTCAATGAAGGCATTTAAGGAATTATTAACTTTGAGAAACTTGAGTTGAGAACAATTTGAAGTCGAGATATTTATGGAATTTTAGTTTATAATACAAATTTATATTAGCTTGATTGCGAAACAAGTTCTTAAAACTTATATTAATTCCTCTCGAGAACTCATTCCTGATGGAATCCATCGCCACGATGGAGAGAGAAGAGGCAATGTGGAATTTAAATGGCTTGCCTAAGGACACTATCGTAATGGCTATAGCTGGGCGCAAACACTCCGGGCCCTTCGCACCTGAAGCGAACACGCTATCACGACTTCCACAATTTTAGCTAATTATTACCTCAATACACACCTAATTTGGCCTCTTAGGACAGGTGGTATCTTTATTGAGGAATTCTCTTGGGCAGGTTTGACTGAAAATTACCCCCCTTACATTACGTTACTTATTTCCTGTGTCAACAATAATGTTAATGAATACACATGAACATAATTAGATCTTCTATAATGTTGTAAAAGTTATTTTTATATAATAATATGCCTGTTGTAAGCTTACTGACGAGATACATAGATTTCCAATAGTTTTAAAGAAAAAGTAGGAAAATTGGCATGTTACAAATTAATTCATAAGTGATTAGCATCCCAAATTGTATGTAATGTTTTACTTAGGCATACATTGAACTAATGATTTACAACATTTGAAGAAATTCTATTATTGTGAAAGAAAAAATATTTGAAATTATATCCTAAATATTACATGAAAAATACATAAAATCTCACCAAAATCTAGTACTTGAACATGGAACATTCATGATTTAGGATTATTGTACTCTAAATATGCATATTTTATGTTTGTAGTTACATGCACTTATAATTAATAGTCATATGTAACATATTAGTATATCCATACACACATAATAATTGCAAATATTTTTTAATTTTACGTTTGTCGCCAAAATGAGAAATTATTGGCCGAAATGGAAAATAGGCAGGTTATAAAAAAATTATTAAAAAAACTGAAGTCATTAGCATATCAATTATATTTCATATTTTGGTTAGTAATACATAGTACTAGTGATGTACCAAGTATGTACAAATTCTATTATTGTAAACATTTTTTACACAACTGTAGAGAACGCCTTTAAAATAAGACGACTGCGTCAACTAAGCACTGCATACATGTATACCAATAACATACATATATACCAATAACATACATGTATACCAACAATAACATACATGTATACCAACAATAACATACATGTATACCAACAATAACATACATGTATACCAACAATAACATACATGTATACCAATAACATACATATATACCAACAATAACATACATGTATACCAATAACATACATATATACCAACAATAACATACATGTATACCAACAATAACATACATGTATACCAATAACATACATTATACCAACAATAACATACATATATACCAATAACATACATGTATACCAATAACATACATGTATACCAATAACATACATGTATACCAACAATAACATACATGTATACCAACAATAACATACATGTATACCAATAACATACATGTATACCAACAATAACATACATGTATACCAACAATAACATACATGTATACCAACAATAACATACATGTATACCAACAATAACATACATATATACCAACAATAACATACATGTATACCAACAATAACATACATGTATACCAACAATAACATACATGTATACCAACAATAACATACATGTATACCAACAATAACATACATGTATACCAACAATAACATACATGTATACCAACAATAACATACATGTATACCAACAATAACATACATATATACCAACAATAACATACATGTATACCAACAATAACATACATGTATACCAACAATAACATACATATATACCAACAATAACATACATGTATACCAACAATAACATACATATATACCAACAATAACATACATATATACCAATAACATACATATATACCAATAACATACATATATACCAACAATAACATACATATATACCAACAATAACATACATGTATACCAACAATAACATACATATATACCAACAATAACATACATGTATACCAACAATAACATACATGTATACCAATAACATACATGTATACCAACAATAACATACATATATACCAACAATAACATACATGTATACCAACAATAACATACATGTATACCAACAATAACATACATGTATACCAACAATAACATACATGTATACCAACAATAACATACATGTATACCAACAATAACATACATGTATACCAATAACATACATATATACCAATAACATACATGTATACCAACAATAACATACATGTATACCAACAATAACATACATATATACCAACAATAACATACATGTATACCAACAATAACATACATATATACCAACAATAACATACATATATACCAATAACATACATGTATACCAACAATAACATACATATATACCAACAATAACATACATATATACCAACAATAACATACATGTATACCAACAATAACATACATGTATACCAACAATAACATACATATATACCAATAACATACATATATACCAACAATAACATACATATATACCAACAATAACATACATATATACCAATAACATACATATATACCAACAATAACATACATATATACCAATAACATACATGTATACCAACAATAACATACATGTATACCAACAATAACATACATATATACCAATAACATACATATATACCAATAACATACATGTATACCAATAACATACATGTATACCAACAATAACATACATATATACCAATAACATACATGTATACCAACAATAACATACATGTATACCAACAATAACATACATGTATACCAACAATAACATACATATATACCAATAACATACATGTATACCAATAACATACATGTATACCAATAACATACATGTATACCAACAATAACATACATGTATACCAATAACATACATGTATACCAATAACATACATGTATACCAACAATAACATACATGTATACCAATAACATACATATATACCAACAATAACATACATGTATACCAACAATAACATACATGTATACCAATAACATACATATATACCAACAATAACATACATATATACCAATAACATACATGTATACCAATAACATACATGTATACCAACAATAACATACATGTATACCAACAATAACATACATGTATACCAACAATAACATACATGTATACCAATAACATACATGTATACCACAATAACATACATGTATACCAAAATATACATGTATACCAACAATAACATACATGTATACAACATAACATACATGTATACCAACAATAACATACATGTATACCAACAATAACATACATGTATACCAACAATAACATACATGTATACCAACAATAACATACATATATACCAACAATAACATACATGTATACCAACAATAACATACATGTATACCAACAATAACATACATGTATACCAACAATAACATACATGTATACCAACAATAACATACATGTATACCAATAACATACATGTATACCAACAATAACATACATGTATACCAACAATAACATACATGTATACCAACAATAACATACATGTATACCAATAACATACATATATACCAACAATAACATACATGTATACCAACAATAACATACATATACCAACAACATACATTATACCAACAAAACCAATAACATACATTATACCAACAATAACATACATGTATACCAACAATAACATACATGTATACCAACAATAACATACATGTATACCAACAATAACATACATGTATACCAATAACATACATGTATACCAATAACATACATGTATACCAACAATAACATACATGTATACCAATAACATACATATATACCAACAATAACATACATGTATACCAATAACATACATATATACCAATAACATACATATATACCAATAACATACATGTATACCAACAATAACATACATGTATACCAATAACATACATATATACCAATAACATACATGTATACCAATAACATACATGTATACCAACAATAACATACATGTATACCAATAACATACATGTATACCAATAACATACATGTATACCAATAACATACATGTATACCAACAATAACATACATGTATACCACAATAACATACATGTATACCAACAATAACATACATGTATACCAATAACATACATATATACCAATAACATACATGTATACCAATAACATACATGTATACCAATAACATACATGTATACCAACAATAACATACATGTATACCAATAACATACATATATACCAACAATAACATACATATATACCAATAACATACATGTATACCAACAATAACATACATGTATACCAATAACATACATATATACTAATAACATACATGTATACCAACAATAACATACATATATACCAATAACATACATGTATACCAACAATAACATACATGTATACCAATAACATACATGTATACCAACAATAACATACATGTATACCAACAATAACATACATATATACCAATAACATACATGTATACCAATAACATACATGTATACCAACAATAACATACATGTATACCAATAACATACATGTATACCAACAATAACATACATGTATACCAACAATAACATACATGTATACCACAATAACATACATGTATACCAATAACATACATGTATACCAATAACATACATGTATACCAATAACATACATGTATACCAATAACATACATGTATACCAATAACATACATGTATACCAATAACATACATGTATACCAATAACATACATGTATACCAATAACATACATGTATACCAATAACATACATATATACCAATAACATACATGTATACCAATAACATACATGTATACCAATAACATACATATATACCAATAACATACATATATACCAATAACATACATATATACCAACAATAACATACATATATACCAATAACATACATGTATACCAACAATAACATACATATATACCAATAACATACATGTATACCAACAATAACATACATGTATACCAATAACATACATGTATACCAATAACATACATGTATACCAACAATAACATACATACCAATAACATACATATACCAATAACATACATGTATACCAATAACATACATATATACCAATAACATACATGTATACCAATAACATACATGTATACCAACAATAACATACATATATACCAACAATAACATACATGTATACCAATAACATACATTATACCAATAACATACATGTATACCAATAACATACATGTATACCAACAATAACATACATGTATACCAACAATAACATACATGTATACCAACAATAACATACATGTATACCAACAATAACATACATGTATACCAACAATAACATACATGTATACCAACAATAACATACATGTATACCAACAATAACATACATGTATACCAACAATAACATACATGTATACCAAAACATACATAATACCAATAACATACATGTATACCAACAATAACATACATATATACCAATAACATACATGTATACCAACAATAACATACATGTATACCAACAATAACATACATATATACCAACAATAACATACATGTATACCAATAACATACATGTATACCAATAACATACATGTATACCAACAATAACATACATATATACCAACAATAACATACATGTATACCAACAATAACATACATGTATACCAACAATAACATACATGTATACCAACAATAACATACATATATACCAATAACATACATGTATACCAATAACATACATGTATACCAATAACATACATGTATACCAACAATAACATACATGTATACCAATAACATACATATATACCAACAATAACATACATGTATACCAACAATAACATACATATATACCAATAACATACATGTATACCAATAACATACATGTATACCAATAACATACATATATACCAACAATAACATACATGTATACCAATAACATACATAAACCAACAAAAAACATATACCAATAACATACATATATACCAACAATAACATACATGTATACCAATAACATACATGTATACCAACAATAACATACATGTATACCAACAATAACATACATATATACCAATAACATACATGTATACCAACAATAACATACATGTATACCAATAACATACATGTATACCAAACAATAACATACATGTATACCAATAACATACATGTATACCAATAACATACATATATACCAATAACATACATGTATACCAATAACATACATGTATACCACAATAACATACATGTATACCAACAATAACATACATGTATACAATAACATACATGTATACCAATAACATACATGTATACCAATAACATACATGTATACCAACAATAACATACATGTATACCAACAATAACATACATGTATACCAACAATAACATACATGTATACCAACAATAACATACATGTATACCAATAACATACATGACATACATTATACCAATAACATACATATATACCAACAAACATACATGTATACCAATAACATACATATATACCAATAACATACATAATACCAATAACATACATGTATACCAATAACATACATGTATACCAATAACATACATGTATACCAATAACATACATGTATACCAATAACATACATGTATACCAATAACATACATGTATACCAATAACATACATGTATACCAACAATAACATACATGTATACCAACAATAACATACATGTATACCAACAATAACATACATGTATACCAATAACATACATATATACCAATAACATACATGTATACCAATAACATACATGTATACCAATAACATACATGTATACCAACAATAACATACATGTATACCAATAACATACATATATACCAACAATAACATACATATATACCAATAACATACATGTATACCAACAATAACATACATGTATACCAATAACATACATATATACTAATAACATACATGTATACCAACAATAACATACATATATACCAATAACATACATGTATACCAACAATAACATACATGTATACTAATAACATACATGTATACCAACAATAACATACATGTATACCAACAATAACATACATATATACCAATAACATACATGTATACCAATAACATACATGTATACCAACAATAACATACATGTATACTAATAACATACATGTATACCAACAATAACATACATGTATACCAACAATAACATACATGTATACCAACAATAACATACATGTATACCAACAATAACATACATGTATACCAATAACATACATGTATACCAATAACATACATATATACCAATAACATACATGTATACCAATAACATACATGTATACCAATAACATACATGTATACCAATAACATACATGTATACCAATAACATACATGTATACCAATAACATACATATATACCAATAACATACATGTATACCAATAACATACATGTATACCAATAACATACATGTATACCAATAACATACATATAACCAATAACATACATATATACCAACAATAACATACATATACAATAACATACATGTATACCAACAAAACATACATATATACCAATAACATACATGTATACCAACAATAACATACATGTATACCAATAACATACATGTATACCAACAATAACATACATACCAATAACATACATGTATACCAATAACATACATGTATACCAATAACATACATATATACCAATAACATACATGTATACCAATAACATACATGTATACCAACAATAACATACATATATACCAACAATAACATACATGTATACCAATATACCAATAACATACATGTATACCAATAACATACATATATACCAACAATAACATACATGTATACCAACAATAACATACATGTATACCAACAATAACATACATGTATACCAACAATAACATACATATATACCAACAATAACATACATGTATACCAACAATAACATACATGTATAACAACAATAACATACATGTATACCAACAATAACATACATGTATACCAACAATAACATACATGTATACCAATAACATACATGTATACCAATAACATAATAACAAATTATACCAACAATAACATACATGTATACCAATAACATACATGTATACCAACAATAACATACATGTATACCAATAACATACATGTATACCAACAATAACATACATGTATACCAACAATAACATACATGTATACCAACAATAACATACATGTATACCAACAATAACATACATGTATACCAACAATAACATACATGTATACCAACAATAACATACATGTATACCAACAATAACATACATGTATACCAACAATAACATACATGTATACCAACAATAACATACATGTATACCAACAATAACATACATGTATACCAATAACATACATATATACCAATAACATACATGTATACCAACAATAACATACATATATACCAATAACATACATGTATACCAACAATAACATACATGTATACCAACAATAACATACATGTATACCAACAATAACATACATGTATACCAATAACATACATGTATACCAACAATAACATACATGTATACCAACAATAACATACATGTATACCAACAATAACATACATGTATACCAACAATAACATACATGTATACCAACAATAACATACATTATACAATAACATACATGTATACCAACAATAACATACATGTATACCAACAATAACATACATGTATACCAACAATAACATACATGTATACCAACAATAACATACATATATACCAACAATAACATACATGTATACCAACAATAACATACATATATACCAACAATAACATACATGTATACCAACAATAACATACATGTATACCAACAATAACATACATGTATACCAACAATAACATACATGTATACCAACAATAACATACATGTATACCAACAATAACATACATATATACCAATAACATACATATATACCAATAACATACATGTATACCAACAATAACATACATGTATACCAACAATAACATACATGTATACCAACAATAACATACATGTATACCAACAATAACATACATGTATACCAACAATAACATACATGTATACCAACAATAACATACATGTATACCAACAATAACATACATATATACCAATAACATACATATATACCAACAATAACATACATGTATACCAATAACATACATATATACCAACAATAACATACATATATACCAACAATAACATACATGTATACCAATAACATACATATATACCAATAACATACATGTATACCAATAACATACATGTATACCAATAACATACATGTATACCAATAACATACATGTATACCAATAACATACATGTATACCAATAACATACATGTATACCAATAACATACATGTATACCAATAACATACATGTATACCAATAACATACATATATACCAATAACATACATGTATACCAACAATAACATACATATATACCAACAATAACATACATGTATACCAATAACATACATGTATACCAACAATAACATACATGTATACCAACAATAACATACATGTATACTAATAACATACATGTATACCAACAATAACATACATGTATACCAACAATAACATACATATATACCAACAATAACATACATGTATACCAATAACATACATGTATACCAACAATAACATACATGTATACCAATAACATACATGTATACCAACAATAACATACATATATACCAACAATAACATACATGTATACCAATAACATACATATATACCAATAACATACATGTATACCAATAACATACATGTATACCAATAACATACATATATACCAATAACATACATATATACCAATAACATACATATATACCAACAATAACATACATATATACCAATAACATACATGTATACCAACAATAACATACATATATACCAATAACATACATGTATACCAACAATAACATACATGTATACCAACAATAACATACATATATACCAATAACATACATGTATACCAATAACATACATGTATACCAATAACATACATGTATACCAATAACATACATATATACCAATAACATACATGTATACCAACAATAACATACATGTATACCAACAATAACATACATGTATACCAACAATAACATACATGTATACCAACAATAACATACATATATACCAACAATAACATACATGTATACCAATAACATACATGTATACCAATAACATACATGTATACCAACAATAACATACATATATACCAACAATAACATACATGTATACCAATAACATACATGTATACCAACAATAACATACATATATACCAATAATAACATACATGTATACCAACAATAACATACATGTATACCAACAATAACATACATGTATACCAACAATAACATACATATGTACCAACAATAACATACATATATACCAATAACATACATGTATACCAATAACATACATGTATACCAACAATAACATACATATATACCAACAATAACATACATGTATACCAACAATAACATACATGTATACCAACAATAACATACATGTATACCAACAATAATATACATATATACCAATAACATACCTGTATACCAATAACATACATGTATACCAATAACATACATATATACCAACAATAACATACATATATACCAACAATAACATACATATATACCAATAACATACATGTATACCAATAACATACATGTATACCAATAACATACATATATACCAACAATAACATACATGTATACCAATAACATACATATATACCAACAATAACATACATGTATACCAATAACATACATGTATACCAACAATAACATACATGTATACCAACAATAACATACATATATACCAATAACATACATGTATACCAACAATAACATACATGTATACCAATAACATACATGTATACCAATAACATACATGTATACCAATAACATACATGTATAACAATAACATACATGTATACCAACAATAACATACATGTATACCAATAACATACATGTATACCAACAATAACATACATGTATACCAATAACATACATGTATACCAACAATAACATACATGTATACCAATAACATACATATATACCAACAATAATATACATGTATACCAATAACATACATATATACCAACAATAACATACATGTATACCAATAACATACATGTATACCAACAATAACATACATGTATACCAATAACATACATATATACCAGCAATAATATACATGTATACCAATAACATACATATATACCAATAACATACATATATACCAATAACATACATGTATACCAATAACATACATATATACCAATAACATACATGTATACCAACAATAACATACATGTATACCAATAACATACATGTATACCAACAATAACATACATGTATACCAACAATAACATACATGTATACCAACAATAACATACATATATACCAACAATAACATACATGTATACCAATAACATACATGTATACCAATAACATACATGTATATCAATAACATACATGTATACCAATAACATACATGTATACCAATAACATACATGTATACCAATAACATACATGTATACCAATAACATACATGTATACCAATAACATACATGTATACCAACAATAACATACATATATACCAATAACATACATGTATACCAATAACATACATGTATACCAATAACATACATGTATACCAATAACATACATGTATACCAATAACATACATGTATACCAACAATAACATACATATATACCAATAACATACATGTATACCAATAACATACATGTATACCAATAACATACATGTATACCAACAATAACATACATATATACCAACAATAACATACATGTATACCAATAACATACATATATACCAACAATAACATACATGTATACCAATAACATACATGTATACCAATAACATACATGTATACCAACAATAACATACATATATACCAACAATAACATACATATATACCAACAATAACATACATGTATACCAATAACATACATGTATACCAACAATAACATACATGTATACCAACAATAACATACATGTATACCAACAATAACATACATGTATACCAATAACATACATGTATACCAACAATAACATACATGTATACCAACAATAACATACATGTATACCAATAACATACATGTATACCAATAACATACATATATACCAACAATAACATACATGTATACCAATAACATACATGTATACCAATAACATACATGTATACCAACAATAACATACATATATATACCAATAACATACATATATACCAATAACATACATATATACCAACAATAACATACATGTATACCAATAACATACATGTATACCAATAACATACATGTATACCAACAATAACATACATATATACCAACAATAACATACATATATACCAACAATAACATACATGTATACCAATAACATACATGTATACCAACAATAACATACATGTATACCAACAATAACATACATGTATACCAACAATAACATACATGTATACCAACAATAACATACATGTATACCAACAATAACATACATGTATACCAATAACATACATGTATACCAACAATAACATACATGTATACCAACAATAACATACATGTATACCAATAACATACATGTATACCAATAACATACATGTATACCAACAATAACATACATGTATACCAATAACATACATGTATACCAATAACATACATGTATACCAACAATAACATACATGTATACCAATAACATACATATATACCACAATAACATACATATATACCAACAATAACATACATGTATACCAATAACATACATATATACCAACAATAACATACATATATACCAATAACATACATGTATACCAATAACATACATGTATACCAACAATAACATACATATATACAACAATAACATACATGTATACCAATAACATACATATATACCAACAATAACATACATGTATACCAATAACATACATGTATACCAACAATAACATACATGTATACCAACAATAACATACATGTATACCAACAATAACATACATGTATACCAACAATAACATACATGTATACCAACAATAACATACATATATACCAACAATAACATACATGTATACCAACAATAACATACATGTATACCAATAACATACATGTATACCAATAACATACATGTATACCAATAACATACATGTATACCAATAACATACATATATACCAACAATAACATACATGTATACCAACAATAACATACATATATACCAACAATAACATACATGTATACCAATAACATACATGTATACCAATAACATACATATATACCAATAACATACATGTATACCAATAACATACATGTATACCAATAACATACATATATACCAATAACATACATATACTTATAAAAAGCACCCGAAAGTTACGTTTCAGCAAGTTTGCCCGCTACAAATACAACATAATATTTCTAAGCGGTATTCTTTGTTTACCTATGCAGTGTATGGAACACCGTCGCGTAGCATCTAATACACAGTGTGCATTCAAGATGGCGGCCTACAAGCTAAACAAAATATAGTTGGACTAAATAGCAAATTACACCCATTTACATACATCAATCACTTAACAGGAATTGTCAGTAACACAGATAGGATTAACTACACCAGGGATGTTCCTAAACAGAACAATACTTGAGGATTATCATGTCAGAACCAGCAAGAATACACGAAACTGGACCTCATGATGTAAAACAGGCAGTAGATTACAACTGGTATGATATTCGAAGGCGATCTGTTGTTCTGTTTGCTTCATAGAGCAATGGTCAAATTCCTATAGTGCTGTCAGTAAAACTGCATCACCACACTCCATGGAAACGTACATGGTGGATAATAAAGCTCAGAGGTCTTACAATATTTTGTAAGAAAATTTTGTAAAAAAACATTATTAGGGAGAATTTCACTCGGCAAACTCTGCTTAACACTGCGAATGCGCATACCCTAATCTTTGAGTGGGCATGTCAGCTGCATATCAATTAGTTGGGAAATCTCATGCAAAAATGTATACACTCAGGGCACAGGCACACATTTTTTGTTTGCCCTATGGTCATATAGGAAGTAATGTTTTACTTACTATATGATCATAGGGCAAAGAAAAATGTGTGCTTACTTACTATATGGCAAAAATATTTTGTGTGTGTCTTGTGCCTGTGACTCAGGGCACATAGGTTCATCGAAGGAAATATAATAGCAATGTTTACAAATACTCATCTGCGAATGCTTACCTTAGATCCATCAGGATTGGTTTCCATGAATCCTCTTACATTTACCCACTCAATCATTAACCCACGCAGTGATACCTGAGCTCTCAGTATATGACTCAGTGTAATCTGAAATTAAATAGTCGTCAAATATTTAAACTATTAACCCATTCAACACCAAGTAACTGACATAGACTGGTTAATATTTTTAGACCAATAAATTAATAAGAAAATTACATTTGGACCAGTTCATTTATCAAAATGGGTAATTTTTTCTAAAATTAGTAACACTATGAACCGGCTCATCTGAATCTTCACTTTTTGTCAGCCTATTTAATGAATGAGTGAGTATTTGGTTTAACGGAGTATCAGCACAGTTCAGGCTATATCGCTCCGGGTTAAGTATATTGTACACAAGGTAGTTAAAAATATATGTAGATAAATACATATATGTAGTAAAATTGTAATGACAAATGGTCAATTGCAACAAAATGTATCAAGATGTAAAAATGTAATGACAAAAAACGTAAACCAGAAAAACGTTATAATTTATGGACAATATGTGATTTTTATAAAAATGCAATAATGTATTTAAAAATCGACTATGTCGAAAAGCTCCTTTATTGTCATAACTATAATATTTTTGGCGAACGAGTGCTAAATCTACACAGTGAATTAAGATGTGTTCAACATTTATAGAGGAATGGCATGGTACACACCATGGTGGATTCTCTCTTTTCAATAAAAATGAGTGTGTGAAACGGGTATGTCCAAGTCTCAGCCTTGACATTACTGTTTCCTCTCTACAGATGGAGTCATAAATAAAAGATGATTTGCCAATGTTTGTCTTAATTAATTGTAGTTTATTGAATTGTATGTTATTCCAAGTGGCTTGCCATTTTGAAGTACTGGTAATGTAAGAAAGAATCAATTGTCTAGCAACAGTGTATGGTACATGTATTTTAGAATTTATACAGTCTAGTT
>CM026399.1:63584495-63680059 GCA_014843695.1 Archivesica marissinica | reverse complement strand
ACATGTATACCAATAACATACATGTATACCAATAACATACATGTATACCAATAACATACATGTATACCAATAACATACATATATACCAATAACATACATGTATACCAATAACATACATGTATACTAATAACATACATATATACCAACAATAACATACATATATACCAATAACATACATATATACCAACAATAACATACATATATACCAATAACATACATGTATACCAACAATAACATACATATATACCAATAACATACATGTATACCAACAATAACATACATATATACCAATAACATACATGTATACCAATAAGATACATGTATACCAATAACATACATATATACCAATAACATACATGTATACCAACAATAACATACATATATACCAACAATAACATACATGTATACCAATAACATACATGTATACCAATAACATACATATATACCAACAATAACATACATATATACCAACAAAAATACATGCCAATAAACAACATGTATACATGTATACCAACAATAACATATGTATACCAACAATACATACATGTATACCAACAATAACATACATGTATACCAACAATCATACATGTATACCAACAATAACATACATATATACCAACAACACCACATATACCACAATAACATACAGTATACCAACAATAACATACATGTATACCAACAATAACATATATGTATACCAACAATAACTACATACCCAATAACCAACAATAACATACATGTATACCAATAACATACATATATACCAATAACATACATGTATACCAACAATAACATACATATATACCAATAACATACATGTATACCAACAATAACATACATGTATACCAACAATAACATACATATATACCAACAATAACATACATATATACCAATAACATACATGTATACCAATAACATACATGTATACCAACAATAACATACATATATACCAACAATAACATACATGTATACCAACAATAACATACATGTATACCAACAATAACATACATGTATACCAACAATAACATACATATATACCAATAACATACATGTATACCAAAACAACAAACCAAAACAACAAAACCAACAAAACAACAAACCAAAACAACAAAACCAACAAAACAAAAAAACCAACAATAACATACATATATACCAATAACATACATGTATACCAATAACATACATGTATACCAATAACATACATATATACCAACAATAACATACATGTATACCAATAACATACATATATACCAACAATAACATACATGTATACCAATAACATACATATATACCAACAATAACATACATATATACCAATAACATACATGTATACCAACAATAACATACATGTATACCAACAATAACATACATATATACCAATAACATACATGTATACCAACAATAACATACATGTATACCAATAACATACATGTATACCAATAACATACATGTATACCAACAATAACATACATACCAATAACATACATGTATACCAATAACATACATGTATACCAATAACATACATATATACCAATAACATACATGTATACCAATAACATACATGTATACCAACAATAACATACATGTATACCAACAATAACATACATGTATACTAATAACATACATATATACCAATAACATACATGTATACCAATAACATACATGTATACCAACAATAACATACATGTATACCAACAATAACATACATGTATACCAACAATAACATACATGTATACCAACAATAACATACATGTATACCAACAATAACATACATGTATACCAATAACATACATGTATACCAATAACATACATGTATACCAACAATAACATACATGTATACCAATAACATACATATATACCAACAATAACATACATATATACCAATAACATACATATATACCAATAACATACATATATACCAATAACATACATGTATACCAACAATAACATACATGTATACCAATAACATACATATATACCAATAACATACATGTATACCAATAACATACATGTATACCAACAATAACATACATGTATATATACCAACAATAACATACATGTATACCAATAACATACATATATACCAATAACATACATATATACCAATAACATACATGTATACCCAATAACATACATGTATACCAATAACATACATATATACCAATAACATACATGTATACCAATAACATACATGTATACCAACAATAACATACATGTATACCAATAACATACATGTATACCAATAACATACAATATACCAATAACATACATGTATACCAACAATAACATACATGTATACCAACAATAACATACATGTATACCAACAATAACATACATGTATACCAACAATAACATACATGTATACCAATAACATACATATATACCAATAACATACATGTATACCAATAACATACATGTATACCAATAACATACATGTATACCAACAATAACATACATGTATACCAATAACATACATATATACCAACAATAACATACATATATACCAATAACATACATGTATACCAACAATAACATACATGTATACCAATAACATACATATATACCAATAACATACATGTATACCAACAATAACATACATATATACCAATAACATACATGTATACCAACAATAACATACATGTATACTAATAACATACATGTATACCAACAATAACATACATGTATACCAACAATAACATACATATATACCAATAACATACATGTATACCAATAACATACATGTATACCAACAATAACATACATGTATACCAATAACATACATGTATACCAACAATAACATACATGTATACCAACAATAACATACATGTATACCCAATAACATACATTATACCAATAACATACATGTATACCAATAACATACATGTATACCAATAACATACATATATACCAATAACATACATGTATACCAATAACATACATGTATACCAACAATAACATACATGTATACCAATAACATACATGTATACCAATAACATACATATATACCAATAACATACATATATACCAACAATAACATACATGTATACCAATAACATACATGTATACCAACAATAACATACATGTATACCAACAATAACATACATATATACCCAATAACATACATGTATACCAACAATAACATACATATATACCAATAACATACATGTATACCAACAATAACATACATATATACCAATAACATACATGTATACCAACAATAACATACATGTATACCAACAATAACATACATGTATACCAATAACATACATATATACCAATAACATACATGTATACCAACAATAACATACATATATACCAATAACATACATGTATACCAACAATAACATACATGTATACCAATAACATACATGTATACCAACAATAACATACATGTATACCAACAATAACATACATGTATACCAATAACATACATGTATACCAATAACATACATATATACCAACAATAACATACATGTATACCAACAATAACATACATGTATACCAACAATAACATACATGTATACCAACAATAACATACATGTATACCAACAATAACATACATGTATACCAACAATAACATACATGTATACCAATAACATACATATATACCAATAACATACATGTATACCAACAATAACATACATATATACCAATAACATACATGTATACCAACAAAACAACAATAACATACATGTATACCACAATAACATACATGTATACCAATAACATACATATATACCAATAACATACATGTATACCAACAATAACATACATATATACCAATAACATACATGTATACCAACAATAACATACATGTATACCAACATAACATACATGTATACCAACAATACATACATGTATACCAACAATAACATACATGTATACCACAATAACATACATGTATACCAACAAAACATACATGTATACCAATAACATACATATATACCAACAATAACATACATGTATACCAACAATAACATACATATATACCAATAACATACATGTATACCAACAATAACATACATGTATACTAATAACATACATGTATACCAATAACATACATATATACCAATAACATACATGTATACCAATAACATACATGTATACCAACAATAACATACATGTATACTAATAACATACATGTATACCAACAATAACATACATGTATACCAATAACATACATGTATACCAACAATAACATACATGTATACCAATAACATACATGTATACCAACAATAACATACATGTATACCAATAACATACAGTATACCAATAACACACATATATACCAATAACATACATGTATACCAATAACATACATTATACCAATAACATACATGTATACCAATAACATACATGTATACCAATAACATACATGTATACCAATAACATACATGTATACCAATAACATACATGTATACCAATAACATACATGTATACCAATAACATACATATATACCAATAACATACATGTATACCAATAACATACATGTATACCACAATAACATACATGTATACCAATAACATACATGTATACCAACAAACATACATGTATACCACAATAACATACATGTATACCAATAACATACATGTATACCAATAACATACATGTATACCAACAACAACAAATACCAACATACATACATTATACCAATAACATACATATATACCAACAAACAACAAACCAACAATAACATACATATATACCAATAACATACATGTATACCAACAAAAAACAAACCAATAACATACATATATACCAACAATAACATACATGTATACCAATAACATACATGTATACCAACAATAACATACATATATACCAATAACATACATGTATACCAATAACATACATATATACCAATAACATACATGTATACACAATAACATACATGTATACCAATAACATACATATATACCACAATAACATACATGTATACCAATAACATACATATATACCAATAACATACATATATACCAATAACATACATGTATACCAACAATAACATACATATATACCAACAATAACATACATGTATACCAACAATAACATACATATATACCAATAACATACATATATACCAACAATAACATACATGTATACCAACAATAACATACATGTATACCAATAACATACATGTATACCAACAATAACATACATATATACCAACAATAACATACATGTATACCAACAATAACATACATGTATACCAACAATAACATACATGTATACCAATAATAACATACATGTATACCAACAATAACATACATATATACCAACAATAACATACATGTATACCAACAATAACATACATATATACCAACAATAACATACATATATACCAATAACATACATGTATACCAATAACATACATGTATACCAACAATAACATACATATATACCAACAATAACATACATGTATACCAACAATAACATACATGTATACCAACAATAACATACATGTATACCAATAACATACATATATACCAATAACATACATGTATACCAATAACATACATGTATACCAATAACATACATATATACCAACAATAACATACATGTATACCAATAACATACATATATACCAACAATAACATACATATATACCAATAACATACATGTATACCAACAATAACATACATGTATACCAATAACATACATGTATACCAATAACATACATGTATACCAACAATAACATACATATATACCAATAACATACATGTATACCAACAATAACATACATGTATACCAATAACATACATGTATCCAACAATAACATACATGTATACCAACAATAACATACATGTATACCAATAACATACATGTATACCAATAACATACATGTATACCAACAATAACATACATGTATACCAATAACATACATGTATACCAACAATAACATACATGTATACAACAATAACATACATGTATACCAACAATAACATACATGTATACCAACAATAACATACATGTATAACAATAACATACATGTATACCAATAACATACATATATACAATAACATACATGTATACCAATAACATACATGTATACCCAATAACATACATGTATAAATAACATACATGTATACCAAAATAACATACATGTATACCAATAACATACATATATCCCAATAACATACATGTATACCAATAACATACATGTATACCAATAACATACATGTATACCAATAACATACATATATACCAATAACATACATATATACCAACAATAACATACATATATACCAATAACATACATGTATACCAACAATAACATACATATATACCAATAACATACATGTATACCAACAATAACATACATGTATACCAACAATAACATACATATATACCAATAACATACATGTATACCAATAACATACATGTATACCAATAACATACATGTATACCAATAACATACATGTATACCAATAACATACATGTATACCAACAATAACATACATATATACCAATAACATACATGTATACCAATAACATACATGTATACCAATAACATACATATATACCAACAATAACATACATATATACCAACAATAACATACATGTATACCAATAACATACATATATACCAACAATAACATACATGTATACCAATAACATACATGTATACCAATAACATACATGTATACCAACAATAACATACATATATACCAACAATAACATACATGTATACCAACAATAACATACATGTATACCAATAACATACATGTATACCAACAATAACATACATGTATACCAACAATAACATACATGTATACCAATAACATACATATATACCAATAACATACATGTATACCAACAATAACATACATATATACCAATAACATACATGTATACCAACAATAACATACATGTATACCAACAATAACATACATATATACCAACAATAACATACATGTATACCAATAACATACATGTATACCAACAATAACATACATGTATACCAACATAACATACATGTATACCAACAATAACATACATGTATACCAACAATAACATACATGTATACCAACAATAACATACATGTATACCAACAATAACATACATGTATACCAACAATAACATACATGTATACCAACAATAACATACATGTATACCAATAACATACATATATACCAATAACATACATGTATACCAACAATAACATACATATATACCAATAACATACATGTATACCAACAATAACATACATGTATACCAACAATAACATACATGTATACCAACAATAACATACATGTATACCAATAACATACATGTATACCAACAATAACATACATGCATACCAACAATAACATACATGTATACCAACAATAACATACATGTATACCAACAATAACATACATATATACCAACAATAACATACATGTATACCAACAATAACATACATATATACCAACAATAACATACATGTATACCAACAATAACATACATATATACCAACAATAACATACATGTATACCAACAATAACATACATGTATACCAACAATAACATACATGTATACCAACAATAACATACATATATACCAACAATAACATACATATATACCAATAACATACATGTATACAACAATAACATACATGTATACCAACAATAACATACATGTATACCAACAATAACATACATGTATACCAACAATAACATACATGTATACCAACAATAACATACATGTATACCAACAATAACATACATATATACCAATAACATACATATATACCAACAATAACATACATGTATACCAATAACATACATATATACCAACAATAACATACATATATACCAACAATAACATACATGTATACCAATAACATACATATATACCAATAACATACATGTATACCAATAACATACATGTATACCAATAACATACATGTATACCAATAACATACATGTATACCAATAACATACATGTATACCAATAACATACATGTATACCAATAACATACATGTATACCAATAACATACATATATACCAACAATAACATACATGTATACCAATAACATACATATATACCAACAATAACATACATGTATACCAATAACATACATATATACCAACAATAACATACATGTATACCAATAACATACATGTATACCAACAATAACATACATGTATACCAACAATAACATACATATATACCAATAACATACATGTATACCAACAATAACATACATGTATACCAATAACATACATGTATACCAATAACATACATGTATACCAACAATAACATACATACCAATAACATACATGTATACCAATAACATACATGTATACCAATAACATACATATATACCAATAACATACATGTATACCAACAATAACATACATGTATACCAATAACATACATGTATACCAACAATAACATACATATATACCAATAACATACATGTATACCAATAACATACATGTATACCAATAACATACATGTATACCAATAACATACATGTATACCAATAACATACATGTATACCAATAACATACATATATACCAATAACATACATGTATACCAATAACATACATGTATACCAATAACATACATATATACCAACAATAACATACATATATACCAATAACATACATATATACCAACAATAACATACATATATACCAATAACATACATGTATACCAACAATAACATACATATATACCAATAACATACATGTATACCAACAATAACATACATATATACCAATAACATACATGTATACCAATAACATACATGTATACCAATAACATACATATATACCAATAACATACATGTATACCAACAATAACATACATATATACCAACAATAACATACATGTATACCAATAACATACATGTATACCAATAACATACATATATACCAACAATAACATACATATATACCAACAATAACATACATGTATACCAACAATAACATACATGTATACCAACAATAACATACATGTATACCAACAATAACATACATATATACCAACAATAACATACATATATACCAACAATAACATACATATATACCAACAATAACATACATGTATACAAACAATAACATACATGTATACCAACAATAACATACATGTATACCAACAATAACATACATGTATACAACAATAACATACGTATACCAATAACATACATATATACAATAACATACATGTATACCAACAATAACATACATATATACCAATAACATACATGTATACCAACAAAACATACATGTATACCAACAAAACATACATATACAACAATAACATACATATATACCAATAACATACATGTATACCAATAACATACATGTATACCAACAATAACATACATATATACCAACAATAACATACATGTATACCAACAATAACATACATGTATACCAACAATAACATACATGTATACCAACAATAATATACATATATACCAATAACATACATGTATACCAATAACATACATGTATACCAATAACATACATATATACCAACAATAACATACATGTATACCAATAACATACATATATACCAACAATAACATACATATATACCAACAATAACATACATATATACCAATAACATACATGTATACCAATAACATACATGTATACCAATAACATACATATATACCAACAATAACATACATGTATACCAATAACATACATATATACCAACAATAACATACATGTATACCAATAACATACATATATACCAACAATAACATACATGTATACCAATAACATACATGTATACCAACAATAACATACATGTATACCAACAATAACATACATATATACCAATAACATACATGTATACCAACAATAACATACATGTATACCAATAACATACATGTATACCAATAACATACATGTATACCAACAATAACATACATACCAATAACATACATGTATACCAATAACATACATGTATACCAATAACATACATATATACCAATAACATACATGTATACCAATAACATACATGTATACCAACAATAACATACATGTATACCAACAATAACATACATGTATACTAATAACATACATATATACCAATAACATACATGTATACCAATAACATACATGTATACCAACAATAACATACATGTATACCAACAATAACATACATGTATACCAACAATAACATACATGTATACCAACAATAACATACATGTATACCAACAATAACATACATGTATACCAATAACATACATGTATACCAATAACATACATGTATACCAACAATAACATACATGTATACCAATAACATACATATATACCAACAATAACATACATGTATACCAATAACATACATATATACCAATAACATACATATATACCAATAACATACATGTATACCAACAATAACATACATGTATACCAATAACATACATATATACCAATAACATACATGTATACCAATAACATACATGTATACCAACAATAACATACATGTATACCAATAACATACATATATACCAATAACATACATGTATACCAATAACATACATATATACCAACAATAACATACATATATACCAACAATAACATACATGTATACCAACAATAACATACATGTATACCAATAACATACATATATACCAATAACATACATGTATACCAATAACATACATGTATACCAACAATAACATACATGTATACCAATAACATACATGTATACCAACAATAACATACATGTATACCAATAACATACATATATACCAATAACATACATGTATACCAATAACATACATGTATACCAACAATAACATACATGTATACCAATAACATACATATATACCAATAACATACATGTATACCAATAACATACATGTATACCAACAATAACATACATGTATACCAATAACATACATATATACCAACAATAACATACATGTATACCAATAACATACATATATACCAATAACATACATATATACCAATAACATACATGTATACCAACAATAACATACATGTATACCCAATAACATACATGTATACCAATAACATACATGTATACCAACAATAACATACATGTATACCAACAATAACATACATGTATACCAATAACATACATGTATACCAACAATAACATACATGTATACCAACAATAACATACATATATACCAACAATAACATACATGTATACCAATAACATACATGTATACCAACAATAACATACATGTATACCAATAACATACATGTATACCAACAATAACATACATGTATACCAACAATAACATACATGTATACCAATAACATACATATATACCAATAACATACATGTATACCAATAACATACATGTATACCAATAACATACATATATACCAATAACATACATATATACCAATAACATACATATATACCAACAATAACATACATATATACCAATAACATACATGTATACCAACAATAACATACATATATACCAATAACATACATGTATACCAACAATAACATACATGTATACCAACAATAACATACATGTATACCAACAATAACATACATATATACCAATAACATACATGTATACCAATAACATACATGTATACCAATAACATACATATATACCAATAACATACATGTATACCAACAATAACATACATATATACCAACAATAACATACATGTATACCAATAACATACATGTATACCAATAACATACATATATACCAACAATAACATACATATATACCAACAATAACATACATGTATACCAACAATAACATACATGTATACCAACAATAACATACATGTATACCAACAATAACATACATATATACCAACAATAACATACATGTATACCAACAATAACATACATGTATACCAACAATAACATACATGTATACCAATAACATACATGTATACCAACAATAACATACATGTATACCAATAACATACATGTATACCAATAACATACATGTATACCAACAATAACATACATATATACCCATAACATACATGTATAAACAATAACATACATGTATACCAACAATAACATACATGTATACCAAAACATACATGTATACCAACAATAACATACATGTATACCAACAAACATACATGTATACCAACAATAACATACATGTATACCAATAACATACATATATACCAACAATACATACATGTATAAACAATAACATACATGTATACCAACAATAACATACATGTATACCAATACTACATGTATACCAACAATAACATACATGTATACCAATAACATACATGTATACCAATAACATACATGTATACCAACAATAACATACATACCAATAACATACATATATACCAATAACATACATGTATACCAATAACATACATATATACCAATAACATACATATATACCAATAACATACATGTATACCAACAATAACATACATGTATACCAACAATAACATACATGTATACCAATAACATACATATATACCAATAACATACATGTATACCAATAACATACATGTATACCAACAATAACATACATGTATACCAACAATAACATACATGTATACCAACAATAACATACATGTATACCAACAATAACATACATGTATACCAACAATAACATACATGTATACCAACAATAACATACATTATACCAATAACATACATATATACCAACAATAACATACATGTATACCAATAACATACATGTATACCAACAATAACATACATGTATACCAACAATAACATACATGTATACCAATAACATACATATATACCAATAACATACATATATACCAATAACATACATGTATACCAACAATAACATACATGTATACCAACAATACATACATGTATACCAACAATAACATACATGTATACCAACAATAACATACATGTATACCAAAATAACATACATGTATACCAACAATAACATACATATATACCAATAACATACATATATACCAACAATAACATACATGTATACCAATAACATACATATATACCAACAATAACATACATATATCCAACAATAACATACATGTATACCAATAACATACATATATACCAATAACATACATGTATACCAATAACATACATGTATACCAATAACATACATGTATACCAATAACATACATGTATACCAATAACATACATGTATACCAATAACATACATGTATACCAATAACATACATGTATACCAATAACATACATGTATACCAATAACATACATATATACCAATAACATACATGTATACCAACAATAACATACATATATACCAACAATAACATACATGTATACCAATAACATACATGTATACCAACAATAACATACATGTATACCAACAATAACATACATGTATACTAATAACATACATGTATACCAACAATAACATACATGTATACCAACAATAACATACATATATACCAACAATAACATACATGTATACCAATAACATACATGTATACCAACAATAACATACATGTATACCAATAACATACATGTATACCAACAATAACATACATATATACCAACAATAACATACATGTATACCAATAACATACATATATACCAATAACATACATGTATACCAATAACATACATGTATACCAATAACATACATATATACCAATAACATACATATATACCAATAACATACATATATACCAACAATAACATACATATATACCAATAACATACATGTATACCAACAATAACATACATATATACCAATAACATACATGTATACCAACAATAACATACATGTATACCAACAATAACATACATATATACCAATAACATACATGTATACCAATAACATACATGTATACCAATAACATACATGTATACCAATAACATACATATATACCAATAACATACATGTATACCAACAATAACATACATGTATACCAACAATAACATACATGTATACCAACAATAACATACATGTATACCAACAATAACATACATATATACCAACAATAACATACATGTATACCAACAATAACATACATGTATACCAATAACATACATGTATACCAACAATAACATACATATATACCAACAATAACATACATGTATACCAACAATAACATACATGTATACCAACAATAACATACATATATACCAACAATAACATACATGTATACCAACAATAACATACATGTATACCAACAATAACATACATGTATACCAACAATAACATACATATATACCAACAATAACATACATATATACCAATAACATACATGTATACCAATAACATACATGTATACCAACAATAACATACATATATACCAACAATAACATACATGTATACCAACAATAACATACATGTATACCAACAATAACATACATGTATACCAACAATAATATACATATATACCAATAACATACCTGTATACCAATAACATACATGTATACCAATAACATACATATATACCAACAATAACATACATATATACCAACAATAACATACATATATACCAATAACATACATGTATACCAATAACATACATGTATACCAATAACATACATATATACCAACAATAACATACATGTATACCAATAACATACATATATACCAACAATAACATACATGTATACCAATAACATACATGTATACCAACAATAACATACATGTATACCAACAATAACATACATATATACTAATAACATACATGTATACCAACAATAACATACATGTATACCAATAACATACATGTATACCAATAACATACATGTATACCAATAACATACATGTATAACAATAACATACATGTATACCAACAATAACATACATGTATACCAATAACATACATGTATACCAACAATAACATACATGTATACCAATAACATACATGTATACCAACAATAACATACATGTATACCAATAACATACATATATACCAACAATAATATACATGTATACCAATAACATACATATATACCAACAATAACATACATGTATACCAATAACATACATGTATACCAACAATAACATACATGTATACCAATAACATACATATATACCAGCAATAATATACATGTATACCAATAACATACATATATACCAATAACATACATATATACCAATAACATACATGTATACCAATAACATACATATATACCAATAACATACATGTATACCAACAATAACATACATGTATACCAATAACATACATGTATACCAACAATAACATACATGTATACCAACAATAACATACATGTATACCAACAATAACATACATGTATACCAACAATAACATACATGTATACCAATAACATACATGTATACCAATAACATACATGTATACCAATAACATACATGTATACCAATAACATACATGTATACCAATAACATACATGTATACCAATAACATACATGTATACCAATAACATACATGTATACCAATAACATACATGTATACCAATAACATACATGTATACCAATAACATACATGTATACCAATAACATACATATACCTAACATACATGTATACCAATAACATACATGTATACCAATAACATACATGTATACCAATAACATACATGTATACCAATAACATACATGTATACCAACAATAACATACATATATACCAATAACATACATGTATACCAATAACATACATGTATACCAATAACATACATGTATACCAACAATAACATACATATATACCAACAATAACATACATGTATACCAATAACATACATATATACCAACATACATGTATACCAATAACATACATGTATACCAATAACATACATGTATACCAACAATAACATACATGTATACCAACAATAACATACATGTATACCAATAACATACATGTATACCAACAATAACATACATGTATACCAACAATAACATACATGTATACCAATAACATACATGTATACCAATAACATACATATATACCAACAATAACATACATGTATACCAATAACATACATGTATACCAATAACATACATGTATACCAACAATAACATACATATATATACCAATAACATACATGTATACCAATAACATACATATATACCAACAATAACATACATGTATACCAATAACATACATGTATACCAATAACATACATGTATACCAACAATAACATACATATATACCAACAATAACATACATATATACCAACAATAACATACATGTATACCAATAACATACATGTATACCAACAATAACATACATGTATACCAACAATAACATACATGTATACCAACAATAACATACATGTATACCAACAATAACATACATGTATACCAACAATAACATACATGTATACCAACAATAACATACATGTATACCAATAACATACATATATACCAATAACATACATGTATACCAACAATAACATACATTATACCAATAACATACATGTATACCAACAATAACATACATGTATACCAACAATAACATACATGTATACCAACAATAACATACATGTATACCAATAACATACATGTATACCAATAACATACATATATACCAACAATAACATACATGTATACCAATAACATACATGTATACCAATAACATACATGTATACCAACAATAACATACATATATATACCAATAACATACATATATACCAATAACATACATATATACCAACAATAACATACATGTATACCAATAACATACATATATACCAACAATAACATACATGTATACCAATAACATACATGTATACCAATAACATACATGTATACCAACAATAACATACATATATACGAACAATAACATACATGTATACCAATAACATACATATATACCAACAATAACATACATGTATACCAATAACATACATGTATACCAACAATAACATACATGTATACCAACAATAACATACATGTATACCAACAATAACATACATGTATACCAACAATAACATACATATATACCAACAATAACATACATGTATACCAACAATAACATACATGTATACCAATAACATACATGTATACCAATAACATACATGTATACCAATAACATACATGTATACCAATAACATACATATATACCAACAATAACATACATGTATACCAACAATAACATACATATATACCAACAATAACATACATGTATACCAATAACATACATGTATACCAATAACATACATATATACCAATAACATACATGTATACCAATAACATACATGTATACCAATAACATACATATATACCAATAACATACATATACTTATAAAAAGCACCCGAAAGTTACGTTTCAGCAAGTTTGCCCGCTACAAATACAACATAATATTTCTAAGCGGTATTCTTTGTTTACCTATGCAGTGTATGGAACACCGTCGCGTAGCATCTAATACACAGTGTGCATTCAAGATGGCGGCCTACAAGCTAAACAAAATATAGTTGGACTAAATAGCAAATTACACCCATTTACATACATCAATCACTTAACAGGAATTGTCAGTAACACAGATAGGATTAACTACACCAGGGATGTTCCTAAACAGAACAATACTTGAGGATTATCATGTCAGAACCAGCAAGAATACACGAAACTGGACCTCATGATGTAAAACAGGCAGTAGATTACAACTGGTATGATATTCGAAGGCGATCTGTTGTTCTGTTTGCTTCATAGAGCAATGGTCAAATTCCTATAGTGCTGTCAGTAAAACTGCATCACCACACTCCATGGAAACGTACATGGTGGATAATAAAGCTCAGAGGTCTTACAATATTTTGTAAGAAAATTTTGTAAAAAAACATTATTAGGGAGAATTTCACTCGGCAAACTCTGCTTAACACTGCGAATGCGCATACCCTAATCTTTGAGTGGGCATGTCAGCTGCATATCAATTAGTTGGGAAATCTCATGCAAAAATGTATACACTCAGGGCACAGGCACACATTTTTTGTTTGCCCTATGGTCATATAGGAAGTAATGTTTTACTTACTATATGATCATAGGGCAAAGAAAAATGTGTGCTTACTTACTATATGGCAAAAATATTTTGTGTGTGTCTTGTGCCTGTGACTCAGGGCACATAGGTTCATCGAAGGAAATATAATAGCAATGTTTACAAATACTCATCTGCGAATGCTTACCTTAGATCCATCAGGATTGGTTTCCATGAATCCTCTTACATTTACCCACTCAATCATTAACCCACGCAGTGATACCTGAGCTCTCAGTATATGACTCAGTGTAATCTGAAATTAAATAGTCGTCAAATATTTAAACTATTAACCCATTCAACACCAAGTAACTGACATAGACTGGTTAATATTTTTAGACCAATAAATTAATAAGAAAATTACATTTGGACCAGTTCATTTATCAAAATGGGTAATTTTTTCTAAAATTAGTAACACTATGAACCGGCTCATCTGAATCTTCACTTTTTGTCAGCCTATTTAATGAATGAGTGAGTATTTGGTTTAACGGAGTATCAGCACAGTTCAGGCTATATCGCTCCGGGTTAAGTATATTGTACACAAGGTAGTTAAAAATATATGTAGATAAATACATATATGTAGTAAAATTGTAATGACAAATGGTCAATTGCAACAAAATGTATCAAGATGTAAAAATGTAATGACAAAAAACGTAAACCAGAAAAACGTTATAATTTATGGACAATATGTGATTTTTATAAAAATGCAATAATGTATTTAAAAATCGACTATGTCGAAAAGCTCCTTTATTGTCATAACTATAATATTTTTGGCGAACGAGTGCTAAATCTACACAGTGAATTAAGATGTGTTCAACATTTATAGAGGAATGGCATGGTACACACCATGGTGGATTCTCTCTTTTCAATAAAAATGAGTGTGTGAAACGGGTATGTCCAAGTCTCAGCCTTGACATTACTGTTTCCTCTCTACAGATGGAGTCATAAATAAAAGATGATTTGCCAATGTTTGTCTTAATTAATTGTAGTTTATTGAATTGTATGTTATTCCAAGTGGCTTGCCATTTTGAAGTACTGGTAATGTAAGAAAGAATCAATTGTCTAGCAACAGTGTATGGTACATGTATTTTAGAATTTATACAGTCTAGTTTAAGTGCATCTTTTGCACTATGATCAGTCATTTCATTGCCATGAATACCAATATGACTTGGTGTCCAGCAATATATAACATGTTTAGATGTAATATCTGTGTGCTTAATAAGTAATGAATAAGGGTTTTTTAAACGTTGTCTATTAATTTCAGTAATTGATTAGATCAATGCCGAGATACTTTATGTGCGTCAGAGAATCGTGATCGTTGAATCATTGATTAGATCAATGCCGAGATACTTTATGTGTGTCAGAGAATCGTGATCGTTGAATCATTGATTAGATCAATGCCGAGATACTTTATGTGCGTCAGAGAATCGTGATCGTTGAATCATTGATTAGATCAATGCCGAGATACTTTATGTGCGTCAGAGAATCGTGATCGTTGAATCATTGATTAGATCAATGCCGAGATACTTTATGTGCGTCAGAGAATCGAGGCCGTTGAATCATTGATTAGATCAATGCCGAGATACTTTATGTGTGTCAGAGAATCGAGGCCGTTGAATTGTTGCTGAAAGACTTTGCTAGAAAACCACATAGTTCAGGGAGTGACAGAAATCAGGGTTTACAAGATATACAGACCTGTAGGACAGCGTGGCTTCCAAGCGGACGTGTGACAATGATAGAGAGATCCACTGCTTTCTGGTTGATACGGGCAATAAAGGTATCCACAGCACTGTAACAGATGTCATGTACTGGGTAAGTTTCATGTCATGTACTGAGTAAGTTTCATGTCCTGTACTGGGTAAGTTTCATGCTCATTCTAGGTCACAATTTTTGGGAGAAGTGAGAAAGTGTACGATTGCGTCCTTAAATGATGTTAATAAATGAAGGATGCCCCACCCCGGAAAAATGTTGTTTTCTAGATCGTAATAATTATATGTACATATTCTATCACACAATGTTATGCAATATACATGTACATGTATTGTAAATTAGTAAGAACAAAAAAAATTTACATTACAAATTACATGTAATTATTTATTAATGTATGAAATAAGGGCAGGGCAGGGCGCTCATGATTAGGGGCAGGGAGCTCATGATTAGGGTCAGGGCACCGAGTTCTTCTAAAATGGCCAAGCTAGAGCACTTGGAAAACTTGGGTTATTTCATCAACAAAATTAAATTTCGAAATATTTGGCAAATAATCAAGAATATAGTGATCCAAAATTACACAATATGCAAATGTTCACTACAATAACATGGATTACACAAAATACTGAATAGTAGCAGTATTTTACCTTGGCATAATAGCATGTCCTGTTGGAGGAGTCCTTTTAAGCTTCTTGGCTTGGACAGCACCCATATGCTGTGTTCTTTTAATCTTGACATGCTGGTCTAAAATAGTGGTACCATACCCTGCCAGATCTGAAACCTGTAAAACAAACCAAGTGAATGGAGCATTACCCACTACTATTTGTTATCTACAATTCAATTATCATGTTATACAGTGTTCCCGTTGTCGGTCGGCAATGGCCCCAATTTTATTTTTAGCACGTGTTTTGTCAAATACATGTTTTGTAAAATATTTATATGTGAACTATATGGCTCTTACTTGGCTCCAAGGTTTTCAAATTGGCTCGAGTCTTTTTCAATTGGCGACAGAAATGGCAGCGCCGCACAGATAAAAATTCAGACAGGGAACCCTGACCTTGAAACAGTTCAATGTCATCCAAAGAGAGTGTCAGTGCTGACCATGTTATGTCCACCTAACGCAACAATATATCCAGGAATAAGAAGGCTGGAAACAGTGACGTTACAACAAAATTGCAAATATTGAGGTAACAGGGCTCATTTGCGACTAGGGCGCCCTATGGACCCTGTCTTCGCCACCCCTGGGGACCCCACTTCTCTCTAAACAAATGTTAATTTTTTTATTTGCATACAAAATATTGTCCAGTATTTACACTGGCCCCATCATAACGCATTCCTTCTATTCAAAATATTGTCCAGTATTTACACTGGCCCCATCATAATGCATTCCTTCTATTCAAAATATTGTCCAGTATTTACACTGGCCCCATCATAACGCATTCCTTCTATTCAAAATATTGTCCAGTATTTACACTGGCCCCATCATAACGCATTCCTTCTATTCAAAATATTGTCCAGTATTTACACTGGCCCCATCATACTGCATTCCTTCTATTCAAAATAGTCTAATTGTGACTTTTAACACTATTTTGTTGAAATTTATTAAATAACACAATTTAAGGGTGCAATCGTGAAAAGTGGAGGTCGTGATGGTAGCGCAATTGCTTCAGGTGCGAAAGACCTGGAGTTTGAGCCTGCTGGAGCCATTACGCTTGTCAAGGCATATAAATTCCATGTTGCCTCTTCTCTCTCCAACGTGGCGATGGATTCCATCAGGAATGAGGTCTTGAGAGTGATTAATATAAGTTATAAGTACTTGTTTCGCAATTGAGCTAAAATAAATTTGTATAAACTAATGGTGCAATCGCGCTCTGTCTCACTTCTTCCAAACATTATGACCTAAAATGAGCTCTGACTTAATGATAAGATTTCATCGAAAAGTTAAAAACTGTCAAACTGATATATATATTTTGATATTACAGATTCCCGGATCTTTCCAATAGTAACGATATAATAATATTGATTATGACAAAAATAATTAGAGGTTATTACGTGGCTAGTTTCATATCAGCCTCGGTATCGACCTGAGGTAACCTTTATATCAGCCTGAGACCGAAGGTCGATACATAACAAACATCTGTTATCCGCTGATATGCTATGGGAAGCAAACAAATTAGCACCGAGTGCGTTATTTCGCAGGAAGTAGTTATGATATGGCTTTGTCTGGTCTGATACGGGCAACACAGCGTATCAACCTGGGTGAACTGGTAGACAGTAGGCCTACTGTGGTAGGCAAATATTGACGGAAAAAAATAGGCTAAAATTAATACCTAAGTAATAGACTTTAATATTAGGTAAACATGCTTTAGTCTCTATATGAGCGTACAAGATTACAAGTGGATAGCATTAGGAGTTCGCTGGTATTTGACACAAGACAAAAGCTGAAGATTTTACAGCGGTATATAATGAATGGGAGTGGACACATTGCTGACAGCCCTGACCAATTTCTCCAAAAATGGAACGACTTCCTGCCCGACCAACCCTCCATAGTTCTCACGTGGTCTTATCATAATCCATCAACGACTTTTTCAGTTATCCTGTAGGCACACAGACTCAGCCAAAAACAATATTTACAATAACCCACATTCCCCATCGTGCCGGAGTAATCAATTTCTATGTTCTCATCTTCTATTTGTGTCTATTTGACACCTCCTCCATTAAAGCGACACTACATCGCAAAATGCCCTGAAAATGCTTTTTTACACATAAATAGCATTGCTACTGCAAGTGCTTCCGAAATAATTCGAACATAAACTTTCTATACATAAACAGTGTTTTTGTGGTATACAAACTCTCAAAAGTGAAAGTAGGATGTCAGTTATGCTCCTGAATTGACCGTTTGTTTATTATTGGAGTCTATACCAAGCGCATGCTACCGTCACTTAGAGATATTTTAAATCAAATTAGTCTAAAAATAAATATGTACAGGCACAATGGTACAGATGTAACGGTAAATCTGTATCATAACTTGTGTTATTCAGGATGCACACATTGCATTATACATGGATGTTGACCATGTTTACATTAGTTTGTTATGTCAACAAACCGCGTATATGACGCTTGTTTATTAGTTGAAATACTGAGCTTTTGAGGCACATATTTGGATTACAACTATACATTATAATAGGAAAATACAGTGTATACAAATTTGCATTCTCACCGATGTAATGTTGCTTTAACCTTATTGAGCATTATAAAATAATAATATCCCAACCAATAAAATGTCCCCCTCAATCCCATTTTGGATTAGATTCTAGATAGCAATCTTACCTTGTTCGACCATTTGTAAGCCTGGAATATCTGCGAGTACACGGGTGATTTATCTATGGCAGGATCTATACTCAAGTATATACTATTTGGTGTTACCGATGAGAGAGACTGGAGGGAACCACTGATCTTCTCTAACTCACTAAAATAAATCAAGAACATGCTTAGAAAGAGCAAATGGAATGCTGAATGACGGTTCTATAACATTTTTCAATCTGTCAGTGAAAATATACATTAACAAAATAATCATTATTTCACATGCAACAATCTTCCAAACCTGCCCCACTGTGCAAGAAATATATAACAATTACCAATACACTGTTCAAATACATATACATCATGCATGATAGCCGGGATCACAGGGATTCGGCATGATTGGGGATACTAGTATATATATTTAAGTACAGGGATTCTACTCTGTGGGATGTCAGATTTCGCATCGATCAGTAAAATGGCCCTATCTGAAACAATTTTGTACAAATCTGTCCAAATATAACGCCTATCCCGAGTCTTTATATTGTTCTTCAAATAAAACACAACTTTAAGCTGCATGCATGTATACTTTGCAAACAATTGCCACAGACATTGGCCATATCAGGTCAAATTTCCATACTAGGACACGGGTTCTGTCAGCAACAAAAAAAAATCTTCGACGGGAGAGTTTTAACTGTGAATAACATTATCAATAAAATGTGTTTCCACTAACGTGTAGGTTTATTCGACAAAAATGTACATCAAAAAGAGATTTCGTAGAATTTTTCAATTTGTTTTGAAAATTTCTAAAGCGGCGCAATTCGCGTTGAAACGAGCGTTCTGATTCAGATTGGATTATTAGAATGTAACAAGATGTTTGTTTTTATATGAAGAATAATCATAATCCAATCAGAAGGCTCGTTTCAACGCGAACTGCGCCGCTTGAGAAATTTTCAAAACAAATTGAAAAATTCTCCGAAATCTCTTTTTGACGTACATTTTTGCCGAATAAACCTACATAATAATAAACCTGAAGGTCAAACATTTTCAAAAATTATAGCTTTCCAAAAAGCTATATTGCAAGTACAGTCAAACCTGTCTTAAGCAGCCAGTCAAGGGAATCACAGAAAGTGACTGCTTAGCACAGGTGGCTGCTTAATAGAGGTAAATTGTATAATAAAACAACATATTGGGAATCTAGAAACTGGCTGCTTAATACAGGTTGGCTGCTTAATGGAGGTGACCACTAATGCATGTTTGACTGTATGTTAATGGACCATTCAGCAAGTGTCATTGTAAGGGAAACTTGAAAATCTGTAACAATTGGCAGATGTCCAAGAGTGTATGCGGCGATTCATATCTTGTAGGCACATCTAATATGGGAACTATGGTCAAGCATAACTTATGTGTTATACGAAGGCTTTACCGATTGAGCTAACCGGGCTGCTTATAAATAATCTCCCAAATGGTGACCAAGTTTGTACTGCGACGTACTTCTTTATTCCTAAATTAGAATTCTTCCACGAATTCCAGGGATAGAGAACAAAGTGAACATGATCTCGAAGTATATATCCAGTTGCGTCCCTCGTTGAGCGCCAAATATCACATGGTGAGAAAAATGTGCAGCCAACCACCTTTCACTTACTCTACCGACTGAGCTACATGTAGCCAGGTCGCTTACACGTTTATATATAATCTCCCCAAGATGACTAAGTCAGTACCGCGACATACTTATTCCCCACCATATTGGAATTCTTCCACGAATGTCCAGGGATATGTATGTATGTTCCTTTTATGTCAAACACCTTGCGGGGACCTAGACATGTTTTCCTGGGCATGCTTAGCCGTCTATAGCAGTTAACCAGTACTAGGCAATGTGTGTGAGGTGCCTTGCTCAGTGACACTACACACGTGGCCTGAACCCGGACCGTTCGATTCCAAATCCGACGCTCTACCATTGGACGCCACACAATAAAGAACAAGGTGACATAATCTCCCCAAGATGCTAAATCAGTATCGCGACAACAATAAGTAAACACCTACCTAAAATCATTGTTTACTGCTAATAAAGATTCATGGAACGTGTTCAATATTTGCTTTTCATTCCCTTTAGTCACTGAGCAACCATCGCCCAGGTTTTGAAAAACATGAGCGACGCTGGCACGAAGCTTCTGTGTAAGTCTGATAGTATGAATTATATTTTCTGTTTGATTTTCATTCATTTTTGTCAGTTTTACTACTTTTCCTCTTATTTTTTGTTCTTTTTAAACACGGTCTTATACCGCTTACACCATGAACTATACAACACTAGATCTACTGGGGATTAGTATATATGCTTTGCTTAGCAGTACAAATAGTTACACAAATCATTTTCAGGGTTGGTACATTCTTGCCATATTTAGCAAAATATTCATTATAATAGTGAAACATTTTGTCGTGGATGTAAGCGCTACGAACATTTACCCGAATTCACAGTTATATACTCACATACACTATAGACCGATATATCGACGGATCTATAGTCTGTAATCCATGGATCGCAGGTTCGATCCCCCGTCTGACCCTAATACAATTAACAGTCTTTCAGATGGGACGTTAAACCGAGGTCTCGTATCGGTGCTTTACACCGTGCAAATAAAAGAACAAGAGGAGATTCTGGAATTGGTCTATGTCTGTATCATGCACTACCTTCCAAAATCTAAAATAACTAATTTCCTCATATGGGCAACCGGTAGCGACGATAAATAAACGTAAAACACACACCCCGATATATCTCGGTAGCTTCCGTAAACTTACTTCCGTTTCTATGTTTATTATTTGCCCAAGTAACATACGAACATATATTGGGTTAAAAGTCTGTCATGTATACATGTGTAGTTGTCATGTTTTATTTGTATGTAACCGTTTTCAATATGGTCATTATGCGTATAGTAGTGTCACCCCAGCAAGACCTGAAGTTGACCTCAAGCTCTATCCGGTTGACACACATGTACACACACCCGATTATTGAGACTAAAGATGTGGTTACCAACCCCTAGATTCGACTCTGGTACACCTGACACGCTCTTTACGTTGGGCTAAATGAACCAAATAAGTCAGTAAACACATTTTCTACTTTCTTTTATTCACGTTTAAGCAATCACTTTACATGAAGTTACTTCAAACAGACACACAGTTGTATCGGTAAAGTTCTAAAGCACTATTATAAGCTTTCCCCCCGTGGACAACGTTAATGGGTTTTGACGGAAGTGCCGCCTGTACCATAATTTGTCCTACGGTTTTACAATCGAACCAAACCAAATAAGATAATAATGCTATATGGTTTGACGGGAAGCAGCCAGTGCCCTGTTTTACTAGCAATAACATTGGGATACACTAGGGAAACTCCCATGGCTGTAGATTGTATCGACTGGACGTACACTGTTTCTGATAATAACCTATCTCAATCATATTTCGCATACAGTGTAAATATATAATCATTTACTATATTTTCCACCTGCATATTTTTTATAACTAACAATATGACACAAAACACGGATTTATACTAATTTCTAACAAACGTATATAAAACGTTGTATATTCAAGAAAGGTAACCGTGGAAAGGTAACCGTTGCATATTCGAACGAATTATCCTAGACTGGTTCCCTCTGCAACACTCTCTTTAGCATGGGCCCACATCGTAATGATAGAGAAGCAGACGAAGCAAGCCAAATGTTATCACTCGGCAATCATGGACACTATTAAAGCTCGGCAACAACAGATAAGCTAATAGAATATTTGGTGTTCAAATAAACCCAAAACGGTTTCTGTATATAACTTTATTGTATGTATTGATATAGCCACTACACTCAACAAAATTCATACTCGGTCAGCTGGTGTTTTATAATATTGGGAGCGCCATTAATAATCTAACAATATCATTACAATATTTTCATTTAATGCATTTCATTGCATATGGTTATACAGCAATTCATTGCGCATACATCTGTAATACAATGTATCAAATAGGATGGTACGTGAATGTATGAATATTGATAATACATGGTTATTATTAGTTTGCTCCAAACTGTAAAACAACAGGTGGTCGATTAGGAAGTTTGTTGAATGTAGAAACATCTACAGGTATAATTTGTCACAGGGATAATGATGAACTAATTAATGTTGATAGTGACTGTCCGCTCAAAATTATATTAAACAATAGTCCATTCATGAATGGTACATAACATAGGAATAGTTGCAACAGCACAGTTAGGATTGGGAAAATAGTTACATAGTAACTTATTCGAATCCCTTTCGCTCACAGTTGAGGACATGTATTTTATGTGATTGTTGATATATCTATGGTAATTATATATACATGTATCCGGTTAATGTAGATATCAATGTTTAATTACATATCTACAGTATTTATACTAAATGTGTACTTTCAGAATTTATGTAGCTGAGTACCTTGTTTTTTATGTGATTGTTGATATATCTATGTTACATACAGATATCCTTGTTTAATTACATATCATATCTAAAGTATTTTATACTCCATGTGTACGTTCAGATTGTTTGTAGCTGAGTACCTAATGTGGTTCAAAACCCGACGCTCTATTACTGGACCACGGACGCCATTAGGATAATAGTTTCAGATTGTCTGTAGCTTAGTACCTAATGTGTGTGAGGTGCCTTGCTCAATGACAACACACGAATACGTGCCCTGACTGAGTATCGAACCTGTGACCCTCCAATTCCAAACCCGATGCTCTACCACTGGACCACGGACGCCACTAGGATAATAGTATGCCAATGGCATATGGCGTATATATATATTCACTTGTTCTTTGTATGGAATTTGGATATAACTTGCCGAAACGAAATACAAGGATTGTTTCCAAAATATCTAAACGAAACTCCAAATTAGCGAACCTGACTATGTGTATCTAAGTATTTTCCCACTTTATTTCATCTTCATTGGAAGTGGACGTCGTGATTGCCCAGTAGTTCGCTTCAGGTGCGAAAGTCCCGGAGTTCACGCCCGGCTGAAGCCGTTACGAGTGTGCCCTTAGGCAAGGCATTTAAATTCCACATGCTTCTTCTCTCTCCCTCATTGCGATGTACTGAAGTCGCGATAGTGATTAATTGTCTTAAGAACTGGTTCCGCAATCGCGCTAAAATAAATTTGTATAAACTAAATCTACTTTCAATTTCAACGATATACTCCTCAACGCCACTGGCGACATCTACTGAAGAGGGTTAAAAGGCTATGTAGCTTTACTAATTCGTGTCGCATGACGGTACCATATTTAGTTTACATACATGTCTTGTTCGAAGTGTTTTTGGTCCGACATGTCTTGATACCGGTGCAAACAAATGTGACATACTTTGTTAATGGATTAGCGTATAATTATATCACAGGATAATTTGGACGACAGGTGCGCGACTCACACAACGTACTAACAACTTGCTTAACGTATTTAAAGTAGTATGCATCCTTATGCAACCCATGTCAAAAGCAGTTTTTCCATGTAAAAATTAATGTAAATCAATCAATAATATCTTAATATAAGAGTAACAACATATTCAATCCAATCAATAAATCTATTATATAATAGTGATCACTACATTGTGCATCTCCACGTATGGGTACAATGGTATGCGTTGATGAGCAGGAGTTATCAGAATTTGAGTGACTGGGTTGAAGTTACACACTTCTTGTGTATTGTGTAACTTTTGTACTGCACATTTAACTTGTCACTTGTCAGCAGATAGTGGAACAGCAATGTCCACATATTGAAATGGATCTGTACGAACTAACTGTGGTTCTGGTAGGTTTCCCGACCCTGACATTTAAACTACAATGCATTTATTTATTTGTTATTAGTTAGTTATCGCGTGGATTGTTTTTGTAGTAAGAATTATACGTTTGCTAAAACAAGGTCATTATAATTTCAGACCTTTCCACGAACCTCTCCCTCACTAATGTTAAAATAAGCACATCAAGAAGCCTAAAGATTTGTCTTAGTATATACAAGTTGAGCAACGGCTAAACCTATGTTATGCCTAGTCATAATATAAATCACAGATAGATAGAATCAACGCAATGTATTGTTTTATAATGAAAATGGATATACATATCACTGTTTGATCAGATCCCAGCCAAGTCCGCCTCCGTAGTCCAGTGGTTAAGGTCGCTGACTTGTATATTACTGTAACCTATCATCACTGGTGGTCACTGGTTCGAGCCCCGCTCATACCATGTCTCATTTATATGAAAAAGTTGGCAGTTTCTTACGGAGGTTGGTGCACCAAGTACTGGTTATAACCGCTGGCGCCTGTCTAGGAAAGTTGTTGTTAGGTAAACTGCCCGTTTCTCAAATGGTTGCGACGTTAAATAAATTTAAATACATTTTTATAAATCACCGCCATATAAACTTGTTCACTGCCAACTACTGACTTTACGTTTTAAAGCAGATCTATATTCATGTATGTTCCATTAATGTCAAACCCACAGACACAAGGCACACATTTTTTGCCCTATGGTCATATAGTAAGTAATGTTTATGACATAGGACAAACAAATGTGTGTATTGTGCCTGTGGTAACATTACTTACTATATGACAATAGGGAAAACATAAATTGTGTCTTGTGCCTGTGGTCAAACACCTGGCGGGGACATAGACATATTTTCATGGGTAGACTTAGCCGATCTATGCGGTTAACCAGTACTAAGCAACGTGTGTGAGGTGCCTTGCTCAATGACACTATATACATGGCCTGACCGAGTATCGAACCCGGGACCGTTCGATTCCAAATCCGAGGCTCTACAACTGGACGCCACAGAGTTGGGTAATATTCGGGTAAATAACAATGGCGGCCGCCGTTTTCAGATTAGGGGTTAGAAAGTATTCCATTACACCGCGTGCCCTATTTCAAATAAAAGCTACTGTCAGGATGTCTTCCTATCTTATCGACAATCCCAAATATACCTGGTTGAAAGAACTTGGACTAGAATCACAGAATAAGGGTGTTTATTGTGGTGAATGGATCGGAAATGGCGAGGTAAGAAACTTGTAAAAAATAAAAATTTAATTCGTATATCAGATTAAAAGTGAACTAGATTTTAATTGTGACACATTTAGGTTTCGTTGAAAATAATAAGTGCAAATTGCATAGGAAATGCACGACTGGAAAATTGAGAAAATAATGTTAGCTGTCAAGGTCACTCTTTTTTGTAAAGTTGAATTACAGTCAAAACGTACCCAGGTCGAATCGTACCCAATCCAAAACAAACCCAAATAAGTCAAAACGTACACACAGTTTATAAGTCAAAATGTACCACTAGAAAAACAGGAAATAGCTGTATTAACCAAAACATAAATAACAATTTTAATTTATAAAAAACGACTAGAATATAAAATATGCTACGCGTAATTGAGGTTCATTAATTAACCATATCATATGTTTTCAATATCAAGTATCTGTTTCTAAGCACCGTAGTTGGGCCAATATTTAATTTAAATAGAAGAGTGGTGACATTGACTGGTGCATGATATTTTTTAGACTAATACATTAGTAAGAAAATTGTATTTGGACCAGTTCATTTATCAAAATCAGCAATTTTGTTTATAAAAATAGTAATATTACTCTGTTACTGGCAAAAAGTGCATATCCTGATGATCTGGATCTAGACTAAGTCTATTTAGAGGTCTGTGGTGTTGAAAGGGTTATGGAAATGGCAGTGGTGTGCGGGGCCAGGAGAGGGGAACTAGGTAATTCTCAATCGGGATAGCAACAAGATAATTATGAATTGTATACATAAGGGATAACATATTGTCAATTTAGCAGCTGCACTTTTGACTAATACCATATATATGTGTGACTTAGGTATTAGCCTTTATTGTGAATGTTGCTGATCAGTATGTGCTTTCCACTTTCAGGAAGTAACATCGTATTCACCGACCACAAATGAACCAATTGCAAAAGTAACACAGGTAAGATTTAGTGCAGTTTTACTGTCGCTGAGACCAGTGCATAGTGTGGAAGTCGTGATAGTGCAGTAATAGCAGGTTCGCTTCAGGTACGAAAGGTCCAGAGTTTGCGCTCTGCTGGAGCCGTTACGATTATACCCTTACAGCCCCTTAGACAAGGCATTTAAATTCCACATGCCTCTCCCTCGTGGCGATGGATTCCATCAGGAATGAGGTCTCGAGAGCGATCAACAATAGTTGTAGGAACTTGATTTGCAATCAAGGTAAAATAAATTTATATAAACTAATGGATTTGCTGTGTGTCTTTCATGGATAAAGATTTGCATGCCATTTTGCAGGGGAACTCGGCTGATTATGAGAAGGTGGTGAAGGCAGCCAAAGAAGCATGGCAAACCTGGGTAGAGGTGAGCGCAAATTCAAATCCTAACTTTAGATAAAGACCGATCGATGTCATGGGCTTCAACATGTATCAAGTACCAGTATATTCAATTTGATTTGTGTCAAACTGAAAATAACTACCGGATTTCATTTATTCTTGCCAAAATCAGTCATTTTGTTTAATTATGCATAAATGTGACGTTCTGGTACGGGCCTTTTTCAAATGTTAAAACTTGTGGCCCAAACAATTTGTATTATCATGCTATATTTTTATAACATTGTGTTGTGTATTATATCATGATGAATTAAATAAAATGTAATATTAATGGAATGTGTTGTAGGTGCCAGCACCACAGAGGGGAGAAATCGTCCGACAGATTGGAGAAGCTCTGAGACAGAAGAAGGAACTGCTCGGCAAAATGGTGTGATTCTTAAATTTCATGTTTTTCCATTGCATAGCAAATTTGTAATGCAGGTGCCCGATATATTTTCCTCCGTTGGAATATATCGGTGATGGATATTGATTTGGCATTGTGCGCGCTTCCGAAGACAGTTCTCCGCAACAAACATGTGAAATTTTATGAAACTTAAAATAAATGTATATCACCATAGTGTCGGGACCGGCCAAGTTATACCAGATAAAATCACTTTTGCAACAGCATAGAGCCAGATGAGATGGTACAGAACATGCCAGCTGATCCGACTCTACGCTGATTGCTATTCGGATAGTGGAACTAAAACAATTGGCTGAATAGCAAACGTGGCTGATCTGAATCTATGTTGGTTGAAAATGTGATTTTATTTACTCAGCAGGCAAAGGGTTTGTTGACTAAAAAACCACAAATGTGCCATCCAGCGCCAGCAAAGCGGAGGATATCAAATCATTGAACTTGCTTGTTGATATTGCTATTGAGTTATGTAAGACACTGTGGAAGTCGTGATACGCAGTTGTAGCTCGTTTGCTTCAGGTACGAATGGCCCAGAGTTCGAGCGCCGCTGGAGCTGTTACAATTGTGCCCTTAGGCATTTAAATTCCACGTTGCTCTTCTCTCTCCCTCCCTTGTGGTGATGATTTATCTTGTAAAAAATACATGTATAATCCATTAATTGTTATATGTACAGGAATCGTTGGAGAATGGAAAGATTCTAGCCGAGGGTATCGGTGAGGTGCAGGAGTATATAGATATATGTGATTATGCTGTGGGATTATCAAGAATGTTCGCTGGGCACATTTTCCCATCAGAGAGTAAGTGAAGTTGTTTTATGCAGGCAATGTGGAAATAAGTATCTTGCATCAGGGGACAACCACCGTGGTAGGTGAGGGGACAACCACCGTGATAGGTGAGGGGACAACCACCGTGGTAGGTAAGAGGACAACCACCGTGGTAGGTGAGGGGACAACCACCGTGGTAGGTAAGAGGACAACCACCGTGGTAGGTGAGGGGACAACCACCGTGGTAGGTAAGAGGACAACCACCGTGGTAGGTGAGGGGACAACCACCGTGGTAGGTAAGAGGACAACCACCGTGGTAGGTAAGGGGACAACCACCGTGGTAGGTGAGGGGACAACCACCGTGGTAGGTGAGGGGACAACCACCGTGGTAGGTAAGGGGACAACCACCGTGGTAGGTGAGGGGACAACCACCGTGATAGGTGAGGGGACAACCACCGTGATAGGTGAGGGGACAACCACCGTGATAGGTGAGGGGACAACCACCGTGGTAGGTGAGGGGACAACCACCGTGGTAAGTGAAGTTCTTGCATCTATCTGCATCAGGGGACAACCACCGTGGTAGGTGAGGGGACAACCACCGTGGTAGGTGAGGGGACAACCACCGTGATAGGTGAGGGGACAACCACCGTGGTAGGTGAGGGGACAACCACCGTGATAGGTGAGGGGACAACCACCGTGGTAGGTGAGGGGACAACCACCGTGATAGGTGAGGGGACAACCACCGTGATAGGTGAGGGGACAACCACCGTGATAGGTGAGGGGACAACCACCGTGGTAGGTGAGGGGACAACCACCGTGGTAGGTGAGGGGACAACCACCGTGGTAGGTGAGGGGACAACCACCGTGGTAAGTGAAGTTCTTGCATCTATCTGCATCAGGGGACAACCACCATGGTAGATGAAGTTCTTGCATCTATCTGCATCAGGGGACAACCACCGTGGTAGGTGAAGTTCTTGTATCTATCTGCAAGGGTCATGCCTTTAGTTGCTCTGTATTACAGGAAAGTCATGTCTTTAGTTGCTCTGTATTGCAGGAAAGGGTCATGCCTTTAGTTGCTCTGTATTACAGGAAAGGGTCATGCCTTTAGTTGCTCTGTATTACAGGAAAGAGTCATGCCTTTAGTTGCTCTGTATTACAGGAAAGGGTCATGCCTTTAGTTGCTCTGTATTACAGGAAAGGGTCATGCCTTTAGTTGCTCTGTATTACAGGAAAGGGTCATGCCTTTAGTTGCTCTGTATTACAGGAGTCATGCCGTTAGTTGCTCTGTATTACAGGAAAGAGTCGTTGCTCTGTATTACAGGAAAGGGTCATGCCTTTAGTTGCTCTGTATTACAGGAAAGAGTCATGCCGTTAGTTGCTCTGTATTACAGGAAAGGGTCATGCCTTTAGTTGCTCTGTATTACAGGAGTCATGCCTTTAGTTGCTCTGTATTACAGGAAAGAGTCATTGCTCTGTATTGCAGGAAAGGATCATGCCTTTAGTTGCTCTGTATTACAGGAAAGAGTCATGTCTTTAGTTGCTCTGTATTGCAGGAAAGGGTCATGTCTTTAGTTGCTCTGTATTACAGGAAAGAGTCATGTCTTTAGTTGCTCTGTATTACAGGAAAGAGTCATGTCTTTAGTTGCTCTGTATTGCAGGAAAGGGTCATGCCTTTAGTTGCTCTGTATTACAGGAAAGAGTCATGTCTTTAGTTGCTCTGTATTACAGGAAAGGGTCATGCCTTTAGTTGCTCTGTATTGCAGGAAAGGGTCATGCCTTTAGTTGCTCTGTATTGCAGGAAAGGGTCATGCCTTTAGTTGCTCTGTATTACAGGAAAGAGTCATGCCTTTAGTTGCTCTGTATTACAGGAGTCATGCCTTTAGTTGCTCTGTATTACAGGAAAGAGTCGTTGCTCTGTATTACAGGAAAGGGTCATGCCTTTAGTTGCTCTGTATTGCAGGAAAGGGTCATGCCTTTAGTTGCTCTGTATTACAGGAGTCATGCCTTTAGTTGCTCTGTATTACAGGAAAGAGTCGTTGCTCTGTATTACAGGAAAGGGTCATGCCTTTAGTTGCTCTGTATTACAGGAAAGAGTCGTTGCTCTGTATTACAGGAAAGAGTCATGTCTTTAGTTGCTCTGTATTACAGGAAAGGGTCATGCCTTTAGTTGCTCTGTATTGCAGGAAAGGGTCATGCCTTTAGTTGCTCTGTATTGCAGGAAAGGGTCATGCCTTTAGTTGCTCTCTATTACAGGAAAGGGTCCTGCCTTTAGTTGTTCTGTATTACAGGAAAGAGTCGTTGCTCTGTATTACAGGAAAGGGTCATGCCTTTAGTTGCTCTGTATTACAGGAAAGGGTCATGTCTTTAGTTGCTCTGTATTACAGGAAAGGGTCATGCCTTTAGTTGCTCTGTATTACAGGAAAGGGTCTTGCCTTTAGTTGCTCTGTATTGCAGGAAAGGGTCATGCCTTTAGTTGCTCTGTATTACAGGAAAGGGTCTTGCCTTTAGTTGCTCTGTATTGCAGGAAAGGGTCATGCCTTTAGTTGCTCTGTATTACAGGAAAGGGTCATGCCTTTAGTTGCTCTGTATTGCAGGAAAGGGTCATGCCTTTAGTTGCTCTGTATTACAGGAAAGGGTCCTGCCTTTAGTTGTTCTGTATTACAGGAAAGAGTCGTTGCTCTGTATTACAGGAAAGGGTCATGCCTTTAGTTGCTCTGTATTACAGGAATGGGTCATGTCTTTAGTTGCTCTGTATTACAGGAAAGGGTCATGCCTTTAGTTGCTCTGTATTACAGGAAAGGGTCTTGCCTTTAGTTGCTCTGTATTACAGGAAAGGGTCATGCCTTTAGTTGCTCTGTATTGCAGGAAAGGGTCATGCCTTTAGTTGCTCTGTATTACAGGAAAGGGTCATGCCTTTAGTTGCTCTGTATTACAGGAAAGGGTCTTGCCTTTAGTTGCTCTGTATTACAGGAAAGGGTCATGCCTTTAGTTGCTCTGTATTGCAGGAAAGGGTCATGCCTTTAGTTGCTCTGTATTACAGGAAAGGGTCATGCCTTTAGTTGCTCTGTATTGCAGGAAAGGGTCATGCCTTTAGTTGCTCTGTATTACAGGAAAAGGTCATGCCTTGTTAGAACAGTGGAACCCGCTGGGAGTAGTAGGCGTTATTACAGCATTCAACTTCCCGGTAGCTGTGTATGGATGGAACAGTGCTATATCTCTTGTTTGTGGCAATACTGTATTATGGTAGGTGCATTTGTATTCTTTTCATTACTCCTCTTCTAGGTTAATCTGCCGTCCATACTCTCCTCCTACAACACGACCTCTTTATGTCAGAGTATGGCCTCAATGTGTCTTACTGTTCTTAAACAAATATATTTTTAATTGTTATTTTTAGTGTGTTAAATGGTATCCATAATTACGTTTGAGAAAAGAAAAGCAAGTACCCTGACACTGCAAGCACCCTGACACTGCAAGCACCCTGACACTGCAAGCACCCTGACACTGCAAGCACCCTGACACTGCAAGCACCCTGACACTGCAAGCACCCTGACACTGCAAGCACCCTGACACTGCAAGCACCCTGACACTGCAAGCACCCTGACACTGCAAGCACCCTGACACTGAACATTTCTTAAACTTGCACTGGCTCATGCTAGTATACTTAAGGGAAGTATGCAAGATCGTACTGTGGTCGCTATATCGGACAGGTGGGTTTTCTCCGGGTACTCCGATTTTTTTCCCACACGCATGACCACATGACGTTTTCGTGTGCGCCAAAGAGAGTGATTAATGCTGTTAAATCTTGTTTCACTATCGTTGCAAAATAACTAATGTTTATACTTTAATAGAAATAACAATTCTTAATGGTTTGCTCAATTCCTTGGCTTTCATTATGTAGATTTGCATCAATGCTGTCAACAATAAATAAAGGCTTGCTAAGTAAGCTTTACCTCTAAGCTGCCTACGACCACTCATATGTTTGACAGTTGGTTTTAACTAAATGTTCTGAAAACCATACATAGTGCATACCATTTGAAACAAGATACCAGTAGTAAAAGTGTTTGAATATTATAGTGTCACCCCTATTTAAAGGGCCAGCCACTTATGAGACACCTCTTTTTATGAACATCAATACTTCCCGAATCCTATGCTTGTATGCCAGGCGTCAGGCTGGTAGGCAATCGGTAACCATTATTTAACTAGCTGGCGGCTCACCAACCGGCCATATCAGAATGAACCCCTGACGAGATTCGGACCTTCGACCTCGCGCTCCGTAGGCAGACTCCTTAACCACTAGGCCACGGAGACGGTATGCAAATGTACATTGGTGCATACTTTCATATCAATATCGATGTAGTTCGTTCAGAATTTGAGGGAAAGGCTCTCTTGAAACATATTTTGTATAGAAACCTCGTTGGCAACACCAGATTCCGGCTATTATTTGACAGTTACGACCTTGTCTCTCTATATGAAAAAGTTGGCAGTTTCTTACGGAGGTAGGTGCACCAAGTACTGGTTAACTGCTGGAGCCTGCCCAGGAAAGGTGTTGCTAGGTACACTGCCCGCCGGTAATATAGCCCAAAATGGTGTGATGAAGGTGAAAAACCTGAACAAACAAACACTGACAGTTATGTGTTTAATCTGTTGACTGAATTGTATTTTGATATTTTGATTCAGGAAGGGTGCACCAACGACACCGCTCACCAGTGTGGCTATCACTAAGTAAGTACCTTATCATGCTACAGCTCATCCTGTACTGTCGAGATATAGATCATGACCATGGTCTAGGGTTAGGTATGTGCTTCAGTTGCATGTCTAGTGTACCATTGTCTATGTTCATGGTCTAATGGTCTATGTCCATGGTCTATGTCCATGGTCTAATGGTCTATGTCCATGGTCTAATGGTCTATATCCATGGTCTATGTTCGTGGTCTAATGGTCTATGTCCATGGTCTATGTTCATGGTCTAATGGTCTATGTCCATGATCTACATGTCTGTGGTCTAATGGTCCATCTCTGTGTTCTATGTCTGTGGTCTAATGGTCCATGTCTGTGTTCTATGTCCATGGTCTAATGGTCCATGTCTGTGGTCTAATGGTCCATGTATGTGGTCTAATGGTCCATGGTCTAATGGTCCATGTATGTGGTCTAATGGTCCATGTCCATGGTCTACATGTCTGTGGTCTAATGGTCCATCTCTGTGTTCTATGTCTGTGGTCTAATGGTCCATGTCTGTGTTCTATGTCCATGGTCTAATGGTCCATGTCTGTGGTCTACTGGTCCATGTCTGTGGTCTAATGGTCCATGTCCATGGTCTAATGGTACATGTATGTGGTCTAATGGTCCATGTCCATGGTCTAATGGTCCATGTATGTGGTTTAATGGTCCATGTCCATGGTCTAATGGCCCATGTCTGTGGTCTAATGGCCCATATCTGTTCTAATGGTCTATATATGTTGTCTAATGGCCCATGTCTGTGGTCTAATGGTCTATATATGTTGTCTAATGGCCCATATCTGTGTTCTAATGGTCTATATATGTTGTCTAATGGCCCATATCTGTGTTTTAATGGCCTATATCTGTTGTCTAATGGCCCATATCTGTGTTCTAATGGTCTATATCTGTTGTCTAATGACCCATGTCTGTGGTCTAATGGTCTATATATGTTGTCTAATGGCCCATATCTGTGTTCTAATGGTCTATATCTGTTGCCTAATGGCCCATATCTGTGTTCTAATGGTCTATATCTGTTGTTTAATGGCCCATATCTGTGGTCTAATGGTCTATATCTGTTGTATAATGGCCCATGTCTGTGGTGTAATGGTTTATATCTGTTGTCTAATGGCCCATATCTGTGTTCTAATGGTCAATATCTGTTGTCTAATGGCCCATATCTGTGTTCTAATTGTCTATATCTGTTGTCTAATGGCCCATGTCTGTGGTCTAATGGTCTATATCTGTTGTCTAATGGCCCATATCTGTGGTCTAATGGTCTATATCTGTTGTCTAATGGCCCATGTCTGTGGTCTAATGGTCTATATCTGTTGTTTAATGGTCTATATCTGTTGTCTAATGGCCCATGTCTGTGGTCTAATGGTCTATATCTGTTGTCTAATGGTCTATATCTGTTGTCTAATGGCCCATGTCTGTGGTCTAATGGTCTATATCTGTTGTCTAATGGCCCATATCTGTTGTCTAATGGTCTATATATGTTGTCTAATGGTCTATATCTGTTGCCTAATGGCCCATATCTGTGTTCTAATGGTCTATATCTGTTGTCTAATGGCCCATATCTGTGGTCTAATGGTCTATATCTGTTGTCTAATGGTCTATATCTGTTGTCTAATGGCCCATATCTGTGTTCTAATGGTCTATATCTGTTGTCTAATGGCCCATATCTGTTGTCTAATGGCATACTGTTGTCTAATGGTCTATATCTGTTGTCTAATGGTCTATATCTGTTGTCTAATGGTCCATATCTGTGGTCTAATGGTCTATATCTGTTGTCTAATGGTCTATATCTGTTGTCTAATGGCCCATATCTGTGTTCTAATGGTCTATATCTGTTGTCTAATGGCCCATATCTGTTGTCTAATGGCCCATATCTGTTGTCTAATGGTCTATATCTGTTGTCTAATGGTCTATATCTGTTGTCTAATGGTCCATATCTGTGGTCTAATGGTCTATATCTGTTGTCTAATGGTCTATATCTGTTGTCTAATGGCCCATATCTGTGTTCTAATGGTCTATATCTGTTGTCTAATGGCCCATATCTGTTGTCTAATGGCCCATATCTGTTGTCTAATGGTCTATATCTGTTGTCTAATGTCTATATCTGTTGTCTAATAGCCCATATCTGTGGTCTAATGGTCTATATCTGTTGTCTAATGGCCCATGTCTGTGGTCTAATGGTCTATATCTGTTGTTTAATGGTCTATATCTGTTGTCTAATGGCCCATGTCTGTGGTCTAATGGTCTATATCTGTTGTCTAATGGCCCATATCTGTGTTCTAATGGTCTATATCTGTTGCCTAATGGCCCATATCTGTGTTCTAATGGTCTATATCTGTTGTTTAATGGCCCATATCTGTGGTCTAATGGTCTATATCTGTTGTATAATGGCCCATGTCTGTGGTGTAATGGTTTATATCTGTTGTCTAATGGCCCATATCTGTGTTCTAATGGTCAATATCTGTTGTCTAATGGCCCATATCTGTGTTCTAATTGTCTATATCTGTTGTCTAATGGCCCATGTCTGTGGTCTAATGGTCTATATCTGTTGTCTAATGGCCCATTCTGTGGTCTAATGGTCTATATCTGTTGTCTAATGGCCCATGTCTGTGGTCTAATGGTCTATATCTGTTGTTTAATGGTCTATATCTGTTGTCTAATGGCCCATGTCTGTGGTCTAATGGTCTATATCTGTTGTCTAATGGTCTATATCTGTTGTCTAATGGCCCATGTCTGTGGTCTAATGGTCTATATCTGTTGTCTAATGGCCCATATCTGTTGTCTAATGGTCTATATATGTTGTCTAATGGTCTATATCTGTTGTCTAATGGCCCATATCTGTGTTCTAATGGTCTATATCTGTTGTCTAATGGCCCATATCTGTGGTCTAATGGTCTATATCTGTTGTCTAATGGTCTATATCTGTTGTCTAATGGCCCATATCTGTGTTCTAATGGTCTATATCTGTTGTCTAATGGCCCATATCTGTTGTCTAATGGTCTATATCTGTTGTCTAATGGTCTATATCTGTTGTCTAATGGCCCATATCTGTGGTCTAATGGTCTATATTTGTTGTCTAATGGTCTATATCTGTTGTCTAATGGCCCATATCTGTGTTCTAATGGTCTATATCTGTTGTCTAATGGCCCATATCTGTTGTCTAATGGCCCTATCTGTTGTCTAATGGTCTATATCTGTTGTCTAATGGTCTATATCTGTTGTCTAATGGTCCATATCTGTGGTCTAATGGTCTATATCTGTTGTCTAATGGTCTATATCTGTTGTCTAATGGCCCATATCTGTGTTCTAATGGTCTATATCTGTTGTCTAATGGCCCATATCTGTTGTCTAATGGCCCATATCTGTTGTCTAATGGTCTATATCTGTTGTCTAATGGTCTATATCTGTTGTCTAATGGCCCATATCTGTGGTCTAATGGTCTATATCTGTTGTCTAATGGCCCATGTCTGTGGTCTAATGGTCTATATCTGTTGTTTAATGGTCTATATCTGTTGTCTAATGGCCCATGTCTGTGGTCTAATGGTCTATATCTGTTGTCTAATGGTCTATATCTGTTGTCTAATGGCCCATGTCTGTGGTCTAATGGTCTATATCTGTTGTCTAATGGCCCATATCTGTTGTCTAATGGTCTATATATGTTGTCTAATGGTCTATATCTGTTGTCTAATGGCCCATATCTGTGTTCTAATGGTCTATATCTGTTGTCTAATGGCCCATATCTGTGGTCTAATGGTCTATATCTATTGTCTAATGGTCTATATCTGTTGTCTAATGGCCCATATCTGTGTTCTAATGGTCTATATCTGTTGTCTAATGGCCCATATCTGTTGTCTAATGGTCTATATCTGTTGTCTAATGGTCTATATCTGTTGTCTAATGGCCCATATCTGTGGTCTAATGGTCTATATTTGTTGTCTAATGGTCTATATCTGTTGTCTAATGGCCCATATCTGTGTTCTAATGGTCTATATCTGTTGTCTAATGGCCCATATATGTTGTCTAATGGTCTATATCTGTTGTCTAATGGTCTATATCTGTTGTCTAATGGTCCATATCTGTGGTCTAATGGTCTATATCTGTTGTCTAATGGTCTATATCTGTTGTCTAATGGCCCATATCTGTGTTCTAATGGTCTATATCTGTTGTCTAATGGCCCACATCTGTTGTCTAATGGTCTATATCTGTTGTCTAATGGTCTATATCTGTTGTCTAATGGCCCATATCTGTGGTCTAATGGTCTATATCTGTTGTCTAATGGTCTATATCTGTTAGATATCAGATACTCAGAATACACGTCTTGTATGCATATTGATAGACAGATACTCAGAATACACGTCTTGTATGCATATTGATCGACAGATACTCTCAACTATTTCAGAGTTGTAACATCGGTGTTGGAGAAGAATAACCTTCCAGGTGCTGTTTGTTCTATGATATGTGGAGGGGCCGATATCGGGTAAGTCCTTGTATCATCAGGGAAATCCACTTTAGTTGGGTCCAGAATCTAATCCCGTGACCATTCTCCGGCTGACATGTTTTGACGATTGATTTGACTTCTATGGACTGTTATATAATTTTTTTTAGAAACCCGGCCTCTGGCATGTAGACTGTAAAAGCAAGATAAAGTGTGGGTTCTGTAGGCCATGTACAAGCAAGATAAAGTGTGGGTTCTGTAGGCCATGTACAAGCAAGATAAAGTGTGGGTTCTGTAGGCCATGTACAAGCAAGGTAAAGTGTGGGTTCTGTAGGCCATGTACAAGCAAGATAAAGTGTGGGTTCTGTAGGCCATGTACAAGCAAGATAAAGTGTGGGTTCTGTAGGCCATGTACAAGCAAGGTAAAGTGTGGGTTCTGTAGGCCATGTACAAGCAAGATAAAGTGTGGGTTCTGTAGGCCATGTACAAGCAAGATAAAGTGTGGGTTCTGTAGGCCATGTAAAAGCAAGATAAAGTGTGGGTTCTGTAGGCCATGTCCAAGCAAGATAAAGTGTGGGTTCTGTAGGCCATGTACAAGCAAGGTAAAGTGTGGGTTATGTAGGCTGTGTACAAGCAAGATAAAGTGTGGGTTCTGTAGGCCATGTACACGCAAGATAAAGTGTGGGTTCTGTAGGCTGTGTACAAGCAAGATAAAGTGTGGGTTCTGTAGGCTGTGTACAAGCAAGATAAAGTGTGGGTTCTGTAGGCCATGTACAAGCAAGATAAAGTGTGGGTTCTGTAGGCCATGTACAAGCAAGATAAAGTGTGGGTTCTGTAGGCCATGTACAAGCAAGATAAAGTGTGGGTTCTGTAGGCCATGTACAAGCAAGATAAAGTGTGGGTTCTGTAGGCTGTGTACAAGCAAGGAATAGTGTGGGTTCTGTAGGCCATGTACAAGCAAGGTAAAGTGTGGGTTTTGTAGGCCATGTACAAGCAAGGTAAAGTGTGTGTTTTGTAGGCCATGTACAAGCAAGGTAAAGTGTGGGTTCTGTAGGCCATGTACAAGCAAGATAAAGTGTGGGTTCTGTAGGCTGTGTACAAGCAAGGAATAGTGTGGGTTCTGTACGCCATGTACAAGCAAGGTAAAGTGTGGGTTTTGTAGGCCATGTACAAGCAAGGTAAAGTGTGGGTTTTGTAGGCCATGTACAAGCAAGGTAAAGTGTGGGTTCTGTAGGCCATGTACAAGCAAGATAAAGTGTGGGTTTTGTAGGCCATGTACAAGCAAGGTAAAGTGTGGGTTCTGTAGACCATGTACAAGCAAGGTAAAGTGTGGGTTCTGTAGGCCATGTACAAGCAAGGTAAAGTGTGAGTTCTATGGGCCATGTACAAGCAAGGTAAAGTGTGGGTTCGGTAGGCCATGTACAAGCAAGGTAAAGTGTGGGTTCTGTAGGCTGTGTACAAGCAAGGTAAAGTGTGTGTCTGGAGGCCGTGTATGAATGTGAATTTGGTATTTTTTCAGGAGTCTCATTGCAAAAGATGAAAGGATTCCACTTGTCTCGTTCACCGGCAGTACTATGGTATGTATTATGTACATTCACTGGTGGTACTACGGTATGTATTATGTACATTCATCGGCAACACTACGGTATATGATACGTACATTCACTGGCAGTACTACGGTATGTAACATGTACATTTACTGGCAGTACTACGGCATGTAACATGTACATTCACCGGCAGTACTACGGTATGTAGCACATACATTTACCGGCAGTACTACGGTATGTAACACGCACATTCACCGACAGTACTACGGTATGTAACATGTACATTCACCGGCAGTACTATGGTATGTAACACGTACATTCACTGGCAGTACTACGGTATGTAACACGCACATTCACCGGCAGTAATACGGTATGTAATACATACATTCACCGGCAGTACTACGGTATGTAACACGTACATTCACCGGCAGTACTACGGTATGTAACACGCACATTCACCGGCAGTACTACGGTATGTAACATGTACATTCACCGGCAGTACTACGGTATGTAACATGTACATTCACCGGCAGTACTACGGTATGTAACATGTACATTCACCGGCAGTACTACGGTATGTAACACGTACATTCACCGGCAGTACTACGGTATGTAACACATACATTCACCGGCAGTACTATGGTATGTAACACGTACATTCACCGGCAGTACTATGGTATGTAACACATACATTCACCGGCAGTACTACGGTATGTAACACGTACATTCGCCGGCAGTACTACGGTATGTAACACGTACATTCACTGGCAGTACTACGGTATGTAACACGTACATTCACCGGCAGTACTACGGTATGTAACATACATTCACCAGCAGTACTACGGTATGTAACATACATTCACCGGCAGTACTATGGTATGTAACATACATTCACCAGCAGTACTACGGTATGTAACATACATTCACCGGCAGTACTATGGTATGTAACACATACATTCACCGACAGTACTACGGTATGTAACATGTACATTCACCGGCAGTACTACGGTATGTAACATGCACATTCACCGGCAGTACTATGGTATGTAACACGTACATTCACTGGCAGTACTACGGTATGTAACACGCACATTCACCGGCAGTAATACGGTATGTAATACATACATTCACCGGCAGTACTATGGTATGTAACACGTACATTCACCGGCAGTACTACGGTATGTAACACGCACATTCACCGGCAGTAATACGGTATGTAACACGTACATTCACCGGCAGTACTACGGTATGTAACATGTACATTCACCGGCAGTACTACGGTATGTAACATGTACATTCACCGGCAGTACTACGGTATGTAACACGTACATTCACCGGCAGTACTACAGTATGTAACACGTACATTCACCGGCAGTACTACGGTATGTAACACATACATTCACCGGCAGTACTATGGTATGTAACACGTACATTCACCGGCAGTACTATGGTATGTAACACATACATTCACCGGCAGTACTACGGTATGTAACACGTACATTCACCGGCAGTACTACGGTATGTAACACGTACATTCACTGGCAGTACTACGGTATGTAACACGTACATTCACCGGCAGTACTACGGTATGTAACATTCATTCACCAGCAGTACTACGGTATGTAACATACATTCACCGGCAGTACTATGGTATGTAACACATACATTCACCGGCAGTACTACGGTATGTAACACGTACATTCACCGGCAGTACTACGGTATGTAACACGTACATTCACGGCAGTACTACGGTATGTAACACGTACATTCACGGCAGTATTACGGTATGTAACACGTACATTCACCGGCAGTACTACGGTATGTAACACGTACATTCACGGCAGTACTACGGTATGTAACACGTACATTCACCGGCAGTACTACGGTATGTAACACGTACAGTCACCGGCAGTACTACGGTATGTAACATATACATTCATCGGCAGTACTACGGTATGTAACACGTACATTCACCGGCAGTACTACGGTATGTAACACGCACATTCACCGGCAGTACTACAGTATGTAACACGTACATTCACCGGCAGTAATACGGTATGTAATACATACATTCACCGGCAGTACTACGGTATGTAACACGTACATTCACCGGCAGTACTACGGTATGTAACACGCACATTCACCGGCAGTACTACGGTATGTAACACGCACATTCACCGGCAGTACTACGGTATGTAACACGTACATTCACCGGCAGTACTACGGTATGTAACACGCACATTCACCGGCAGTAATACGGTATGTAACACGCACATTCACCGGCAGTACTACAGTATGTAACACGCACATTCATTGGCAGTACTACGGTATGTAACACGCACATTCATTGGCAGTACAGTTGTGGAGTATCTTGTGCAGTTATCACAGAAAATACAGAGCAATATCTAAGAACTGTAACCGACAGAAAACCTTATTTGAAGGGAGTTGGTATCTGCGAGGCAATAGGTGAGAAAACCTTATTTGAAGGGAGTTGGAATCTGCGTGGCAATAGGTGAGAAAACCTTATTTGAAGGGAGTTGGTATCTGCGAGGCAATAGGTGAGAAAACCTTATTTGAAGGGAGTTGGAATCTGCGTGGCAATAGGTGAGAAAACCTTATTTGAAGGGAGTTGGTATCTGCGAGGCAATAGGTGAGAAAACCTTATTTGAAGGGAGTTGGAATCTGCGTGGCAATAGGTGAGAAAACCTTATTTGAAGGGAGTTGGTATCTGCGAGGCAATAGGTGAGAAGACCTTATTTGAAGGGAGTTGGTATCTGCGAGGCAATAGGTGAGAAAACCTTATTTGAAGGGAGTTGGTATCTGCGAGGCAATAGGTGATAATACTTAATCAGTGTGTTTTGGTTACAGGTTGGTCACAAAGTGTCGATGATGGTTCAGGAGAGGTTTGGTAAATTCTTGCTGGAACTCGGTGGAAATAATGCCATCATTGGTGAGTGTGTGCCAGTGTTCCAGTCTTGTTGCATATGTTTTATTTGGGGGGAGCTAGAATTGTTTCTAATGAATTGTTATGTCACCGGCTCGAGTTGGAAAAAGGCCCTAATGAACCTTGTTCAAACTCCAGTTTGATTTTGCAGAAATAGAAAATAAAGTTGTCCAGTCTGTCAGTTTGTTACTAAACAGTACCGTCAGCCTCCGTGGTTGAGTGGTTAAGGTCGCTGACTTGTATACCACTGTAACCTATCATTACTGATGGTCACGGGTTTGAGCCCCGCTCAGGCCATGTCTCATTTATATGAAAACGTTGGCAGTTTCTTACGGAGGTTGGTGCACCCAAGTACTGGTTAACCGCTGGAGCCTGCCCAGGAAAGGTGTTGTTAGGTATACTGCCCGCCGGCGATATAGCCCAAAATGGTGCTGATGCAGGCGTAAAACCCGAAATATAATAATAATAATAGATATGTTTTATTTTTAAATCGATGGTATGGGGGGAGCTAGAATTGTTTCTAATGCTAGCTAGATTACACCTACCAGTATGCTGTTGCCCGGTCACCGGCTCGAGTTGGAAAAAGGCCCTAATGAACTTTGTTTAATGAACTCCAGTTTGATTTTGCAGATATAGAAAATAAAGTTCTACAAAATATTGATTGCAACAATTCTTTATTATATAATAATTACATTGCTATTGGTTTAATTAATTGGATGAACATATACATGTATACCCTCATTACCGTACTTGGATGAACATATACATGTATACCCTCATTACCGTACTTGGATGAACATATACATGTATACCCTCATTACCGTACTTGGATGAATATATACATGTATACCCTCATTACCGTACTTGGATGAACATATACATGTATACCCTCATTACCGTACTTGGATGAACATATACATGTATACCCTCATTACCGTACTTGGATGAACATATACATGTATACCCTCATTACCGTACTTGGATGAATATATACATGTATACCCTCATTACCGTACTTGGATGAATATATACATGTATACCCTCATTACCATACTTGGATGAACATATACATGTATACCCTCATTACCCTGCTGTTTGTATCTAATTTCATATGAATTTCCTCACTAATGATATGCAGCTGACATACATGCGCACTCAAAGAAGTTATGTGCATGCGAATTCGCAGTGTTGCAGGGTTCCCTATGTCTGAATGTTGGTCTGTGCCACTTCTGTCGCCAATTTAAAAACTGGGAGCCAACTAAGCCATATAGTTCACAAATAAATATTTGAAGCCATCATGTATTTGACAAAACATGTGCCCAAAAAAAAAAAAAAAAAAAGTTGCGCCAAATATTTTCGCCAAATCACAAAATTTAGCGCCAATATTTATTTTTTGGTGCCTTTGGCGACAGACATCGGGAACCCTGTGTTGGACAGGCATGTCTTACAGCTTACACTGTTCCAAGGATGCTCTAATTACCAGGTCTGCCACAGGGTCGCAAATATAATATTTTATATGTCATTTTGTTTTGAAAAGAATAAATAATGTAAATATAAGTAATGAATCGCTGGTTAATAGTTTCTATCAGTGTATGAACTACTTCTTCACACTTTAAGCAATCTCAATTGTAGTTCATACCCCGATGGAAAACCTTTGACCTGCGATTCTTTACTTATTTAATATTTATATGGTCATTTGAACATTTTCTTCTATCTGTTCAGTAAATGATGATGCAGATATAGACATGGTAGTTCAAGCGTCTGTGTTTGCGTGCGCGGGCACGGCGGGACAGAGATGCACAACTACAAGAAGACTGGTGAGTGGTGGAGTAGGGTTTTACATTACATTGACTTGTGAAATACAGAATGATTAGACTGTGGTACGACATCACAATTTATTATACACCTAATCACGATGTGTCTAACATACATGCTGTATCTATAACGTTGTGATGCATCGGAAAGTCTGTATCATTGCTGTATTACACAGTATGGTTCATCATAAACTACTACATGTAGCATTCCACTGGCTATGTATGTCATAATACTCTGATGTCGTATATAAACCGACATCATATATTAAATGCCGTCATATGTTCACCAATGTCATATATTCACCAATGTATATTCACCAATGTCATATATTCACCAATGTCATGTTCACCAATGTCATATATTCACCAATGTCATGTTCACCAATGTCATATGTTCACCAATGTCATATATTCACCAATGTATATTCACCGGTGTCATATATTCACCAATGTCATATATTCACCAATGTCATATGTTCACCAATGTCATATATTCACCAATGTCATATGTTCACTTATGTCATATGTTCACCAATGTCATATGTTCACTGACATTGTATGTTCACTGCTGTCATACGTTCACGATTGTTACCGTCATGTTCACCGACGTCGTATATTCACCAACATCACATGTTTACTGACATCATAAATGTGTTCACCGACGTAATATGATCACCAGCGTAATATATTGACTGAAGTTATATATTTGCCAACGTCATGTTCCCCGACATCATATGTTCACCGACATCATATGTTCACCGACATAGTATGTTCCCCGACATCATATGTTCACCGACATCGTATGTTCCCCGACATCATATATTCACTGACATCGTATGTTCCCCGATAGTACAGTTAACTTCATGAGTATCGGGTAAGCATTTCTCTAAAAATGTTGTTTTTTTATTAGAACATTGGATAAATAGAATGTTAGTTTATAGTTTTATAAAGTTAAATTTGATTACGGGTAATAGTGATTGATTATATGATACAGGCATATTGATCGTATTAAACATTGCTCTCTCTCTCAGATATTGCACGAGTCTGTTCACGATGAGGTCGTGTCTCGGTTAGTGAAGGCGTACGCCAAGCTGAGAATTGGGGATCCAATAGAATGTAAGTCATACGAGATTGTATCCCGGTTAGTTTAGTTTATACAAATTTATTTTAGCTTGATTGCACGAAACAAATTTTTACAACATATATTAATCACTCTCGAGACCTCATTCCTGATGGAATGCATCATCACGAGGGAGAGAGAAGAGGCAATGTGGAATTTAAATGCCTTGCCTAAGGACACAATCGTAGATGCTACAGCTGGGCGCAAACTCTTAATGAAGCTGCATGTACTAGCATAGTATTTAGAATGTTGTATGTATTTACAGCTGGTACCCATTATGAACCTCCCTGTACAAATGAACCGTGTGAATATATGTATTTACAGCTGGTACCCATTATGAACCTCCCTGTACAAATGAACAGTGTGAATATATGTATTTACAGCTGGTACCCATTATGAACCTCCCTGTACAAATGAACAGTGTGAATATATGTATTTACAGCTGGTACCCATTATGAACCTCCCTGTACAAATGAACCGTGTGAATATATGTATTTACAGCTGGTACCCATTACAACCCTCTATACAAACAAGTTGTTTGAACCAAATATATGTATATATAGCTGTCACCCATTATTAACCTCTATGTTTTGGGCCTCTGTATATATAACAAGCCGTTTCAAACTTGTCTACTAATATCTGACACCCTGTATTGGTCTCTTGTCCAAAATAGGGTGGATATATATCAAGTCCGCCTCCGTGGTTGAGTGGTTACGGTCGCTGACTTGTAACCTATCATCACTGATGGTCATGGGTTCGAGCCCTGCTCAAGCCGTTTCTCATTTATATGAAAAAGTTGGAATTTTATTACGGACGTTGGTGCACCCAAGTACTTGTTAACCGCTGGAGTCTGCTCAGGAAAGGTGTTGTTAGGTAATCTGCCCGTCGGCGATATAGCCCAAAATGGTGCTGATGCAGGCGTAAAAGCTGTGTATTTACAGCTGATACCCTATATGGGCCTCTACTGTTTGAAGCTGTTGTGTATTTACAGCTGATACCCTATATGGGCCTCTACTGTTTGATACTGTTGTGTATTTACAGCTGATACCCTATATGGGCCTCTACTGTTTGAAACTGTTGTGTATTTACAGCTGATACCCTATATGGGCCTCTACTGTTTGAAACTGTTGTGTATTTACAGCTGATACCCTATATGGGCCTCTACTGTTTGAAGCTGTTGTGTATTTACAGCTGATACCCTATATGGGCCTCTACTGTTTGAAGCTGTTGTGTATTTACAGCTGATACCCTATATGGGCCTCTACTGTTTGAAGCACAGGCACCAGACACAAACATTTTTTTTTTGGCCTATGGTCATATAGTAAGTAATATATAATAAAGGCAACCAACGAAATTGAAACATGCATGCAGAAACATCGACGAGAAACTAGGTAAAAACGACCAGATCACTGATATGCCCTCGTGGTCCTGACCGTAAGACCTTATTCTATCAACAAATACTTTTTATTTCATCGAGATCGCTCAAATAACACCTGAATGGCGCTTTGTTTCATCGTGAACGTCCAGCCAAAACGACAACTTTTCATTTCCTGCTGTTGCTGTTCACGATGAAACAAAGCGCCATTCAGGTGTTATTTGAGCGATCTCGATGAAATAAAAAGTATTTGTTGATAGAATAAGGTCTTACGGTCAGGACCACAAGGGCATATCAGTGATCTGGTTGTTTTTACCTAGTTTCTCGTCGATGTTTCTGCATGCATGTTTCAATTTCGTTGGTTGCCTTTATTATATATTACTTACTATATGACCATAGGCCAAAAAAATAAATATTTTTTTGTGTCTGGTGCCTGTGGTTTGAAGCTGTTGTGTATTTACAGCTGATACTTTATATGGGCCTCTACTGTTTGAAACTGTTGTGTATTTACAGCTGATACCCTATATGGGCCTCTACTGTTTGAAACTGTTGTGTATTTACAGCTGATACTTTATATGGGCCTCTACTGTTTGAAGCTGTTGTGTATTTACAGCTGATACCCTATATGGGCCTCTACTGTTTGAAACTGTTGTGTATTTACAGCTGATACTTTATATGGGCCTCTACTGTTTGAAGCTGTTGTGTATTTACAGCTGATACCCTATATGGGCCTCTACTGTTTGAAACTGTTGTGTATTTACAGCTGATACCCTATATGGGCCTCTACTGTTTGATACTGTTGTGTATTTACAGCTGATACCCTATATGGGCCTCTACTGTTTGAAACTGTTGTGTATTTACAGCTGATACCCTATATGGGCCTCTACTGTTTGAAACTGTTGTGTATTTACAGCTGATACCCTATATGGGCCTCTACTGTTTGAAACTGTTGTGTATTTACAGCTGATACTTTATATGGGCCTCTACTGTTTGAAGCTGTTGTGTATTTACAGCTGATACCCTATATGGGCCTCTACTGTTTGAAACTCTTGTGTATTTACAGCTGATACCCTATATGGGCCTCTACTGTTTGAAACTGTTGTGTATTTACATCTGATACCCTATATGGGCCTCTACTGTTTGAAATTGTTGTGTATTTACAGCTGATACCCTATATGGGCCTCTACTGTTTGATACTGTTGTGTATTTACAGCTGATACCCTATATGGGCCTCTCCATAGTAAGCATGCAGTAGAAATGTACCAGAATGCAGTAGCGGAGTCTGTGAAACAAGGAGGAAAGATAGAATATGGTGGCGAGGTATAAACTCATTATAATCTTACATATGAACAATGTCTAGACCACAAGTGCAACAACTCTTATTCCAAGCTCTTGTACAATATTTATATAGATCAAAGTTGGAAAAGTCATGTTCTCCTTCGGGGAAATATTAGCATTTTGGTGAAAATCTATCTCATTTGACGTGGTGTGGCGTCCGTGGTTCAGTGGTAGAGAGTCTGATTTCGAATCGAACGGTCCCGAGTTTGATACTCGGTCAGACCACGTATGTAGTAACATTGAGCAAGTCACCTCACACACAGTGCATTACTCGTTAACTGCTTAGGTCGACTAAGCCTGTTCAGGAAAACATGTCTGGGCAAGGGATATGACATTAATGGAACATGCATAAATATTATAGTAATGTTGGCCCTCTAGTTCCCTTGAAGGCAGATACTTCATTAGCCTGGGAACAGGCGTTGATATATTTTGCATGGTCAATCATATAAATATATTTTAACACCGAGATCATTAATTGGGCCGTATTGAGTTTCTGATAATATCCCCTCCTGGGGAAACGTGTAATTATTGATTATCATTAATCAGACATATTTACTCAAGATTTAAGTCGTCCTTACTTCAATTACGCCGAATCGATCCTTTACCACATAAACGTAATAGATAAAATCCGTCATCTCGTCGATATAATGCAGAAACGGGAAATTATATGTTGACATAATTTTGCAATGTAAATGAGGCTACAGGAGCATTCGTGTATTTCGGAAATTCGGTGATTTCAGAAAAGATTCAGTTTCTATTTTTAGCGATCGTATCTTTCAGATAAGAGTTGTTCTTCAATCAACACCCTAGAAAACACGGGTGTAATGTAGGTGGCACTACGCTCGGAAATCGAGTTTCCCCAGGCAGATACTTTATTTGTATGCACTAGTATTGATTTGTCTATTTGATTGGGGATTTGTTTGTTTGCATTTGGGTCCGTTTGTCATATTTACTTTTTGAGTCTCTGCCCCGCATAATGAATGTATTTCTTACTACACTATAACTGCTGGAAAGTCACCATGTGATCATGAGCTGTCTACGCAAGTCTAAGCCCTAAAACAGATATATAGGCTCATACCATAATTTATGAAACAAGTTATGGAATTTTACTATCAAGCGAGTCTTTTGGCGATGGAAATCTTCTTGGGAAATCACCACGAGTGTAAGATCCTTTTATCACATTACCACAGTAACATATAGCATATAGCGCTTGTTTTATCACATTACCATAGTAACATATAGCATATAGCGCTTGTTTTATCACATTACCACAGCGCTTGTTTTATCACATTACCATAGCGCGCTCATTTTAATAATAACGTTGCTACTTTCATTTTGATGCCAAGAGTCGATGCAAATTGTCAAAGCAGCGTTATAATTATGTTTTAAACAGCGTTATATTTATGTTTCAAACAGCGTTATATTTATGTTTCAAACAGCGTTATATTTATGTTTCAAACAGCGGTATATTTATGTTTCAAACAGCGGTATAATTATGTTTCAAACAGCGTTATATTTGTATCATGACTTCTTTTAAATCATAGTGTATCTTACCATTAACGTTTTATCTACCAATTGAAATAGAAATATGCTTAATTTAAAGTCTAATGTACAAATGATGAGGATTATTCTCTCAAGCAATCAGAATGCTTCCCAGGTGTTATTACACGTGTGTACATATAAGAAATTATGAGTTGACTGTATTACACTGAATACAAGCAAAGTTATGTTATAAAATAGTATTATTATATGTTGTTATATGCAGGTTATTGACGGACCCGGTCATTTTGTGCTACCTACTATAATATCTGGACTACAGCATGATGCCAAGATTGTACATACAGAAACCTTCGTTCCAATTGTTTATACCCTTAAGTTTCAGGTAAGTCTGTGCATATGTGCATCAGTAACTCTGCAGAAACGCTTACTTTATGTAGTGTCACAATTGTTTATACCGTTAAGCTAAGTCTGTGCGTATGTGCATCAGTAACTCTGCAGAAACACTTACTTTATGTAGTGTTACAATTGTTTATACCATTAAGTTTAAGGTAAGTCTGTGCGTATGTGCATCAGTAACTCTACAGAAACGCTTACTTTATGTAGTGTCACAATTGTTTATACGGTTAAGTTTAAGGTAAGTCTGTGCGTATGTGCATCAGTAACTCTGCAGAAACGCTTACTTTATGTAGTGTCACAATTGTTTATACCGTTAAGTTAAGTCTGTACGTATGTGCATCAGTAACTCTGCAGAAACACTTACTTTATGTAGTGTTACAATTGTTTATACCATTAAGTTTAAGGTAAGTCTGTGCGTATGTGCATCAGTAACTCTGCAGAAACGCTTACTTTATGTAGTGTCACAATTGTTTATACGATTACGTTTAAGGTAAGTCTGTGCGTATGTGCATCAGTAACTCTGCAGAAACGCTTACTTTATGTAGTGTCACAATTGTTTATACAGTTAAGTTTAAGGTAAGTCTGTGCGTATGTGCATCAGTAACTCTGCAGAAACGCTTACTTTATGTAGTGTCACAATTGTTTATACAGTTAAATTTAAGGTAAGTCTGTGCGTATGTGCATCAGTAACTCTGCAGAAACGCTTACTTTATGTAGTGTCACAATTGTTTATGCGGTTACGTTTAAGGTAAGTCTGTGCGTATGTGCATCAGTAACTCTACAGAAACGCTTACTTTATGTAGTGTCACATTTGAAGGGGAAGTATTAAAAATCCAGTCTGGTAGTTGTGAGTTTGTATAAAACACTAATCAAGTCTAAAGTCGGTTACAGAATTTGTTCAAAGATCAACTTAGATTGGTGAACCCATTTCAGAGACTTCTTGCCTCATTTTAGAGACTTTATTATGCTAAACAAATTCTCCTTGCCTCATTTCAGAGACTTTTTGCCTCATTTCAGAGACTTTTTGCCTCATTTCAGAGACTTTATTATGCTAGACAAATTCTCTTTGCCCCATTTCAGAGACTTGTTGCCTCATTTCAGAGACTTTATTATGCTAGATAAATTCGGAGACTGTTCATTCCTCTTGCCATATTTCAGAATCTCAACGAGGCTATAGCAATGAATAATGAAGTGAAACAGGGACTTTCAAGCAGTTTGTTTACCAAAGATCTGGGCAATATATTCCGATGGATTGGGTAAGTGCACACGTAACAGTAAACAATGCTGCAGGTCAGATGCCATCAATCCAGTTTGCCTGGAGTAACTACCAGCAAGTCCTGTACAATGGCTTGTTTTAATGGAAATGAACTGTGTGTAGTTATGAATTTGGTTCAGATAGAAGTAAAATTGTAAATAAAAAACTTGGAAACTTTAACTATTTTGACTGAATATGCACTGTGACTAGCGGTGTCGCGGTATACCGGTATATTCCAATATTAAGATTCGCGATAAAATATCGCGATATTTTAAATTGAATACCGGTATTGAGCAGTATTTATCTACTGTGTTGAGTTAGATATCCAAATAAATTCCAACGTTATATTCCTTTTAATTTCACAATTTCTAATTTGAAGTTGAACAAAGCTCAATATGTTCATGTTTACTCTGTGTTGGTTTATGTGGTCGATGTTTAAAAGTCAGCGAAGAAAAGAGATATAGCGGTAAATCTGTACCATAAATCTGTACCATAAATCTTGTTATTCAGGACACTAGTTGTATTACGCATGGATGTTTACATGACGTTTGTTTATTAGTTGAAATAAATTAAGTTAAAAAAAATTGTACCATATAATAAGAAAATACATTCTGTAGAAAACTTGTGTTTTTACTGATGTAATGTGGCTTTAAACGATGATTATCTTGGTATGAAATGACCATTAGTGTAAGGTCCTATATAGATGTACCTTCCTTAGTGAGGGACAGGTCAAGGTCAATGGTCACCAATGCAACCCGGGTTCGATTCTCGGACCGGGCAGTATGTGAGATGGTACGGTGGTCTCCAGATCGGACAGGTGGATTTTCTCCGGATACTTCGGTTTCCTCACACACGAATGACCACATATGCGCTTCCATCCGAGCCAACGAGAGTGATTAATATAAGTTGTTAAAACTTGCTTCGCAATCGTTGTATATAAAGTTTAAACTTAAATCTAGGATTTAACTATTGTGACTTTATTTCAGACCTAAAGGTTCAGATTGTGGGATAGTGAATGTGAACATTCCTACAAGTGGAGCAGAAATCGGTGGAGCCTTTGGTATTATAGCTTTACTAATTATGTTTTGTCCACCTCCGTGGTTGAGTGGTTACGGTCGCTGACACTAGCATGTTCATTACTGCTTTATTGTTCAGTTGGGGCATTTGATCACCTGGCTAGTGCTTCACATTCACCATATTTAGTTTATACAAATTTATTTTATCTCGATTGCGAAACAAGTTCTTAAAACTTATATTAATCACTCGTTCTCGATTAATATAAGTTGTAAGAACTTGTTTCGCAATCGAGCTAAAATAAATTTGTCTGAAATAATGACTTTTTGCTTATAAATCTTATATGTCTTATAGGCGAAATATCCTTATAGGCGAGATGTCCTTATAGGCTAGATAGTCTTATAGGTGAGATGTCCTTATAGGCGAGATGTCCTTATAGGCAAGATGTCCTTATAGGCGAGATGTCCTTATAGGCGAGATGTCCTTATAGGTGAGATGTCCTTATAGGCGAGATGTCCTTATAGGCAAGATGTCCTTATAGGCGAAATGTCCTTATAGGCGAGATGTCCTTATAGGTGAGATGTCCTTATAGGCGAGATGTCCTTATAGGCGAGTTGTCCTTATAGGCGAGATGTCCTTATAGGCGAGATGTCCTTATAGGCGAGATGTCCTTATAGGCGAGATGTCCTTATAGGCGAGATGTCCTTATAGGCAAGATGTCCTTATAGGCGAGATGTCCTTATAGGTGAGATGTCCTTATAGGCGAGATGTCCTTATAGGCGAGATGTCCTTATAGGCGAGATATCCTTATAGGTGAGATATCCTTATAGGTGAGATGTCCTTATAGGCGAGATGTCCTTATAGGTGAGATATCCTTATAGGCGAGATGTCCTTATAGGCAAGATGTCCTTATAGGTGAGATGTCCTTATAGGTGAGATATCCTTATAGGCGAGATGTCCTTATAGGCGAGATGTCCTTATAGGCGAGATGTCCTTATAGGTGAGATATCCTTATAGGCAAGATGTCCTTATAGGCGAGATGTCCTTATAGGTGAGATATCCTTATAGGCGAGATGTCCTTATAGGCGAGTATGGATGGTATGTTGACGGTATGGATGGTATGTTGACGGTATGGATGGTATGTTGACGGTATGGATGGTATGTTGATGGTATGTTGACGGTATGGATGGTATGTTGACGGGTATGGATGGTATGTTGACGGTATGGATATTATGTTGACGGTATGGATAGTATGATGACGGTATGGATGGTATGATGACGGTATGGATGGTATGTTGACGGTATGGATATTATGTTGACGGTATGGATATTATGTTGACGGTATGGATGGTATGATGACGGTATGTATGGTATGATGACGGTATGGATGGTATGATGACGGTATGGATGGTATGTTGACGGTATGGATGGTATGTTGACGGTATGGATATTATGTTGACGGTATGGATGGTATGATGAGGTAGACAAACAATGCATGATCGCTGGGTAATGCTGCATGTGTCCGGATTGGAAATTCTCGAGTCTTGTCTTATGAGCATATTGGAATCTCAAGGATTATATGCCGGAAACATTATTGATACGTCCGTTTGACCCTGCAAATCTTTCAAGCCTACTGTTAATAACATATTTGTACTAATAATTATATACAGTCGAACTTCGTAGCCTCGAACTCGGTTAACCCTTTCCTTCATAGAGATTTAGGTTAATATACTATTATATCTCCATACAAACGACAACCATTTAGCTATCATACAGTGGATTAGTAGTCGCCATATATATCTACCTCCATAGATATTACATGAGTTTCTGGCCTTTATTATGAACATTGGTTTGACCACTACATTGTCAATGTATGTCCTATTGGCGTCAAGAGGTGCTTCTATGAGGGAAAGAGTTAACTAGATACTGCATATTGTTCTACCTTCGATGATTTGAACACGCATGACTGGAACTCTCGAACCAGATCACTGGTCCAACAAATCAATTACTATTTCAATTAACACCTTTGGGTCGAACACAATTAGCCGAGCTCCCAGGTCTGCGTGTCTCAGAAAATGTACAGAAATGTTATTCATATCAAGATGATGTGCAGGGGTTTCAGCCATGTTGGTTCAAGGTCACACGTAATTCTGTATCGGCTTTTGTAGATATTTTCATGCCGTAGCATAGGAGCTGATGAAACTTGAAATATTGACAGATATTAGCAATAGTGAAGACTGCATTTAGATTTTACAGAATGATATCCGTTTTACAAATGTCTACCGGTACACAGTCAAACCTGTGTTACTGGTCACCTCTATTAAGCAGTCAGTTTGCAGATTCCAAGTATGTAGTTTTATTATATATTTGACCTCTATTAATCAGCCACCTGTGCTAAGCAGACACTTTCTGTGATTCCCTTGGCTGGCTGCTTAAGACAGGTTTACACTGTTTATTTTACAGACCTTGCGGAGACCTAGACATGTTTCCTGGGCAGGTTTATCCGACCTAAGCGGTTAACCAGTACTAAGCAATGTGTGCTAGGTGCCTTGCTCAAGGACACTACATACATGACCTTACTGAGTATCAAACCCGGGACCCTTCGATTCCAAATCCGATGCTCTTACCACTGGACCACGTCTGCACTTTTCTTCTGATTTAGTAATGCTGTTGGGGTTACGACTGCCTCTTGGACTGTCCATTTGTTCGTTAACAAAAGATTTCTATTGATTGTTTTGTACATAATATTACAGGTGGTGAAAAACATACTGGTGGAGGCCGGGAGTCAGGAAGTGATGCATGGAAACAGTACATGAGAAGATCTACATGGTAAGGTTATAAGGACTGCCTTGTCACGGTTATTAATTTGCTTAAAAAATGTATACACATTTATTTTAGCTCAATTGCGAAACAAGTTCATACACATTATATTGATCACTCTCGAGACCACATTCCTGATGGAATCCATCGCCACGAGGTAGAGATAAGAGACAATGTGGAAGTTAAGTGCCCACTAGCGGCGAAAATAACTGTCCAATATGTTGTGGAACTTCGTACCGACACAATTCTCATGACATTCCACGACCCCACAATTTTCAGTTACAAATAAGAAAAACACATTAATGAGTTGTCATCGTTTACCATTATTTGAACTATAATTACCCAGCATGCAAAGAGTTAAGTTTTTCAAAGTTAAAGCGACACTACATCAGTGAAAACGCAAATTTCTACAGAATGTATTTTCCTAGTATATGGTATAATTTTCCCCCAAATAATTTCCTTCAAATACTGAGTATTTCAACTAATACACAAACGTCGTATACGCGGTTTGTTGACAGATCAAAATAATGTAAACATCCATGCGTAATACAACTAGTGTATCCTGAATAACACGATTTATAGTACAGATTTACCGTTATTATCTCACATTTGTGCCTATTTATTTGTAGTAGACTATTCTTACCGTAGTTAAATTATCTCTAAACAACATTATCTCGCGTTTAGTATTGACTCCGCTGACAAACAAACGTCAATTCTGGAGCATGGATGACCGTTATATGAAATCATACTTTCAATCCACAAAAATACTGTTTATTGATTCAATGTTAGTGTTCGAATGTATTCGGAAGAATTTGTAGTAGCAATGCATTTATACGTGAACAAATGCATTTTATTTGCTTTTTGCGATGTAATGTCACTTTAAACTGATTATGTAATGTTTTCATTTCAGTACAATCACTGATTGTGTAATGTTTTCACTTCAGTACAATCACTGATTGTGTAATGTTTTCACTTCAGTACAATCACTGATTGTGTACTGTTTTCACTTGAGTACAATCACTGATTGTGTAATGTTTTCATTTCAGTACAATCACTGATTGTGTAATGTTTTCATTTCAGTACAATCACTGATTGTGTAATGTTTTCATTTCAGTACAATCACTGATTGTGTAATGTTTTCACTTCAGTACAATCACTGATTGTGTAATGTTTTCATTTCAGTACAATCACTGATTGTGTAATGTTTTCATTTCAGTACAATCAACTACAGCAAGGATCTTCCATTGGCCCAAGGAATCAAGTTTGAATAAATCTGATTGAACAAAGCAGTAAAGTGCAGAAATTGAGTTTTACAGAAAATCAATTTCCATTTACCTTGATGCAATCTTTGAAGTGATGTCACGTCTACCAGTCACACAGCTGTTGTTGTAATTACATTGACGCCTCAGGAAAGGACAGGAGTTTTTTTGGTCTGTATTTATTTTAGGCCAATTGCGTAACAAGCGTTTATATTAATCACTCTCGTTGATGTGGTTCGAAGTGTACATGAAGGTGTGCGTACTTGTGATCATTTTTGTGGTAGGTAACCGGAAACCAAGGTTCTCGCTGTCGGTCACCGGTGGCGCTAATTGCGACAAAAAACAAATACTGGCGCTAAATTTTGTGAATTGGCAACCTTTTTTATTTTTGGCATAACATAGCTTCAAATATTTATCTGTGAACTATATTCAAATATTTTTCTGTGAACTATATGGCTCTTAGTTGGCTCAATGTTTTTCAAATTGGCTCTAGACAAAAATTCCGACAGAGGGAATGGAGACCCAGGAGAAAGCACACCTGTCTCATTTTGACAGCAGTATTATATATAGACGCAGTGAGCAGTAAGTGGGAAACATTTATGCTACTATTTTTTAACAGAATAGCTTTAATAACTTGAGGAATGTTGTATGTTAGCCCGGTGAACACGTGTTCCATTCAGTTTAAATAAAGTTAAGAATTCTGAAGTGATGCAAAATTTGGTAATATGTTCGTATATGATGAACAGTAATTGTTTGGTGATATTTCCATGAAATCACGTTCTCTTGTTGCAAACAACATTTGACAGCGCTGCTGCTTCCGGAGATGCACCACATTTGGACGTAGGTGTTGTCATTATAACCGTGACTGTGAGATTGGTTTACTTGATCATTTGATGAGATTGGTAGATGAACCGATTGTGATAGGAGAAACTGTGGAATCCGAGAGCTAGGACACAGCAGGCTTCTGTCTATGTAGCCACCTCTACGTTGTAGACTCGATAGAGTGTACTCTTCTATATACACGTATTATACTTTGTCAAACCTTAGTTGTTAAGCAAGCAGCTACGAGACCTGTTTTAACTCTTTCAATGCTGAAAATAACTGTGATACATGTCATGCAATTTCATTAGAATTGTGTTGTAACATGCATAACGACACAATTCTAATGAAATTCCAGGCTATGATTTCAGTTACAAATAAGAAAAACACATTAATATACATGTATATTTAATGTATTCTCGTCTGTTACGAGTATTTAAAACTATTTATAGCATTTATTTTACCCAGCATGCAAAGAGTTAAACAGTCGCTATCTTGACTGGTTAGTTAATCCTTTCAACACTACATACCTCTAAATCGGCTTACAAAAAGTGTAGATCCAGATGAGCCGTCTCATCACGATCTGCACTTTTTGCAAGTAATATTACTATTTTTAAACAAAATTATCCATTTTGATAAATGAACTGGTCCAAATGTAATTTTCTTATTAATTTATTGGTCTAAAAATATCCTGGACAAGTCCATGTCAGTGTTTTGGTGTTGAATGGGTTAAGACTGGTTTGTTATTCATGTATTAGTTTAGTTATATTTTATTGTACATATAAACACAATGCAACACAATCATTTGTTAACAATATACGTATATGTCAGGAATATACGTACAATTCTAAGCATATTTGCATTTTACCAGTACACTGTAAACTTTCAATTGGGACCCACACGATGGCCAAGTGGTTAGCATCATGGGACCCACACGATGGCCAAGTGGTTAGCATCATGGGACCCACACGTGCCAAGTACCCACACATGGCCAAGTGGTTAGCATCATGGGACCCACACGATGGCCAAGTGGTTAGCATCATGGGACCCACACGATGGCCAAGTGGTTAGCATCATGGGACCCACACGATGGCCAAGTGGTTAGCATCACTGAGAAATTAAATTTGTTATTCCACTGCTTTCAAATAACTAATAAGCACTGACCACACTAAATTAAGTGAAATAATGTATTATAAGTCGCCTGGGTAAATTTCAATAAAAAGCATAATTGAAATTATTTTTACCCGGTAATATCATTGTTTTGAGTAAAGCTTGTATATTATTTCAGAAGAATTTGTTGTAGCAGTGCTATTCATACGTAAATTTGCATTTTTGTGATGTAATGTCTCATTAATTTTTAGCTCGCATTTTTGTGCCCAGAGTGTTGTGTGTATTCTCTGTTCAGTATTACTCGGTGATTGTGTTTATATTTGAACATTCTTTTGAGTGAACATCATAGTGAAAATTTAAGTCAGTTTAACTCTTTTGGTCCTGGTAAAATATATTCTTAAGCGCGGAAGTGAAATTGTTTTTTAAAAACTTGATTTTAAACCTTTTTGCATGGTTTTAAGGCGCGCACATGCAGAAATGAATCATTCAAAACGGGTAATGCATGATTTAGATGTCGGAGGAGGTAGGCGACCTATTTCTGTGTTTTCGTTTGGAAAAAAACCCAAAAAACTTTACTGTACGTTTAGGATAACTTGACAGTGACGTACAAGGGCTATACCTATCAGTACAGGTAATTCAGGGAAATTTACAGTTATCGATATTACTATAATTATATATAATTGGAGAAAATAGCCGATTTACCTGTCTTGTGTTGTGGACATTGCCAACGGGAGTAAATATTGAGTGACGTCACTGTCAAGTTATCCTAAGCATACTATACTGTCAAGTTATCCTAAGCATACTATACTGTCAAGTTATCCTAAACATACTATACTGTCAAGTTATCCTAAACATACTATACTGTCAAGTTATCCTAAACATACTATACTGTCAAGTTATCCTAAACATACTATACTGTCAAGTTATCCTAAACATACTATACTGTCAAGTTATCCTAAACATACTATACTGTCAAGTTATCCTAAACATACTATACTGTCAAGTTATCCTAAACATACTATACTGTCAAGTTATCCTAAACATACTATACTGTCAAGTTATCCTAAACATACTATACTGTCAAGTTATCCTAAACATACTATACTGTCAAGTTATCCTAAACATACTATACTGTCAAGTTATCCTAAACATACTACACTGTCAAGTTATCCTATACGTACTATACTCGGGCAAATATATTTTCATATCCATGGTATTTACATGATATTTAGGTATTTACCTGTAGTACAGGTGACATACAGGTAAATATAGAACGAGTATCACCTGCGTGCCAGGTAAGTTGGTCTAATCTACTATAAATAACTTCAACGTCCTGTGCCAGGCTGTGGGCTCTTTATTGACTATATATATGTTGTAATAATAATCTTACATGTACTCATGTCTTCTCTAATTCCGAATTTTCGGTTTAAATATAGTGTATATATTACTTGTTCCCTGTTACGAACAATCGACATATAATTCATTTATGAATTGGCAAATATATTTGGCGCTGAGAGAAGTATTTTGTCAGATAATTGGCGTCGAAAGAGTTAGTATTATATTGAGTACCGGTAATATTTTTACTAAATGTTTTGTGAGGTTTGATTCTGGGGCTGAGAATGTGTGTGTTTTACGTTTATTTATCGTCGCTACCGGTTGCACATATGAGCGACGCCTCCTAAAGAGATTAGTCATTTTAGATTTTGGAGGATAGTGCAATGATACAGACAGAGACCCATTCCAGAGTCTCCTCTGGTTCTTTTACGTGCACAGTGTAAAGCACCGACACAAGACCTCGGTTTAACGTCCCATCTGAAAGACTACATTTTATTAGGGTCAGAAGGGGGATAGAAACTGCGATCCCTGGATTATCAGTCCAGCGTGTTAACCACTGGACTACAGATCCGTCTGTGGGGGGCTGAAAATGTGTTCGTATTTGTTTTATGTACTAATTGTAGAGTGTACACATTTTTATGGGTGATTGGGTTACTAGCACTAACCAATCTTTGACAGTGATTTCAGTTTGATCACTTCTAACACACATTATTAGTGTGGTATTCAAATATTACCATCCCATGTATTAATATTTATCCAATTACCGGTGACCTATTTAACTTTAATTAAATTGTATTTACAAAATGGGATTGTCTCAGATTTTGCAGAAGACGCTACACTACACAGGCACAATCCTTTTGTATGCCCTAAGGCATAAATAGTAATGTTTTGGGGTACGGCAGATGGGCGGAAATAAAACAATCTTGCTGCAACATTGACGAGAAACTCGGCAAAAACCAACCAGATTACTGATATGTCCTTGTAGTAATAATCTGAAAACATTCTAGCTACAAATACTTTTACTTGATGGAAATCGCTCACATAGCTTTACTATAAGCCCATAAAAAATTATTGTGTTTTGTGCCTGTAATGTCTTCGAGGATAAAACTTATTGCAATTTGTTTTAAGCTGGACTTACTTGAAAAACATGTTACGTGACATGTCTACAGAAAGTGTTTGTAATGGAGACCATGATATCATAGTCCTCAATGTAGTGAGTGTCCATGTATGTAAACATGATTGAAAATATATCATATATCTTGTACAGTCTGGAGAACATATTCTTGTTATTATTTCCAAAGGTTTTGTCAAACGTTACGTGACACAATAGTATGCATGACGCATGTTCAGTCAAAATACGGGAGAGATTTCCAGAATATGAAAACTGTGTAACTAGAGCAAATACGGTAATATTTAATCTACTGTCGTTTATGCCGATTTGTCCAAAGCTACGGATGCACCAGAAGGCGAGATATAATGGCAGGTGCTGGATAGCAGAAGTCATTTGATATCTTCAACTTTGGTTAAACCAACCTAACTTCACTGTTTCGGTATTGGATTGAGGAATTATTTTTTGGTGAAGCAGTGCTTCTTTTATTCACATATGTATATGTACATATATACTGCAATGATGAACAACACATAAATGCTAAATACAACTGTAAAACATTACATCGTATATATACTAGTCATTTAAATGCCACTACAAGTATTATTAAACATTTTCCAGAAATTTATCTACCGTAGATTAAATTATCGAAGCTGGACAGTATCTGAAAACATGTACTATGTATAGATATAAGCCGAAAACGATCCAATATGTAAAATATTGGACTGTGTGAAGTGTGTGGCGTGGCATGGCGTCGAACATGGTGCCAATATTTTACATAGTCGATCTGCTTGAGGCTTATATTTTACTTACTTAAAGCACAGTTGTATAACAATGATCTTACTAATTAAAAATGTTAATTTCGTACATTTACGCTTTGATTTGATATAATACTCTGACCCTTTGAATGCCGTCCAATAATAATAATGGACTGCAAGTACAAAGGTATGACGTCACAACAGTGTTTTAACCATGTGAAAAACACAATCAACTTTGTTAAATAAACATGCGCATTCGGGAATATCATTTCATGGTCTTGATTACTGCCCTTGAAACATGATTTTGTATGTCAAAAATGAGTAACAGACAAAAGCCAACAAAGTGTGGTATGCAGTGATTTATGTTTGTCTTTGTTATAAGCCATAATCTGTTTCATAAGGTATCGTGCATTAAAATATACATTTCATATTATTTATTTGTTTCTTAGTTCGTACACACTTATTTTAGCTCGATTGTGAAACAAGTTTTCACAACATGGAATCAATCGCCACGAGGGAGATAGAATTATTAAAATGCCTTGCCTAATGATACAATCGTTTGGCTACAGCTGGACGCGAACTCTGGCCTGCCTCTCACATCTGAAGCGAACGCACTACCACTGTGCAATCACGACTTCCAGTTTCTTGTACATCCAGAAGTCTTGCATTACTTTGTTAGTCATATTCTGGTTCAAACTGACTTATCGCAATTTCCAAAAGAATTGCAATCATACAATGACCGATGTCTATTACCTCCCTTGGCAGATAAAGTTTGATTTATCCCGAAATGCATATCGAACCTTTTAGTTTGATTACTTTGTTGTTCCCTAGATGTTGCTGTAGGATCAATGTGAATGTATACAATCGTGTTCCAGTACCCATTAGATATACTGTAGGATCAATGTATACAATCATGTTCCAGTACCCATTATATATACTGTAGGATCAATGTATACAATCGTGTTCCAGTACCCATTAGATATACTGTAGGATCAATGTATACAATCATGTTCCAGTACCCATTATATATACTGTAGGATCAATGTATACAATCATGTTCCAGTACCCATTATATATACTGTAGGATCAATGTATACAATCATGTTCCAGTACCCATTATATATACTGTAGGATCAATGTATACAATCGTGTTCCAGTACCCATTATATATACTGTAGGGTGAATGTATACAAGCATGTTCCAGTACCCATTATATATACTGTAGGATCAATGTATACAATCATGTTCCAGTACCCATTATATATACTGTAGGATCAATGTATACAATCATGTTCCAGTACCCATTAGATATACTGTAGGATCAATGTATACAAGCATGTTCCAGTACCCATTATATATACTGTAGGATCAATGTATACAATCATGTTCCAGTACCCATTATATATACTGTAGGATCAATGTATACAATCATGTTCCAGTACCCATTATATATACTGTAGGATCAATGTATACAATCGTGTTCCAGTACCCATTATATATACTGTAGGGTGAATGTATACAAGCATGTTCCAGTACCCATTATATATACTGTAGGATCATGTATACAACATGTTCCAGTACCCATTATATATACTGTAGGATCAATGTATACAATCATGTTCCAGTACCCATTATATATACTGTAGGATCAATGTATACAATCATGTTCCAGTACCCATTAGATATACTGTAGGATCAATGTATACAAGCATGTTCCAGTACCCATTAGATATACTGTAGGATCAATGTATACAATCATGTTCCAGTACCCATTATATATACTGTAGGATCAATGTATACAAGCATGTTCCAGTACCCATTATATATACTGTAGGATCAATGTGAATGTATACAATCATGTTCCAGTACCCATTATATATACTGTAGGATCAATGTATACAAGCATGTTCCAGTACCCATTATATATACTGTAGGATCAATGTGAATGTATACAATCGTGTTCCAGTACCCATTATATATACTGTAGGATCAATGTGAATGTATACAATCATGTTCCAGTACCCATTATATATACTGTAGGATCAATGTATACAGTCATGTTCCAGTACCCATTAGATATACTGTAGGATCAATGTATACAAGCATGTTCCAGTACCCATTATATATACTGTAGGATCAATGTATACAATCATGTTCCAGTACCCATTATATATACTGTAGGATCAATGTATACAATCATGTTCCAGTACCCATTATATATACTGTAGGATCAATGTATACAATCATGTTCCAGTACCCATTATATATACTGTAGGATCAATGTATACAATCATGTTCCAGTACCCATTATATATACTGTAGGATCAATGTATACAATCATGTTCCAGTACCCATTATATATACTGTAGGATCAATGTATACAATCATGTTCCAGTACCCATTATATATACTGTAGGATCAATGTATACAATCATGTTCCAGTACCCATTATATATACTGTAGGATCAATGTATACAATCATGTTCCAGTACCCATTATATATACTGTAGGATCAATGTATACAATCATGTTCCAGTACCCATTAGATATACTGTAGGATCAATGTATACAAGCATGTTCCAGTACCCATTAGATATACTGTAGGATCAATGTATACAATCATGTTCCAGTACCCATTATATATACTGTAGGATCAATGTATACAATCATGTTCCAGTACCCATTATATATACTGTAGGATCAATGTATACAAGCATGTTCCAGTACCCATTATATATACTGTAGGATCAATGTATACAAGCATGTTCCAGTACCCATTATATATACTGTAGGATCAATGTATACAAGCATGTTCCAGTACCCATTAGATATACTGTAGGATCAATGTATACAATCATGTTCCAGTACCCATTATATATACTGTAGGATCAATGTATACAATCATGTTCCAGTACCCATTAGATATATTGTAGGATGATCTTTGTTTTACGTTTATTTATCGTCGCTACCGGTTGCCCATATGAGCGACACATCCTGAAGAGATTAGTCATTTTAGATTTTCGGAGGATAGTGCAATGATACAGACAGAGACCCATTCCAGAGTCTCCTCTGGTTCCTTTACGTGCATGGTGTAAAGCACCGACACAAGACCTCGGTTTAACGTCCCATCTGAAAGACTGTTAATAATGAATGATCTGTCTGGACATTATGAGATAAGTGGATGAAAATCGATAGCATGTTGTGCAACTTTATTTAAAAATTGTTTTATTTTATTCTGTAACATAATACGGTATACAGAAGAACAAGAAATATGACAGTAAATGATGAATGCGACGGTAAGTGATGAATGCCCGAAGCTGTAAGAATCTACCGGTATTGCTCATTTTAGGTGGGAGAAGTGAGACAGCATGCAGTTGCACCTTTAAATTGTATTGTTTAATCAATTTCAACAAAATAGGGTTAAAAGTCACAGTGCATCCTGGGCCAGTGCATCTTACTGGACAATATTTTGTATGAAATGTTTTTTTAAGGAGAAGTGGGGTTCCCAGGGGGCGAAATAGTCCCTGGAATTTACATGTTTGAGATATCCTTAAAAAAAAGGTTGGTCACATGTTCAAGTTTGAATTGTAGCACGTGCCGCGACTATGATGTAGTCGTACGTCAGGGAAGTACACCGAGACGTTTTGACGCGAGTGCTACAGACAATTTCCGTAATATTATTGTTTACAAATTATCAGTGTTTGTTACGACTAACAAAAACATTGAAATCGGAAAAAAATTATCCTGTTTTTTATTTGGAAGAAATTACAGCCAGGATGGGACATATTGTACCTATACTTCAACTTTAACCTCAAAGTGTGACCTTGACCTGGGTCATGTGTACGATGCATCACCAATATAAGGTGAACATTTGTGTGTACATTAGTTTTGAAATCCCTCGAAGCAGTTGCAGCCTGGACAGTGCGAAAACTATATGCCTCCAAAGAAATTACTTTGTGGGCATAAACATGTTCAATCTTTTGCATACTATCTCAAGATCTTATTTACCCTCGGTTTATCAGCCAACATTTCAACGATCACTGAACGAACGTGACCTTGCCATACAATGTGACACACATTCTACAGTAGACAAGCTTAGTGGGATATACTGCTGTGATGTTTGGAATTGGTAATAAAGAATAGTGTGATATGGAGGTCTGTCTTCATTTTGCATTTTCACGATCGATGGGGATGTTCGACATCACACTGTATCTTGTTACAATATTGACTTACCCATGACTCCCTTTTTTGACAATGCACTATATATATATTATACTGAGACTAGGGTTTTTTCTAGAGTGGAATGGCAGGGCGATGTGCCCTTCTGCCTTTTTTACCGTTTTATATATATATGGTTCAACAGGCGAGTGCCTTCGGACGGGCTTATATAACTCGTTCTCCCATTTCACCGTTATGTACTTCCTCTGATCAATCACCGTAAGTCGGCAACATTTTCTAGGGGCTAACCCCAAAATACCAAGTTGCACATCTCATCGCGGCTCAAAATGCACCCTGCCTCTTTTCTGACCCAATCTGGGCCCACCCTGCCCTTTTTTCCACTAAAAAAAAACCCCTAGAGACGTCCCTCGGTAATGAAAACTGTCTACAGATTGGCGACACGTTCATGGATTTAGGAGTTCACAAATATATGATTACCGTTTTGCACAAACAATGACCTCAAAAACACATTCTGTTCTACAATACTAGTATACATACAGCATCTTGCAAATATTCCAAATCTTGTTTCATAAAATATGGTATGAAATCATCACGAGTGTAAGATCATTTTCATCACACTACCACAGTAACAACAACCATAAATTTGAAGCAAAATTATGTAGTAAATAGTCCCTGATAATCAAACAACTTCACGCAAATAAACGACACTATATTTTTAATCACTGTATTTCGCTAGTTCATATTTAGCATTTTATTGATTAAGCAGTTGATTTTCAACAAATAAAGAATGAACACAAACAACATGTAATGTTTATTGCAAGCTGTCAGTGTCATACCGCGACCAATCAGAATCCGTACAATTTGTGTTTAACAGTTCAGACATGGTGCCAAAAGGACCGACAATGATATGGTTTCAGTTACACCAACATACGAGACACACAACTGGAGCACCCGCTGGAAGCATCTAGTTCCAGAGAAACCAAATGTTCACAAGCTATAAGCAGGGTTTCAGCTGTCGGTCGGCATTGGTCCCAAAAAACAAATACTGGCGCTAAATTTTGTGAATTTTGCACATCTTTTGTCACATACATGGCATCAAATATGTATCTGTGAACTAAGTTTTTCAAATGAGCTCCAGTTTTTTTCAATTGGTGACAGACAACAATGTGTGTTTTACGTTTATTTATCGTCGCTACCGGTTGCCCATATGAGCGACGCCTCCTGAAGAGATTAGTTATTTTAGATTTTGGAGGATAGTGCATGATACAGACAGAGACCCATTCCAGAATTCTCCTCTGGTTCATTTATGTGCACGGTGTAAAGCACCGACACGAGACCTCGGTTTAACGTCCCATCTGAAAGACTGTTAATTTTATTAGGGTCAGACCGGGGAGCAGACAACAAATCAGACAGAGGGAAAGGTAGAGGACAGTTATCCCAATTCTAAATGATCCTGATGTCCCACAACCACATGTGGTATAATGATAATATGTTAAATAAAGACAATCTGACATCTACTGTAATCACCCCCCACCCTCCGAGTTTCATTCCTATTAAAAGCATTACATGTGCTTTATAGTGTGCTTAATTCTGCTATCACGGGCAACAATTCATCCATTATATCAACATTTTATTTGCAAATGTTAAAACGTTTTTCAAGACACAAAAACATGACTACACTTTTTGAAGGAATTTATTCTGTTTGATGCGCTGTTGTCTGTCTTCCAACTTTCTCTCTATCGTGCTCGGTAGTTCAGCTTCTGTGAAATGGTCCGCAGCAAATTCACGAATATTTTCCGGTCTCTGTGTTAAAACATCCCTGAAACAAGGAAATTGGTAACACATATACATAACCATACTGTCAATGAAAGACATGTATGTACCTTAATGTCGGCGGACACTGTGGCTATGGGGGCAAACTGCAGTCAAATTGTTTTTGGAAGATATTTCATTCAGAGCATTTTGGGAAGGGTAACAACGCAAGGTACAAAGTTCCAAGAGAGTATCCAATGCCCACATTTTTAAAAATTATTATTTTGTGATGTGGAGATGTATGGAAGGGTGACAGGTGTGTCTCCCTTACCATCCATACTCGCATATAAGGTGACCTTGCCTATAGGACGACCCCTCTACTTGGTCATGAAATCTGTGTGTTTTGGCATGTACTAGTATATATAAGACGGGTTGATAAATGGAAACCAGATCATGTATAAATTGCATGTTTGGACAGGTGCAGGTTGAAGCAATGTTCAGTGTCAGAGTGCTTGGACAGGTGCAGGTTGAAGCAATGTTCAGTGTCAGAGTGCTTGGACAGGTGCAGATTGAAGCAATGTTCAGTGTCAGAGTGCTTGGACAGGTGCAGGTTGAAGCAATGTTCAGTGTCAGAGTGTGTTTGGGACAGGTGCAGGTTGAAGCAATGTTCAGTGTCAAAGTGCTTGGACAGGTGCAGGTTGAAGCAATGTTCAGTGTCGGAGTGCTTGACAGGTGCAGGTTGAAGCAATGTTCAGTGTCGGAGTGCTTGGACAGGTGCAGGTTGAAGCAATGTTCAGTGTCAGAGTGCTTGGACAGGTGCAGGTTGAAGCAATGTTCAGTGTCAGAGAGCTTGGACAGGTGCAGGTTGAAGCAATGTTCAGTGTCAGAGTGTTTGGACAGGTGCAGGTTGAAGCAATGTTCAGTGTCAGAGTGTTTGGACAGGTGCAGTTTGAAGCAATGTTCAGTGTCAGAGAGCTTGGACAGGTGCAGGTTGAAGCAATGTTCAGTGTCATAGTGCTTGGACAGGTGCAGGTTGAAGCAATGTTCAGTGTCAGAGTGCTTGGACAGGTGCAGGTTGAAGCAATGTTCAGTGTCAGAGTGCTTGGACAGGTGCAGGTTGAAGCAATGTTCAATGTCAGAGAGCTTGGACAGGTGCAGGTTGAAGCAATGTTCAGTGTCAGAGTGCTTGGACAGGTGCAGGTTGAAGCAATGTTCAGTGTCGGAGTGCTTGGACAGGTGCAGGTTGAAGCAATGTTCAGTGTCAGAGTGCTTGGACAGGTGCAGGTTGAAGCAATGTTCAGTGTCAGAGTGCTTGGACAGGTGCATATTGAAGCAATGTTCAGTGTCAGAGTGCTTGGACAGGTGCAGGTTGAAGCAATGTTCAGTGTCAGAGTGCTTGGACAGGTGCAGGTTGAAGCAATGTTCAGTGTCAGAGTGCTTGGACAGGTGCAGGTTGAAGCAATGTTCAGTGTCAGAGAGCTTGGACAGGTGCAGGTTGAAGCAATGTTCAGTGTCGGAGTGCTTGGACAGGTGCAGGTTGAAGCAATGTTCAGTGTCAGAGAGCTTGGACAGGTGCAGGTTGAAGCAATGTTCAGTGTCAGAGTGCTTGGACAGGTGCAGGTTGAAGCAATGTTCAGTGTCAGAGTGCTTGGACAGGTGCAGGTTGAAGCAATGTTCAGTGTCAGAGTGCTTGGACAGGTGCAGGTTGAAGCAATGTTCAGTGTCAGAGTGCTTGGACAGGTGCAGGTTGAAGCAATGTTCAGTGTCAGAGAGCTTGGACAGGTGCAGGTTGAAGCAATGTTCAGTGTCAGAGTGCTTGGACAGGTGCAGGTTGAAGCAATGTTCAGTGTCAGAGTGCTTGGACAGGTGCAGGTTGAAGCAATGTTCAGTGTCAGAGTGCTTGGACAGGTGCAGGTTGAAGCAATGTTCAGTGTCAGAGTGCTTGGACAGGTGCAGGTTGAAGCAATGTTCAGTGTCAGAGAGCTTGGACAGGTGCAGGTTGAAGCAATGTTCAGTGTCAGAGTGCTTGGACAGGTGCAGGTTGAAGCAATGTTCAGTGTCAGAGTGCTTGGACAGGTGCAGGTTGAAGCAATGTTCAGTGTCAGAGTGCTTGGGCAGGTGCAGGTTGAAGCAATGTTCAGTGTCAGAGTGCTTGGACAGGTGCAGGTTGAAGCAATGTTCAGTGTCAGAGTGCTTGGACAGGTGCAGATTGAAGCAATGTTCAGTGTCGGAGAGCTTGGACAGGTGCAGGTTGAAGCAATGTTCAGTGTCAGAGTGCTTGGACAGGTGCAGGTTGAAGCAATGTTCAGTGTCAGAGTGCTTGGACAGGTGCAGGTTGAAGCAATGTTCAGTGTCAGAGTGCTTGGACAGGTGCAGGTTGAAGCAATGTTCAGTGTCAGAGTGCTTGGACAGGTGCATGGTTGAAGCAATGTTCAGTGTCAGAGAGCTTGGACAGGTGCATGTTGAAGCAATGTTCAGTGTCAGAGGCTTGGACAGGTGCAGTTGAAGCAATGTTCAGTGTCAGAGTGCTTGGACAGGTGCAGGTTGAAGCAATGTTCAGTGTCAGAGTGCTTGGACAGGTGCAGGTTGAAGCAATGTTCAGTGTCAGAGAGCTTGGACAGGTGCAGGTTGAAGCAATGTTCAGTGTCAGAGAGCTTGGACAGGTGCAGGTTGAAGCAATGTTCAGTGTCAGAGAGCTTGGACAGGTGCAGGTTGAAGCAATGTTCAGTGTCAGAGTGTTTGGACAGGTGCAGGTTGAAGCAATGTTCAGTGTCAGAGTGTTTGGACAGGTGCAGTTTGAAGCAATGTTCAGTGTCAGAGAGCTTGGACAGGTGCAGGTTGAAGCAATGTTCAGTGTCGGAGAGCTTGGACAGGTGCAGGTTGAAGCAATGTTCAGTGTCAGAGTGCTTGGACAGGTGCAGGTTGAAGCAATGTTCAGTGTCAGAGTGCTTGGACAGGTGCAGATTGAAGCAATGTTCAGTGTCAGAGTGCTTGGACAGGTGCAGGTTGAAGCAATGTTCAGTGTCAGAGAGCTTGGACAGGTGCAGGTTGAAGCAATGTTCAGTGTCAGAGAGCTTGGACAGGTGCATGTTGAAGCAATGTTCAGTGTCAGAGAGCTTGGACAGGTGCATGTTGAAGCAATGTTCAGTGTCAGAGTGCTTGGACAGGTGCAGGTTGAAGCAATGTTCAGTGTCAGAGTGCTTGGACAGGTGCAGGTTGAAGCAATGTTCAGTGTCAGAGTGCTTGGACAGGTGCAGGTTGAAGCACTGTTCAGTGTCAGAGTGCTTGGACAGGTGCAGGTTGAAGCAATGTTCAGTGTCAGAGAGCTTGGACAGGTGCAGGTTGAAGCAATGTTCAGAGCTTTCTATTCTAAAACGTAATTATGGATACCATGTAAAACATTAGCGCTCACAGATAATATATTCACATATAAGATGGGAAGCTACTTTGAGTTTGAGACCATAATCTGGTGGTAAAAAATTAGTCTTAAAGGTGAGTATGGACGTATTCTACTAGTGTATATAACTACTAACTGGAGAACATTCATTATGACAACATGTTACTAGTGATGGCAAACCATTGTGTAGAGATGGCTGATCGTCTTGGTGGTGGGTTTAACACAACAAAGTAAGCCGATTGTACAGGTGGAATAGCACACAGCTCTATCACTACTGTGCAAACAAATGGATCTAATATTAGTTTTTAACAACTAAATAAAGGTCATTAACTTGTCAAGATTTCACACTCACCCAAATTCTGACATTGACATAGTGTGTTTTAAACCTGATTATTTAGTTTATACAAATTTATTTTAGCTTGCGAAACAAGTTCTCACAACTTATATTAATCACTCTCGGTGCTTTGTTCATTCCTGAAAGAATCCATCGCCACGAGGGAAAGAGAAGAGGCAATGTGAAATTTAAATGCATTGCCTAAGAGCACAAGCGTAACAGCTACAGCTGGATGCGAACTAGGGTTGTGGGGGACCTTTCGCACCTAAAGCGAACACGCTACCACTGTGCTATCACGACTTCCACATTGCAGATAAATTGTACTTTGCAACTATGGCATATTGTCTATGGAACAAGACAATTTGTTCTTATATATTTCAATACAAATAATATATTAACAAATAAATTTCTATTGTGAAATTACACTAGTAAATAATTAATTACTGTCCTTTATGGATATTTATTTACATCATTTTTAAACCATGCTTTATTGAAGTTAATACTAGGGTAAATGTGTATTTTAACTAAAACATTGCAGTAACTGTTACAACTTGAAGAAATAAAATATTGAAATTTTTCGCAAACATTCAATAATCTGTTCACAAATGAACTGATTTTCTAAATCTAACAATTTTGTAACTTACTTCCCTTTATGGATACTTACCGTATATATATATTTTTTTAAAATTATTATTTCCGGGGCCCCATTAGGGGTAAACCCCATTTCTTAGTCTCTGTAATCATCAATAACTTCCAAATATGCTACTGAAGTTAACACTAGGTAACATTGCATAACAATTATACTTTTCTTTTTCCATTTGAAGAGAAAAAACATGCATACTTAAAGGGACTTTAAATGATTACGCTAATACTTACTGTACGAATCCCGAGATGAGGCATTCTATTTCTGGATGTTCTCGCAGGTACTTCTCATTCTCTATTCTCGTCTTTATCTGCAATAAAAAGAAAACGTGAACATTTCACTCTGGTATACTGGTATACATATATTGGATATTAAATAAGTGGTCATTTGTTATTGCATTTTAACGAGTTCTAAAGCCAATTAAAGGGCAATTTTTTATCATTAAATAAATTGTTGCGTTCGTTAAATAAATTCAATAACATTTGAACACGAATATAAGATACTATTTATAACATAATCGTCCAAAAAATAAATTCACTGAATTGCAAATAATTCATGTGCTTCAGTTATTATCAATGAAGTGCGTTATGCGGTCGGTTGTAAATATAGTAAGTGCAACAAAATGTAGTTCCCATTTTATTTGTAACTTTACTCATATTAGTGGCTTTGCTTATGTGATAATCAGCTTTTAAATTCATTAAACTATTATAAAACAAAACTTAGTAAATGTAAACAGTGTGTGTTCTACATGTATATTATTATGTCATTGCATGAATGGAGCACGAACGACTATGACATCACAAGAACTTTACTATGATGTCACAACAGTACAAAATAAATCATTACCAAGTCGTTCAGAAAGTGTAATGTTCAAATATCAGCCGTTTGCACAAAGTAGCCTTCATTCGGTCAAAGATCCACACAAAATTCAATAAAACGCTCATATAAGACATTTCGTTCGGAGATATTTCGGCCGGAACAGCACGTGAATGAGACGAATGAGACTAATGAAAAACATCAATATATATATTTTTCTAATTTTTCGTGTTTGGTCGTTTTAGGCTCTACAATATAATCCAAGTATCTGCTACTGACAGCGATGACGTCATTTTCAAACAAATTCAGAAAACAGCCTTAATAGGTGGTGTCCGGAAATGGGGCGACTGGCGATACTGACCTATTAATAAGGAATGAATAGTCATGGTCCCAATTGACCACATATTACAGGACATTGTGATTGAGTCCATGAGAGCACAACAAGAAGATAAATCCAGCATAATTTCTGAACAAAACATGAACATTCATTGATATTCATGAAAATCGGCCACTGAACTGTTTACTTTTATGGATGATTAATGTAGATCTAGTACCTTGTATTTATTTAATTTCTCTTGTTGTTCTTTGCTCAACGCACCAAGGTTTCCTTCTCCTTGAATATCATACGGTTCCATGCCGTGAGGAGCATTTTGTTGTGGTTGTTGATGTTTTGGATCAGCCATTTTCTTCAAGCGCTTGTCAAACAAGCGTCTATATCGTCATGGTGACATTTCTGTGAACTAAAAGCACGTATCCGTGACACAATTCGTCGGCATTTACACAGCATGTTCAAACGATTTCAGACAGGCCCTTACAGTATAGACACATTTTCGCTTCGGCCCTTTTAAAATAGTTTATAGATCTATCTGTGGAGACGTCCGTCTTCTGGTCGTACGTACAACCGAATTAAAACATATTGCGTTGTATGGAATAGACATTTTACATAGTAGATCTACCGTTGTTGCTGCTTGGATATATTTGCTTTTGTAATAATGTAATGTGTACTATTCTATTAATTATTATTTATTGCATAGTACATGGGGGTTATTACGTTATTTCATCAGCAATTAAAAGCGTATACGTGTAACATAAATACGTGTCAAATGCTGGTTCTCTATTATTATGATTTAGGAATCATCAATGCCCCACTTATTTAAAATATACGACGGTGTGCTTGATGGACACATTGTTTGCGGTTGTATGCTACAGACGGATCTGTAGTCCAGTGGTAACACACTGGACTGGTAATCCAGAGCTCGTAGGTTCGACCACCCATCTGACCCTAATAAAATTAACAGTCTTTCAGATGGGACGTTAAACCGATGTGTCGTATCGGTACTGTACACCGTGCACGTAAAAGAACCAGAGGAGACTCTGGAATGGGTCTATGTCTGTATTATTGCACTATCCTCCAAAAATCTAAAATGACTAATCTCTTCAGGAGACGTCGCTCATATGGGCAAACGGTAGTGACGATAAATAAACGTAAAGCACACACATTATGTGCTGTTATGTTATTTCACGAACATCGTGTTGGTCTTCTCGTAGCGTGGCCCAAATGCTAGTAAACGATACCTTTCACAGTCTCCTATAATCTTAGAAAGAATGGTTTTGCATAATTGTATGCCATATGTATATGCTTTATCATTTTAAAACATGTTTAGGCCATAATGAGAATTTTAAATAACAATAGTTACTTACCTACGATTAAACATTTTTACAATTAAAGAATTTCATTTAGTATCACCCCCGGTGTGTTTATTGATTGGATTAAACATTGCAACTCGTTTTACACCCAAATCAATCACATAAACAGGCTCATTGGGTGCATGTGTGTATTCTGTCGTTTAAGGGTATGAGCTGACCATTGGCAAAATAAAGTAGTGCTGATAAAAATAGTTAACCCAAGAAGTACGTATAATATTATAGATATAGCTATATTAAATGAGAGCATATGTAAATTTATCTTAATATAATGTTTTATTTTTTTCCGTTCAGAAGAATCAACTTGGTACAAACATACAGCATCGCTATTGCACTTCCTTCTATGAACGTATATGACCTCATTGTATCCATTTTCATATGAATTTCCTCACTAATAATATGCAGTTGACATGCTTAATCGAAGTTAAGGTCATACGCATCCACTGCGTTGTGCAGTTTTCCTCGCAATAATAGGCACGTGTTACAGTTTATGCTGTTCTCAGGATGATCTACTTTCAAAGTCCGACACAAATCTGGACTAAATGCACATTTAATGCGAAGTGTGCTATATTTTCTTTGTGTCAAGAAAAGAATAATTAATATAAATAATTAGGCTACTTTAACAACACTCAATGTAGTTCACGGATCGATGGAAATTATTAATCCGCGATTCATTCCTTAATCATAAGAGTACAAGCAGTTGTTGACCTTCACAGACAATTAAGAAATACAAAATAACTTGGTGACACAAAAGCAGGCAGTTTTACTATTAAGTAGTTACACTGGTCAATTGAAATGAAACACTTAATACTGATTCAGTGTAAGCATAATATTTATAATTTAAAGAATTCATAAAAATGCGGCATTATACACCATGTGTTGATTATATACATTGGCAGAAGTGTCCTACAAAAAGGGCCGAAGTGACTTAAGGCCGAAGTGTGTGGTTACCGTACAAACTAGTCTTATGGGAAGTGTCAATTTGTAACCTAACGCATTTGCTTTTGTTCTTCCGCAATTTGTATTTATTGTGTACATACATGTATTATTATATAGCACTAAGCTATTAATAAATCCAATATGAATACAGCAACATTTGGACTGCGAATCAACGATCGCAGGTTCGATCGCCCATCTGACCCTAATAATATTAACAGTTTTTCAGTAGGGACTTTAAACCGAGGTCTCGTGTCAGTGATTTACGCCTTGTAGGTAAAAGAACCAGAGGAGACTCTGGAATGGGTATCACTGCACTATCCTCCACGATCTAATATAGTTAATCTCCAGGAGGCGTCGCTCATATGGGCAACATGTAGCAACTATAAATAAATGCATAACACGCCAATGCACTGTAAGTAAATCTTTATTGTGACATGTGTATATTAACACACCAATTAACATTCAACACCGACCCAATGGGACTATATGTCACTAATACAATAATACAACACTATGGTGTGAATACATTAAAATAAAAAGCTAGTAATACAGCAACAGTCTATTAGAATATTTATCTTAATTTAGAGTAGAATCTTATCATCTTATATGTTATTCTTCGGTATGACTGAAACCCGGAAGGAGCGCTCCTTCCGCGGAAGGAGCATTCGTCTACGGAAGGAGCGCATAAAAAGCTTATTTCGTATACAATCTTTAAAAAAGTGATTGTTTTATGTAACTAATTATAAAATACGTTAAATCTGAAAGTTTTATGCAAATCGATTGTAAAATGGTGATCTTGTAGCATAATTTGTCAAATTCCTCGGAAGGAGTGCTCTTTTCGGTCTTCAGTCATGACGCGGAAGGAGCATTCGACTACGGAAGGAGCGCATTACAAGAGTATTTCGTACACAATCTTTAAAAAATTGATGGTTTTATGTAACTAATTATAAAATACGTTAACTCTGAAAGTTTTATGCCTATCGATTATAAATTGGTGACCTTATAGCATAATTTGTATAATTTTATGGTAGGAAATCCCTAAGTACATTTTACATGGGACACATTGTACACTGTTGTCAATCGTTGGCACCAACATAAATTAATAGCCATATTAATCCTAGTGCCGATAACCGACAACAGCATACCGAATGGAGAGATATATTTTATACTTAATAGTTCGATCGTTTCAGTGATAATGGATGTACTTTTGTAATATATAACTGTACGGTGAGACGAGAGTTTATTCATACCTGTTCATTGTTTATCTAACTTTAATCACATGACAATGTCATGTCCCACGTGATTGTTAAAATGGCAGACATACCACCACCGATACGTGGACTGGCGGATTCAGAGATAAACAAAGAAAGGTAGCAATGACCACATATACGCTTTCATCCGAGCCAACGAGAGTGATTAATATAAGTTGTTAAAACTTGCTTAGCAATCGTTGTAAAATAAATAAAGCTAAAAAAAGGTACCAATAATTATCGTCAACACCCCTGATATCGGCCGTTACCTATTTTCGGCCTTTGTTTATTCACGTGATTTTTGTTTACATCTGGAACGCGAATGATGTCATTTCTATTTAAAACAGCTGCTTTGGTACTTATGGGTTCACATATTACTTATCAAAGAGCAACTAAAATCGTTTCTTTGATACAGATTAGTAAACGTGTACGTCATATGTCGGTAAAATGCCGAAACCAACCTGACACCCCATGATGACGAAATTAACGAAATTATTGAACGTCCGAGGATCAAACACATGTTGCATTAGTGAGAAGCTATAATCGGGCAGGCAAACATTGACCAGTTTATAAAAGTTGTTTCCATGCTCTTGTAGATGTGCTGAGATAAAACAGAAGTTTGAGACTAAATTCAACTGCCAGCCACAATTTTATGCCAGGGCACCAGGACGAGTAAATTTGATAGGTACATAATTATATCATGTAACTTCTCAATGCTCAAAATATATACTTAACCATCTTTCCACAATAACACATGATTACCTGTAAAAATATGTACTTAACAACCATCTTTCCACAATAACACATGATTACCTGTAAAAATATGTACTTAACCATCTTTCCACAATATCACATGATTACCTGTAAAAATATATACTTAACAACCATCTTTCCACAATATCACATGATTACCTGTAAAAATATATACTTAACAACCATCTTTCCACAATAACACATGATTACCTGTAAAAATATATACTTAACAACCATCTTTCCACAATATCACATGATTACCTGTAAAAATATATACTTAACAACCATCTTTCCACAATAACACATGATTACCTGTAAAAATATATACTTAACAACCATCTTTCCACAATATCACATGATTACCTGTAAAAATATATACTTAACAACCATCTTTCCACAATAACACATGATTACCTGTACTGTGTGTCTGTGTGTGTACTGTGTGTATGTGTGTGTACTGTGTGTGTACTGCGTGTCTGTGTGTGTGTGTACTGTGTGTGTGTACTGTGTGTCTGTGTGTGTACTGTGTGTGTACTGCGTGTCTCTGTGTGTGTGTGTGTCTCTGTGTGTGTGCGTGCGTGCGTGCGTGCGCGCGCGCGTGTGTGTGTACTGTGTGTGTACTGTGCGTCTGTGTGTGTACTGTGTCTGTGTGTGTACTGTGTGTGTCTGTGTGGGTACTGTGCGTCTGTGTGTGTACTGTGTGTGTCTGTGTGGGTACTGTGCGTCTGTGTGTGTACTGTGTGTCTGTGTGGGTACTGTGCATCTGTGTGGGTACTGTGCGTCTGTGTGTGTACTGTGTGTCTGTGTGTGTACTGTGTGTGTACTGTGTGTGACTGTGTGTCTGTGTGTGTACTGTGTGTCTGTGTGGGTACTGTGCATCTGTGTGTGTACTGTGTGTCTGTGTGTGTACTGTGTGTTTCTGTGTGTGTACTGTGTGTCTGTGTGTGTACTGTGTGTCTGGGTTACTGTGTGTCTGTGTGTGTAGTGTGTGTACTGTGTGTGTACTGTGTGTCTGTGTGTGTACTGTGTGTCTGTGTGTGTACTGTGTGTCTGTGTGTGTACTGTGTGTCTGTGTGCGTACTGTGCATCTGTGTGGGTACTGTGCGTCTGTTTGTGTGTGTACTGTGCGTCTGTGTGTGTACTGTGCGTCTGTGTGTGTACTGTGCGTCTGTGTGGGTACTGTGCGTCTGTGTGTGTACTGTGTGTCTGTGTGGGTACTGTGCGTCTGTGTTTGTGTGGTCTGTGTGGGTACTGTGCATCTGTGTTTGTGTGTACTGTGTGTCTGTGTGGGTACTGTGTGTCTGTGTTTGTGTGTCTGTGTGGGTACTGTGTGTGTGCGTCTGTGTGGGTACTGTGCGTCTGTGTTTGTGTGTACTGTGTGTGTACTGTGTGTCTGTGTGGGTACTGTGTGTCTGTGTGTGTACTATGCGTCTGTGTTTGTGTGGTCTGTGTGTGTGTATGTACTATGCATCTGCGTCTGTGTGTGTGTACGTGCGTGCGCGCGTGTGTGTGCTTGTTTCGCAATCGTTGTAAAATAAATAAAGTTTAAACTTTTGTATGTATTATATAATAGAGTATTATTTTACTGTTGGATTACCTTTCAGGGGAGCATATAGACTACTGTGGGTATGGAGTGTTACTGTTGGATTACCTTTCAGGGGAGCATATAGACTACTGTGGGTAGGGAGTGTTACTGTTGGATTACCTTTCAGGGGAGCATATAGACTACTGTGGGTATGGAATATTACTGTTGGATTACCTTTCAGGGGAGCATATAGACTACTGTGGGTATGGAGTGTTACCTATGGCAATTGAGCAAGATTTTCTAATTGCTGTACACCCAACCAACGATGAAAAACTGTCGCTGTCGAATACACACAAACAGTACAGGTAAACATGTTACACCAATAATTGTGTTATGCTAGGTCCTTGCATACATGTTTGACTGTGTTTGCTATTCCTATGCATGGTCCTTACATACGCAGTCCAGCATGTTAACCACTGTACTACTTACCCGTCTGTGACTGTGTTTGCTATTCCTGTGCATGGTCCTTACATACGCAGTCCAGCATGTTAACCACTGTACTACTTACCCGTCTGTGACTGTGTTTGCTATTCCTGTGCATGGTCCATACATACGCAGTCCAGCATGTTAACCACTGTACTACTTACCCGTCTGTGACTGTGTTTGCTCTTCCTATGCATGGTCCTTACATACGCAGTCCAGCATGTTAACCACTGTACTACTTACCCGTCTGTGACTGTGTTTGCTATTCCTGTGCATGGTCCTTACATACGCAGTCCAGCATGTTAACCACTGTACTACTTACCCGTCTGTGACTGTGTTTGCTATTCCTGTGCATGGTCCTTACATACGCAGTCCAGCATGTTAACCACTGTACTACTTACCCGTCTGTGACTGTATTTGCTATTCCTATGCATGGTCCTTACATACGCAGTCCAGCATGTTAACCACTGTACTACTTACCCGTCTGTGACTGTGTTTGCTATTCCTATGCATGGTCCTTACATACGCAGTCCAGCATGTTAACCACTGTACTACTTACCCGTCTGTGACTGTATTTGCTATTCCTATGCATGGTCCTTACATACGCAGTCCAGCATGTTAACCACTGTACTACTTACCCGTCTGTGACTGTGTTTGCTATTCCTATGCATGGTCCTTACATACGCAGTCCAGCATGTTAACCACTGTACTACTTACCCGTCTGTGACTGTGTTTGCTATTCCTATGCATGGTCCTTACATACGCAGTCCAGCATGTTAACCACTGTACTACTTACCCGTCTGTGACTGTGTTTGCTATTCCTGTGCATGGTCCATACATACGCAGTCCAGCATGTTAACCACTGTACTACTTACCCGTCTGTGACTGTGTTTGCTCTTCCTATGCATGGTCCTTACATACGCAGTCCAGCATGTTAACCACTGTACTACTTACCCGTCTGTGACTGTGTTTGCTATTCCTGTGCATGGTCCTTACATACGCAGTCCAGCATGTTAACCACTGTACTACTTACCCGTCTGTGACTGTGTTTGCTATTCCTGTGCATGGTCCTTACATACGCAGTCCAGCATGTTAACCACTGTACTACTTACCCGTCTGTGACTGTATTTGCTATTCCTATGCATGGTCCTTACATACGCAGTCCAGCATGTTACCCACTGTACTACTTACCCGTCTGTGACTGTGTTTGCTATTCCTATGCATGGTCCTTACATACGCAGTCCAGCATGTTAACCACTGTACTACTTACCCGTCTGTGACTGTGTTTGCTATTCCTGTGCATGGTCCTTACATACGCAGTCCAGCATGTTAACCACTGTACTACTTACCCGTCTGTGTGTGTGTTTGCTATTCCTATGCATGGTCCTTACATACGCAGTCCAGCATGTTAACCACTGTACTACTTACCCGTCTGTGACTGTGTTTGCTATTCCTGTGCATGGTCCTTACATACGCAGTCCAGCATGTTAACCACTGTACTACTTACCCGTCTGTGACTGTATTTGCTATTCCTATGCATGGTCCTTACATACGCAGTCCAGCATGTTAACCACTGTACTACTTACCCGTCTGTGACTGTGTTTGCTATTCCTGTGCATGGTCCTTACATACGCAGTCCAGCATGTTAACCACTGTACTACTTACCCGTCTGTGACTGTGTTTGCTATTCCTATGCATGGTCCTTACATACGCAGTCCAGCATGTTAACCACTGTACTACTTACCCATCTGTGACTGTGTTTGCTCTTCCTATGCATGGTCCTTACATACGCAGTCCAGCATTTTAACCACTGTACTACTTACCCGTCTGTTACTGTGTTTGCTATTCCTGTGCATGGTCCTTACATACGCAGTCCAGCATGTTAACCACTGTACTACTTACCCGTCTGTGACTGTGTTTGCTATTCCTGTGCATGGTCCATACATACGCAGTCCAGCATGTTAACCACTGTACTACTTACCCGTCTGTGACTGTGTTTGCTCTTCCTATGCATGGTCCTTACATACGCAGTCCAGCATGTTAACCACTGTACTACTTACCCGTCTGTGACTGTGTTTGCTATTCCTGTGCATGGTCCTTACATACGCAGTCCAGCATGTTAACCACTGTACTACTTACCCGTCTGTGTGTGTGTTTGCTATTCCTATGCATGGTCCTTACATACGCAGTCCAGCATGTTAACCACTGTACTACTTACCCGTCTGTGACTGTGTTTGCTATTCCTGTGCATGGTCCTTACATACGCAGTCCAGCATGTTAACCACTGTACTACTTACCCGTCTGTGACTGTGTTTGCTATTCCTATGCATGGTCCTTACATACGCAGTCCAGCATGTTAACCACTGTACTACTTACCCGTCTGTGACTGTGTTTGCTATTCCTGTGCATGGTCCTTACATACGCAGTCCAGCATGTTAACCACTGTACTACTTACCCGTCTGTGACTGTGTTTGCTATTCCTATGCATGGTCCTTACATACGCAGTCCAGCATGTTAACCACTGTACTACTTACCCATCTGTGACTGTGTTTGCTCTTCCTATGCATGGTCCTTACATACGCAGTCCAGCATGTTAACCACTGTACTACTTACCCGTCTGTTACTGTGTTTGCTATTCCTGTGCATGGTCCTTACATACACAGTCCAGCATGTTAACCACTGTACTACTTACCCGTCTGTGACTGTGTTTGCTATTCCTGTGCATGGTCCTTACATACTCAGTCCAGCATGTTAACCACTGTACTACTTACCCGTCTGTGACTGTGTTTGCTATTCCTGTGCATGGTCCTTACATACGCAGTCCAGCATGTTAACCACTGTACTACTTACCCGTCTGTGACTGTGTTTGCTATTCCTATGCATGGTCCTTACATACGCAGTCCAGCATGTTAACCACTGTACTACTTACCCGTCTGTGACTGTGTTTGCTATTCCTGTGCATGGTCCTTACATACGCAGTCCAGCATGTTAACCACTGTACTACTTACCCGTCTGTGTGTGTGTTTGTGACAGCGCCATACCGTGTATATTTTGTCAAAGCCATATTAGGGAGCATTTATACAATCTTGGCAGCTTTCTGGTTCTATCTGCAGCCCCACTTCCAAATATGCCTCCTACCAGATCAATGATCATCGTGTGGCGGTATATATCATTATCAATTCAATTTAATAAAATATTTACATCACTATTGCATTTCCTTCGATGAACGTATGTGCCCTTTTTCATATGAGGGTTTCCAACTAATGATATGCAGCTGACATGCGCACTCGAAGTTACGGGCATGCGCATTTGCAGTGTTAGAGCAGGGTTCATCGTGAGGAAAGGCGTGTCCTGCAGTTTATGCTGTTCCAAGGATGATCTATTTACCTGTTCCGAGACACTGCAAGTTGCAAATCTGGACTAAAAACATTTTAAATGCAAACTGTGCTATGTATTCTTTATGTCATTGAATATAATAATTAATGTAAATATAAGTAATGAATCGCGGGTTAATAGTTTCCATCGGGGTATGAAAAACATGTTTATAGTTAGCATGGATGCCTTCAGCCTCCACACACTTTAACCAGGCCCAATGTAGTTCATACCCCGATGGAAACTATTAACCCGCGATTCATTCCTTAATTAAATGAAGTTCTTGTTATTTTTGTGTATGATTATGTCTATAGATTAGTTTGAGGATGTAATAAACTAGAAGAATGTATAAAGCCTGGTGTCTAACATACAACTACATTTCCAGTGATTTTCAGTGCAATATCAAAGATTTTGAAATCAACAAAACACAGCCAGACTGGCATAACTACTTCCTGTGTGGTCTACGAGGCATGACAGAGTTTCTAGCTTTAACGGATCCAGTGGGGATGCAGTGTTTAGTTGATGGATCTGTGCCACCCAATGCGGGTCTGTCAAGTTCGAGCGCCCTTGTGTGCTGTGCTGCACTGACTACTATGCAAGCAAATAATCATTCTCGATCAAAGGTTAGAAATTAGGCCATAATAAATAATGTGTTTCTTTCCCATTTCTTTGATCAACTGTAAAGCTTGACATTTCCACTGTTCAGACATTTTGCTTACATTAAAACTTATGCATTTTACTGATTTGGCCCCATTTTCGGAGTCACATATATTATATACTTATATTGTGCAGAAAGATGTTGCAGACACATGTGCAAGCTGTGAGAGATATATTGGTACCCAAGGAGGAGGAATGGATCAAGCTATATCATTCATGGCCCAGCCAGGAACCGTGTGTATAACCTATGTACCTTGTAAATATTAGTAGCTTCCATATTTAGCTTGACTCCCCTTGGTATCGGTGTCATACTTTTGATTGTATGCCAGGAACCGGTACTAGCAAGTTCATATCTCGGTAACGAGTATCAGTACCATAGCCAGAGGCAATCTAGGGGGTCCAGGGGGCATGTTCCCCTTTAAAATTGTTGGGACATAGAAGCGATTTCCTGCGTTTTCTGATTTAATGAGTTTAGATGTATAATTATGTACTGGCCTTTCAGCTCTCTTGCAGTCAACATTTTATTCAGCAAAGGGATAGTTTTTGCATTTTATTTATTTAATATTTCCTTTATTATTTGTTTGCTTTTCAAATTTTAACCGAGGCAGCTGCCTTGATGTGTCTCAGTGGGGCTACGGGCCTGAGTATGGGTATTTATTGTATGCTTTCCAATGAAATGTAGAAATATATCAGTGAGAAATCAAATGTGTTATTGCGCTGGTTGAAAGCTGTCACAAGTGCAATAACACATTGTATTTCTCACTGGGTGTTTCTTAGATCTACTTTCAGGGATCAGTTTAGCATGCCGCACATGCCCAGTAATAAGAATAGAACATAAAATAAGAATTTAATAAGCATTTAGCAAACTCTAAGCACGTGAATATACTTAACACAGGTAACTATGACAATTCTATGTGTACGAAAGCAAACTCACAGGTGGAAAAGAGTCAGGGATGGAAAATAGTTGCTGAAAAAGAACAGTTAACCCAGTCCATTCTGGATACCGTTCAAACAGTATTTGCAAAGAACATAGAGCCAGATCAACTGCCACAGAATGTGCTGTCTGATTAGGCTCTATGCTGTTTGCTATTCAGATGATATTGCTAAGACATTTGGCTATGTAGCAAACAGCATAGATCCTAATCAGCACGCAGCGACATGCTGCAGCTGATCTGTATCTATGTTGTTTGCAAAAGAGTTTAAATGTATCCAGAATGAAATGGGTTAATGTAATACACCACTCGTGAAAATACACCATTTCAGAGCTCACTCGATGGGATAAATTGCAATCTTACACTGAGAAACACCAATGTTCTCTTATTCTCTCATACTTCACGCATTGTTAGCCACACACGCAACCTGCTAAATCAAGCTGGTTACAAATTCTTTTATAAATTCTGTGAAAATGATGGCTCTTTTCTGAATGTTACTAATTAATGAAGTTCATATCTCAATAACTTGTGGATAATTTGCTGTGAATGTAATTTATAATTTAACCTTATTTTAATTGATAACGGTTAACCAATTGAAAGAAGTGCATTCTGGATATTTGAGAGTAACCAATCAACGGCCATAGCACATGGTCCTCATTGTTTTCTTCTTGTCAAACAGTCGTGTCTGGCTTGGATTTGTTAGTTTAGTTTATACAAATTTATTTTAGCTCGCATGCAAAACAAGTTTTTACAACTTGTATTAATCACTCTCGAGACCTCATTTCTGATGGAATATTAGTCCACCTCCGTGGTCGAGTGGTTAAGGTCGCTGACTTGTATACCACTGTAACCTATCATCACTGATGGTCACGGGTTCGAGCCCCGCTCAAACCGTGTCTCATTTATATGAAAAAGTTGGCAGTTTCATACGGAGGTTGGTGCACCCAAGTACTGGTTAACCGCTGGAGCCTGCCCAGGAAAGGTGTTGTTAGGTAAACTGCCCACCGGCGATATAGCCCAAAATGGTGCTGATGCAGGCGTAAAACCCGAAACATAACATAACTGATGGAATACATCGCCACGTGAGAGAGAAGAGGCAATGTGGAATTTAAATGCCTTGCCTACGGGCACAATCATAACTGCTCCAGCGGGGTTCGAACTCCAGGCCTTTCGCATCTGATGTAAACGCGCTACCACTGCGCTATCACGACTTCCAATTGGCTTTATTCAAGGAGAGAAACTATATAAGCTCTGCTTCCGTTTTAATCCTTTCCTATATACTTACTTCTTTGATTTTGTGTACATGTATTGTTTTGTGAATGTATATAGTGGAATAAATATGTTTAAACCAATTGGCTTTATTGTTATCATAAGATCTGTAAAATTCTTTTCCAGGCCAAAAAGATAGATTTCAGCCCACTGCGTGAAGAAGATGTCGTGTTGCCAGATGGTGTAGCATTCGTCATCTCTAACTGTTGTGTGCAAAAGAATAAGGCAGCTACCTCAGACTTCAATACAAGGGTAGTGGAATGTCGTTTGGCCATGCAGGTAAATCTGTATACCTCAGTCAATTTTATTTTATTGTACAATTGAACTCGATAAAGTCTTGAGTATTTGGTCAGGTATTCGAATATTCAGTCCCATCCCTAATTTATATATTTCCTGCCTATTAGGTGATAGCTAAAAGTCAAGGGCTGCCATGGCAAAAGTTCAAGAATCTAGCTGACCTGCAGAACACACTAAGAGTCAGTTTACAGGATATGGCTGGTGTGGTTGAGAAGTGTTTGCACCGGGAGCTGTATACCAAGGATGAAGTGTGTGACATACTGCATGTGACAGGCGAGGAGCTTGCCCACACAAGCCTCAGTCCAAACACACTGCATGGTAAATATTTATTGTGTTAATTGTGCAGGGTTCCCTCTGTCTGAATGTTTGTCTGCGCCACTTCTGTCAACAATTGAAAAAAACTGGAGCCAATTTGAAAAACTTGGAGCCAACTAAGAGCCATATAGTTCACAAATAAATATTTGAAGCCAATTTGACAACAAATGTTGTGCCAAAAAAAAAAGCAAAAAAATGTTGCGCCAAAATTTAGTGCCAGTACTTTTTTTTTGTCGCAATTGGCGCCATTGGTGACCGATATCGGGATCTCTGATTGTGTATGTTGTCAATTTATGATTGGCTGACCGGTGTGTGCAATTCTTAACTGGAACAATAAATGTTCTTGTTTTCTGTCTTGCAGCCCAGAACAGTCATTATGATACAGCCGTTCCCAAAGTTATGTCCTATGTTACTTGCTCCAATTAACTTGTTACCAAGTAACATTGTAACGATGTCCATTCTTCTATTATTTATCAGTTCTCCCTCCATCCATCGATACGCCACCCTCGTTTGAAACTGCTATCATCCTGTTTGAATCATGTTACCCTTCGCTGTTTGTAAATTAGTAACTAATTAGGATTTAAATGTAATATTGATGCTAGAATATCATTTTTTCTTTCCCACTAAGCAGTCACCTTTCTAGTTGCGAAGGTAGCGCCGTCCACAATTTACATATGTGCGTAACTAAACAAGGCCACCGCCCCAAAGGTGATGACGTGGAAGTTGTGATGGCGCAGTGGATACGCGTTCGCTCCAGGTGCGAAAAGTCCGGAATTCGAGACGCTGGAGCTGTTATGATAGTGCACTTAGGCAAGGCATTTAATTTCCACATGCCTCTTCTCTCTCCCTTGTGGCGATGGATTCCATCAGGAATGAGGTCTCGAGAGTGATTAATATAAGTTATAAGAATTTGTTTCGCAATCGAGCTAAAATAGATTTGTATAAACTATGCCATACAATCATATTGTATATTTCTAGTTGACAGTTTCTGCCTGTACCATCATGCCATACAACCATATTGTATATTTCTAGTTGACAGTTTCTGCCTGTACCATCATGCCATACAATCATATTGTATATTTCTAGTTGACAGTTTCTGCCTGTACCATCATGCCATACAACCATATTGTATATTTCTAGTTGACAGTTTATGCCTGTACCATCATGCCATACAACCATATTGTATATTTCTAGTTGACAGTTTCTGCCTGTACCATCATGCCATACAACCATATTGTATATTTCTAGTTGACAGTTTCTGCCTGTACCATCATGCCATACAACCATATTGTATATTTCTAGTTGACAGTTTCTGCCTGTACCATCATGCCATACAACCATATTGTATATTTCTAGTTGACAGTTTCTGCCTGTACCATCATGCCATACAACCATATTGTATATTTCTAGTTGACAGTTTCTGCCTGTACCATCATGCCATACAACCATATTGTATATTTCTAGTTGACAGTTTCTGCCTGTACCAACGTGCAACACATGTGTATGGTGAGGCTCGACGTGTTGAAGAATTCCAGGAAATCTGTAAAACATTACCAGATGATGCGACACAGAGACTCGGGAAACTGATGAATGAAAGCCATGAGAGCTGTAGTAGACTGTACGAATGCAGCTGCACCGAACTTGATGATCTCGTTTATCTGTGCAGGTATGTTGTATATGTGCAGGTATGTTGTATATAGTATGTTGTATCTGTACAGGTATGTTGTATATGTACAGGTATGTTGTATCTGTACAGGTATGTTGTATATGTACAGGTATGTTGTATATGTACAGGTATGTTGTATATGTACAGGTATGTTGTATATGTACAGGTATGTTGTATATGTACAGGTATGTTGTATCTGTACAGGTATGTTGTATATGTACAGGTATGTTGTATATGTACAGGTATGTTGTATATGTACAGGTATGTTGTATCTGTACAGGTATGTTGTATCTGTACAGGTATGTTGTATATGTACAGGTATGTTGTATCTGTACAGGTATGTTGTATATGTACAGGTATGTTGTATATGTACAGGTATGTTGTATATGTACAGGTATGTTGTATATGTACAGGTATGTTGTATCTGTACAGGTATGTTGTATATGTACAGGTATGTTGTATATGTACAGGTATGTTGTATCTGTACAGGTATGTTGTATCTGTACAGGTATGTTGTATATGTACAGGTATGTTGTATCTGTACAGGTATGTTGTATCTGTACAGGTATGTTGTATATGTACAGGTATGTTGTATATGTACAGGTATGTTGTATATGTACAGGTATGTTGTATATGTACAGGTATGTTGTATATGTACAGGTATGTTGTATCTGTACAGGTATGTTGTATATGTACAGGTATGTTGTATATGTACAGGTATGTTGTATATGTACAGGTATGTTGTATCTGTACAGGTATGTTGTATCTGTACAGGTATGTTGTATATGTACAGGTATGTTGTATCTGTACAGGTATGTTGTATATGTACAGGTATGTTGTATATGTACAGGTATGTTGTATATGTACAGGTATGTTGTATCTGTACAGGTATGTTGTATATGTACAGGTATGTTGTATATGTGCAGGTATGTTGTATATGTGCAGGTATGTTGTATCTGTGCAGGTATGTTGTATCTGTACAGGTATGTTGTATATGTACAGGTATGTTGTATATGTGCAGGTATGTTGTATATGTACAGGTATGTTGTATATGTGCAGGTATGTTGTATCTGTGCAGGTATGTTGTATCTGTGCAGGTATGTTGTATATGTACAGGTATGTTGTATATGTACAGGTATGTTGTATCTGTGCAGGTATGTTGTATATGTGCAGGTATGTTGTATATGTGCAGGTATGTTGTATATGTACAGGTATGTTGTATATGTACAGGTATGTTGTATATGTGCAGGTATGTTGTATCTGTACAGGTATGATGTATCTGTACAGGTATGTTGTATCTGTACAGGTATGTTGTATATGTACAGGTATGTTGTATCTGTACAGGTATGTTGTATATGTACAGGTATGTTGTATATGTACAGGTATGTTGTATCTGTACAGGTATGTTGTATATGTACAGGTATGTTGTATATGTACAGGTATGTTGTATATGTACAGGTATGTTGTATCTGTACAGGTATGTTGTATCTGTACAGGTATGTTGTATCTGTACAGGTATGTTGTATATGTACAGGTATGTTGTATCTGTACAGGTATGTTGTATATGTACAGGTATGTTGTATATGTACAGGTATGTTGTATATGTACAGGTATGTTGTATATGTACAGGTATGTTGTATATGTACAGGTATGTTGTATATGTACAGGTATGTTGTATCTGTACAGGTATGTTGTATATGTACAGGTATGTTGTATCTGTACAGGTATGTTGTATATGTACAGGTATGTTGTATATGTGCAGGTATGTTGTATATGTGCAGGTATGTTGTATCTGTGCAGGTATGTTGTATCTGTGCAGGTATGTTGTATATGTACTGGTATGTTGTATATGTACAGGTATGTTGTATCTGTGCAGGTATGTTGTATCTGTGCAGGTATGTTGTATATGTGCAGGTATGTTGTATATGTGCAGGTGTGTTGTATATGTACAGGTATGTTGTATATGTGCAGGTATGTTGTATCTGTACAGGTATGATGTATATGTACAGGTATGTTGTATCTGTACAGGTATGTTGTATATGTACAGGTATGTTGTATCTGTACAGGTATGTTGTATATGTACAGGTATGTTGTATATGTACAGGTATGTTGTATCTGTACAGGTATGTTGTATCTGTACAGGTATGTTGTATATGTACAGGTATGTTGTATATGTACAGGTATGTTGTATCTGTACAGGTATGTTGTATCTGTACAGGTATGTTGTATATGTACAGGTATGTTGTATCTGTACAGATATGTTGTATCTGTACAGGTATGTTGTATCTGTACAGGTATGTTGTATATGTACAGGTATGTTGTATATGTACAGGTATGTTGTATATGTACAGGTATGTTGTATATGTACAGGTATGTTGTATATGTACAGGTATGTTGTATATGTACAGGTATGTTGTATATGTACAGGTATGTTGTATATGTACAGGTATGTTGTATCTGTACAGGTATGTTGTATCTGTACAGGTATGTTGTATCTGTACAGGTATGTTGTATATGTACAGGTATGTTGTATCTGTACAGGTATGTTGTATATGTACAGGTATGTTGTATATGTACAGGTATGTTGTATATGTACAGGTATGTTGTATATGTACAGGTATGTTGTATATGTACAGGTATGTTGTATCTGTACAGGTATGTTGTATATGTACAGGTATGTTATGTACAGGTATGTTGTATATGTACAGGTATGTTGTATATGTACAGGTATGTTGTATCTGTACAGGTATGTTGTATATGTACAGGTATGTTGTATATGTACAGGTATGTTGTATATGTACAGGTATGTTGTATCTGTACAGGTATGTTGTATCTGTACAGGTATGTTGTATCTGTACAGGTATGTTGTATCTGTACAGGTATGTTGTATATGTACAGGTATGTTGTATATGTACAGGTATGTTGTATATGTACAGGTATGTTGTATATGTACAGGTATGTTGTATATGTACAGGTATGTTGTATCTGTACAGGTATGTTGTATATGTACAGGTATGTTGTATCTGTACAGGTATGTTGTATATGTACAGGTATGTTGTATCTGTACAGGTATGTTGTATATGTACAGGTATGTTGTATATGTGCAGGTATGTTGTATATGTGCAGGTATGTTGTATATGTGCAGGTATGTTGTATCTGTGCAGGTATGTTGTATCTGTGCAGGTATGTTGTATATGTACTGGTATGTTGTATATGTACAGGTATGTTGTATCTGTGCAGGTATGTTGTATCTGTGCAGGTATGTTGTATATGTGCAGGTATGTTGTATATGTGCAGGTGTGTTGTATATGTACAGGTATGTTGTATATGTGCAGGTATGTTGTATCTGTACAGGTATGATGTATCTGTACAGGTATGTTGTATCTGTACAGGTATGTTGTATATGTACAGGTATGTTGTATCTGTACAGATAATTGTATATGTACAGGTATGTTGTATATGTACAGGTATGTTGTATATGTACAGGTATGTTGTATCTGTACAGGTATGTTGTATCTGTACAGGTATGTTGTATATGTACAGGTATGTTGATCTGTACAGATATGTTGTATCTGTACAGGATGTTGTATATGTACAGGTATGTTGTATATGTACAGGTATGTTGTATATGTACAGGTATGTTGTATATGTACAGGTATGTTGTATATGTACAGGTATGTTGTATATGTAAAGGTATGTTGTATATTAAGGTATGTTGTATGTACAGGATGTTGTATCTGTACAGGTATGTTGTATATGTGCAGGTATGTTGTATATGTGCAGGTATGTTGTATATGTGCAGGTATGTTGTATATGTGCAGGTATGTTGTATCTGTGCAGGTATGTTGTATCTGTGCAGGTATGTTGTATATGTACTGGTATGTTGTATATGTACAGGTATGTTGTATATGTGCAGGTATGTTGTATCTGTACAGGTATGTGGTATATGTGCAGGTATGTGGTATATGTGCAGGTATGTTGTATATGTGCAGGTATGTTGTATATGTACAGGTTTGTTGTATATGTACAGGTATGTGGTATCTGTGCAGGTATGTTGTATACCGGTATGTACAGGTATGTGGTATATGTACAGGTATGTTGTATATGTACATGTATGTTGTGTATGTGCAGATATGTTGTATATGTACAGGTATGTGGTATATG